>OOIN01000021.1:0-717129 GCA_900323505.1 Ustilago trichophora | reverse complement strand
TAACCCTAACCCTAACCCTAACCCTAACCCTAACCCTAACCCTAACCCTAACCCTAACCCTAACCCTAACCCTAACCCTAACCCTAACCCTAACCCTAACCCTAACCCTAACCCTAACCCTAACCCTAACCCTAACCCTAACCCTAACCCTAACCCTAACCCTAACCCTAACCCTAACCCTAACCCTAACCCTAACCCTAACATTGAGCTCTACCTTTTGGAGGTTTGGCCAGAGGTTGTGGAGGTTATGGACGTTGAGCTCCACCTTTTGGAGGTTCAGCCAGAGGTTGCCAAGGTTGCAGTCTATCTTGTGAAGGTTGAGCTCAATGTTACAGAGGTTATGGAGGTTCCAGCCTATGTTAAGGAGGTTGGACTCCAGGTTGACAAGGTTAAACCTTGAATGATGGCGTACAGCACCAAACATGAAACATAAACCTCTTTCCCTGTCCATGCCCACCTCTTTGGACCCAATGCATGCCCTCACACCATCTGCAGCCAAGTTGATTAGTAGTTTCAACATCTCGACTGAAAACTTTGACGGCTCGGAAAGTTACGTTAATCGTTAAACTTTAACGATGTTTGTAACTAATATACATCTAAACACCCCAACTGAGGTTCCCAGAACAAGAAAATTGCATATAGTTTTTTGCCTAGGACCAGACAGTCATATAACCCTAACCACCTCTTTGGACCCCAATGCATGCCCTCACACCATCTGCAGCCAAGTTGATTAGTAGTTTCAACATCTCGACTGAAAACTTTGACGGCCCGGAAAGTTACGTTAATCGTTAAACTTTAACGATGTTTGTAACTAATATACATCTAAACACCCCAACTGAGGTTCCCAGAACAAGAAAATTGCATATAGTTTTTTGCCTAGGACCAGACAGTCATATAACCCCAAGAAAATTGCATATAGTTTTTTGCCTAGGACCAGACAGTCATATAACCCTAAAACCACCTGTCGAGTCACTGCGTGGTGACTTCTTCACCTTTCATCTCATGCTCAGTGGACAAGACACTGCCTGCATGGACGGTCCCTACTTCAACCTCAAGTTTGTCAAGAATTACCGCACAATGATTAAATTCCTGCGCAACAAGCATGTCACTGCTCTCCGAGAGTACTGCAACACACGCTTCTTTGAGTGCTTCCCCAGCCACGCAAGCCACTACATGGACACTGGCAGCTCAGAGCACTACAGGCCCCATGGTGCTTTCCTCTGGGCCCCCTGCTTCCCATCCCTGGCCATCAACCAGGAAGGCCAGGCATACAGCCTCCCCCACCGTGACAGGCGTGACTATCTGCAGGGCCTAGCTGGCGTCTTCAGCTACGGTGACTACACCAAGCTGCAGATCAGCTTCACCGAGGCCAAGGTCAGCCTGGACTTTCCTCCTGGTGCACTGTGCTTCTTCCCTTCCCACGTGCTCCACCACTTCAACTCTCCCATCCTCCCAGGAGAGACTCGAGGATCAATGACCATGTTCATGTCCTCAGATGTGGTCAAGTGGAATGGACTGGGTGGCAAAGTGGCCAACACCCCAGAAGCACAGCAGGCTGCTTACCAGCAAAGGTGCATCGATGCTTGGCAGCTTTTCAAGCCGCTTCCTGACTCTGACTGATCCGTTGTTCTTTGAAATCACACCGTTTCCTTCTCCATGTATTGTGTGCATTGTGTGTCCGCATTGATTGAAATGAGACTATTTGATACAATTTGTACTGATCTGTAATTGGTACAGTGCCGCATTCCAATTTGGCAAAAACAAAGCCGCAGACACAAAGCCATGAAAATCAACATCAATTGAACCCGTCAGGGTTTGAAAGAAGACTTTACTAGCTCTGTGACGGGGGATTACCATTGTTGAAAACAATGGGACACCGAAGGGGATCAAACCCCGACTTCCCCCACGCCGGAGGGACCCTGCTCCAAAAATTGGTTCTCAATACTCCGAAGAGATCAGCCACTGAGCGAACGCGTCTTTGTTGGTCACTCAAGTCTGCCAAAGCTAGATCTATGGTAGAGTCCTCATCGGCAACCCAGCTGACACCGACTTCAATCACAATCAATTTCCAAGATCGCAGAAAAAAATATTTCAACACACACGCATGCAACAATGAAGGCCTCAAAAATCAATGGTAATTCACACCGGTTCCATTGATCACTGACCGCACAAAAATTTTCACTCCGCACAAAGGGAACAGCTACTGCGGCAATTTCAAAGCAGACTACTGAGCTTGCGTGAGCACTTCATACCCACCTGAAAGCTGCACCAGTCCAAGGTACGGACCCTGGCTGCCGAGAGGAATCACCTGGCATGACCAAGACCGACGCAACAGCTGCAAGTGAGCAATCCGCACATCAAATGCTCCTGCAACTCCATGCAGCAGCACAACCTCCTCTTCACGGCTGAGCTCCGCATCCCGCTCAGCCAACTTCTCCAGGCATGCTTCTGCTGCTGGTCTGCTCCGTGTACCAAGATGATACTCCACTGCCTGTGTATTTTCCCGCAACCAGTCCACTGCCTTGGCTCTGATCTCCTGCGGCCCTGGTGCCTCACGTCTGTGCTCCAAGTGCAGAGCCAAGCACTCCAACATTGATTCCCGCATGGACGCAAACTCATTTGTGTGGCAGAGACCATTGAGATCCTGCCGTTGGCTGAGCTTCCGCATGGCAAAGTCTTCCTGCTCAATCCCTGCAAGAATGAGCCGGGCAGGATCCACCACCAGAGCACGCAGATCCACTCCCAGCTGCTGCCGTGATGCAAGCAGAGCAAGGTGGGTTTGGAATTTCTGCGCGGAAAGAGTGGCCCGGCAATCAGTGCACCGGATGCGGAATTGATTGGCTCCTCCGCACAGAGCATATGTACCCACTTTGTGGCAGCCCCGGCACCACAAATGAGCTTGCACATGTGAAAACAGATGCTTTGTGCTTGCCGGTGTGCTGAACCGCTCCAGCTCATCTGCAAGATCTAGAGCAGCCTGGTTGGTCTCCCACCACGCCATGAGACTGTCAAGTGCAGTCGGTCTACGCCCAGGATGCCAGCCCATCGCATTGTACAGGTCAATGACAGCCTGCCGCTGCACTCCGCTTGACTGCTTGGAATGATTGCCTCGGAAGATTTGCTTGTGTTCCGCAATGGCCAGCAGTGCATCCAGATCTGCAAACATGTCTGCCTTGCATATCGTGTGCGTGAGCAGCTGCTGATCTCCTGCTGCCTCAGAGAAGAGGTATCGGTGATCCAAGTACTGGCTGGCCTCAGCTGCCGCTCTTGCCTGTTGCATCGTGGCTGCCTGCACTGTGACCTCCAGCCGCACTCCACTGCCCAGCTCCGGTGCTGTGCCAATGATGCGTTGTTTCCAGCTCTCCAGTGTGCTGATGCGGTCCTTGACGGTCTTGACAGTCATCGGCACTCCTGCTTGGCCTGCACCGGCTGCACCGGCTTTGAGCAGATGCGTCAATTTGGGATATCCTTTGAAGTGCGTAATCCCATCTGTCCGGCTGCTCCACTTCAATTCCACGCTTCCAAATCCTCTCCCCACCCGTAATGCCATCGGATATTGTTTGTACTTGCCCTTTTTGCTCTTGGGGGCAATCAGTGTGACGCGTCCTGTATCAATCGTGCAGCCAATATCAAAGACATTGCTTTCCCGCATTGGATGCTCACTCAGCATAGCTGGGTCAAGGAACCGGTCCACTGGCACCTTGATGCCGTATGCTCCCATGCGCACATTCTGGCAACCAATGTCTTGCAGCGCCTCCACCACAATTCCAACATCCAAGCGCAGCTCACCAAGTGTGAGTGCTGTGGCATATTCCGATGGAATGAGAATTGCCTTCTGCGGTGCTTGACACAGCCGCTGGATGAGCGGCAACTTGAACTGCGGTTCAAACCGGAAAAGCACCTTGAGCTCTGCAAAATAGACCCAGCTGTTGAATGAAGCCAAGTCTTTGAAATCAGGCGCGTGGCTGATCAGTGACAGGTAGCAGCCGGCCGGAAAAATCTTGAGGATATCGGCAGGAGAAATTGTCACCGCAAATGAATCCACATCGGTGTCAACTCCCACATTCCAATCGGTGATCGGAGACAGGCCAGGGATCGGTGGAAGCATGGGAGGCTCCTCGGCGGCATGTGAGTTGAGCAGCAGATTGGGCACGGGTCCGGTTGGTGAGTCCATACTTGGAAGCAGTACAACAATGCCATCGTCAGGCATGTCAGGCACGTCCAGCTCTAGCTGCTGAGGTGCTTGTACCTGCTGTAGCGGCAGCCGCGGCAATGTCTCCCCAGTGTCCTCCTCCTGTTCCAATGTCTCTGCCTCCAATCCTGCCTCTGATCCTGCCTCCAATCCTTCCTGTAAATTGTCCTCATCTGCCGCTGGAAGATCGAGACTTGGAATTGGAAATGGATCAGGCACTTCACCAGAGGACACGTCTTCCTGCAAATTATTGTGGAAATTATTGTGCATTTCCACATCTTCTGCCGCTGGCTCTTGTGTAGCTGCTGCTGCTGCTGCTGTCTCTGCATCGGCTTCAGCAAAGACAAAGTCCAAATTGTCGTCCACCAGGGCAAGTGGGGAATCCTCTCGGCTTGAGTCCAAGTCTGATGTCGGTGCAAGTGCTTGTTCATCCATGAGAAGAGCGGGATCCACCAGCTGCAGGAATGGATCATCTTGCTCAACTGCCAGTGCCGCAGGAGCTGACTCTGCTTGCATAACTGCAGACGCAGCTGGCTGTGTTGTTGGAGCCGGTGGTGCAGGCTGTGAAGCGGCACCGTGACACTTGCGGATCCCTTGATGCTTC
Source organism: Ustilago trichophora (assembly GCA_900323505.1). Taxonomy (NCBI): domain Eukaryota; kingdom Fungi; phylum Basidiomycota; class Ustilaginomycetes; order Ustilaginales; family Ustilaginaceae; genus Ustilago; species Ustilago trichophora. The sequence continues at coordinate 712,333 of OOIN01000021.1, read as the reverse complement.
TGCAATGCTGCAGCATTCAGCACAAGCTGACCACAAGCACACGCAACAAGACCCACTCCAGCAGCAGCCTCTTGTGTGACAAACACTCCGCTGTGTGCTTTGCGGAAATGATTTGTGATATTGCTTGCTGCGTAGGCAAAGGAGCAGACAGGGCACGTAACCTTGGACATCGTATTGGATTTGTATCGGTGATGATGGTGATCTGAAGGAGCGCCAAGCAAGTGCACAACAGTAGTGGACCGTCTTTTCCTTGTAGTGGACCGTCTTCTCTTTGTAGTGGACCGTCTTCTCTTTGTAGTGGACCGTCTTCTCTTTGTAGTGGACCGTCTTCTCTTTGTAGTGGACCGTCTTCTCTTTGTAGTGGACCGTCTTCTCTTTGTAGTGGACCGTCTTCTCTTTGTAGTGGACCATCTTGACTTTGAAGTGGACCGTCTTCAATTTGAAGCGGACTGTTTTGGATTTGTAGTGGACCGTCTTGGATTTGTATTGGACCGTCTCAAAATTTCACAGGCAGACGCGTCTCCTCTGGAACACCCCATCCACTGACGGCCTTGGAACCCAAAGATTCACGAGTTTGGACCGCAGGTAGTAATATCCTCCAAAAGCCCCGCCTTTACTTAGATGAAGGTGAGTTTGTCTGGCAGGATGGAGGCTATGGTCATTCTGCCTTCACTGTTGGTCCCTACCCCCATTCTGCAGCCAACAGAGTTGACGATTTCAGGCGCTTCAACTACTGGCTTTCCAACACACGCATCCGAGCCAAGCATGGCATCGCCTACCTCAAGAACAGGTTCCAGTGTCTCAATGGCTACCGAGGCAACATATACCGTTCAGTCGATCAAGTTATGACCACACACACCATTCAAGCTTGCATCATCGCTCACACTTTTGCAAGCCGGTACGATCAGCCTGATGACATTGCCGAACTGTTAGGTGATGTCCTGGAGGACGGAGAGGCAGCTAATTTGGCTTCTGGAGCTGCTTTGGACCAGACCACCAACAACGAGGCCGTTCAGGCCCGTCGAGTCAATCAAGCCAATTTTGCTAGATCCCAGTCAACGCTCACACAAGGTATGTCAACAAACCAACTCACCAGGCATCGTACAAATATGGCTCTTGATCTTTGTGAGGAGGTCATCACATTGCTGTTTGAGGCCAAAGGTTTCACATTCGTCGACACAACTCCCGAATCGAGGCGGGTTGACAAGTCTGCAGCTGAGTTGGAGCTTCAGCAACAGCAATCACAAGCAAGACTTCACCACCAAGCACAGGTGCAACACTCCGAGCGTCAACGGCGGCGACAGTCTTCTGTACGTCAACGGCAAGCAGCAACCTTAGACCCTCACTCTGCATCTGATGCTTAAAGTTCAAGGTAAGCTCACCGCGACATGCTTCAGTGTCTCATTTGCTCAACACTCTTGTTTGTTTGTTGTCGTGAGAAGCTGATCACCATTGCTCTCCTCACTTTTTTGCGCCCTTCATTGTCGTCACAACATTCTCAACCCGCTCATCTTCCGCTTCGTTTTCGTCTCTTACAATAAATACCTGCTCGTCATGACCATCCTGTACCTTTTCTCTTCATCATCGTCATCTGTTCACCCTTTGGCTCCTTGCGATTCTGCACCTCGTCTTTCTGCACCTCGTCTTTGCACCGCGCTCCTCACATTTGCGCTACTCATCTTTGTGCTCCTCGCACACACACCACACACACACCACGCACACACACACATCAACATGGACCACGTACTTGACCACAAATTTGACAAAATGGAGCAGGGTCTAATTGGCGCTGAAGGAGCACCTGACAACAACAGCAGTATCGTCGATCAGCTTGTCTCTTGGGTCGACTGGGCATGCGATGCCTTTTGCATTCGGGTCATCTTTAACCCGCTCACCTTATGTATTGCATACCCCCCCTCCCGCTTGGCTTTGGACGTCATTATCCACCCTGTCAACCTTGTGTACCGGTTCATCTTGTACTCGTTCAGCTTGCCCATTGCTGGCTGCAACATCGTCTTTGCAATCTGCCGCTACTAAGCGCATTGCTTCTCTGGCCGCTGTGACCTCTTTCCCCCCTCGATTCCATAAACGCTGCCCTCTCATACTCAGTTCTCAATACAACAATTGAATGTGCTATCATTGATGCGAGTGTATGTGTGAATGAGTGTCTCTATATTGAAGTGTACAGTATTAGCGGATCAGCGGATCAGCAGAGAAGGTGTAGCCCAATCAGGCTTTCATCATCCCAATAGGTGATATTGATTTTGACCTGCAAAAGGTTCTGGGGGCGTCAAACGCAGACAAGATCCGGACCAAAAAAAGACCCAAGTTTTGAAAGTCACAAGACGGTTTGATACCCCCTCTAGATCACATCATGGTTGGGAGGATAGATCAGATTCAAAGGGTAGCCTTCTTCTAAGGAGAGGAGGGTGTAATTTAACTCACTGGCCCGCGCGCAGCCCCCTTGAAATCTAACCACCATCCCCTTGACCAATGCGCACGCACAACACAACACAGGTGCTTTGCTGACCACCAGCCTGGTCCCTGCATGAGATCTAACAGGCCGATCGACGGCCTGAGGCCTCCCTGACATACGAGAAAATCCTTTTTTTATGATGTGAATGACATTGCATGGGATCACAAAAACATCGAGCGTGATCACAATTTCAACCGGCAAAAGGGACTACAAGACCAAAGAAGAGACTATGATGATGAGAGAAGAGAGAACTTTGGGATACGACGTGTGCACTCGCTTGCTTGGCAGCTCGATGATCACGCATCGGCCATCTCGACGTCATCCTCGGCATTAGTTGACCCACTTGGCTCACCAGGCTGCTCTAGCGCTCTGCCCTTGCCCTTGCCCTTGCTTGACCTTTGCTTGGCCACGAGCTTGTCAGCGACTTGCTTGGGGGTTTGCTTGGGAGACCGTGCGGCACCCGTGATCGAGGTACGCTCTCGGTCGTCGCCAGCTTTCGAGTAGCACGTGTGCAAGCCACCACCATATTTGTAGAAGCGACGAACGTCATCAATGCCTGGAGTTGAGTTGACAGATCGCAAAAGGCGTGTGCTGTCAATTGTGGATGACTCGCTCAGATCAAACAGGCGCCACATTTGCTTTCGAGCAACTTCTGTGAGCTCTTCCAAGGCGCCAAACACCTGGGAGCTCCAGCCACTGACCACAACATTGCGACAGATACTCGGCTTCTCGGTCGAGTCACGGTAGGTCTTTTGGTACGCATGCGGCGTGACCACGGGGGAGCGAAGGTCGATGAACATCTCGAGGCATTCGTTGTGTATCGTGAATCGAGGCGCAGCAACCCCCTTGGCTGCCGCCAGGTGGGAACAGTGCGATGGACCAAACTTCTTGGTTGCAATAATTGAGGTAGTGCTATTCTTGACTTGAAGTGCGACGTACGATAGCCGTGACGGCTCAAAGCTGTCCGACAACTGCGGTGGCTGCTCAGAATGGTAGATCGGAATGAGCAAGTCCCAGCCGGGTTGGGTGGTGTTGCCATAGATGGCCACCTGACGCCACCATGCTTCCACCAAGAGGAGCGGATCCATGAGGCCAGGATGGACCCAGTGTTGAAGCTCGAGATAATGGGTAAAGTTGAGATAATAGCTCGAGGCCCACGACAACAGCTCCCCAGACAGGTTCTCGACCTTCAACAGTTGCTTCAGCCAGTCGGCCAGGCAGACAGGATCGCACTGCGCCCTGAGAGCATCCAAGTCGGATTGCGAGGCTTGATCGCCAAGCTGTGCTACTCGACCGGCGGCGGCCAGGTCGCTCGCCAGGCTGCAGAGAAGACGGACACACTCTTCACCTTCCTCGCCAAGCAGGAGTCCCACCGTCTGGTACGCCTTGCTGAGGATGTCGACGATGTCGGACCATCTCTCGGAGCATTGCTTCATCGCCTCATCGCCCTTGCCACGCAGCAGAAAGGCCACCGCCAGCGAAAGAGGCGGCTCGGACACGGTGGTGGTGACAAAGTAGCTGGTGCCATGCACTTCGCTGATGACACGAAGATGGTGCGAGACCTGGGCCTGCAAGAAGTGAATTTGTCTTGTGAACATGTCGTCGGCAGGCAGTGCTTCGACGCCACTATGAGGCTGATCGTCATCTGCAGCAGAGCCATGCTGGTCCAAAGACGAAGAATTGCTTGAGGTAGATTCAGCCTCGGAGACGGCCTGGGGTGGGGTCGTTTTGGCCACCGTCGAGCAACTTTGCTGACGAGCACCTCGAATTCCGACAAAGGTGAGAGGGAGTCGTTGAGCAGTGGCGGCCATGATGGTGTCGACGCGGTGCAGTCCTTTCTTTTTCGGCCAGGGACTGGTGCGATCTGCATGGACGAGCAGCTTGCGCAAGAGATTGGGGATCTTGGGCCATTTCTGGTCGCCTTCGGCATCAAGATAGAGACCCGTGCTCCACAGGGGTCTTCCAAAGTATCGAAGCGTCTCAAGAAGATGACCAAAGGTCAGACGCGAGGCCAAGAGGTCGTCGAGGCGGTTGAGTCCCTCGTGCTGGAGGGTGACATCGAAGGGGAGGAAAGTAAAGGGGTCGACCACAATCAAGCCGCCAACGATGCCGAGTCGAGCCGATGCCTCGATGACTTCTTGACCGGCAAGCAAGGCTACGTTAGAGTCGGTATCGATAAACATGAGCCAGGTGCAGCGAGGTTTACTTTCCCTCCAGAGTCGACGGAAAATGGGAAGCAGATCGCCCAGAGTAGCCACTTCGTCGACGGCCAAGAAGAAATAGTGACTGGCGTGCAAATCAGAGGGGAGGAGCGCCTCAAGTTGCTGCAAAGGCGCGGCCATGAACTCGTCAGCAGCCATCTTGGCTTGGAGTTCAGGGTCAGGCTCAGGGTCATGCTTGGGCTTGGGCTTGGGCTTGAGCTTGGGCTTGGGCTCGGGCTCGGGCTTAGGTTCAGGACTCAGCTTGTGCTTGCTGCGGGGAGCGTATTTCTTTCCTGCCTGCTCAGAGACTTGGTGGAGAAAGTGGGTCCGAAAGTTGCGAGAACGGCTGAGTCGTGGTGGTGGCGACGAGCCCTTGGCCTTTTCAGAGGGCATGAGGGTGCTTTCTTGGCAGAAGCGCTCGTGGTTGTTGGCATTTGAGGGGCGTCTGGGGTCGAAAAAGGTATAGTTTTCAATAAAGTCGGGACCGCTGTGGATTGCAATGGCCAGGTCATACACAATGGTCGACCAGCATGCTGCGACGTTTGCATGACGAGGCGAGAGGTCGGGGTGGAAGCAACCGCTCCGGTGCATGCGCTGTTGTAGCTGGAGGTAGAGTTGTTCGAAATAAGCGGCGAGCCAGGATGCGATGCGGCGGTGCGCTTCAAACAACGAGACGGTGGGTTGCGCTTGACGGAGAAATTGATAGACTTCGTCATCGTTGGGTGGGAACGAGGTGCTGGTGTGACCGTCGAGGTGTTTGGGTGAACGGGTGCAAATGAGAAGGCCGGCCTGGAAAGCCGAAAGCTGTACGGCGAGCTTGGTCTTGCCGGTGCCTGAGGACTGGAGGATGGCAAAAGTCTTTGCATAGACAAAGTCACGGCGGTTGCCGATGAATGAATTGGTCGAGAGGGTATACCTCTGGAGGTCAAAGACGGCATCACCGTGCAAAGGCGAGCTAAAGTCGCGACGCACTTGGAGGTCGGTGTTGGCGTCGTGCACCACCGGTGGAGGCTTATCGGTGGTAAAAAGGAGGGGTAGAAGTTGGAGCCAAATCTCGGTAGCGATCACCAAGTCAGATGGAGGTGGAGATGATGGCAAAGCATCAACGATGCCTTTGAGGGTGATGGACTCGGATTTGATCGAGTCCAGGAGCGTGGTGGCGGAAGAGCATTGCTGACGACGACCGTTTTTCCAGATAAGATGTGCGGAGCAGGGCGAGATCGAGGACGCAGGAAACGGCTTGCCAGTGATGGCATCAAGCGAAGGATGCGAGCAACGATTTCCTGGCTTGATGTCGTTCAGAGCAATTACAATCCATGAGATGAGTGACTCGGCTTTATTCACTACGATCTTCGGGTGGGCACGATCGTTAATGGTGACGTTGCTGCTGTTGTCACCGGTCTCCTTGCTGTCGATCTGCTTGCCACCGTTGTTGCCACCGTTATCGTCGATGTCGGGGGGGATCAATGACAAGGTCAACTCGACATAGCCGCTCCTATAAAGCAACGCCTGTAGCAATGTGCCGAAATTGCAATCTGTGTTCGACTTTGACATGGTGTGTGTACGGCGCGGGTTGGATGGTGGCGCACTAGTGAAGAGAGCGAGAGAGAGAGGGAGGGAGAGGAGGCTGGGATGGTGGTGGTGGTGGTGGTGAGGCAGAAAGGCTGAATGAAACTGAGCCGACCAATATGCGTGCCGTCGCGTGTGAGAATCTCGTAACTCGGACACTGGCATAAATTGCGCATGCACGCACACATGCATTCACTCAGCTGCTCAGCCGTCCTTACCTTTCTTGTTACCATCATCATCATCCTAAACCTAATTGAAGTACTTGAAAGAGGATACGAAAAAGGAGGAAATATTTCGAAGGGAATCGCAAACAAGCGGATGTAGGATCAAGACATTGTTTTATTGCTACGATGGAAGGATAGAGAAGAAACGATACACTCTTGAGGCGAAATCGAGGCAGCGTCACAGTCACTCGTTATCCACTCGCTTGCAAGCAAGTGGATATGTCAAGCATAGGGAGTGGTTGTAGGGTGAGACCTCGCAAGAAAAATGTCGTCTTTCTAGTAGATACCAGGAATGATGCGGCTGCGAACAAGCTTGCAGTACTTGTCCCAGTCCTTGCCGTACTTCTTCTGACATGCCTCGTCGTCCCTGAGCTGACGGTGGACGAGGAGGACAGCAAAGTAAGCAACGTAGAAGTAAGGCAAGGGGGTGGCAAAGCCACAGGGGAGCGACCAAGCCCAAGCCATGATCCAGTCACCCAGGTAGTTGGGGTGTCGCGAACGTCCCCACCAGCCCGAGGTCAAAAGCTTGCGCCCTGTAGCGGTGGTCATATACTTGAGGTTCTTGGGGTTGGTGCCGTTACGGAACTGGTTCTTCTCAGAGTTGGCCTCGCGGAAGATATAGTATCCGATGAGGTTGACGCCAACAATGGCGGCAGTGCCGGCGATGCCAAGGTGAACCGGTCGGAAGGCGAGGTAGCGTGCCTGCAGACTGTAGACGAAGGGAACCCAGACGAGATCGCCCACGGACAGCATGAAACCAAAGCCGTCGGTGGTGATGTCCATGGTGGAGAAGATGGCCGATTCCATGAAGAGCGCATCGGCGACATACCAGAGGTGGAAGGCGCAGACGAGAATCATGCTGTCCGTCACGCGACCGTGCAGCTGAACGTATTGGTGGCAGGCACAGCTGATGTCGAGAATGGCCCATAGAATGAGACCGGGGCGAAGCTCGTTGAACGACTTGATGTCAAAGCTACCGATGCGGGGGTTGAGCTCACGACCGATGAACCAGTCGTAGAGGATGTTGCCCGAATTGCCGCCAAGAGCGAGCAGCTTGCCGTCGCCAAACGAGCAGAGGTAGCAGTAGACGGCTTGGGCGAACGAGTTGAAGAGGGCGGCCGAGAGAAGACCGGGCCAGTGCTGGTAAAAGATGGTGAAGCCCTCGGGACCCTTGTAGAGGATCCAAGCGACGGAGGCGACCATGGCGACGATAAAGGTGGCGAAGGCGTTGAGCTTGTAATGCAGACGCTGGCCTGTTCGGAGTTCGGTGCCTTGAAAGTCGTGACCGGGCAGGATGATCCAGGCGAGGACGGTGAATGCATACCATGCAGCATAGATGGCCCATGCGGTAGTGTCAAAGAGACTGTCCTTGACGCCCTGGACAAACAAGGTGCGTAGCGCATCAGGGTACTGGATGGGGAGAGTGAGGGCACAGCCGAGCTTGTCGGAGCATCCAAAGTAGAGGTAGTACGAGAAGAAGGGAACGGTGAGCGAGACAAAAGCAGCGCCGAGAGGGCCAGCAAACTCGTAGTGGGTGGTCTTGGGACCGAGCTGCTGCTTGGAGAGCGACTTTTGGCTCATGGTGGAAGACTTGCGTCGGCGGATGGCAGGAGAAGCAGATGCGGACGATGTAAGGGAAGAAGAGGAGGAGGAGGAGGAAGAAGACCTCTTTCTTGGCGAGTTACGGGACGAGTTGGAACGCGGTGCGGGCGTGGGTGTAGCAGGTGCAGGTGAGTTATCGACCGAGTCAGCAGGGAACGAGACTCGAGCTTTTGGTTTGCGCGGCGTTCGCGATTGAGCTCTGGTATGGTGAAAGGGAAGAGGGCTTTGAGGGTTAGGACATACGCGTTATTATGGAGAGGGGGGGGTGAAGAGGCGTAGCCAACATACCTTGTAGTGACCATGTTGTTGAGAGCTGGGCTGAGGTGAGGTGAGGTGATGGCCGATAGGAGAACGAGTGGGGTGATATTTTGGGATGCTTTGCTAAGAAGCAGCACACTCCTCCAGATGACCAAATGGGCTGACTTTTGAGAGAAGAGGTTCCTTTGCGCTTTCCGAATTCCGGGGTTAAATACTTTTGATTATTCGGGCCGATGCTCTCGATTCCGATGAGACAGCAATGTCAACAGTGTGTTTGAATGGGAGAAGGTACAGAGCGTGGACTATGTGAGCGCTGTTGGTGATGTTGTTGGTGTTGGTGATGGTGGTCTCAGGCCAATGAGAGAGCAGCGACTAAAGGGGCTAAATGGACGGATGGATGGAAAGTGGATCGATGTGAATCAGCCGATCTGACTGCTTAGGTGCCTAACTGTTTCGATTCCGAAAGAGGAAAACACGAATACATCGACGCGTCGCGTTGGGAGCGTGGCTTAGCAAAACTTGCCGAAAGTGCAATCGGCGATGCGACTTGAAATTCATCAGGTCAGATCGGCAAGATGCGGCGATCTCTGGTTGTTTTCAGGGTCTGGTCTGAATGAGCTTTTGAGCTTCTGAGCTTCTTTGGCTCCTTGTTGCCTCTCTGCTCCTTGCACTCGCATTGCCCTGATTCCACCATCACCAATTTACAATCGCAATGTTCTTTCCTCTTTCACACCACCTTGACACGCCATGAGAGCTGTGACGCGTCGATCAGATCCAGTCCATCCTCTCCCGGCTCTTTCTCGACAATCATGACCGACATTGACCATGTGGATCTGCTCGACTGGTCGCACCAGCTCGACCGACGACTTCTTCAGCTTCCATTCCGTTCGCTCCACACCACAACTTCCAACGCTGGTGCTGGTGCTGGTGCTGGTGCTGGCACTGGCGCTGTCTTCCTCTACAAGCTTGCTCACTCGTCAGCTCGCAACCAGCTTGGCTTCTTGTTGCTCGACTGCGACACATGCACTGCTTTCTACGAAGGTGTCTCTCTGCGCACACTCAATCGCCGCACTCAGATAGCAACCTCTTCCAACGCAATGCATCTAGACTCCTATGACTCGCACAACTTGTCACGCCTCACCGCCATTGTTGATGCCATTCACCATGCTCTTGATCCAAATACAGCACTCAATTCAACTCTTAAAACCAACGTCGGCCTTGAGACAACTCGCTTCTCCTCCTCCCTCTCCATCAGCATCAAGTCAACCAACGATCAAGACCCGCTCAACTTCAAAACAGCTTTTGATCTCGATCCTCTTGACCATGCCTCCTTGTCTAACATGCTATCATCCCATTTTGTCCGACCCTTGCTCAGCCTGGCTGCAGCTTTCGCGAGCAGCGCTACATCTTCTTTCCTCGACAACATGCCACCACACAACGTCGCCACCCACGACTCACTTGAGCTTGTACGTCGCTCTGCCCTGATCCAAGCTGGTCTGCCAGTAGAATTGCTTTGCTCTCGATCCAAATTCAACACCGACAACCCATCCCACACGCCCAATCCTCACTCTCCTTGCCATAATCTTGAGTGCGCCAGGCCTGCTACCAGCGCATCTCATGCAAATATGCAACCATCCTCTTCACTGGATCGCGAGATCAAATCCGCTTCGTCTGGTGCCGCTTTGTGGCTCGAAAACCTCGATGACCATTCCGACCTGCTCTTTTTCGGCCCACCTGGACACACGTTGCCTCAGACTAAGCGCAGTGCTGCTTATATCAAACCCAAATCCAACAAGGAATCAAGGCCCTCGTCGCCAATCCTCAAACAAAGCTCTGATGATGGCAACACTACGCTCACAGCACGTCTCACCAGTGCCATTGCCCGACCTGCGCATCACACAGCTGCGACACCTGTTGATGGCAACAACCACGGACAAGCACACCCTACCGCCACCAACTATCACGAGCACTCTGACACGAGTCAAGAAGAGAGCCTCCCAGTTCTCGGCTCAAGCATCCCAAATCTGAATCGCTCATCTTCTGTGGCTGCACAATCTCATTTCTCCAAAGATGTTGCCCGACACGAGAGAGCCCCACAGTCCGACACATCGCCGGAGAGCAAAGATACTAAATTGCTCTCGTCATTGCGGCAGAAGACCCCTGCTCTTACTCCACCGCCCCCGTCCTTTGACCCTACGGCATCACAGATCAGTCCGTCGCGTGCAGATGCTGTGCGTGACGAGCAGCAGCGGCGATGCCAAGAGATTGCGAGAATCAAGCGTGGCGCCAACGCAGCTCCAGCTAGCTCGACATCCTCCGTAGCAACCTCTGCAAGTGCTACAACAGCCGCACCCAGCTGTAAACGGTCTCGTTTTTGATCTCTGTATATGACACCTACACAGAAACATATGTGCTCAATCCTCGAATCCTTTGCCGTGCTGACAGCCATTGAAAGGTGGAGACAGCAACACCGCGTTTGCAACAGTACCGCAGATAGTCAGGTGAGATGCAGCTGATCCCATGGGGAAGCATGTCAAAGTGAGTGAAGATGGCATCATTAATCACAGATGTGCCTTGTTGGTCAAGTGTCCTAAGTTGTTGCAAGATTCAAAGTTGGTACCTTTGATGGGGTGCATGCGGAAGCTGAGATTCCATGACGACGACGACGATGATGATGATGATGATGATGATAAACACGGCTGATGGATTTGGACAGTGCCCCTGAATGCCGAGTGCAGAGTTGCAGGAGCTCGGAAGTCGGCCCAAATGGGCGTGAAATCCCACAATTAGTGCACGCACGGGCTGCTGCTCATACGCAAAGAAGGCTCAGTCGAAGGTTGGAACGCTGCTGTTTCTTAGCACACCACTCCGTTGCTACTTGGTCAGGACTCTGTCTCGTCAGCAAGATGAATGGGCAATATCGCATCAAATTGGTCATCTTGGTGGCGCTGGCCACCTTGGTCTCCTCGGCATGCGCTGGACACGACTTTCGAGGTCAGATCCAACCAAATGCAGAGCTAGGCCATCTGCTCAACCTTGGCCCAAACACTCGGGTCCTTCTCCAGGCCATACCACAGCAGCCAGCGCCAATCACTACTGATGCAATCTCTTCGCAAGAGAGTCAACCTTCCATCGACACCCTCACAACTGGCCTGAATCACTCGATTGACTTGGCGGCATTCGGCCAGCAACGAGACCGATCCACCCTGGTAGCCGTCGATGGAAGCTTCATCTTTAGGGATCTCGACCAAGGCGCATACACTCTTGAGATCGTATCTCGCACGCATACGTTTGACAAATACCGTATCGATATCCTTGATCCTCAACTGGGCAAGCCACCTCAGATTCGCGTTTTCACACCGTAAGTTGACCCCTTAGCAGTGCTTTGCTGCAAGAGCACGATTGCTTTTCTGCAAAGACAAACATTGACCAGCGTCTTCACCTCTTTGCTATTTCGCCTACCGCACAGTGGCACCTCACTTGTCTCGATTCTCTCCTCCAACCTCGTTTTCCACCCTCTCATCCTCCATGCTCTCAAGCGCATCGATTACTACACCGAGGCAGCTCCCTTGACGCTCGGCTCGCTCATTGGTATGGGTGGTCCCATGATGATCCTTGCCTTTGTGGCAATGGGCATGGTCTTTGTCCTGCCCAAGATCACAGCCACGCTCGACCCAGAAGCGCAAAAGGAGCTCGCCGATTCGCAAGCCCGTATGCAAAAACGCCTCGCGGCTGTTCAATCCGGCGATGTCTCGAGCTTGCTTTACAAGGATGACTACGTCAAGAAGGGCCAGGACCGCGAGAAAGCCGCAAACCAGGTTCGTGCTCAGCGCAACGCCGGCCCGTCCAAGTGACGGATCGATCAATCCCTTCAGCATGTCCAAACATCCGGTGTCAATACGTCACAATTCTGCATATCACAATACATTCTACACCATTGGCAGCTGCATCCCGCTTTGCCCATCATTTGGCTCTGCTGGCTGCAACGAGCTGACAAGACTTTGCGACTCCGCATTGCCTGCCAACAGATACCTAAGCGCAAAGATGGCGTGTTCGCGCATGTCTTTGCAGAGAACAAAAAGGTGCATAAGGCAGAGTCAGTATCAATGGTCAAATAGATTTACCTGACAAGGCGTGCATGTTGAAGAGAAGACTCACAAGGATTTCGCTCATCCAGAACCGTCATATTGAGGATGTGGAAGAGACCACCCTTGTCACGCACTCGGTCTTGCACTTGTCGGATCTGAGCCTTGGTATGAGCCAAGTGACGTGTGTGGTGTGTGTCATCTGTTTGTACCGGCAGCGCCGATGTCTCTCGACTTGCTTGATCAGAAGCTCCGCCAGGGCTGATGGCAGTAGGCGCATAGACAAGCGAGCCGAGTAGCCGCACAATGTCACGTTTCAAATGGTCAAAGCCATATGTCGGTTGCGCTCCCTTGGCTTCTTGTGCGGCTTTTCCGGTGGACGAAAGCGCATGTCCCTGCGGCAGCGGCCGGTTTTCAGCATCCCCATTGGACACGTTGGAAGATTCGCCTGAAGCACCCTTGGCTTTGGTGGGTCGGAACGGGGAGAGCGCTGGAGCGTACTGGTGGGTCTGATCGAGAAGCGCCACAAGCTCGTCGACGAGCGCCTCATTGCATCGCATAGCCGACAGCAGAGCGCGCGATAGAGTCACAAAGCTTGCCTCTCGTCTTTGACACAGTAACTCATCATTCGACGAGGCGTTGCTCCACCCGTCTGCGGTCAAGCAGATCGACAGAAGGCTTTGCAGTAGCAGCAGTAGGCCGTGATGAACCCCAATCAGCCGTCGGTCTTGTGGTTGTTGATCTGCCGAGGCACCATTTTTGGCGATTCCGCTCAGCATGGCACTGCGCGCAAACGCAGACAGCTGCATGAAGAAATCGAGTAGCCCTAAAAGTCCAGCATCCCCGTTGCATCCACCCTCTGATGAATCTGCGTCCTTCGCTGGGCCTAGTCTCATTTTAGGACCGATTCCGCCGATGTCATTCGAAGCAGATGAAGACTCTGCGACTTGCCTCTGACTAAGATGCAGCCAGCTGTCGAGCAACTTGAGCAGTGTCAGTTGCGAGCTTGAAATGATGGGTAGCTCCGATTGCATGGAGGTCGACGGCCTTGAAGAAATCTCTTCGATTGGAGCCAAAGAAGAGACCAGAAGGGAGCTGTATCCTCCTTCGAACAAGATCGCAAAGATTGTATAGATGAAGCCGAGCGATTCTTCAAGCCCATCAATCTCTGACTCTGGTTCGTATTCTTGCATTGTACTGTCGTTTGTGGCCGATGCGGTGCGAAGCATGATGCTATCCGAAGAGCTGAGAAGCGACTGAATGAGTTGGAGACCTGCAAGGGAAGAGCAGAGCTGGTAGCAGCGGCGCTGGGCAGCCTCGGCTGCTTTTGGTGCTCTGATAAAATTGATCAGAAGAATCTGTGCTGCACTTTGGGTAGCGGTGTCGGGCGACGAAAGGAACTTGAGGACGAGCTTGTCCTCATCTCGGTCGGTGATGACAATGCGCGTCCACATGCGACGTTGTACATCCTCGTTTGCTGTGATGAGGTTCGAAAGCATTTGCACGGCTGAGCGAGACAGTAAGGGCGTGTCGGGGTCGTTCAAGGTGTGAAAACGAGTGATGTTGGCCAAAAACGGTGCCACAAAGTCAAACTGTTGGCAGAGAAGAGATTGGGCTTCAGCACATCCTGCCATTCCATTGCGCAGAATGCGCATGCAAAGCGTGGCTATGAGAGAAACGCGATAATAGGGATCGTTTTGTGCCTCCTTGGCGTCGATTGATGGTGCGTTGCCGTTGGGTTCGTCTTGCTCTTCTTGCTTGGGCGGTGGCCGAGCAGCTTGAACCTTCTCAAAGACCGTGTAAAAGGAGCAGACAGACTTAAGAGCGGTAGAAAAGAGTCCCGAGTCGAAGAAAAGCTGACGCTGCTTCGCATGTTGCGCCAATTGCTGGCTCAAAAGTGTGAGGTATGACTTGACGTTCTTGTACGCATCAATCTCGCGAACGATGCGGTCGGCGTGCGGCGATGGAGCAGCAATTTGCTCCTTGTACTCCTCGAGCAGTCTAAGCAGCTCGCTTGCACCATCGATTTCGATGAGCGCATTCGAAGCTGACATTGTCGATCAGACACAGAACGGAGGAATGGTTGGAGAGCAAGAAGAGCATCTTTCAGAACCACTCGGTTCAGGGTCTTGACTTTTCTTGGTCCTCAAGTGGGAATCGGCACACGGAATACGGGGATGCGAAAGCCGAGAATTCGTTAAATCTTGATACGCATTGCGTTTCATGACGGCTCCATCACTTTGAGCGAATCTGTCACTTTGCTGTACAGCGACAGTAGTGTGCACCATCTACAGCCGGAACAAAGCATCGCTACAATAATCGGTTGCCGCTTCTTGCTCAGTCGGCCTTGCAGCTAGGCAATTTGCCGCGAAGGCAGTATACAGATGACATTCCAGCATAACAGCTCAGCCTTAAGAGCCTTTCGGAAGCAAACGGTGTAGTTTGCGCGGCTTCTGGGTACAGCGACAGGCCCTTGCACGAATCAGTGCATGGGTCGACTTTGACGACCAGTGTGTATGAGCCTTCAGCACGTAGAGAGCGACTTCGCTGAGTGGTGTATCCTGGTAAGCCTCATTCGCCTCTATAGGTACCCTATCATACACCAACGGGCTTTTCTAGCCACAAACTGCACATGTGCAGAGGGAAGCAGCGAGGGGAAATGTGAAGAGGTTGTTGTGGCTATCTAGAAGCCAGCAAGCAAGCGCAACGCCTTGGTTCAGAATGCTCTCATGGAACCATTCGATGATTTTACGAAAGCTGAATCAAATTGAAAGAAAGTAACCAAATGCTATACATAGATGAATGTCTGCTGACAAGACCGAGCCACCAATCTCAGTCGAAAGGACTGAGGAGGCTCGAGCTTCTCATTACGACGCTCTTAGACCGAGAAACGAACGGATTCAAAAAGAGTGTGTGATGAAGATCGGTGAGGGTTGCGGCTAGAGCCATAAGGAAGAAGTGTGTGAGAGAGAGAGGAAACTAGGTGCATTTAGCACTTGCCGCCCTTGCAGTAACCGTTGGAGTCGGTGATGTAAGTGGGGTCCTGCTGACCACCGTAGTTGGTGGCCTGCGAGGGACCGGAACAAGCCTTGTAGAGAGCGCAGGTAAGGTTGCCCTTCTTGTACTTGGCCTGAGCCGACTCGGGGAGCTCGTTAACATCCTCGGGCTTATCGGCGTTGTCCTGGTACAGGTTGACAAAGACACAGCCCTTGGTCTGGTCGCAGGCCTGGAGGCACTTGTCGACACCGTCTACGAGGATGTAGGTGAGGTAGTTGGCGTTGTCAATGGTAGCAGCACCCACGGTCTTGCCCTGGTAGACACCGGTGGTAGCGACGGTCTGGTAGTTCTTGAAGACCTGTTGGTAGCCGTTGCCCTTGCAGATGGGCTTTCCGCCGCCATTGTCGGGGGGGTTGCATCCGTCGGGAATGGGCTTGGGCTGGTTGCCATGCTGGCAGTAAGGCGAGTACTTGTTCCAGATGAGCCAGCACTTGCCCTTGTCACCACCGTTCCAGTTCGGAATGCCGGGGACGTTGCAGCCCCACGACCAAGAGGGAAGCGAGGCGTGGTGCCAGGGAGCAATGCAGTTCCAGAGCCATGCCTTCTTCTCGAAGATGTGCTGGAGGAGGCCAAAGGTGCGGGCCTCAAGGACCTCGGGAGTCTCGACAGGCGAGGCAGCGGCGTAGGAGGCAGCGCCGATGACGGCAGCGGCAGCGATGCTCTGGATCTGGACCATTTTGAAGGTGGAAGTGGGAAGGGGCAACGGGGATGGTGGAAGGCTGTGGCGCCGTTTCGGTAGGAAGGAGTTGCTGAGGGGAGGGGAGATTGGTTGTTGGATGAGAAGAGAGGTCATGAAGACGACGAAGGGACCTGTTGTTTTATAGACGAGGAGGGATCAAAACCTCTGTTGCTTTAGCCCTGTCACTTCACAGGAGAAACTGGCGGATGCGAACAGCATCTGTCAAGCATGGAGTATGGAGCTGACCCGGATCAGGAGACAGTTTCTCAAATTGCTGTATAGCCCTTGGGGAGATCAGTGGCACTCTCTCTCAGGGGCTCGACTCTATGATTCGGAAAGAGCCAAGTTTTCTCCTCTAATCGTTAACTTTCTGCACCCCACGGAACTCCGTCCATGACAGGAAGACTGTCGCTTGTCTCGGTCTAGTTGCACTCTGATCTTCGAGCTACCATACTGGAGATGCAGCGGTACGGGTAGTCTGCGTTTCAATCTGGTTCCTGAGTTTGCCGCAACAGGAGGCGACTGAGCTCGGCAAGTCAATACACGGGAACTGACTGGAAATCTTCAGCATAGCCTGAAGCCGCACAGTGCGGCTCCTCCCCACCCTAGAAGATAGATGGGCGGGATACGAGAGCCGGCTAGTGAGACCCGACGGTGGTCCGAACCTACTCGTCGGTGGCGGAACACAGGGGGAGAATTCTGCTCAAGAGCAAGAGACAGAGCGTTCCCACGACCAAAAGCGTGCTCGCGGCTGAACTCATGTGATATCATTTCCTTCATCTTCCTGCGACATCTTCCGCTGATCCTTGCATCGAAATCCAGGTTCAATGAATCAAGGAGCCGAGACTGTGTGCCGAGAATTAGCAGCCACATTGCTTTGACGCTGCCTAGGTAGACCTTCCAGTACATCAAGCACGGAGTCTCGTCAATCTACCCTCTGTCTTCTCAACTTCTTGCGAAGAGCACACTTTTATTCCACGGGTCCCATGAAGCGGTCGAGGCTTCCTGTGCTGAGAGACGCAGGTCACCAATTGCATAAAGGGAAATTCTTTCTTTCCGGCTTTTTCTTTTCGGGCACAACGAAGAATGGAAAAAGGAAGATCGAAAAAGAAAAAGAAATACTGTAAAATGCCAACCTCATACCGACGTTGGACCGCTCCGATTGCTCCAGAATCCTTTGGTAACACCTTGCTTCGCACACAAACTCTTTCGTCTGCACCTAGCTATGGCACAGAAGCAAGTTGAAGCGTATCACACATACTTTTGTGGGCGACGAAAGGGGGAAAGCAGTTCGTAATTTCTTTTTTGAAAAACCAATTTCTTGCAATATTTGTTTTGCTAATTTGTTTCATTTCAAGCTTTTCCGGCTGTCAATCTCCCTGCTTCTCGCATCAACTTCTCGACCCTTGTCAACTTTCCTTTCCGCCTCTCCGGTCAATCCTCTTAAAGTAGCATTTGAGCCCCCCACTGCCTCCACCCTCGTTTAATATACTGCAGACGGCATGCACCAGCTTCAGAGAGTGTCTCACAATCGAGGCTGTCCGTCCAATGGTGCTCAGAAACGACGCACGGTCAACATTGATGTTTCACCAAGCAACATCTGGACTGCTATACTTCGCCGCCTTGTGATTCCCGTAGCTCTGCTATGGATCGTTCAAGATTTTTGCGTTCTTTCTGAAGAACAGTCACGTTGATGATGGGTTGGTTTTCTTCGGTGCCAAGACACACTAAGGCGCCAAAATACCCGTGTCTCTTTACAATTACGTCGCTTGACGATGGCACGGGATGACAAAAGACTAACCCCTGAGAATTGACAGTCTCAGATTGATGGGATCGACAATGATCTTCAGCTTGCTTCGTGTTTCCAGAAGAAGAACAGGCACAGACAATTTCTTTTTTTTTCCGAGCTATCTTGACTACTGTATTGCGCCCTGACGAAAATTGCGGCCAAGTTGCCCGAAATACCAAAAGGGCGGGAACTGACCACGCTGGTCTAGATCTACGAGCGTACCACGGGATAGGAATCTACAGTCGACAAACAGGTTCTCGTCTCTTCTTTTTGTTCCAGCTCGGGAACAGGCATACTGTATACTGTACAGCACTGTAGCTTCCAGTCCCAAAGTCTGGATTGTCAGATATGCACTATCCTTCAGCTTCTTGTGCCAGGCAAGCATCATTGAACTGTTTACTCTCCCCAGGGGTCTATCACGCTCCTCGAACCACTTCTTTAGCTGCACGCAGTATTGCAATACAGCGAGTAAGCGTCCTGCCAAGAACGACGTCACTGAACAGGCTCTATCGCCCTTCGATGCTCTCGCACAGGTCAGTCGGTGATCTCGAATGCAGAGCATATGAGAGCTTTGGAGTGCTACAGCGGAGACGCTGGAACACGTCAGCAAGAGAATTGCGTTGAAGCACTACGTGGCGCAGTGGGGCTAGCTGAGACCGGCCAAATTGATTAAGCTGAAACAGAACTGCACATGTTGACGGCGCGATCTGCAGCACTCTGAATCTGCAAATAAGCGACCCACGGAGAGAGAGAGAATGAAGATGAAAGTCAGAGGAATGTCCGAGAAGGTGGCAGCAGAGCAGTCAAGATCATCAGCCATTGTCTTTTTTCCGTCGTACAGAGACCACGCCGTCCAAAGAGAGCCTCAGTGTCCCCTTTTCGTAACGTTGAGAATCACCGTCCGATTGACATTGCAGAGGCTCGCGTTCCAGCGCCCTTGAAGTAGCTCGCCAAGAGCTTCTCACTGATGACGCCCACCATTCGACGTCAATATGAACATAGGAAAACAAATGGTATGTAGAGACTTCCTGCCAAGCTCAAGCTTCAATGCGGTATTTGTGACGGGGAACCATGCTGGACGGGCATCGAGATCTTTTAACGAACCTTGACTCGCTCTTGGCAAAAGGGATCTGTTCGGGTATGGTCTGCAGGTGCAGCTGAGCAGGTGCGAGAGTGCTCGGTAGCTGAGTGAGCAGTCATGTACTACCCTATGATCACCAAAATTCCAACGACTGGAAGATCATGATCATCAGGGTCAGCCAAGAACCCAAGTGGCGGCCATAAATTTACCGGCGCGACCACTAACAGCAAAGCTTCCCGCGCTATCTGAGACACTCAGACGTTCCGGATCAATTTTCTTTTGTCGGAAAGTGCGTCGACATTTGCATTTGTTTGTTGACTGATCGCCCGTCATAGATGCCGAAAAGAAAGTTTTGGAGCAAGTTTTCGAAAAGTTGACAAAACCCAGAAAGTCTAGAAAATCGGAAAATTGGCTGGCTTCGCGTTCCTCACCTCGGGCCGGCTAGGCGAGCTCGGAAGATGTGAGCATGCATCCTTCAGCCAAGCAAGAGTGGTGGACGGACTTGCGGTGCAAATCGCAGACGCCGCCTATGGTCAATGCCATAGAAGTGACCTCATCCTCGAGGCAACAGTGGTATCATGACAGGCACAATCCTCACGTATCGCCTCGTTGTCATAGCGAGCTCATCACAATGGCGAACCGGTCTGCAATGGTTCTCGAGTATTTCCAGCTTCCTTAAAGGCGGTTCCCGAGTTAGTCGATCATCTTGAGGGTCTTTCTCATAGAAATTCCGACAGGAATCCGCAAAATGCTTCCCTTTGTATTTGCATCTCCCACCAAGGGATCGTGTCTCGTCGGCCGGTGTTTCGAGCGCATCCAGACGAGGGTTGAGTGTGTAGAAACATCTCGGGAGAAGGAAAAGACTGCATGACGACTTGGCTTGCAGTACGAACGATAAACTTTAAATGGCAGCTGCCTCGAGACTGCCCTTGATCGCATAGCATAGCTTCTTGTCGTGCCTACCGAGCTGATTCGCTTGAGCTCGTGAATCATCGGCGATTCTTTCCCACGCACCTTCCTTCCTCGAAGACTACTGAGAGACTACTGAGACATCACATCGGCCCGGCTGCAAGTTGGCGCTGCCAAGATTCCTTCTTGTTCGCCATTGTTTCATAATCCCTTGCAACAATGTCACCGGCTGTGTCATGAAAGCTCGCGATCTCAACTTTTGGCATCGGTGCGCTGTCTACAGGGAAGTAGCTTCGGGGATCTGGCGTAAGTTGGCCCGGATGACCCACACTAGGCTCTGTGGCTCATTATCAGATCTCACAAGCCAGAGATGCAATTGAAGGCCCCGATCCTGATCGTGCCTTTTGCAGCCGCCGTATTTTTGACAGGAAGCATTTTATTAGACCACTTTCTTGAAGGTCTGACGTGGGTGGTCATTGGATCAGGGCGACTCTCGATTGATTCTCGAAAGCGGAATGCTCACATTCTAAAGTGTCTTGGCTTCTACTGGGATGCACTTGAACAACCGATGACTTTGCCGAATCAACTTCTCTGCTTACAGGCCGTGGTACAGGGTGTGACAGGACGATTGATCTCTTAAACAGGTACGAAATTAGTTCACAGAAAAAGGGCTCGAAATTCAGAAAATACTGTTTTCTCGGACCTCATGATGATATGCGGCAAAATTGATAGCAAAGACGCACGTACAGCAGGATGCTTATCAACTAAATTCGAGAATTGCTGTTGGAGACAAGAGAGCGTGTACTGTTGCGTGTGGCAAGAGAGTGAATGAATGTGCAAAAAGAGCGAGAGAAATCGGGCAAATGTAGAGAGAGATTCCATGGTGACTGTGAAAGAGCAGATGCAACGAGTCTTGCCAGAGCGTCGAAGCCCAAAGCTTCCGGAAATGGAAGTACTGCAACATCAGGGCAGGTGTGAGAGGGAGGGTTATCTATGTACATGTAAGTGTTCGGAAAGAGACGAGGTTTCCTGCGCGGGCCACTGTTCATTTTAGAATGAGAATCGCAAGAGCGCAGGGTTGAGCGCGATAGGATAGAGAATGTGCAAAACCGCCGTGAGGAGGAGCGGCCAGTAGATGAAGAAGCCTTGGATCTGCCATTGCAGCGGCAGAACGTTGGGCAGCTGGAAGATGATCACGGCAGCGATGCAAGCAATCGACAAGAGCAACACCTTCCAGAACCTCTTGAAGATGGCGGGAACCTCGATGAAGAAGTTACTGTCTTCCAAGTCCTTGATGGTGGCACCCCAGCTCATGTTGATGCCGACAGGGTGAGCCAGAAGTGCGGTCAAGACGTGATACGACAACCCGCCGAAGAAGATGAACATGTAAGGAATCCAGATAACATGCTCTTTGATCAGGTTGAAGAGGCCATCGACCTTGGCTCGGTATCTTGCCAGAATCTGAGAGACGTTACCACCACAGGTGAAGATGACGATGACGGCGACCCAAATGTTGAAAGGAGGCAAGAAGCAGGGTAGTAGCTCGGGGTAGAACCATCCTTGAACCAAGTACAGAGCTGCAGAGAGAGGTAATGCGCAAGCAATGGCGTAGTAGGAGAAGATGTACGAGCAGGCCGAGAACTTGTAGTGAATCGGCGCATTGCTCCGCAAGAAGGTACGGAAGAGCTTGGTGAATGGGCCTCGATACGGCCATTGCCAGATGTGGTTGAAGATGAGCTCAGAGCAGCCGAAGGCATACTTCTGCCAACGGTTGAGCTCGTCATCACAAGTGAGTGAGACCCCCTCCTCGAATCCGTTGTTCGAATAGGTGGCCCAACGAGTGATGTAGCCGCTCATGAGCAGACGAAGGGCCATGTCGAAGTCCTCGGATACGTGTGATTCGGACCAGATCTTGCGAACACCGTCTTCCTCGTCAATGAAGGAGGCCTCTTGCATTGCCGACCAGCGCAGAATAGCGTTGTGTCCCATGAACGGAGCCATGTCTCCTGCAGCCACCATGAACGAGATGGCAAAGTTGACGAGACGCGTGAAAAAGGAGATACCAAGTTCAAAGTAGCTGTCTGTGACAATCATGACACCGGAGCAGTGTTGCAGGACACCAACATCAGGGCACTGAACCATTTCCGAGGCAGCGTCTAGCAGACAGTCCTCTGGCACTCGAGTATCCGAGTCGATTAGAAGAACAAGATCTCCGATTCGGACATTACCTCTGGCTTGAGCAAGGGGATGAAGTTCAGGAAGGCACTTCTCCAAGCATCGGTTGTAGAGATCAGTCTCGTCAGCTTCCGTCCACATGGCAAGGGCTTCCGGTGTCTGAGGGCGGTGCTCGGACATGGTGCTTTCCACTGCGAGAGAGAGGTGACAAGTGAAGTTGAGATTCGAAGCTTTCTTAAAGCGACCCTTTCGAAGGTAGCCATCTTTGCCATGGGCAGGTCGAGCCACCCATCCAATGTTGTTCTTCTCGTAAAACTCGTGTCGAATGGCCTGCTCTTCTGGAGAAACGAGCTGCATACCATCCTCAGAGACAATGATGGATGCAGTACCCCCCTGAAGCTCGTACGTGCTGATGGCTTTCTTGACGGACTCGATAGTGGGAATAAGAACGCCTTCCATCGACTCCTTGTAAACGGGCATTTGAATGGTGATGTGCGGCAGCTGACCAGAAATCCTGGTAGGGGGCTTGCCAGAGTAGTATCGTGAGTTCTGGTGGAGTTGGCGAACAGGGCCGATGATCTGGAAGATGACGCCGATGACGTTATCGCAGAAGAACATGATGACTGGGAACATCAACAACGTTACTGCAGCGAGACCCATTCGTGCCCATTTCCCGTCAATGAGCGAGTACTCGAAGAGCTTGGAGATGAACAGGAAGCACAAAACGATGTCGAGGCCGACTGCCAAGCCATGCTGGAGAGGCGCTTGGTAGTTGAGCGGCCTCTCTTCGGTCGCAGGCTTGTCCTGCTTCTCGGGGTCGCTTGGGCTGTTGATTGCCCAGGGAGTACCATTTGGAGAGCCAGAGCTTCCCGGCGAGCCATTTACAGCGTGGGACTCGGAGAAAGGGTTCGAAGGAGCTATAGAAAGAGCGTCGGATGCTGCACCTGGTCCGTACACGGGAGTGCCGTGACCTGCGCTGGAGAGGGAGCGAAATCTTGCCTGGTTCTGGTTGAATTCGCTCATGGCAGAGTCGATGATGCTTGAGCTCGAGGCGGAAGCGACCAAGTTGCTTGTATTGTTAGCGTAAGAGCTTCTCCAGACGAACTTGATCATCTTTTCTTCGAGATCTTGCGCGCACTCCTCTAGCTGTTCGACGTGGTCGCACCAGATTGCCACAGTGTTTTCTCTGCGGATGAAGCATGCATTTTGTGCCTTTCTCGCGCCGGCAAGCTGCTCCATGGTTTCGACGACCTGAATATGTTGTGAGGGGGTGATTGGGATCTGCTCGGTAAAGGGAGCCAGTCGAGTGTTGATGGCTGAAACTACAGGAGAGGTGATCGTCATGGCAGCCTCGCAATTGAGGATCGCTACTGCTCGGCAGAAGTTGGCGAGCCTCTCGTCTTCCAACGGGCAGACCACATACTGGCCCTTGGCATAACGAATGGCTACACCACTTGGAACATCAGGATTCTCCGAAAAGAAGTTGCGTCGGCTGCAAGACTTCCAGAGGTGAGCCGCCATGACTTGGTAACCATCGCGGGCATCGATCCAGTTCTGATCTGCTGTTGCAGCAGCACTAGCTTGATCCTTTTCGTTGTACTCCGAGTTGAGCGATTGGGCGTACTCGGTCAGCTGACCTGGTCGCTGCTCCATCATAGGAGGAGGTGAGTCAGGCGAGCTGGATGATTCCCTTGCTGGGAGGTGCTCTGTCTTACGCAAAAAGCCAAGCATCTTCGCGGTGTGAGGCTAGCACAACACGTCGACGTTGCTAGATGTCAAAAGTAGGTGCCAGATAGCGAATGCTTCTTGAACTTCAGAGCAAGGCTCTTTTAAGTCTAGATGAGGGTGAAGGGATCAAAGGGAGGAGTAGGCCGATGACAGGGCAAGTGATGGCTTTAGAGGAAAGGTTGTCGATGAAGCACTGAAGTGTCTTTGGTTTAAAAGAGGAGGGGGTCGGTGAGAGGCAGCGGACCTTGGGTGGGATGGAGGTAGGCCGAGCCAGACTAGGAAGCACACACTTTGTGCACTACGAGCGGCACGCGATTGTGCTTCATAGCGAGTACATTGGACAAGCAGAACTTTCTCTTCAGCGACTCTCGATAGTAGGCGAGGATGCGAAATAGCCGCCTGTCATCACGTTCTTCGATTCAATCTCGAAGTTAAGCTGATCTACGGAAAGCGAAGAAAGTGAGGCGAGAGTCTGCTGTCTGATGTGCGCATCGGATCCACCGCGCAAAAGAGCTGCGCTGTCGAGAGCAAGCGAATTGTGATGCGAATTCGGGAAACCACGACCAAGACTTGTACGATCAGAGACGGCCACCACTGACTGTCTCTGGTCAGTAGTTGTGCTTGAGGCGCAAACCCCTGTCATGAGATACCTGCAGAGACAAGACAAGGCCCGTTCGAGCTGGTCTCGGTTGCTCCAATCTCGCAAGATGCACCTCATGTGGGCCGCGATTTTCCTCGCTAGTTACCCTTGAACCCTGATGTGAATCTGTCGCACTCTGAATTTCCCTTTTTGCTTAAATTGAAAATTTAATTTTAAATTTTTTAGCCCTTCCCTGACTTTTTTTTTTTCTCTTTTCTCTTGTCCAATTCTTGTCTGACATTTTGAAAAGCGGCGCCAACAGCGTCGAAGAAAAGATACTAGCAAGAGTGAACACAAGATGGTTCTCCTTAGCTGGAACCAAATGTGCCGTTAAATCCAGGTGAGCACCATGATGATACTCTGCCTGACAACGGATGGTTTGTTTGTTTGTTTTTTGCTTAGCGCCGGAAAGACTCAAGCGACCTCAGGTGTCGGGTGGCTCTCGCACTGCCTCGAGATGCCAAGAATTATGCTTGAACGATTTGATTCAATGTGACAGCTGGTGGTTCTCAGTGCTCACCGTGGTCAGTATCGTATCACCCAGCGGATCGATAGCGATACATGCGACACGTACGCTCGAGAATCGCACACACAGCAAGGCCTTGAGCTCTGAGATTAAGCACAGGCTTTTTGTCGCGCGTGAGCTCAAGCCATAGGCTTGAACCCCTAAGGCCGTATAACCAGTTCATGATGCTGACTGATGGGTAACTCGAGCCCAATAGACTGCGATGCCGACCACGGCTGTGGGCCTTGAAAAGGTTTCCGATATTGAGACAGGCGAACCAGATTGGTGTGAGACCATGGGTAAAGATCGTGAGCAATGGAGTATGCGAGACACCCGCAGAGTAAAGATTCTGAGACGACTTGGCGGATGCTGGTGCAATAGAGAGGCTTCGCCGATTCCTAACGACGAGCTTTGGCTAGTGCACCAATGCGAATTGAGCTTTGTCCTCATATGGAGGGCAGAAGACGTACGAACTAACTTGCGCGACAAGTTTTCTGCAGCGTCAACTCAAGGATGAAAAGGTTGTCTTGGCGAAAAGGCAGCCCACACAAGAGTTGCACTGTAGACGTTTCATTGATAGACGCCTTTCTGCATCTCACGATCCTTGATCAACTGCAATACGCTGTTGTAGGATTACCCACAAACTACCAGAACAAAAGAGTCCATGTTGGTGAAGGCCACCAGCTAGATAAGGAATCTGGTCTTTGGACTGACTTCCGCTTGCTTGTTTCCGTCATCTCTGCACTGATCGACACAATACCAAGAGTGCAGAACGAGCATGTGGATTAAAGCTCATCGCTGCTCCAAAGCCTTACATACATGCTCGCGCAAAATCTCTGTCTGCTGTTTTGTGAGTAGAAGGACGAAATGAGCATGTGGTGTTGTCAGCAATGGTTGCAGCAGCTGGGCGAAATAGAGTGGACACGATCCAGTTCTGTTTTGCAACTCCAGGGGGCACATTGGATTGATGGTGACTGGACAACGGGTGCCAAGAAAGCGAGCTTAGAAGGGCAACAAATTCGTGGAAAGGAACGATGAGAAAGCGAGCAGGGTGTGCGCTATTCGACCAATCCGGGGCGTTTAGGCTGTGCATCTAGGGCGTTGGGCGCAAGGTGTCAAGTCAGAAAAAAAAGAAGAAAATGCTTTTCGACGCCAACTACACTACTCTGCACTTTCTTTCTTGGGCGTCGCGCCTCTGACTCGGTATTCTGGCCTTGACGAGAACCCAGAAAGGTCGGAACCAGGTGGCGTAGGTTGACGCGTGTTTGCGTCGACGCTCGCTTCTTGACCCAATTTTTGAGAAGGGCGAGGCATTCTTCCAAACAAATGAAAAGAAAATCATTTCCTTAATGGAGTTTCGACACAATAGTGGCCTGGGAGACGCTTAGCGAGCACGCAGAGCGCAGACGAGCGGTGAAACGCAAAGGGTGCCTTCTTGACGATGCAAAGGTGGCACATAGGTAGATCTGGTAACCCAGCCCAAATCAGCCGCTTGCCACACACACTGTATGTACTGTAGACGGCTTCGAATCGTGACTTGACAGCAGGATCGTCAGAGCTCGCTCGGATCTGACGGCTCGATTTGCTTGATTTTGCGCTGATCTTCCGCCTCATTGGCACCTCTTCATAATGTCTGTTTTTTTCCCTCTTTCAAGCTCCTCTATGGCATGGCATTCCGGCGAATCTGTATGTGAACGACAGCGTTGCATCGGACATCTCAAAGAGGGCTATGCCGTGCCACAGCTTTCGTTCGAAGGCGAGGCATGTACGAGTCGCTGCGGTGTGTTCCTGTGATACCGCTCAAAATTGTTCTAGACCGAGAATCGACTGCGTCGGTGAATCGCAGATAAACAGTGTGGGAAGAGTGAGAGAGGGAGAAAGAGGGCCACTCGGAGGCCGAAGGTCATCAAGCCCTTGATTGGCCGTCGACTCAGCAAACTCGCCAGAGCTTACAAGCATGAGGTCGGACCGGTAGTGCTGTTTCCTACTGCACCAAACCACCCGTCGGCTTTTTGTCGAGGTGAGTCGAGCAAAGGTTTGTTGGATTCAGGTTATGTCTCAGATGCCGCATGATGAGTGGGTGGACCGGATCACCGATCCTTTTGGTGGTGATTTGGATTGCGCTGCGTGGTACAGTAGTGTGCGAGAATATTCGCATGCGCCATTGTACAGCAAAGGGCGTCAGTTTTAATGCTGATGATTGGAAGAAGCGTTCTTCCGCAGATCCACCTGTTCTTGGCTCTAGTGCAGTGTGTCGGACATGATCTGGTGGATCAAGGGTCTCTCGTTGTGCAAACATGTCTTGGATTTTATCGAGCAACCCGGTATCGCAGATCGGAAAGCGTGCGGTTCAATATGTTGGCTCGCTCCATCCTTCTCTGGTTTCCGGCTTCTGATTTCCGCTGCCGTGACAGCTCTGCGCGTGTTTCACCTTGCTCGCACTAATCCTGCCGTTGACACTGTCGTTCGCTTGAGCCTCATCTGGATCCGCACTCGCGTTCATCTACTGTAGCACAGTGAATCGTGCGTTTGCCCTCTGCCATGACTGCATTTCAGTGGGCCAAGACTTATCGATGCGAGCCCTTCGACGTGCTTCACCTTGATCTTGCCGCTTTGTTAGCGAGTGCCTACTCAAAGACTTGACCGCGCTTAAGAGATTTGACCGAGTAATGTACCACACACTAAGGCGCTTGAACAAGGTGGCCAGCAAACCTCTGAGAACTGCTCAAAGTTCACATCCCACTCTGTCCCTCCACCTTGTACTCCTTCCGCCGCCGCCTCATAATATCTTGGAGGCTTTCTTGTTACTATCCCTTTCCTTCCGTTCTTCCACTTTCAAGTAAGTCGAGCAAGCGATTCTCTCATATCGAAGCCGAATCGCAAGCATCCCCCCACGAGCTTTTCAAACCAGCTCGCACATCAAGAGTAGACTTTACGCGCAAGATGAGTAAAACACTAGAGCTTCCACCCCGACCTTCGGGCGAAGAAGAGATCGAGCAGCTTCGTGATGTTCCGACATCCAACAGCGACATCGCTGCAAGCGCAAGCGCCACTGGGAGCTACTTTGGCGCAATCGCCTACAATCAGAATGCTGGAGTTTCGTCTCCGCGCGGTCGAAACCCGAGCTTTGGCTTGCCTTCAAACAGCTCGCTGTCGGCGTCCAACTCAATGCCGTCGACGTTGAGCCCCAGCAGCTCGTTCGGAGGTAACAGCGTTGGTGGCTCCAACTCGCAAGGCCGCTTCTCTGGCACCGGCAGCCAGTCTCCGCACGCATCGATCGGCGGTGACAACCACGGCGGCTATCTGTCGAGCAGCTTCGGTCGCGAGTTTGAAAACTTCAACTCGGGCAGCTTGTCGGGTTACGCAAGTCCCTCGGTGCAGAGCCATTCTGGCACCATGACCCCCGCAGCGGGGCTGTACAACATATCGGCCAACACATCCTTTGCCAACGTGGCACTCAAGTATCGTAAGCCCTTTGCACGACGTGTGCTCAAGGAGGGCGAAAAGGTGGAGAAGCCTTGGCTGGAGGACAAGAAGCGCATATCGTCGAACCGCAAGGCGTACTGGATCTTTATCTTTGGTCTGTCCTTTGGTATAGTTGGTGCAATCCTGCTGATGTACTTTGCATATGCCGGAGTGCCCAAGGGCAAGTACTGTCTTGTTCTGGATGAGCAGTTTGATGGCGATACCATCAACAAGGACATCTGGTTCCATGAGCTCGAGACCGGTGGATTCGGCAACGGCCAATTTGACTGGACCACCGATTCGACCAACAACTCGTTCGTCCAGGATGGGAAGCTCTACATTGTCCCCACCCTCACTGCCGACAACCTTGGCGAGGCAGCCATCACCAACGGCTACACCCTCAACCTCACCCAGTCTGGCCAATGCACTGCCTCGAACAAGACTGATGCCAACTGCGCTGTTGTCTCCAACTCTACCACCGGTGTAGTTCTGCCACCGATCCAGTCTGCGCGATTGATGACCAACTTCTCGCGTACCATCAAGTACGGTCGTGTTGAGGTCAAGGCTCGCATGCCAACTGGTGACTGGATCTGGCCTGCTGTATGGATGATGCCCAAGGACTCGGTCTACGGCCCTTGGCCACGCTCTGGAGAAATTGATATCTTTGAAGGCCGCGGTAACCTCCCCAAGAACCGCGATAGCGAAGGCACCAACAAGATGCAATCCACACTCCACTTTGGCCCAAACTACCTCTTTGACGGCTACGGATTCGCCACCAAGGCTCGTAACCTTTGGCGAGACTGGTTCAACCAAGGCTCGCACACCTTCGGCCTCGAATGGACCGAAGACAAGCTGTGGACTTGGGAGCATTCGCCCGTCTTCAAGAACCTGCAGGTAACATACGGAGATGGCTTCTGGAAGCGTGGCAAGTTCCCCAACCAGATGACCAACGGTACACTGCTGTCGAACCCTTGGGCTTCTGTACAGGGCCCACATGCCAACGCTGCACCTTTTGACCAGGAGTTTTACCTGATTCTCAACGTCGCTGTGGGCGGTACCAACGGCTACTTCCAGGATGGTCTTGGCGACGACAAGCCTTGGTCTAACGATGCCCGAAACGCAAGGGCGCAGTTCTGGGAGTCGAGGGACAGGTGGCTTCCCACTTGGCCCACCGACCCGAGACAGCGCGGAATGGAGATCGAGTATGTCAAGATGTGGCAAAAGTGCTGAGCTCTCGTCATTCTCTTTCCGGCTCTGAGCGCCTTGCGCGTTCTCACTGCATTGCATTACTGCTTGTTCATCACTCAGCTTGTCACGCCTCATTACTTCTGTTCTGTTCCACCTTCTTTCCTTTGCTTTCAATCTTTGGATTCCGCTTTCGTATCTGCACGTAACACGCTCATTAGTCTCTGTTGGTTCCCAATCGATATGTTCCGAACAAATCGGATATGTCAATGCCGATTGCGAAGTGTAGGATGGTGACTATTGAGCAAACCCAGGCCGATTCCGTAAACCCGATGACGTATGTCCACCATGCGGCAACGAAGAAGATGTAGCCGATGAAGCCAGCCCGATGCCCGCGCCAGCCACTGAACCGCGGAAGCTGCCTGGCACCTCTATGTGAACATCTGATCCCGGTGCGCTGTCGGTACCGCCGCCACCGCCGCCGCCATTGGCGCGCAGTAGCGCGGCTTGGGTGAGGCTGGTAGCGTGTTGGTGCGATGGCTGGCTGTAGACTCCTGCTGTATGTGCTCTCCAGGCTTCGACACTTCCTATGCCAGCTGGCATGCTGAGGCCGCCGCTTCGTATTGGGTTGTGCGAGTTGGAAGCGAGTGCAGAGGAAGAAGAGCGGGAGTGCGGCGGTCGAGAAGGCGGGTTGACTTGTCGGTCAGAGTTGGCATGGAGCATCTCTTGCCGTGCCGATTCGAGATGGCCTGGCTGGATGACCGAGTCATCGGTCCTTTGAATGCCAGTACCGACCTTCATCTGACCGGCGCCGGATGCAGAGTCGATCGAGGCTCCATCGTTTACTCGCACGGTTGCTGTTCCTGATGCGACATCACCAGAGCCATGTTCGGCATGCCTCGCAGCGGATGGTGACGGTACCAAGTTGGGCAAGGTGAGACTCCAATATCTGGGCCAAACAAACCGATCCAAGATCCACCCTCGCAATCTCGAAACGAGCAGCTGCTCGATCTTGGGAATGTCCTGCAGCTTCGCTCTGGATCCCAACAAGCTTGTTGCCGACGCCTCGAGAGCAAAATCCGGATGAAGAGAAAAGTGAAGCTGATGGCGTGAGCGAGGCAGAGGCGGTGGCTGCGATGCTTTGGCACTCGAAGATGGAGCTGGTGGAGCAGCTGTGGGGAGTACGGTTGCATTGGGATCCGAAGAAAAGAGCTCGACTGCGAGTGTACCGGAAAAGCGTACGATTGTGAGACTGAGCGAGACGGGCAAGACGGCGAAACGTGGTTTGGGAAAGTTGATGAGCAGCTTTGTATCGATGGCGAGCGTGATTTGGTCCGAGTAGTCGACGTCAATCTCGATGCGGGTGCGACCGGTATCGTCGGCAGGACGAACACGTGCGTTGGTAAAGATGGGGTAGGCATCACCGAAGTCGGCCTCGGTAACACGGATGGGGTCGAGGAAGGGGGAAGAGGCGCGATTGAGAATCTCTTCCATGAGATCTCGCGCCGTTCTCTCCTTTTGTGGTTCGAGGTGCTCGGTTGGATGGATTGCATCGGCACCAAAGTGAATGGCTGGTGAGGCGTGTCGAACACGTGCAGCGTGGTGGTGCTCGGGTGGGTGAGGAGACACGCCTCCAGCCAGCACATCTTCGCGATAGCCTGCTATGGCTTGAGCAAACATGACGTTGAGCCAGTCTGTGCTTTCTGGGAGATGGGAAGAGATGTCATAGGCAGTCTTGTCGAGGATGTTGGCGAAGGTCGA
Organism: Ustilago trichophora; assembly: GCA_900323505.1. Taxonomy (NCBI): domain Eukaryota; kingdom Fungi; phylum Basidiomycota; class Ustilaginomycetes; order Ustilaginales; family Ustilaginaceae; genus Ustilago; species Ustilago trichophora. The sequence goes on along the minus strand of OOIN01000021.1, from coordinate 680,944 downwards.
GGCTCTTGTGTCGGAAGAAAGGCGATTGGATTTGGGAGGCGGATTGGAAGAGGGCGTAGTTGCAGAGGGGTTGGTAGTGCTTCTTGCACCTGCGCCTTGTAGAAGTTGTTTGGCATGACGTTTAGATCGACGTTCGGATATCTTGAGACGCATGAGGCGTTCCTTCTCCAAAGCAGTGGCTGAGTCTTCAAAGATGACATAGCGGATGAGGAGAAGAGCGATGACGACCATGGAGACCTGGCCGACGATGAGGCCTTGTGTAAAGGTCCATCGTGATGGAGATGGCAGGTAGGCAAAGTAAGCGGGTGCAGAAGCCATAGGATGTTGGCTCATGGGGTATGCCAGGCGGGCGTGTTGCTCTGTCTGCTGCATGGTGGTGGAGGTATGGACGGTGTGAGTAAGCTTGTGTGCGGGGTGCCAGCTGCCTACAGGAGCAGGTGAGTTGAGCCTTTTTTGGCGTTCCTCATGGTGATGTATGGTGGTCGCAGCGGCTGATGTGAGGGAGAGGAGAAGGTGTACTGTACAGAAGATGTCGCATAACCGTTCCTTTCGAAATGTCAAATCGTGAATGGTGGACGCTTTGATCGGCGATCGGTCTGTTGTCGTGCGAGAATTTTGGTGAGTGAAAAAAGGAATCGAATCGTTTGCAAAGGCGGATCAATTTGCCCGATGCAAATTCTGCTACAGTACTGTACAGTCGGAGCTGCAAATACATGTGCCAACCGCGCCTTACGTTAAGCGTGTAAGCAACTACTATAATCACACCAACTTGGCTTTCCAGTTGATCTGATTTCCCAATACAGCTCGATGTCGGGACGATCAAGCATTCGAGGTTTGTGAATTCAATCCATGATCCAATGTGTTCAATTCAAGGACGGAAGGAGAACGCCGAGAAGAAGCCTCTTGGCTTGGAATCCGCATCTCCAGTGAGAAAAATTCAATACATTTTTGCCACACGCAGGCGCAGTCACACACGCGCGCAGCTATTTTGTACTGTACAGTACAAAAAAAGTGGCGTGGTCAGAACCCTGACGCTTTCGACTTGTCTCTTTGAATCGATTTTGTTGAGAACCACCACCACCACCACCACCACCATCATCATCACTACTACTATACCCTGTCTCGCCACATCCACAACAATGGCGGCAACAGCTTCTTCCTCCAAGATGCAGCTCTTCTCTGCTGACGACGTTGCCAGGCACAATACCGCCACCGATTGCTGGGTCATCCACCGCGGCAAGGTCTACGACGTCACTGATTTCGTCGACGACCATCCTGGTGGAGACGACCTCATCCTACAGTACGCCGGCAAGGACATGGGTCACATCATGGACGACCCTCAGGAGCACTCTCACTCCGACTCTGCCTACGAGCTTCTCGACGAGCACATCATCGGTCGACTCCCCACCACCGAGGCTGAAATCAGTGCCCTCAACCAGCGTGCTGCCAAAGGAGGCTATTCTGGCAAGGACGATTCCATCGTCATCACCGACGACTTCCACCCCGAGGAGACCGATTTCTCCTCTGACTACAAGACCAACAAGTTCCTCGACCTTAACAAGCCACTCATGCCTCAGATGCTTCGTGCCAACTTCTCCAAACACTTTTACCTACAGCAGGTTCACTCGCCACGACATCTCAAAAACCCTGCTCGCTTCTTTGACCAGGACTACCTCGAAGTCTTCACCCGTACCCCCTGGTACGTAGTCCCCATGATCTGGCTCCCCATCGCATCCATCATCTTCTTCCGCTCCACCACCCAGTTCGCCTCCAACCTCTCCAAAACCCCCCTCAACGCCTCCAACTGGTACCAAGCCGCTTCCAACCCTACCCAGTTCGACACCTCCATCTGGTCCATCGCCCTCACTCAAACAGCTATCTGCTGGGTCATCGGCGTCGTCATCTGGACCTTGCTCGAATACACCATCCACCGCTTCCTCTTCCACATTGACGACGTTCTCCCCGACAAACCCGCCTTCCTCACCCTCCACTTCCTCCTCCACGGTGTCCACCACTATCTCCCCATGGATCGCCTTCGCCTCGTCATGCCTCCTCTCCTCTTCTTTGTCCTCAGTTACCCATTCACCCAACTCGCACACACTCTCTTCCCCAACGCAGTAGCAAACGGCATCATCTCGGGATCTTTCTGCATGTACGTCGTTTACGACTGCATGCACTATGCTCTCCACCACACAAAGTTGCCTCAGTACATGAAGAACATGAAGCAGTACCATCTCGAACACCATTACAAGAACTTCGAGTTGGGCTTTGGCGTCACATCCAAGGTTTGGGATTACGTCTTTGGTACCCAGCTCTAGAATCTCAGCTGCAACCCTAACAAACTACATCCAATCGATTCACCTTGTACAATCCCACTCCTACACACTCGACTCTTCTCACTAATACTGTTTCTTTTTATAATGTACATAACTTCCCAGCTTTGGACGAGAAGGTTTTATTCCTTCTATTCCACTCTTAGAAATCTTGTGTGATTAGGCGTGTACTGTGTGGACTGTATTGCAGTGTTTAGAAGAACAAATTCTGCAAAGTTTGAACAGCTGTTGTTGGGCCTACCACTCGCAATCGTATCTTTTTGTCCTGTACCGTGGGGGAGGGAAGCATGCTTAACGAAGTTACTAGATCCTGACCGTGTCTGGCTTCTACACGGAGTACGGCATCCCAACTCTTTCCTTGATCAAGGGCGCAAGAATGTGTGGACAGAATGTCGACGTTGTAAGCTCCCCCAGCGTTGCCCAGTGTGGATGTTTGGGCCGTATGTACTACGTCCAGTACAAAGCTGGGTAGGATGGTGGGGAGGGTGGAGGAAGAAGGAAAGGGGGAGAAGCGAAGGCCGATATAGCGCCATTCTGACGGTTTCATTCCTTTGCGCACGTATCGCTCCGACCAAGTGGCTGCGTCAGAGGTCGACGACTTAACTGCACGCATGGAGAGAGAATTAAGGATAGAATTGTTAGCATTGTACTATAAGACCAATGTGGACAAAGATGAGCAAAGTGTAGATACTAACGATCTTGCTCGGCCTTATGAGCGATAGCCTCTTGTTCAGCTTCACCGTTGGACGCGGCGACGACACCAAGCGAGGTAGCTGCCGCAACAGCAGAACCCTTGGTGCTCTTGCCTTTCGACTGCTGCTGCTTCCCTTGCTGCCCCTTCTCCTCTGCTTTTCCACCAGCACCAGCAGCACCGTCCGCCCCAGCCTCACCAGCCCCAACAACAACATCCTCATCGCCCTCGGTGTCCGCCGCGAACAGCGCCTCCATCGCAGGCGTATATCCCTGAATCTTGCTGAATTGGCTCAACGGGTAAGTCACCATATCAAACGCCAATGCAATCGGCACATTCTTGCCACCTTGCCCACCCTGGTCGCCCAACGCAAATAGCGAAGATCTTGCCATCTTCGGATAGCGCTGTGAGAAGTGCGTCAGCAGGATGTTTTGCGCACCCATCTCATGCCCCACTCGAATAGCCTCGCCAAAGGTAGAGTGACCTTTACCGATAGCCATCTCGAGCTCACCATCTTCGAGCGTCGCTTCGTGGATCAGCAGCGTACAGTCCCGGCCGGCAGCGATGAGCTCAGGTGCAGGACGGGTGTCACCAGAGTAAGTGACAGACCAACCCTCGGTAGCATGTCGAAGGACAAGGCCGTAGCAGTGCGATCCACGGTGAACGACGCGTGCTGTGTGAATGGCCGAGAGGCCAGTGAGAGTCTTGATACTTTCAACATGCGAGACGTGTTCGTGGCGCGCACGCTGTTCACGCGCATTGCCGTTCGCAGTGTTTGAGCTTGTGGCTGCATTGGCAGCGGGGTTGGGATCGACACCCGTTTGGTGATCAAGGTGGTCATTGAGCACAAGAATGACGTCTTCATCCAGCCCAAGCTTTTCGATCTGTTCGTACTCTTCCAGGTAGTTGTGGACGAAGCCTGTTCCGACAAGATAGAGCGGCTTTTCGGACTTGGGCTGGAGCTTGCGTCGCTCGAGAAGCAATCGAATGAGCCCGATGTGGTGGTCTGCGTGAATATGGCTGATGAACAGAACTCTCATCTCGCGGAGAATGTCGTCGACATCTTGGCCGACCAGCGACCCGCTCTCAGCAGCGGTGCCATCTCGACGACATCCAAATTTGCGACGAAGCAGGCCGTATGTGGATTCACCAGCGTCGAGCAGAATGTTGCCAGAGGAAGGCGTCTGGATGAGAGTCGAGATGACGTTGCGGTACTTGCTAGGTGCTGCTGAGCCGGTACCCAGTGTGGTCACCAAGATGTCCTTCTCCGGAGCCAACCCGGCAGACCGTGTGGAAGAACTTGCCTTGATCTTCGCAACCACATTTAGGTACTCTTCCCATGCTTGCTTGCGCGCTTCTCTCAGACGCATGTTGCGCACCGCTCCAAGTTCGTCTGCCGACACGTCTTCGGTGGCAGTGGCGCTGTTCCGAGGCTTTTGCGTCTTGACCTTCGGGTTGGTATTGTTCTTGGCCTTGGCTTTGGCAAGTTGCTGCGCTTGCTGCTCTGTCTCCTCTGCGACATCGAATTGGAAAGCGGCAAACTTGTCTGCTTGCTCAGACTGTACAGGCCAGTCGAAATCGGGTGCGCCCGAGCTGTAGCGTTTGGGCTCGCCACGAGGATGCAGCGGGATGACCTGGTCGGCCTCGGCTGCCACGAGCTTAAGTGGGAACTCGGCTGCTGCACCGCTCGACAGAGCATCGAGGGAGAAACGAGGTGCAAGCTGGTACTGGGGCACCTTGAACATGACATCATCGAGCTTGGAAAGACGAAGTGGGATGGTGGCGCTGGAAGGGAACATGAGCTTGTTGGCGCAGACGTCGTAGTTGGCAATGACATGATGGCATCCGGGCCCAAACAGTCGCATCCATTTTCGGTAGCGTGCATCTTGGAGAACATCGAGCGGCACAGCGTGCACAATGGCATGGGGTGTTCGTGACTGTTCCTTGGGTAGATGCGTGTTGGCGTGGGCCGTGTATGGCGAGAAGGTGGCTGAAACACTCTCGCCTAGCAGGTCGTCGATGTAAGCGACCGAAGGAAGGTACATGTGAAAAACGACAGCGCCAGCACGCGAAGGACCGACTACATCGGTCGACTTGACAAGCACTTCCTCAAGCTGGCTCCAAGAAGCAGGTGTCGGGTCCTGCGCATCCTTGGCATTTTCTTTAGCGTTCTGCTTGCCATTTGGCTTGGGCTTGTTAGTGGCAACCCCTGCTCCAGCACGCTGAGCGCCTCTCTGAGACTGGATCCACTTTTTCCTTTCGTCGGCCTGCATACTTGGCCAAGAGACTGGACGGTTGAAAGTGATATCCTCACCCTTTGTCAAGGCTGCGAAAGAAGGACCTGGAGGAACGCCAGCCTGGGTGGCTTTGAGTGGATCAAACTTGCCTCGTTGCGGGTGTGCCTCGCAGATATAAGCGAGAACGGGTGCCTGGCCGCCTTGGGCAATGTCACTTTGATCTGCTGAAATGTTGCGGGTGTCGGTGTGTGGGTGTGGCAAGAGACGTGTGACGAAAGCGGGGGAGAGGGGAGGGCGCCACGGCGAAAGAGGTTTTGAATGTGATGATGGTGGAGCTTGCGATACGTCGGCGTCGTCCGTCTCGACATCATCGGTGGAAGAAACAAGCTTTCCCGACATTGACGCATCTGGAACTGCCTCAGTGTTGGTTGTTGACTGTTGCTGCTGACGTTTTTGAAGTAGAGAATCGTTGAAGATGCTGTCAGATACGAGCTGAATCCAAGCCTGCGCCTCTTGACCTTGAAGGCTGGAAGGGTTGAAGTAGGGCTTTCGCCACAGCTTATCGACCTTATCGAGTGTGGCTGCCGAGGGCGTTATTGGGCGCTGAGTGTCCAGCTTTTGCTTCTTGGAAGCTCTTTGAGAGGCGTTGGTGGGCAAGAGAGGCACAGCGTAGATGGAGAGGTTGTCGTCGCTGAAGAAAGGTGTGGCTTCTGGCTCAGGCGATGTGCTTTGCTTGTTGGCCGAAGTTGAAGAGGCAGACTGTGCTGGGATCTCGTTGATGTGAAGCTTCATGATGTCTCGCTTTGCATAGGTTCGCATGGTTGCGAGGGCATAGCGAAGACTTTCTGGACCGTAGACTGCTTCGCTGGGACGCTGACCATCGGCCATGGACATGAGGACACCGGGCAGACCGCCGATAGCCTCCCATGCAACTCTGGAGATGAAAATGTTGGAGACACGGCTGAGGTTGGCTTTGCGCTGGGTGGAGGAGCGTGAGGTGCCCTCGCCAACATTGAAAAGGTAACGATCAGCCCCGAGTTGGAGGATGACTGGAGGGAGGACATTGGTGTCGGATGAGGGGACATGGAGGACACGGAGATCGGCAAGCATGTTTCTTTGTTCTCTTGGTGCGCGAATGAGTGTAGAGGAGCTGAATCTGCGCGAAGAAGGTGGTAGATTACTGATGCGAGGGGATGATAGAGCGCAAGTGGTTGGTGTAAGGATTGGTAGGCGTGACCACCACATGCGTTTCTAGCAATGCTCTGATGAGCCGAGTGCCGCACAGCCAGGCTTACGTCTGATGCCAAGCTTCTGTGCCGCTGTGACTGAGTGTGGATTGTCTATGAGAGGGTTACGGCGTGTGCGAGAGACAGCATGGCCTGGTGGTGCAGCAGAGGTGAAGGGCGACTTGGAATGCTGAAAGATACTGTGCTGTGTTGGTAGCAATGGCTCGACGGCTGTGATGTTGGCGGCGGTGGTGGTGGTGGTTGCGATTAACGAAGCTGGCTTTGATCGATGGCTGCCATCAGAGATGTGATGATTTGAGGAAATGAACTGGAGCTGGTTTGTTACATGAGGAGGACAAACAGGAAGAATTGGCAAAATCACACACAAAGAGAAAAAAAGAGAAAAAAAAAAGAAAAAGAAAAGAAAAGAAACGCGGAAATCGGGAATCTGTGTACCGCTGTACTACATCATTTTGGCTGATTCACTTCATTAGGAAGCAGCCGACAAAAAGCATCTTTTCAGGTCATACTCGGATTGCATCCGACAAATGACGATACGTTATGTATGCTTTTGGTGGCGTGGGATTTATTCAAAGGCCAAGTAATGTATCGAATCCTAAGTGTTGGGGACTTTTGCGTTTGAATTGAGCAAACGCGTTGATGCAGAGGTCAGTCAAGTGCGCTCAGTTCAAGGCGGACAAAAGGATCGTCTCGCGTCGTTTGGATTGTGGGACACTGCTGATTGCATTTGGGCGGAAGATCCGCTTCACTTCATCTTGTCAGCGCATCATTGCGTCGGATGAGCCGTGTTGCTGCTGCTGTTGCTGCTGCTCAGCCCGAAATTGCGAGGTCAGTGCGGAGCTGCGCAGCGCAGAGCAGAACAAAGGGCAAATTGTCTTACTCAACGAATGACCTGAGCCTTGTCAATCTGCTCATCATCATCATCATCCCTTCTTACCTTCCACCTCCATCCCATCTGCTCGCTTCGGCTCCTTCTTGAATCATCTTGACATCATCCCGTCGCCCTGATCGCACCGCCATGTCTAGCAGTCAGCACTTCGCCTTACCTGTCCACAATGGCCTTCAAAGCAAAGCAGTATTTCGGTGCGGCCAACGTTTCGATCCTTCCATTGTAACACCCGATGAGGTGGATCACAGGTTCTGCGATGGCAGCATCTTTGCCAGAGTATTGCAACGTCGTATCTTTGTCAAAAACTTGCAAGCCGAGTTGCGCATTCTACGCAGTTTGCCAAAGTCGTCCAAGAAAACCAAACGCTGCCTCAACTTCATCGAGTACCAAAGCCAGCATCAAGCCATCCTCGACATTTTTTGCCTCCTCGATTATCAGATCATGCCCATCCCATCACATCCGCTCTCACAATTTAAGCTGGTCACCTCACACGGCAAAGAGAAACTTCCACGACCGCCTCTCCAAATCTTGATTCCTTCACTCCGTTACGACATCAGCGCACTTTCAGAAATGCTGCGTCGTGACTTATGCACCCTCCTTCACCCTGACAACATCCTCGACCAATCTGCAGACTCACTCAAGCAGCGCTTCAGAATCATCCGTGCTGTCCAAAACCTCTATGCCGAACACTGCATCATGCTCGCTCCGAATGACGACGCCTTCTTCTTCCGTTGCTGCAAAGTCTGCTCGCTCTACGACCCCGAGATCATCCGTTTCTGCAGGGACCTTCACTGCATTCTACTCAAAATCTTTCACGGTCAGCGCATCAAGCCTCCTTCCTGTCGCTACTTTACCCCTCTTCCCGAGATGTCTGACGCTGAACTCTACGATTGAAGGTCCAAGATTCCCACGCCGACACCATTTAGTCGCATCACATCACCACAAAGCAGTCCCTATCTGTAAAATGTGGGCCGTTGCTCTGCAATTCTGACAACTGCAGCCATTTCACAGGCATACACCGCAGTGGACATATCCCCACCATCTCATCTAGCTTTGATTGCCACTGTAATTCATGGTTCAACAACTGAGCTTGCAGCGCTGCACCGTGCCGCACCGCACGGTCGACCACCGTCGATTCCTTCAACCTCCTTCATTTTGGTTTCCACGCTTGCCTCCTCTTTGTTGTACCTGTCATGCGCCTCGTGTGTCGTTCACTCGTTTCATTTTATCTCGACAATCATCCATCGACTCTCAACTAGGCTGTGCATGTAGCCAAGAAATATCTAGGCCGTTCAAGGAAAGCCTTGGTACTAATCTTCTCCCTTACCTTCCATCACGACCCTCTTCCGACTGGCAAGAAGTCGTTTCTCTTCCTACCTTTTCCCCTTTGCTCCCTCATCTTAAAGCCGTTAGGTGCCATGATGTTCACATCGATTCGATCCGTGAGCCTGTTTGGCTTGCTTAGTCTCGCCATCATTCTGCCCTTTCTCTGCGCCATCAACGCACACGAGGACCCCGCCGAAGCTGAGAGTCGTCGGCTTCGGGCGCAGTCTTCGAATTGGGTTCACTCTCAACCGGTTTCCTCGACTCAGATTCACTCTCCACCGGAGGTTTCGATCGACGACTATCGCAGCGAGTATCCGTTCAGACTGCAAAAGTGGCCGGAACCTAAAATCCGCCAAAAGCTCCAAACGTACCCCACACAAGCCCAACGGCTCGTCGACGACCTGCAGTATTTTGGTACTGCAGACTGGAACCCAAGTAAGTTTTCCTTCATTGGCTATTCAGTCGAACGAGTCGTGCAATATGTTTCTTTGCTGACGTCCTTTGCCTCTTCTGGCCTTGCTGAAACCATGTTAGCCGACAATCTCAAGACACATCTCAAGACGTTTGATGCTGCCATCACGCGTTTGACTCTTGGCCCTTTTCATCCTAAAACAGTCGAGCAGCAACCCCCTTCGGTCCGCGAAATGCACTACGACGTCCTTGGCCAATTCACATCGTGGCTCAATACCCACCGATCCGACCTTGATAGTCTCGAAGGCACAGACGAAGCTCGTAAACGCGTCGGAAGATACGAGAGAGCCCTCCGTGCAGCAGATATTGCTAGAGCCCTACCTTACATCGAGTGAACATTTGCCTTCTCTACGATACTCTGCACCTGTATCTCTAGCGTTTCATCGTGCGTCGCTTCTGAAACCTATGTCTACGACAGATGATACCATTTTGCTTGCCTGTAACGAATATTTCAAGCTAGTGTGGATTCTGCCAGATTTCGAACAACGCACTGTCAACATGTCTGACACATTACGGTGGGCCTCGCATGAGCCTTGTCCCCGTATCATGCCAAGACAGCACAGAAGTTCGGATGGAATCCGGGTTGCATCCTATTTCGATGTTTCTCACGCTTACCCTACTATTTCCACGGTGGGTCAGAACCTCGCCCTTCTCTCTGATCAGTCAAATCTGCTACCATTGGTAGCCCTGCAGCAACTCCCACCCAACCGATTGTCGCATCCCGTCTCATGTAGACCAGGCTTTTCCGGCGACCTCGCCTTTCACACTTCTTCGACTGGATCCTTTGCAAAATTCACCATTTCAGCCAACTCCGAAGTCGAGTCACCATGTGTTCAAAAGGAGTTGAAGGGTTCATTTCTTCCCCTTAGACTCCAACTTTGCTACCTTTAGAGATTATCACAAGCGACTTGCTCTCGACCTACTCCCAAAGCAAGAATCGTCCAACACATCTGGCGTAGTGAACCATGATCCTCGCCTCAATCCACTCCTGGGCCCTCTTTGGCTTGCTCTCATTTCCAATGCTCCTGTCCCTGATTTACAGCGTTGATGCCCACGAGGACCCATTCGTGATTGCTGAGCGACAAAATGAACAGTTGCGCCAGCTGCGCAGACGCTACCAGGACGTATACTTTGCCAGCGAGGGGATGATTCAGCCAACTAGGCACGAAATTCTCGACCATTACCCTGCGTCAATCACAAATGTTGCCGACAGGCTGCAGCATTTTGGCACTCTCAGATGGAATCCCTGTGAGCATCTGAATCCATGGCATCTCTGATCCGTTGGAGAGTTAATGTGTGCGAACTAACCCATTTATTTCTCTGTTTCCTCTTCAATGTATGCGGCAATGTTGTCGACTTCAGCCGAGCATATCATCGCCCTTCTAGAGACTCTAAACCACGATGCCACTACCTTGCTCGCCACACCTTTCCATCCCAACTTGGTAGAAAGCCAGCGCAGAGAAATTCGTGAACAGCATGACCGCACTTTCACACGGGTCGCCGATTGGATACACAACCACCGTGACGTCGTTGAAGGCCTCGAGGGAAGCGAGGAGGCCCTCAATCGATTCAGAAAGATTCGAGACCTCGCAGAGATCAGCGCTCGTCTGCATTTGTAGCAAGCAGCTCCATACCTTTCGTCGCCTTTTCATGGGAGACTGAAGAACTTTCAAAACAGCAGATTCTAGCCCTCTCTCTTCAACAGTTGTTGTTTAGTCTAGCTTAGAGGCGAGTGAACGTGTGATAATCTCAATTAGATCGAGAGCAACACTCGAAGGATCTGGTCCGACCAAAGCAGTCGAGGCGGGGCCTTGCCCGCGCATCTTGTCAACCTTGTGGGCTGCATGCGGCTCCCATCTTGCTCTATAGATTCTCACGCTCGTGCTTGAATATATGCAACGGAAAAGCACGACCTGCATCAAACAGTTTCATGACTGGCTCCCGCCCCGTCAGCAATTTCCGCTCAGCTGATCATCTCCGATGTGTCTGTCTTTGCGCTGCTGTCGATACAATACTCCTGCATCGATTAGCGTTCCAGCCATTTGCGCAGCGAAGGCTGCTTTGGAAAGAGCGTATATAGGAGCGTCGTCCATCCGAACCTGTCAGCCTCACTTCAGCACCTCAAACATCAAGCCACTTGCTATCGGAGACTTACTCTCCGTCCTCCTCAAAATAACACTTGCACCTCAGTCATCTCAGTGAGCCATGAAGATCGCCTTTGTCCAGCCTTGCGCCCTCTTGGGCTTGCTCGCTTTTTTAGTGCTCATGCCACTCATAAGTAGCGTCAGTGCCCATGAGGATCCAGATGAGCCCTTTCGTCGACGCCACAACGACGAAAGATGGCTACGCAATCGCTACCTTGGCGAATATCGCCCTGGGCAGAGTCGCCCAACTGAGCAGTTGATTCTGCAAGAATATCCCTCGGACATCACTGATGCTGTTCGCAAATTGCAAAGCTTTGGCACTCGAGACTGGAAGACTGGTAGGTGTATAGCATTGAAATACGACAACACTGCTCAATGTCTGACCATTTTTCATCTCTCTCTCTCTCTGCTTTCTGGCAATCGTTCTGCTTCTGTTGAACGTAATCAGAAGGGAACGTTATGAGCGAGCTACACAGGATGAGTCGTGCAGTCAATCCGTTGCTTGACAGCGCCTTCCATCCAGACATGGTCGAATTCCAGCCCCTGCACATTCGCCAACAGCATTATGAGGCTTTCAAACAAATGACTGACTGGATGACGAACCACTTTGATAGCATGGTTAGCCTCGAGAGCAAGCTTGTGGCCGGATATCGCCTCGACCACTATAAACGCATTCGCAACCTGGCACAAATCAGCAGGTTCCTCCCCCTTCATAGCATGTGGTAAGGAACTCCAGCTTCAAGCTTTCAGGTCTCTTGAAAGTTAAGTGGCATGCTCTCTTCGACACCAGAATTGGAGATGTGCGTGAGTGTACCGTAGTAGACTCCAGCACTCTTGTTGTAGCAGCCGCTGTCAACGTACGCCTCCCTCTTCTCTTTCATCTTCCAGCAACACCATCATCATCATATCCTATCCAAAGAAGCGTGCAAAGGAGGCTTCTTTACTCCCAGCAGGGATCTGCACCAGCCTGACTTCATATCGTGTTGTGTCTCCTCCCTTGAGCTTGCTTGTGACCGGCTCATTTGCCGCCCGTGAATCGGAGCTCGCTAGCATGAGCCAGAGGCTTTAGAAAGCGACAGGAGCTCATTTCCATCTTTGACCTCGAGCAATCGTCCCCACAAAAGAGTTTTGCCAGCTTCTTGTCTCATCTCATCTTGCCTCGCCTTTTTCTTTTCTGTTTTTGTTCTGCCCCCCTCTCTGTACAGTACTACCTTCACCCACCTCTTCTCATTCAGTACATTATGCAAAACAGATCGTCACAGCTGTTTGCGCTTTCTGTCTTGCTGGCGCTTTCACTCCTTCTGTTGTTTGTGGGCAGTGTCGATGCTCACGAAGATCCGAAAGAAGCAGACAAGCGTGGTAAGCCCACTCTCTTCTGGTTCCGAGAGCAGTACAAGGAACTGTACATGTTCAAGGAAACTTATCCGAAGCCGCGCCGACCTAAGCTGGTCACAGAGTACCCGCCTATTATCACCACCATCGTCGACAAGCTCGCTCGCTTTGGCACGCGAGAGTGGAATCCTAGTGAGTACCCACGATACAGCATCAGTCGCCTGTTTGCCGGATTAAGCACGGTTGCTCATTCGCTTCCTTCGAAATCTCATACCAGACGACGACGCCATCGACCTGATACGCAGATTTGAGACTGCAACGAAAGCTACGCTTGTCGACACTATGCATCCGGACCTGATCGCTAGTCAGCCCAAGGCGGTGCGCAAGCAGCATTTCAGAGCAATGCAAAAGTTTGTGGACTGGCTTCACGAACACTTTGATGAAATTGCCAACCTCGAAGGCAAGGACACGACCGAGAAGCTTTTGAATCGCTACAAAGATGTTCGCAACCTGGCAGTGCTTGGAGCCATGGTTCCGCACGGTTGAGCTTTCACACTTTCGATGCGCCGAGAGGGCATCGTTCTCACCCGCTGCAGTACCCATGTGTTGATTGAAATGAATTAAAGAAGTGAAGTAGAAGAAACGAGAATATGAATGACGGATGTGGAAAGATGCTCTAGCAAAAGTCTCGGAGATCTCCTCCGGCTCCCATGCCGTAATAGTAGCTGTTGGCTCGGGCGTGCTTTGAAGCGGATCGCTTGTTTCCAGTGTCTTCCGCCGCAGATGGAATGGCGCTAGACTGATGGTGGTGACGAGTACCTCGATTCTGGTAGCGGAGAGAGTCGTCTCGACGCGGTTCTCCCCATCGACGGATGCTAATGTCGGAGTCGCTCGAGGTCCAAGGCGAGTCTGGGATGTTGAGGTTGTCGACATCAACGTGTGCCATAGCGAACTGGTTCCTGGCTACACCGAGTGAAATGGAGCGCTGCTTCCTGATGGTTCGCCTGATCGCGAGCTGTTGAGCCATTGCATCGGCGCCATTAGCGGAGTGACTTGTCGGTTCGCGTCTCTGCTGGCTTTGAAGAGCTGGACCTGCGCTGGCGATACGTCCCTTGACCTCCTTGGCTTGGTGCAGAGCAGGCACAGCAGCCTTGGTAGGGGAAGTCGAAGGCACAGCTCGCTTTGACTCGGCAGCAGCGGAAGCGGGAACAGCGGCAAGTTTCTTGGCTCGTTGGCGCTCATCTCGCCTCTGTTGACGCCTTGCCTCCTTTTTGGCTTCCTTTTTAAGCTGCTTCTTCAACTGTGCCTCCTCCTCTTCCCTGGTCTTAGCATCCTCGTGCGGGTTCGCCACCTCGTCAGGAACCTCCATCTCCTCCGATACAGGATCAATGGTGCTTGCCCCGCAGCTGGTCAACATGGCACCCCGCGCCGAGTCAGACAGCAGAGGAGCTTGGAACTGGTAGTCGGATGGCGCAGTCAGCTCCGAGTAGACACTGGGTTGTGAGCGCATGCTCTCTTCGCGACTCAGCAGCACGCCCGTATCCTCAGACTTTGAGACCATCGTACGGGTGGTGCGGCTTCGCTGACTACCACGAGAGCTGATCGAGAGCATCTTGCGTCGCCTCCAAGCGTCTCTCACAGCAGCATCGGCTTCCGCTTTGGCTTTCGCCTTGGCATCATCACTCAACTGCGCGGCTCGGCGTCGCTTTGTGGCTCCACTGTCGGATGCAGCAGCAGTCTTGCTTTTGGCAACCTTGTTCAGTTGAGCAGCAAATGCATCATCAAAGACAGACGAGACCACCGTGATAGCAGCCGAGCTCTGGCAAGCGGAAGGAAGCTGACTATAAGTGGCCTTCTTCGTAGCAGCCGTGTTGAGCGAGCCAAGAGCCTCGCGTTTCTGTCGACTGGCGGCCTTGACGCTACCTCGAGGGCTGGTAAAGACAGCCGAACGAAGCTTCTGCTTTGAGCTGGAGGATCGCAGCTTGGGCTTGCTGGAGCGCGCCTCGGATACAAAAGAGTCGTACGACTCGCATTTCCTCAGCTTGGGCTTGACCTCGACATCCGATGCAAACGGATCAGCAGTTACACTACTTGCTGCATCCTGCTCCTCAAGCACTTTGAAGCCATGCGTGGTCGACACCTTGTTTGGCTCGAGCCAGCTCTTGAGATCCGTGGTGGCAAAGAACTGAGGTCGGATGCTGGGAGCGCGGCTGACATTGGCAGCAGCATCGTCGTTTGCATCTGCAGCCTTCTGCTGCTGCTCTCCTTGCTGGGCAGCGGTGTCGGCATCAGCAGAAGTGAACATGCGTGCTTTTCGGAGAAGGCGGCGTTGCTGACGGTCGTGTTCGGCTTGATCGGCATCAACTCGTTGAAGGAGACGCTCGCTCCTGCCTGGTGCGCTACTGCTGGTCTGCGCATCCACCTGGGTCTCGGAGGTGGATGCCGAATCAGCGAGGGTTGTGGAGGTGTAATCGCTGCGAAGACTGCCGTTCTTGGTGAGCCTGCGGTCAGGGCGAGGCGACAGCGCAGTGTAAGGGTCAGCGACCTCGCCAGCCTCCGTCACCTTACCAAGCCAGCGTCCAACGCTTCCGAGGAGCCGGGTGCGTCGATCACCTTCCATAGCGGGAAAGGGAAGCATTGAAGCACGGTTCGGTTCGATCACCTTGGACAGCTGCGCAGTTGCCACTGATGGCCGGACCACTACTGGCACGTGAGGTCCAATAAGCGAAGACTGGTGCGACCCTCTCCTTGACCAAGCAGCACCAACACCAGCCAGACCAGGAGTGCATTCAGCGACAGCCTTGCCATCAAGGTTGATCATTGGCTGAGGAATCATTACCGGAAGAACTCTGGGGAGTTGAACGTTGTCAAAGTGTCCCAGCTGTCTCGCGCCATTTTCCAGCGGAGACGAGGACTCCTCCTCTGTGGTGCAGTCGACAGCCATTCGCTCTTCGGTGCGTCGAAGACGTCGAGCCATGGGCAGCTCTCGATCCTTGCCGCCGATGGTGCCCTCAAAGTCGCTGTCGAGGTAAGGCTGCATGTCGTGGTATCTTTTGCGAGTGGCACGCTGCCTGGATGCGGTCGTTGCAGCGTTTCGAAGCGTTACGGGGAGCATGTTCATCACAGCTCTATTGGCTGCGCCGCCCAGACTTGCCATGCGAGAGGCGGGTTGGGTCGGTTTGGCCTGGAAAGGGTAGGGGAGAGTCGCAGTGGTGGGGAGCTCCGATGCCTGGTGGTGTCTCTGAACCAGACGTTCGATGAAGCTTGGTTGTCGCTCCACCGAAGTTGGCCAGGTGAAGCCTCCAAGATTTTGATCGGCAAGCTCCCCTCTGGCCGCACCGTAGTTGCCGCCTCCCGTGCGGTTAGCTGGAGGGTTGGTGGCTGCCGGCTCTGGTGGCTGAAGAGGGGCAACAGGAGGGTCGAAGAGAGTCCAGCCTTTGCCGTTCCAAGTGCTCTTCGGAGCCTCTTGGACTTGCCCAGCATCGGCGTACGACAGCACCGGGACGGTGGGGCCAAGATGACCATCACTGGCAGAGTCTCCGAACAGAGCGTCGATCTTGGCATCCTTGCCCTCCAGATCATCGTCGCCTTTGACAGTGACACTGTCGAGAGAGCTACGGCCGACCGCCTTTTCTCTATCGCCATTGGTCGCGTTGAGTGCTGATGGGCTCCATGTAGATCGATCGAGTCGACGTTTCCGCCTGGCCCTACGCTCACCCGCACAGCAGGCAAGTCGCAAGATCCAGGCAAGTCCGACCGAGAGCGTGGCTGTGACCACCACGGCACCGACCACGATGCACAGGATGAGTGGGACATTGTGATGGATGCTAGCAATCGGGTTTGTGACTCTCGTCGAGGTTGGGGAAGAGGTGCTGCTTGAAGCCGAGGTGCTCGAAGAGGAACTTGCAGAGCTCGGAACCATCAGACCAGGAATGAAGGGAGCACCAAAATCGTCAGCACGCGCCATCAGATCTCCCTCAGCCCTAGCATAGACCTGTTGCAGTGGCGGCGGAGCCTGCTCGTCGATCAGCCATGTTGCACCAGCATTGGACGCGTCGGCATCCGACAAGAGCCCTGTTGAGCTGTCGACCTGGTCTCGTCGGTACTTGAGCTGGTAGGGTTCGATTTGCCTTTGCTTTCCCTTGGCGCTGTCGGAATTTTGTGACATCTTGGAGCTGTGCCTGTCCTCATCTTTGGATGGTTCGGACTTGGCCGACTTCTTGGTCTTCTTCTTCCTCTTGGGGTCCGGCGAAGAAGGCCGTGTCTTTGTCGATGGCTTTGACCTGAAACGTGGCATGGTATCGATCCTGTCCGGTTCACGTTCGAATCTTCTTTCAAAATAAAAAACGACTTTCCTGAAGCCGTATCAATATCAAAAATGGGGAATGATTCGAGAAAGAAGGTAATGATAAGAGCAAGAACGCCGTCCTTGCTAGAGCCCTTGGGCTGAGAAATAAAGTCAAGAGGGGGGAGATCAAAGAAACGGAATGGTGAAGAAAGGCGCCGGGCCTTGGATGGAGAAGGAAGAGAAGGAAGGAAAGATGGATGAAAGATTGTGTTTGATGACGAGCATGGTCTCGCCTCTCTGGGTCACCTGAGCTATCTGTAGCGCATCGGGGCTGTTTGGGCTCGGGAAGGGCTTCATTGGCGGTTAGACAATGAGAATAGGCTTTTGATGTGCAGTATCAGGGGGGGTTATTCAGTTGCGCTCTCTGGCAACCTAGCTTGGAGAGCATTGAAACAAGTTTGATCCTTCTGAGGCTTGTGCAAGCGGCGAGTAGAATCTACTCAAAAGCAGGCCTGTTTGATGAAAGGTGGAGGAAGTGGCTTGCATCCCAAAACGGGAAAGCGTTGCTTCGTGATGTGTCTCATAGAGTTCAAACTCTGGCGAGGAAGACGTAGCAGAAGAGCAATGACCCCGGTGGCAGAAGGGCAGAAGGGCAGAAGGGCAGAAGGATGAAATGATCTTGTGGATTGAGATATGTCGCTTTTTGACAGCTCTCTTTTCGCTCTCCGCAATCTTGGCTGTTTCATGCACCAGAAAATTATGATTTGTTAAGATTCGAATTCCCACATATTGGGCCAAAATCGGAAGAGACCAACACTTTCTTGACCAACACCAACCACCAACACCTTCAAAGACACGCATCATGTCAGCTGCTTAGCCTTGCATCCAGTCGACCACCTCTTCTTCTCTCTTCGGCTCCCTTTGCTGGCACAGCCTCTTGAGCTGATATATATATAACAGCTTCCACGCCGACCATGACGGATCTGACCACGTATCTGGTGCTCGGCATGGTCATCGTGCCGCCCATCCTTCGTCAAGCAGGACGACTCGTTTCCACCGTCCGCGCACCTCGTCAAGGCGATCCTTCGCAGCCACCACCACCCAAACTTCTATCTCAGACACGTTTGACACCGTTTGCGACGCCCTTCTCCACCACTGTCTCGATTGCGACGCTGCTCCTCGTCCTCATCAGTCTTCGCAACCTTATTCCGGTCCAGTACGGGTTCGACCTCTTCATCCCAGCCGCTGCCATCGAAGGCTTACGCAAGTCAATATACACTCTCTACACTGCTCCAAGTGTAGACAGATCGACTGACGGTGTCGAGAATGCTCCTATCCACATCGAAGCCTTCCGTGGAGGATACAAGCCTGACCTCTTTCTAGCTTACAAGGCTCCCATCACAATACCGACCACCACTTTGCGCAACTTGATCAACGATGCACCTTCACTCTTGCCCATCGGACTCTTGACTCACGCAAACCAAGCGCAGCTGCAAGCGCTCATCGCCAGACTATCGAGCTACGAAGGTCGACGCATGTATCTGCTACTGGGTCCCGCACCATTGTTGGACTGCACCTTTTGCAACACCGCCGGCGACTACTTTTGGTACGCAGTTCCCTTCCTCCTTGGCACGTATGCTTGGCGCATCTTGGCTTTGGGCCTCCTAACCACTCATCCGCACGATTCGGTGGCTGTAGCCATTCGCCAAGCTGGCTCTCTGTTCGGACTCTCATCCTCGTTCTCTCAATCGCCACCAGCCCAAGGTCTACCAGCAAGCAAGCCATATGAGGCAGATCGAAGCGGCTGGCGTGCGCCATCACTCACTGTGCTGCTCGGCTTGCTAGTCGTCGAGCTGCTTGTCATGTTTGAATTCGGCCAAGTTACCGCCGACTTCTCCCGACTCAACCACTGGCACACCAACCTGCACATCCTCCGTCAAATCGTGTACCTCTCACTCGTCCTCATTACCTACGTCTCTCCCGCACCGCAAGTACTCGGCGGCTTCGAACAGAGCATGCTCCACCTCGAAGCGACGCAACAGAGCCTTCAGAGCCTCTTACATGTCTCGGAGCTCACCGATGTCACACGGACGGTGGTGCTCCAAGATGATGAACTGCTGCAGACGTCAAGAGAGTCGAGGAGCAGTCACAGCAGTACGAGACCAGAGATAGGACCAGAGGAAGCAGAGAGAATCATCCAAGCTGCCAGAGTGCAAGGAGGGGAAGCGGCGAGTCAAGCAATCGCTCAAGCGCAGGAGGGAATCCGGAGAGTGACGCGTTCCTGGTGGCACAATGTCGAACAAGTCAACCAGCAAGTGGATCAGCGTGTCAGCGTGGTACGGTCGCCATCCGTTCCACTGCAGCCCGAACAAAGTCAACAGACAACATGACAGCCTCCCACATCCTTCTCTTCGGTGGTGGACGAGGCTCCCGACACATCCGCTCGCTAACCCGCAACGTAAAGTTGCGATTGTCACAAGCTCGATTCGTTGCCTGAATGTATTTTTACTCACCCTCTGTTCCACTTATGTCTGTGTCACGGACCCTAATCACGCTCAAAGGCTTTTTGGACGCTGTCTACTTGAACCAACGGAGCGCGTTGCATTTGCGGAACGTTTGTTGTTGGCTTTCATCGATTGAGCGGAGTGAAAGTTTACACAACCCGCTTGTGCGCGGAAGCTATCATCACCCTCATTTGTGAACCGTATTGCTTTCTGGATACCGAACGCTTTGCGATGGGATTGCTATCTTTGTGCGGAGGACACAACACAGAAGGGATCTTCCAATGCTTTCACGCTGCTGAGCCAGAAAGAAAGGATGATCCCTTCAGTGACGCTCTACGACCTCTTAACTTGGACTCCTTCCTCCCCCTCATCACCCTTCTCTGCCTTTCACCAACACTTCCTTTTCTTCTTCGACCACTCGACTACGCTTAGCCTCCCTCACCCTCAACTACTTTCCGCTCCATCTACATCCAGCAAATCCATTTCTTTTCTTTCGCCATCAAGAACCCTGCTCTTGGCTTACGCCAAGCTTCCCAGCTACGAACAGCGACACAGTGATTGCCCGGCAGGCCTCAGACTCTCTCTTCGCGCATTGTAAGTCGTCTCCTCATCACAGCTGTCCGACTTGAAAGCAATCTTTGCTGACACTCCACATCGAGCATTGCCTCCGGTTTTCAAAAGTACCGACTCGGCATCACCTCGTCGTCCAATGACACGATGGACTCAACTAAACCGATCCAACGAGCTGGTGTCGGCCCAGCAGGTGCCGATTATGGTGCCATCGTCCGCCGGCTTGGAATACTGTGTCAACAAGTCGACGCTTTCACGACTCCGCTTCCGACGCCTTCGACACAGAGCCCCAGTCACTTCGGCTCCACGACTGCTGAAGGCCAGAATCATCGTTCGAACGTCGCCGCGAACACAGAGGCAGCAGCTGCTGCTGCAGCAGTGTATGGAGATGGAGATGGAGGAGGAAAGCGTGTTGGAGGAGTAGGAGCTGTCACTATCCCAAGATTGGTGTTGGTCGGTGGACAGAGCACGGGTAAGAGCTCGCTCGTCGAGTGTCTGGCTGGCGTCTCTCTGCCTCGCTCCCAGGGCACCTGTACGAGGGGACCCCTTGACATCGTCATCACTTCAACCGATGAAACGGCAGCCGAAGGTAATGTCTGGTCTGCTAGCGTCTCGCTCGTCTTACCTCCGTCCAGGACAGGATCGCCGCCTTCTAAACGTGTCATGACTGGTGGCGTTGTTCAGTTTGGTGACGCTCTCACTGACCCTTTCCTCGTCGCAGACCGACTTCGTCGAGCCACCCTCGCCGTTCGCGACTTGGCCAATCTTCCAGCTGCCTCCAAGCCCTCCAGCATTTCGGCCACCTCCTTGCCCATCATCAACAACTCTGCCTACCAGACCATGACGGCAGACGAGCTCGACGACGCGGAAGATGGCCCCAACTCCCTTCTTCCCACATTCTTCACTACCGGCGCCCGACTCTCGCTCTCCATCCGCGCACCCGGCGCCGAGCCTTTGCGCTTCACCGATCTGCCCGGACTCATCTCTCAAGGCACTTCCACCGAAATCAACGCCATCAAGAATATGATCATCCGCGACATCTCTCAAGACAACGTCATCATCGTCCTTGTCGCCTCTTTTGCTATGGACATTCGCCATCAGAACGCTCTTACGCTTGTCAAACGCTTCGATCCCACAGGCAGTCGCACCGTCGGGGTCTTGACCATGCCCGATCGCCTCCCCGTAGGAGCAGAACGTCAGTGGGCAAAGCTCATCAACCAGTCTTCTCCTCCGCACTTTGACGACGGTACAGGATCGAAGGGGGATCATTACCTAAAGCACGGCTGGCACGTCGTTCGCTGCCCTGCTCAAAACGAGACTCTGCAGAGCATCTCCGAGATCGAGGATCGTTTCTTCCATCAGGAAAATGCAAACGATGTTTCCACTCCCTGGCGCAAAACTGCAGCGATGTTAGGTGCGGTCGGTCAAGATGGTAACCAGGATTTTGTGCAGACTCGTTGCGGCTTGGACAGCCTTTATCAACACCTCAGCGAGCTTCTGCTTGAACAAATCCGTGCAGCTCTTCCGAACACCATCGCCGCCTGTACCAAGCTGTCGGATGATCTCACCGCCGAGTACATGGTCGCTGTCGCTGAGGACAAAGCGGGATCAGACTCATTCGACAGCAATTTCGGTCGCAGCTTTCGTCCGCCTTTCCAACAGCAACCTTTGAAAGAAGTTTCTGCAAGCTTCGAAACAGATACATTTGCACAACGACCTGAAGCAGGCGTCAACGACTTTGACACTTTGACGCAGCTTTTGAAGGTACTCGACACGATTATCAAGAGTTTGAGCATCTCGGATGTGGCGGTGAGCAAAGAGCTTGTTCCGCATCTCAAGCAGGAATTGAGTTCTCTGGCTCCAATCTTTCTTCCCTTCACCGCAAGCGAAGCGGCCGACGGGGCATTGGTAGCAGTGTACAAACCGTGCGCGTGGTCGTTTGTTGACTTTCTGGACCGGACCATTCCTATTCCGAGCGTCACGAAGACCACTTTTGGAGACAACAGCGATGACCATCAGTCTCGACCCAATTCAGCTGGAGAAGAGATCCACGAAGCCCCAAACGACATGTCTCAACCTCCCCTCACTTCCACCGGCACAACACACCCCACCTTCCTTGTCCGACAATCCTCACTCTCCAAGAAACCAACAACAATCACAGACCTAATCGGCCTCCTCCGCTCCGACCCGACCCTCAACCGGTCCATCGTTCTCTCCACCCATCTCTCTCAAATCCACCGCGAGCTGCAAACCACGTTTCACGCCTTCATCCGCACCTATTCCACCTTTTGCAGAACCAGGCTTACCTCCCTCATCCAGCGCTCGATCCCTCCCGACGTACGTGAGAAATACGGTCAACTCTGCTCTGACGTTCTCTTCCTCGCTGGCGAGTATCTGACAGCTAGGCTTTCGACCGAGATGCGATTGCTGGCCAACCGAGTGCTTTCGCATCCGCTTGTGGGTCATGGAGGTGCAGGTGGAGATACGGATGAAGATGAGGCCACACACGGCGGCGCTGCGGTGGTGGGTGCTGGAAGCGAGTATGCCAGGTGGAGGGAGGAAGAGCTGCACAATTTCGCAGCGATCAGGTTGAATCTGATGGCGAAGGAGAGGATGGAGGTGATGGGGGATCGGAGTTTTGGTGCGGATCTGATCAAGACGGTGGAAGTATTGAGAAGGCATGGGATGGTGATGGTGAACGATACCGGGGGTGAAGGAGGGGGGACGAGGATGAGTGCGATTTCTGTTTTGGGTGCGCAGAGTTCGGGAGGAAGGGGTAGATCGGGTGCGTCAGATTTGGTTGAGGATGCTAATAAGACTCCGGCGAGGAGGAGGAATCAAGGAGGGGCAGCATCTCCTTCAGCAGCAGCCTCACCTTCACGCAGTGGGGGCAAGACTCCTCCTCCTCCTCCTCCACCTCTGGAACCTGGAAAGGCCGCCCTCAGCCCTTCCACTGATACGCCTCCTCTTACCCCAACTCGCAGACGCACCACCCCAACCCCCGTCATCCGGCCCGCTACCCTAACCACATCCACTTCACCCGGCAGTACCACACGTTCCATCGCTCAACTACCATTCAAGCCCCAACTAGCCCTCCTCTACCCGCTCCTCTCTCTCACCAAACCATGGCTCTACACCGCTCTCCAACTGATGGCAGAGCTTCGAGCCGACTACAACTTTTTCTCGCTCTTCGTTGCTTGCGAAGCGCAACGCATCCCAGTCAGCCTGGTTCAGGATCTGCATGCCCATCTCGTGGCAACTGTGTCGACGACGATCCGGTCCCAGTTTGGCGAGAAACAACTGTACGAGAGGTATTTTCACGAGGCGGACCGGCCGAGGAGGGAACGATGTGAGTGGATGCAAGATCTAGAGAG
Source organism: Ustilago trichophora (assembly GCA_900323505.1). NCBI lineage: Eukaryota > Fungi > Basidiomycota > Ustilaginomycetes > Ustilaginales > Ustilaginaceae > Ustilago > Ustilago trichophora. The sequence continues at coordinate 657,538 of OOIN01000021.1, read as the reverse complement.
GAGAATCGAAGGGCTAAATGGGGTGATTCAGGAGGAGAGGGAACTGTACGAGTTGCTGGAGAGGGTTGAGGCTGTTAACGGTGGGTGGATGAAGGATGTACGAGGTTCTACCGAGGAGGAGATTCAGAGAGGGTTTGATGAGCAGAGTGCGGGATTGGTAACGCCTCAGCGAGGCAAAAGGACGACCACGGCGATGGTTGATCTCGCAAAAGTATCTCCACGCACCCCTCGCACTTCCAACTTCCCCATCTCATCACCCTCCTCAACCACCACCACGTCCAGCTTGATCCTCTCAAAGAAACGCCCAAGCGCCCCTGGTGGCGCAACTCCTCGCCCTCAGTATCGAGTGCGAACCGAAATCTCCTCTTCCTCCTCCCCTCCTTCTCGTGGTAGCAGCCAGTTCCGCAGCGAGCAAAACGACAAGATTCATCCTCACAAGCGTGATAACCACCATCCCAGTCTGGGTTCAACCTCGCATGCTTCGGATTGCAGTTCCCCTGCCGCTTCCGAACCAGAGTGGCGGAAAGAAGTGGTTGTCAGAAGCACCAACATGGGCTCAGGAGCAGATTCGGAACCTTATTGGATTGGATCGTCCGACAGCGAGAGGTCTTAGTGAATCCAGACGGCACGACATCTCATTAAGAAGCTATCAAACACTCGTCCTCGCTTCCTGATCCTACGACACAAGTTTCATTTTTTTTTTTTTTTTCAGATTCGAACCTCTTCGAGCATTCGCACCAAAGAAAAAGATAACAAGAAAAACAGAGCTCCTGTAGTTAGTGTAGAGATCAAATCGCACAACCACACGAATGAATGATACGAACGAAAAGCTGCATCTAAATAGTGACATCTGTCCCCTTGCCCTTGGGCGGAGCAACGCATTCAGCCCAAACATCTTTACCCATTCCATCGTCTATAACCACCAATAGGTGATCTCTTGTGCAGGCCGCCGCTGTGACGCTGACTTTTGGCTCTTTTTCCTCTTCAACCTCGTTTTTGTGTACGAGGTCCTCTTTGAGTCGAGGATTTTCGTCGAGCCATTTTTGCCTGGGAGTCTTTGGCAAGGTAAAAGGGACCTGGGTTGGGTTGGGGACAGGCAAGGTGGAGATACTTCGTGGGGAGATACCCCATATCCACACCTGCACCTTGTTGTTCTCCTTTGCGGATCGGGTTACTGCGACGAGATATTCTAAACCGCAAAAGAGGTTTTCTACCACCGTGTCTGGGTTTGGGGGGAAGCCTGAGACTAGCGACAATTGCGCCCATTCTTCAGGAGAAGCTAGAGGCGTTGGATCGGAGCCTCCACGCGGACCGTATCCAACCACCCATACACGACCCGAGGTGTCGAGGATCGCAGCAAAGCTTCCTCCCGCAACCAGCTTGTGGATACGAGGTGGAGAGCGAGGGTCAAACGAGATGCGGTTGGATGTGTAAGCATCGGGTAGAGGATTGGTCACAAACACAGGCGAGGCGATTCGATCGTGTATCCCGGCAAAACTCTGTCCGTACTCCGAGTTTCCCCATACCCAAAGATCCCCCTCTGTAGTCAAGGCGTAAGATGTATCCGCTCCACAGATGACGCCTGCCAATCCTGCTGAAGTGACACCTTCCGCCATGGGGATATCGGGAAGCCCGGGTACGGGCTGAAACGTGCGCGAGAGGAGTGGAAGCATCGGTACCGCATCGGCTTTGGAAGGAGGCGTGAGGCCAAGTTGACCATCCGTGTTGAGACCCGTGGATACGACCTGCTGTATGCGATAGCTGTTGACAGTGCGTTCGAGAAGCATCAAAGAATGGTCGAGACCAGACGATATCGAGACGACTTTCCACCCGGCTTCGCTGTCGAATTCATCTCCTTGTGGCTGGATTGAGATCCTTTTCGGTAATGGAAGGAGTCGCAGCTGCGGAGCATCCGACCCACACTGCCTTGTCGAGACATCATAAGGATCTTCACTAGCACTCTCTGCGGTGATGTTGGAGGGAGAAGCGCCGAGTTGACCCAAAGTATCATTTCCGAAGCCGTAGACTTTACTTTGCTCTGCCTCGCTTTCGAAGGGGGAGGCAGGGGTGGAAGTGACGACATGACTGAATCCGTTTCCAGCGCTGATGATTTGTACTCCACCTTTGCCCTCCATCACACCGGTGACCATCCCCCTCGTTGCTTCTTGTGACGAAAACCCCAACCCCAGCTGTGCATGTGTATTCCTCCCCAGAGCGAAAACTTTACTCGGCTGTGCACTTGTGGCCCTTTTCCCGGCTTGATCTTCCAACACCGTCGCCTGCTCCTCCTCCGCTCCCTCCTCTTTTCGCCCAATTTCACCCTCTCTTGCGGCATTTTGACCTGAAGACGAGGTTGTAGCGACTTCCTCGCTGGATACACGGGGCATCCTCCAACTGGGATCCAATGGCGCATCTAGCAGCGTATAGCTTAACAAAGCATGACCAGGACCACCCGAAGCACCTGTCCATCGCAATCCGTGATCTACATCGGTCGATACACCGACACTGTCGAGCCAGGCACGCGGGAGCTTGGAGAGCCGGTCGACGGATGTATAGCCCAGAACATTGCCGAGGTAGAGGATGTGTTGATGCGGGAGGACGCGGGTGGTGTTTATCGTTCGTTTTCGTATGGGATGCTGTGCAAGAAAGGTCGGGAGTGAGGATCCCGGTCGTATTGAGCGCATCTTTGGAAAGATTGATCGACGAGGAAGATAGGTAAGGTTGAGAGGTAGGCGGAAAGAAGAGCCCAAGTATGGGTAAGAAGGGGTGTACAGTATACGCCTCCACTTTGGAGGTTCAGTGCGTGCGCTATGTCCGAGTTCCGAATTGACGATTCCCAGCCAGATATTCAATTGGTGCTAAAGGTGTGGACAAACCCGTCTTCGACATTGTACAATCCACTCTGTTGACCTTACTCCCCTTCTCTTGTTGGTTCATTCTTGTTCGTGCTCACAAAAACAGCGACAGATGTAGCGCAGAGAACCCTGATCGAACTGGAAGCCAGGCACAGACATAGTTTGCACGGCGGTGAAACAAAGCAAAGGAACGCAAAGCAGCTGCTGTAGCTGTTGCTGTTGATGTTGCAGTTTGATCTGTTTCATTGCGATTTCTCAAACGACCACTTGAAGCCCAAAGGAAAGGAGAAGGTAGCGTGGGGGAAACAAGAAACGAAAGAACAAAGTTGTTTAGGGCAATCATCCCTTGTTATATGCGGAAGAGAGATTTTTTGGGGGGGGGATCAGGATCCGACCTCTGTCATATGCGCAACGACATTGTTGACCGGATCCTATCGTGGTGAGTGGATGAAAGGACGCTCAGGCAGAGGTGGCAGCGGCGGCGGTAGCAGGCTGGGTATCGTCGTCGGCGGCACCGTTGGCGGCGCCGGCGTTGGTCTGCTTCTGACGACGCTCCTTCTCGGTCTCGAGCTGGTTGTAGAGCAAGAAGAGGGCCTTTTCGTTGGCCTCGGGAGTGCCCTGGATGGTGAACATCCTCTCACCGGTCTCGTCGTGGGGGACCTTGGCGATGGAGATCCTGGAGCCGCTCAATCGGCGGATCTCGGTGATCTTGGAACCACCCTTGCCGATGATGCATCCGACCATGTCGCTGGGGATCGAGATGTTCTGGGTGCGAAGGTTGGCAGCGTCAACGAGAGGGGGAGCGGAAGCGTTGGGCTCGCCAGCGTTGGCAGAGTTGGCGGTGGCACCAGCGACGAGGCCTCCACCGGGGGTGACGACGGCGTTGGGGTCGGTGCGGCGAGAGTTGTTTCCACCCTCGCGACGGTTGGACTGCTGCGACTGCTGCGACTGCTGCTGGAAGGCACCGTTGTTGTTGTTGTTGTTGTTGTTGTTGTTGGAAGAGTTGAGGTTCATGTTGGCCATGGCACCGGCAAGGTAAGCGGGGCCGCCCTGGCGACGCGAGCCCTGCTGCTGGAGACCACCCATGCCACCAGCGGCGAGGATACCGGGACCCTCACCGTGACCGGGCTGGTAGAGAACAACGTTCTGGGATCGGTCCCAGTCCTCGGCGAGGCACTTTGCGATCTCGTGGATAGCGACACGGATAGCTTCGACGGAGCCCTGGACCTCGACGACACGCTCGGTGGACTGGGGGAGCATCTCCTTGGAGGCGACCATGCGGGCACCCGAAAGGTCCTGGATGTGCTTGATCTTGAGACCCTGGCGACCGATGACGGTACCCATGAGGTTGTGGGAGATGAGGAGACGGACCGAGGTGGACTGAGCAGTGGCCTCGGCGGGGGATCCGTCAGCCTGTACGGGAGCGTTGAGGGGGTTTTCGAGGATGGTCTTGGCGATGAGGGCGAAAGCGTCCGAGATACCGACCAGGGTACCGGTGACGGAGAGGACACGGTCGTGAACGCCGGGGACGACCTTGGAGACACCGGCCTTGACGCCAGTCTGCTCACGGAGCTCTGCGACGTTGGCACCGCCCTTGCCAATGATGATACCGGCCTCCTTGGTGGAGACGAGGGCACGGACGAGGAGAGTGGCGTTGGGGTCAAGGTTGGCGCCCTCGAGGTTGTCGTCGCCAGCGACGGGGGAAGCATCGGCAGCAGCGGGGGCGGGGGAGGTGGCGGCAGGGGCGTCGGTGGCGACAGCCTCGGGCTTGGTCTCTATGACGGTTTAAAAGAGAGAGAGTGGTAGAGAGAATGGTGAGTACGAACTGTATCAAGGAAGTTGAGGATGCGTGACACGAGAAGGGAGTATTGTGCTACATACCAGCAACGGAAGCGGCGGACATTTTGAAGAAAAGAGGTGAGGTGCGGGATGATAGAGTGAGGTGCGAAGAAGAAGAGGAGGAGGAGCGTGTAGGAAAAAGGAGGTGGAAAGATGAAAAGGTGGGATGTGAAGCAAGAGGAACTGCGAGGTGAAAGATCCTTTTGGTGATGGGGTGGCGAGCAGCGAAGGAAGAAAGGCGGAAGAAGAAGTTTAGATGAAGAGGTGTTTATCGAGACGGAGGGTGACGAAGAGGGTGTCGGTAAGGAAGATGGAGGTGGTGAAGATGATGATGATGTGGTGTGGTGGTGATGAAGAAGAAGATGAAGATGAGTGGCTCACCATGACACGAAAAAAAGTTGCGAAAATTCCACTTTTTTTTTTTTTTTTTTTTTTTTTTTTTTTTTTTTTTTTTTTTTTTTTTTTTTTTTTTTTTTTTTTTTTTTCCGAGTGCACAGCACAGCAGCAGAGCGCTTTGTGAATTGGCCTGTTCGCCCTTTTGCACGTCTGTACGCTGCAGTCAAAAGAGTATGTACAGTATTCCTGACAGCCCCTTTACCGCTGTTAAACATTTCTGCACGCTTTTTTTCTGTTCTACCAGACACATTCCTCGAGTGAACAAAGGGCGAGCATTGAAGCAAGCAAGGAGAGGGGTGACAAGCTTTGTACCAATCGTGACAATGGGGACATGCTATTCTGTGTGTGTTGCAAAAGTGTAGTCTTCCGTTTGTGCTACCCAGCTTGAGCTACCAATGACGACCAGTCTTTCTCACCACAGCATTCCACTGAGCCACTGCCGCAGAAGCCTTCTTGTTGCATCATTCTCGTCGCGTGCGAAGACATTCAATCGGGATCAAGGGTCGCAATATTATTTGTATGTTGGATCGGCGATGAAATTCGAGAACTCGTGCGATATTTTAGACGAGAATCAGAATCAGAATCTGCAGCATGCGCACGTTTCCATCTGAGTCTCAACTCGGCTCTTTTGACTTTTCGGATAGCCCCGATCTGTTCTCACTTTTGTTGATGCTTCCTTGTCAGTCGGGAATGCCGTCAGAGCTGACTACGACGACCATACTTGATTGAGACGTCTCAATATGAGAATGCTTGTTCGCATCAGACCCCCAACTTTCTTGGTAAGGATGTGACAGACAGCGTTGAAACAAAAGTTCAGACATGTTTGCTTCATGTCGCTGCACAAGCCCGCGGTTGGGTTTTTAGCTGCAGAGAGAGAGGAGGGCGCCAACTTGCAATATATTTGATTTTTGAGCACCGAGAGAGAGAGAGAGAGAGAGAGAGACCTCTTCAACCCTAACTCTGCAGAGAGCTAGCAGCTTTCAGCGTTTGGCAACAACCGTTGCAGCAGCAACGTTGCGCTTATTTGTGCTCACAAACATTTCACTGTCCGCTCTAGCATCGCATCGGCTCGCTCCCTGGCTCTTCCTATCCTGCAACTTAGACCCATTTCGTCTCCTTCCCTTTCTTCTCCTTTCTCCTTTGCCGATCCAAATCTCGTCGACATCCCCCAACACCTCTCCATCCGCTATACCACTTGACGTGGCACCTGTACAAGCTCACCTTCTGAACTGAGCTTCCGGTCTGCCATCGCTCTCTACACCTCACACTGCATTATCTCAAGCATCTGGGCTCAAGTAGGAAATCATGTCGACACAAGCATCACGCCAAGCGGCCAACTCGCTCTCGGATCCTCCGCAACAGGGAACTCTCGCCTACGCCTACCGACGATCTGTTGTGGCCTTGCAGAGCGTATTTGGCGCCAACACCGATTCTCAATATGCCGAGCGAGAGCCCTTGCTAAATGAGCACAACAACCAAAACAACCAAAACACAGCCTCCGCTTCCAACGGATACGGTGCCGTCGCCTCTTCATCACGCATTCGTAAACCCAAAAAGGTGGTCTCGCAGAGCAAGGTCGAGGCCAAAGTATGGTTTGCCAACGAGCGTACCTGGATCTCATGGCTGCGCGTCTCCATCCTCATCGGTTCGTTTGCTCTGGCACTCTTCAACTCGGATACCTTCTTCCAGCACCACAATGATCAGCATCCCGGCCAACACAACAAGTATCTGTCATCAGGTTCCATCAAGGCATTTGGTGCCATCTATGCGGGTATCGCCGTATTGACTCTGCTATGGGGATTGTACAGCTATCAACGACGTGTCACTCTCATCAAGACCAAATATCCAGGCAACTTTGACGATCTCATTGGTCCACCACTCATCTGCGCCGCCCTCTTCATCGCTGTTCTGCTCAACTTTATCATTCGAGTCAAACAGCGCGACTACGAATCTCACCATTGAGTCATTCCCATCGCAAGGGCATCCGATTTCTTCCTCTCTCTCTCTCTCTCTCTCTCTCTCTCCCTCTCTCTCTCTCTCTCTCTCTCTCTCTCTCTCTCTCTTACTACTCACCCCCCCTTGTTTCTCTTCCTATGTCGACTCATTCGTAATCTCATATATATATATCGTTATCGTAATGCTTTCAAAGTCTTTTACATTGGTGAACAATCAGCCAAGGTTGTTTTGTCTGGCTGTGTCGATGCTCCAAGTCCGCTTGACTGCTGGCACTGAGTCTCAGTTTGTCACCGAGCATTGTAAGCTCAAGCTCGACCAACTCAAGCAGCCCAAAGGTGCCATCTCAATTCGTGCACTGCATTTCGACTTCATTTCGGCTTGCCTCCTCCGATCTTTGGCAATCGTTCTGAGCATTGCCCTCATCGTCGTGAGCTGGAATGACTATGTAGTGTACAGTACTGTATCAAAAAGGCAAAGAGGGGACAACCATACAAACTGTGCGGCTGTGCTTTTTCGAGTTTGCGTTGGCTTAACTTTGTCGGTCCCACCATTCATTCCCGCCTGAAAAAGCACAGACCTGTACAGTCGACTCCAGTCACTTGAAAGCACCGCGTGACCACCAAAAAAAGAAAGAAAAATCCAAATTCCCCTTGACTTAGCATTTCAAAAGAGACGACGCAAAACCTTTTCTGGCATCTGCGTCGACTCTTGTATCAGGTACTGTATACTGTATGGACGACGCTCAGATTCAGGGTCCAAGCCTAGTCGAGATCTATCCATCATCTCATCTTTCTTCTTCTTCGTCTACTTCCTCCTCTTCTCCATTCCTCTTTCCTTCAAGACCATCGGCCACCGCCACCACTACCACCACCCGATACCCCTTCATCCTTATCCACGCTGAACCGAAACAGCGCATCGCCTTCGATCCGCGCATCGTCACGGTCCAGCCCTCACAATCGCTGAGCACTAGGTCGACTTCCATACCTCCCTCGAGCCGCTAATATCAAAACAAACCAGAGCCGTGTCTCTTGATCTTCATCGCAATACCTCGCCTATCGCTGTCTTTGGTCGTTAACACCGCACTCGACACACCAAAGTCTTTGCTTCGTGCTCCTTGCCTCCTCATCTCTATGCCGCTCCGTTTCATCTCGGTCGCCAAGCCACGCCTATCGTAACACTCTGCGCACTCGCATCTGTTCAATTTATCGGCGCTCAGTTTGCAGCATCCAAGCTGTGTCGTCATAGTCTGCGCATCTTTGGCCATCTACCTCTGCACGTCACTTCCGTTAGCGTCTCTAGCAAAAGAGAGCCGTCTCTACTCTAACTTCAGCGTCTCCGGGTCGACATCATGTCGTATCATCCATCGCACACCAGTGCGCATCATCCCAACTTTCTCAGTGCAGGCATGCCCACCATCAGCTACACACACAATCATGGTCCCAATGCTTCTCCCGGCACAAATGCCTCGCTTCTCGGCAGCAACATTTCTTCCCATTCCTTTCCCATGGCACCTTCACCGAACAACAGCACACCGCAGCCCCAGCAGCAACAGCAGCAGCAGCCATCACAACAGCAACAACAACAAACACAGCAGCAGCAGCAACAACAACAACAACAACAACAACAACAACAATCACAACAGCAAGCACAAGCCCAACAGCAACAGCAACAACAGCAGCAACAGCAACAACACGCTGCAGTGGCCGCCGCGCAACAGCAGCACCATCAACAAACAACAGCCACAGCACCGCCAGGTGTACCAGATTCAGAAGGTCTGATCGCCCCTCCTTCCATGCCCCTCGAACTTGATTTTGACAACCTCGAAAGCGCCTCCAACTACATGCACACCTACGCACTCTCCCAAGGTTTCGATATCCGCATCCAGTGGTCCGCCAACAACCAGACTCGAATTTGCTGGTCCTGCTATCGTGGCGGCTTCCCAGAATCGCTCAACGCGGATGGCACCCCAAATTCCAAAAAGCGCCAGATCCCAAAGGAGAAGGAAAGACGTAAACGTGGATCGCTCAAGATCGGATGTCCGTTCCGCGTGCAGTGCACCAAGAACTGGAAGACGGGCAAGATGGAGTTGAGAATCCTAGAAGGCAGGCACAAGCATCAGATGGAGACTGACCGCGAGAACTTGCCAAGCCAAGTCAGGAGGATAAAGAATCAGCGCAAGGCTCACGACTCGCCAGGTACGCCGCAAGGCGGTAACGCTGCTGCCAACGCTGTGGCTCAGGCTGCCAATCTGACTGCTACGCCCACTCCTGCGCCCATGGCCACTGCCAGCGGGTCACAAGCAGCCAAGGGTAGAGCAAGCAGCGCTGCCAACAACGCCAATGCTAACGGCGCTCGCAACGGAACATCAAGCCAGCAGCAGGCGCGTCGCACGCAACAGCAGCAGCAGCAGCAGCAGCAGCAATCAGCACAGCAGCAAACACAGCAGCAGCAGACCATGACGCCTTCCAACCACAACAACCTCCTCGTCAACGCGGCTGGACCGTCTGCCCACCAGCATCTCAGTCTGCTCGGCACGCCCAACCCTGCGCTTGGAACGCCGACGCCATCCAACGGGGCAGCGACCCTTGACCTCGACTCGGATCTCGTTTTACCTGGTTCCGGCTCCAACGGTGCTGCCGGTGCTACAGCCTCTCCCGGACCCAAACCATCCTTTGAACGACAGATGCTCAACCTCCTCGGCGTGTACGACCGCTCTGATGTCGCCTCTCGCTCAATCATGGACAAGGAGCTCGAGACGATGCTCGCACGTGCCGAGTCACGGCTTGACAGATCTGCACGCAAGAAACGCAAGATCGGGCCTAATGGCAATGCGGTCGACCCCATCTCTCCCGGTCTACCTATGCTTGGTGGAGCACCAGCCGCATCCTCGTCGGGCAACAACGGATCCATTGCCGCGCTGGCGAGAGGATTGAACGGGCGCAGTACGCCGACCCAGGTGAATGGTGTAGGGTCGCCACTCAGAGCAGCAGCTGGGGTCGTTGGAGTGCCGCAAACACCATTAGGTCAGGTTGGAGGAGGGCAAACCGTGCCCCCGAGCTCAGGGAAGGGCTCGGCCAGGTGTAGCAACTGTAAGGAGTATGGTCACAACAGGAGACGCTGTCCGCTCGGCTAAGCAGCAACGGCCTCGAAGAAAGGGTAGACTGGCATGTTGTATCTCGAGAAAGCAGGATGTACCCGGACAGGGTGTATGACTGTGAAATGGACTTTTGACATGCTTCTCGTGGGTCTCGATGTGAACAAAGTTGCTGTTGAGTGCTCGCGGATCTCTTGTTTGCCCACGCCAACACCTTGTGCGCCCTTGCGACGCTAGGTTACATCCCACAGAGCAGTGTACGATTCTTGCCATCAACGCTTACACTTGACCCTCTTATTGTTCTCAGAGACCTCGCAGCCAGGTGCAATGAAAGCAAAATTTTCGAAACCGCCATCACCCGTGACTTCAAAACCGTTGTCGTTGGTGAACCAAAAGCATTTGTAACTATCACCATCACCAACCAAATTTGGATAAAGAAGGGGTGTCAACATCTCTACACTCGACAGAAAGAAAAGCAGGTGGAGAAGATACTTACGAATAATGCCTAGTTTTGCCCCAGCCCTTAAAGTAGCAAGGATACCAGTCGATAAAGTGCATGTCTTCGGAATATTCGCTGTCGGTATTGTAGTGGAGTTTGTCTTTGAAGCAGGCGACGGCTTGGGCGAATTTGGGATGGTCTTGCCATAGGGTTTGGACCATATGCTGAGTGCAGTCTTCGACGGATTCTCGTCGGACCAAGTGATGCATGTCGCTATGTCCCTGTACCACGAGGGGCAGGTTCGACATGCAGATGGTGAGCAAGAGAGGCAGAACGGGCTGCTTGAACAGCGTCATGTTATTGGATGCGCTGGAGGTGAGAACAAGAAAAAAGGTGAAGCTGGACGTAATCCCAGGAGCGAGAGCAAAGTCTCGGGGAGCTTATGTACCATGAGACCGTCTCAAACAACAGCTCTGACTCGGTCATCAAGCAAAGAAGACCAAACAAAGGCGTTATGAGGGCACAAACTCTAGATTTGGCGTCTGGGATGAAAAGCAAAGTGTTGAGCCTGCTGCTCAAGTTAACTGCCAACGAAACCGCAAGATCGCTTCTACCCCACTCAATGTTTTGTATAGAGACAGCGGAGAACTCATCAAGTCAGCTCCGTCTTGAGCCTCCGCTGTTCATAAGACCTGGACCCGACTTGGCAGATTGATGAAGTTGAGCAGCCAGTGCGGGGGGTTTGATCGGGGAATCGGCTCAATCGGGGCACACTCCAGCTCCGGTTTTGGAGATGTTTAAACAAGTGTCTATAGACCGGAATTTCTTCCAGCGCACAGACGTCTCCTCACTCTGCTCCGTCGTACCATCCTTCTTCCACACCATCGATCTGCGCAGGTCTCTCCACACAATGGCGGAGAAGTTTTCCAAATTCCGCGACCCAGGCACGGGGATCCAAGTATTCCTCACCCCCGTTGCCGCATCCACCTCGTCATCCTCTTCTTGGTCTGGATCTTTCAGCATCGCCAGTGTGATTTTTACGCCCGTTTTCATCCTTCTAGGTCTCATCCGGGCTATTGTCGGGGGGCTGTTCTGGGGGATGTATCTTATCAGTGGAAACTCGGCGTTGTTACGGGTGGTGTTGGGTGCGTTGGGATTCATCTCGTTGGCCGTGGAGAGGGTTTCACCCGGAACTTCAGGACGTAGCGCGGGTGGTAGAAACAAGCAAGATTTCAACAAGAATGCACAAGAGGCGAAAAAGGGAGATCTTGTAATGGCCAATCATTCGTCTTACTTTGACCTTTTGATACTCGCGTATCTGTATCCAGGGTTGAAGTTTGTGCTTCCAGTGATTGGGGATGGGGTCAAGGAAGAGATGGGGAAGTATGAATCTACCTCTGGTGTGGGTGCGGGTGCGAGTGCGAGGAGGACACCGAAGAAGAACGCCATGTCGGCGAATACTCGCATCGTCACGCCTTCCTCCGCTTCCGCCACGTCTTCTTCGAGTTCTACCGAGATTCCAATCTTGGGATACGTCATCCTACCCCTCTCCTCGGCACTTCGATTCATCGGCGCCCTGCCACCCTCCCAATCCCAACTATCCACATTGACAATTCACCAGGATCTCAATTCGACGCTCAAATCCTCGTCTTCGCCTCTAGCGTTCTTCCCCGAAGTTGTAACGAGCAACAATCGAGCGCTTCTAACCGTCCCCACCCTCCCCTCTAGCCCACCGGAGGCTCTCAAAGCCACTCACATAGTCACGCTCAAGTACGCCCCTCCAACAACGACGAGCACTACATCGGTCTACTCTGTCCCCAGCGCGGCAAACTCCATAACGAGGCATCTGGCAAATGTCGTATTCCTCTCAAACCCTCTAAGAAGCGTAGCGATTCGACAGGCAACCATGGCCAAAATGCAAGAGCAGACGCAGAACTGGCCAGAAGACGTGGTAGGATTCATGTCATCCATGGCGAGACTCAAGAGAACGAGCATCGCTTGGTGGACAAAGAGGGAATTCTTGATCATGGTTCAAGGTCGAAATCGACGTGTGTAGACCTTGGTTTTGTAGAGATTGTATAGATCACATGTCTTTCTCTGTCATAGATAATAGTCTCTCGCAATGGCACAGTAACATCAGAATGTCAGAAGAAACGAAACGCAGTTTTAGGGATGGATGCAATGCGAAGTACAAATACAGGGTCTAGATGGAGTCTAAGGTTGAGTGTTGATGAAAATGCTAAAGGAGCGTATGTTGGGGTGTATGTGTTGGCGTTTTAGACGTCTTGCAAAGCGGAATACGAGTTCAATCCAGTGCGTCCGGAGCATTCTAGATCTTTTCTCCATCGATCGATTCTCTTTCCCATGTAACCTGTTGTCAGATCTGCCTGTTTAGGTTTGGTGATACCGATCCTCAAGAAATCCGATGTATATCTGCACTTGCCCCACTCCTCCTCCATCTCGTTTCTCTTCCGACCCTCGCTTCTCTTTCTTCGTCTTCCACCGCCCCAATCCTGCTCTCTTTCACCGTGACCTTTCCTCCATTCCCACATCAGACAGTTGACATCCTCTCTACACGTACTCTGACACTCTACCGCACTTGGGGTGATCGTGTTGGTCGTTTCAGAATCCCAATCTTCAAAAGCTTGCCAACCGATCACTCCCACTTCGCCCACCTCTGCACTGCCTGCTTTGAGCACCGAATCCTCATCGAACCTGCCCACCTCTTCCATGGCCTGCTTGAGGAATCCCGGGATGAATTCATCCCATACATCGGCCCATTTCACCGTATCGTCTGCAGCCAGTCTTGGTTCGATTCGGTTTTGAAAATCGTACAGATGCGCAGCATCTGCCGGGGTGATGTGGTGGAAAGTGAGGATGGATTTGCACCAGTTTGCTCGATGGAATTTGAGGATTCGAGGAGGATCGCTGTTGAAACGATCTTCTGCTTGCGGGCTGAGTTCTGAGAGGGTTACCGAATCCGAGTCGTAGATCGCTTTGGAAAGTAGGGCGTCACCAAAGGCTGATTTCTGAATCAGATCGTCATGGTTATGTTCGAATTCGGAATCGGTGCCAAAACTTGCCTCCATAATGCCTCTGGATAGAACGATTCCACTTCCTCCGTGCGTGAACATGGTGCTTTTCCCATCGTAGTCGCAGAAACTCGGATGGCCAAACATGTACTGTTCCTGCGGATCCAACGTACTCAACCATTTGACCAGTTGGTTGAAGAAGAGAAACGTGTCGGCTTCCACGATAACGTACCATTTCTTACGGGGGAATCGACGCCAAGCCTCAGCCACCATGGGTAAGAACTTGTATTTGTCCAATTTCCACCCTGCATCGTGGTCCATAGTGGTATCTAGGTCCTGGTTGGATTCGAGCAGAGCGACGAGTTCGCGATGGAGGGTGGAAAACTCTTCCGTCTGGGAAATGGTGGAAGAGACGTTGGAGAGGGCATCGAAAAATGTAATGTTACCCAAGGTTAAGGGGTAGTCGGATACGTAGAGCGTGTTGGGAGTGTAGATGTTGGAGGTGGGTTGCGAAGCGAGATGGATGAGGAGACGTTTGTGAACGGTTGCGGAGCCGACTTTGGTTATGAGGACTAGGTCGTCTTCCAATCTGTAGCTTGTGGGGGGTTGGATGGAGGAGATGATGGCGGATTTGGATCTGGTTGGTGAAGAGAGTGGGGTTGAGTTGTCTTGTAGGAGAAGCATCATGCTTAACAGCAGACAGATCGCTAGCAGTATGATGGTTTTACCTCGTTGAACGAATCCCACCACACCTCCCATCAAAGTACCATCCCTCATACCAATCCAAGCATAGTAATCCGCGCGCCGCCGTCGCTGCTGCTGCTCTTGTCGGGTGGAATGATGAACAGTCAACCGTCTTTTTTCCGAGAGCTCGTAGTACGTCTCCTCCCCACCATCCGCATCTTGATCTGTGTACGCCTGTTGGTGAGCAAGTGGGTGCAAACTAGCAATAGCGTGCTGTAAAGGCGAACAAGTCAACGAAGAAGTAGTCGAACTTTGACGCGATCCAGACGCCTCTCCTGCTTGCTGAGTTGGAAGCGGTGAGTATCCACCACCACCTGCTTCTCTCTTGGACGACATCGTTCTGTTTCAGCAAAGATGGATGCGAAGAAGATGGTTGAAAAAAAGACCTTTCACTCGATGCCTATCTAAATACACATCTTCCAAATCAAGCGGGTCGGTCAAGCACACAGCCCAAAAAAGCCACAGTCGGGGAACCAATGACAGATAAGCCAAGCGATTCCTCCCTGTGGACCCTGAAAGGAAGAGCGGTCAAGTTTCACAGAAAAACAAGACATGCATGAATCCTCCTTAGCGACCTCGGTGTTGCGGATCGCTCGGAAAAAATCAGAGCAATCCTGGTTCCCGGTCCGACCACATCTCGATATGCACACTTTGGCAGATGACCGACAAACTCGCACGCGCCTCCCTCCCGAACCCCGTTTCGTTTCATCTTGCTCGATCCCCCTTTTGCTCTTTGGCGTTTATGAAACCGCACGAACCTCTTGCCACCTGGTACAGCCTTATCGCGGAAGACATATGCGAAAACTTGTGTGGAGAGCTGTGCTGGTATTTCGAGAGTGTGGCTGTGGTGACACCGAGGCACGTTTCGATTTGCGTGTGTTGGTCTCGGAGATGGAAAAAAAAAAAAAAAAAAAAAAAAAAAAAAAAAAAAAAAAAAATCTGCCTTTTTCGTGACAACCCTACTGTACTTTTGCCTGTTCGTGGCGCAGGATGTCAACTCGCTGGCAAACAAGATGCAGAATAGCGTCACATCCGAGCGTTGTTATCCACCAACCACCCTTGAATTTACAGTAACACCTTGTAAAGCACGCCCGCATCGCATTCCGCTTCTTCTTCTCACTCTCCACTGATCTTCTTCTTGAAAAAACAGAAGAGCTCCTTCGAATCGGGCTGATGCTTCGTTCGATCCACGTTGATTCGTGCAGCAAATCATGGTCTAACTGTCCAGCGAGTGAGTGATTCTCCTAGCACCAACCAAAACCGGAAAAAATAAAAATAAAAAAAATACCAACCCAAATAACCTTCTCAAAAATACACGTACAACAAACTGCACAAACGTCGATGTTCCAAAGATCTTGACAAAGTTATACGTTCGATATTCATTGCATCCGGTATACATGGGGTCATAGTGGGCTGAATTCAGTCGTGTCAAGTCCAAAGGAAGGGCGAGGATGAATCTACGAGTCGTCCATCCCTCGAAAAGCTATTGTCCGCCTTGCTTTTGATCCTCGTCTTTGCCACTTTTCTTCTTATTTGCCTCCCTCTTGGCGGCTAACAGCTGATTTCGCGGCGATTTGGCAAACATGGTACGTTGAGCGTTGAATCGCGCCTGCGACTTGACGAGTTCTTCTATGAGCATGCTGAGGGCGGCAAGTGCGTTGGGGTCCCACGATTCGGGAGGGATGGCTCTGGGTAAGGCGCCTCGGGCGTTTGTGAGTTGCTCCGAGATGTAGCGATGGGTTGCTGTGGTTAGGGTCGGATTGGGGAGGATGGATTTCAGATCGGATTCTCGGGTAGAATCTCGTTGGGCGGTGGAGGAGGAGCGATGTGGGGTGGGTTGCTCTTCGTCATCCGAAGAGGAGGAGGGTGAAGCCCATTCGTATAAAGAGTCATTGTCATCTTCCTCGTCGTTCGTGGATGCGGCGGTGGTCTCATTAGGCTGCTCGATCAAACGATGCAGCTCATCGTACAGCTGTATCCATCTCGGATCGTCTGCGGCTGCATCGGCAAGACCATGATCCAGCAATGCCCGTTCTACCAAATCCTGTGCTGCTGGTGGCAACCTCCGATGGAAATCTGGAAGAATGTTGCGCGTATAGAACCTGCTCTCTGCATTGGCGCGTAGTTTTGTCCGTCGCTGTTGGCCTTCCATTTTTCGTTTCTTTCCCTTGGACACCACTCGTTCTGCTGGTGCTTCATTGTCGCTGCGGTTGGTCTTGGACCCAGGCGGACGCCCACGCGGCCTATTCGAGCTGCTGCTCATTGCGGAGTAGGATTGGTGCCCGTCTGCTGAGACAGCACTCTCTGAAGCAACCTGGTCAACACTTCAGCCCTCTGACTTGCACCCAGGGACATAAACACCTCGGCGACGCTTTTACCCTTTGCGTCTCTGATCCTGCCCAACTGGCTGCCTGCAAACGCGCCCGCCAGTGCACCTGGAATGTTGCCTACAATAAAGCCGAGCGCGGTACCCGATGCACCACCGACCCACTTCCAGATCGGCGCGACTCGGTTGACTTCGGGCCGAAGAAGCTCCTCAAAGACGTTTGCGAATACGCCGTCTGCTTCGGGCTGACTGCTTCCAGCTCGACGACGACGACGATCCTCGTTGGTCTCTGTACCGTTGCTCTCCTGCTCCTGCTCCTCTTGCTTGAACGCGCCGCCCGGGAAGAAGGACTGGAAAAAGTTGGCGGAATAGCTCTGCTCCTTTTCGCTAAACTCGGAAGCTGCCTCTTCGTCGTCGTCGTCGTCGTACGAAGATCCACCGAAGAAAGAGTTGGAAGAGGGACGAGAGCCTCGCAGTTGATCGTACTCGCGACGTCGATCGGTGTCCGAGAGAACGTAGTAGGCGTCGGCTAGGGTTTGAAACTTTTGCGTATATCGTTGACGTTGGGCGGGTGTAGCGTTGGGGAAACGATCGGGATGAGTCTTGAGAGAACGGCGCTTGTAGGCTTCCTTGATGTCGGCGGCCGAAGCGGTGGAAGTGACGCCAAGGGTTCGGTAGTAATCTGGGAGAGGGGCGTCCATGCTCGCTTTTGCGAAAAGAAAAAGAGAGTCTAGATGTTTGGGGAGGATGGTCTGCGAGATTCAGACGTGATCTCGATTGCGAGTAAAGATGGTGGTGGTGGTAGTGGTGGTGGTGGTGGAAAAGGTACACGCCACTCGTCTTCGTAGTTCTACACTTGAGGACAAAGACAAAGTCGAGCGAGGGTCTTTGTGTCCTGCTCGTGGCTTGGTAGAGGAAGGATGGCAGCTGAAAGCCTCCACGTCTCACTTGAAAAGGAGAAAGAAAGAGGGAGAGAGGAAAAAGAGAGAGAGAGAGGAGAAGCGCCACAGAAAAGCATAAATGTCGTCACTCTGGATTTTTGGCGTTAAAAATTGCTGAGTGTTTTGGTGCCCAACAAGTCTTGAGTTCAAGGGTCCAATTTCAGACACAAGATTGCATGTGAATTCTGCTGAATCAGGCTGAGTCAGATTTATATTTTCAAAGACGGATCGCCGATTCAAGACTGAATCTTGCAGATCTTTTTTAACGTCAGTATCAGCCAGAAGCAGAAGATCATGAAGAGGCATCTCGCAGATCTTGCAATCGACATGGACTGCCAGCGAGACACGTTAGATGGTCGGCGTTTTGGATATTCTTCTGCAGGTTATCCCGGCTGTACATTAGAGTCGCATGGTCAGCACAACATGCAACGTTCGACTGATCTGCATCGCATACGTGCGGCAGATTCTTCTTCAGCATCGGACAAAACAGCTTGCGGGAAAAGGAAGGCCGACTCGTGCGTGCGCAGAATGCCTCCAACTACAGTATCTGCCGCTGTCCGATCATTCCCACCAAGTAGAGGAACCTCGGACACTGCTTCTTTGGGGACGAACAGCGTTGGAAGTAAAAGGGGACCTTACATTACATACACCCTTCTTTAAAAGGTCGCCGGAATCTCGGCGTCTTTTGATTACAGATCTCAAGACGTGTTTCAGCGTGCAAGAGGCGAGTGACAGCTCGGATAGGTGGACGGTAGTAGTGTGTACTGTAGACTGTTCTGTTCGGCATGAGGCTGTGCATCGCTTGTCTTCTGTCTAGGTGTGTATTCAAATGGAAACGGAAAACACTACTATCTGCACCCTGAATACCGTACCAACCAGATCAGATCCTGTTGAAAATAGAAAACTCGAAGCGGCATCAATTTCAAATGCAGCCGCCGGCATCTTTCAATTACCTACACAGTGTTGCTTCATCCTCTGTCGTCAACTCAAGAATGCCCTCCAATGGGGGTACAGCATGATCTCGCTCGGGGAGAGATGCTTCTGTGCATTAGATTCCGTCTTTGACAAAGTGATCTCGCAAGAAAGAAAGAAGGAAGGAAGGAAGGAAGGAAGGAAGGAAGGAAGGAAGGAAGGAAGGAAGGAGGGAGGGAGGAGTTGGGCAGGGGTGCTGCTGCTCGAACGGCATCGAATGCATGCTCTGTTGCTGCGTGGTGCCGACATATTCGGGCCATCTTAGCATTCTTGATCCTTGCTTCCCAGCTTTTTTTTGGTTTTGCTCCCTATCACAACATGTGGTAGGTGTGAACTCCGCCCTCATAACAACCTCACAATGGCAGCAACCTCGCTTTGTGCAGCCGCGATCGTCCTTCTTTAGAAAGGTGTTTTCCTGTCTTGCGCGTGTTGTTTTTCATCGACCACAAGAGCCGTCTAATGCGCTGGCGCTTTGGCCTACACCGTTCCTTTTCTGATACCGCCGGCTCTTTCAGCCACCGACACAGCAGTTCGTGTAACAAAAGCACAAGCTTTCAGCATATCTCTTGTGTACTTTTGAAGTAGGTCTCGTTTGCTTCGACTGATTTGAGCGAAGGAGGAGGGATAGCAGCGTGGAGCAAAGTACGTGTCGAAACTTCGTCTGCAGCGGCGTGTTGCATACGAACGGCAGCTATGTATAACAACGCCCTCTACAGCAAAGCAAACTGCTGAAAGGAATCTCAAGTTTGCCATGTTGCGCGCTGATCCTCGTTGATGCCGCCGTGCATCCCGCCGGTTCGCCCATCTGGCTATGTTTTTGTTTTCGTCATCGTTGCGCTGTGCTGCCTTGTTTCCGTCTTGAATTTTTATCAATCATTAAAATATTCTAACTCTTAAAATCAAATGCACCGCCCCTCGGGTTTCCGAAGAGAGCCCTCGCTCTGCTCGTCGACATTTGATCTTTCTGGTCGACCTCAAAACATTCAGGCACGCACGCCTCTTTGCTGCTCTTTTCGTCGGTGCCGCTGGAACCAATGCTATCCTGCCGCCGATTCGCTTGTCACCGGCAGCTCTCCGTCTGTCCCTCTCTCTCTCTCTCTCTCTGATTTGTTCCCGCTCTCGGTTTTTGCTGCTGGAGTGTTATAGCAGAGGACAACTCCGCAATCCACATGCTGCACTCTCCTCAAAAAAAATAAAAAAAGAACCCAATCCATACCGCACCTTCGGTTTTCTTGCTGAATACTCGGCGCCATCTCTGACACCCTCTTCCCCCTATCCTTTTTCTGGTGTTGTGTTTGCGAAGCAAAGGCGATTTGTCCGCGCTTGATGCTCCCCTCTTGCCTTTCGGCTGACATCGACTCGTAGCTCGCTCTGATTCCCGTTCTACCTGCGAACATCGTCCGAGCTTGTCTTGATTGGTCCCTGAGATACTGCCTTGACCTCGATTCCGTGCCGCCGGCTGCTGCCTATCCTCCTTTAATTACCCCCTCCTTTGTGCTTGACGAATAACTTGATCCCCCCTCTCTTTCGATACCTTTCTCGACATCTCCACCCTTCATAAAGCCTCTTCCACTGGCTTGACTTTGTCTCTCTTCTTCCATCACCACCACCTATCCTCCCTTTCTTCATCTCGTTGTCCACCATGTACTTCTCCAAGGCAGTCTCGTCCCTTGTGGGCGCCACCGTTCTCGCCACCGCCGCCGCCGTTTCCGCCCAGAGCACCTCCTCCTCCAATCCTCCTCCCTTCCAATACGGCACACCCAACCCCGACGCCCCCGGAGTCAAATCCACCAACCGCAACGGTCCCACCAACCCCACCGCACCTCAACTCAACACCCCCATCAACCAGACCTCGGTCTCCCGTCTCGCTTCCATCAACTCCATCGACGACTGGTGCACTTTCGGTCCTCCTGGAACCGGTCAACCTCTTGCCGATGTTGAAGAGATCACCGTCGCCTACTGCACCAAGCCCCGTAACAATGCCCGTGTCATCCCCGACGGCTCCGTCACCGGTGCCCATTTCGTCAAGACTCCGCTCTACGTCCAACTCATGGCCGTCGGCGATTTCACCAGCATCGGCTTCATGGCAGGTGACGAGGGTGGAGAACTCGACCCTCACGGTGCTACCAACATGGGAAACCCCGTCGGTGGAAACGTCACTTCCAACGTTTCGGGCGAAGATGTCTTCTATGAAGAGTGGATGAACTATGCCTCTGCCAATCAGATTTGCTTCCGCGTCTGCATTGCCGGCACCGATGTGGCTCCTACCGCGTTGGAGTGCCAGCATACGTTGGATGTTATGGGCTGCAACTGGGTCATGCCCGGTAACTATGCCGATAACGTCTTCGAGACTTGCGATGGTGATTCGGCTTACCCTCCTGGATTGTACCCTGAGGCCAACGGTCAGACTAGCACGTTTGTTCAGTACTTTACTGGTATCTACTCGGTGAATGGTGTGACTTACTCGTACACCAACGGTTCGCCAGACCAAACAACTCCCCAGGCTGCTTACTCTACTCCCGCCACCTCCAACTGCAAGACGACTTCGACCATCGCTAACGGTATCAAATCGCTCGTCGCCTCCCACACCACTAGCTCGTCTTCGTCTGCCGCCAAGGCTACCACGACCGGCTCTTCTTCTTCGGGCTCCTCCTCGGGCTCGTCGGGATCTTCCGGTTCTTCCTCGGGCTCGTCTTCGGGCTCCTCGTCAGGATCGTCCAACGCCGGCTCGGCAGCTACCACCAGCGGCGCCGCTCAGCTCCTTAACACCGCCTCTGCTGCCACACTCGCCTTTGCAGCCGTCATCGCCGGCGTCATGATGCTCTAGAGAAGCATCCTGTGCCCCCCCATATATACCGTCATCGACGATGAACAATACCTTCTACCCTCTTCGCTTCTTCTCTTCAGAGCAGGCTCATCACTAGCCTACACGTCTTGTGATTCACTCCCCATTTATTGACTTTACTCGCACACACTCCTTCGTTCGTTCATTGCTCCTTCCACGTACCACTCGGATGGAAGATTAGCTCGCTTGCATACCTATATACACATTGCTTCCTCTCTTTCTCTTTCAAAAGTGTACGGCGTTGAGTTGGCTGGAATCCTGTGTGGTACCTTGACCAAATCCTCTTCCAGCTGGTCATGGTTTTGCGACCAATGTCCAGAGCGAGAAGCAATGGCGCTCGTTGCGATTGAGACAAGGATGAAACTGTTTTGAACCACGGTGAGTGTGATGGTATAGGGCAGTGTGACAGAACCGTTGAAGAGGAAAGCGCTGAGCAAGCTCAAATTTGGCGTGTGCCGTGCCTTGCTTGACAGGCTCTGGTAAAGTGGGGGGATTTTTTTTTTCGGATGCCGGACATGCTTTGACTCTCTCCACATTCTTCTCCTGCTTCGAAGTCTTGGATCTTCCAATCATCTCGACCAGGACTGTCCGACTAACGAGGCATCGGCACGGCAAAGCTACTTTCGACCGTGGAATAGATCAGGCTGCGTAGCGTGAGACGCACAACAACAGCTCGCCGGGAACTGGGGATCATCCTACGCTTTTCGATGTAACTGGACCTCCCCCAACCGACCCTCCTCGATCAGGAACGGCATCTTGACACCGGGCGCAGCAACTACGAAACCAAGGAACAGTACTTACGATCGGAAAGAGCCGTCACCATGATCGCACCGACTCACGCTTTCAAAGCTGGTGCAGGCCCCGCTTTCCGCCATTTTCACCGACGAACATGTGCCAGCCCCTCGCTCATCTCATCACGGCCGCATTCCCTACGACCAAGCACAATAGCAAGACCCCTCACCACCGCCTCTGACACCTCCCCAACATCGCCGCAAGCATACGTCTCGCTCTCCAGCAATCCATGGTTCAACCTCGCGTTTGAAGACCATCTCTTCCGCACCGTCGACCCATTGATCCCCATCTGCTTTCTATACCGCAACTCACCGTGCGTTGTTGTTGGGCGCAACCAGAATCCATGGAAAGAGCTCAATGCCTCAGCCATGCGATCCATCGGTCTTCCTATGGTACGACGTCGTTCTGGCGGAGGAACAGTCTACCACGATCTCGGAAACACCAACTACTCGTTCCACATCCCACGCGAGGCGTTCGACCGACGCACGCATGCCGAGCTCGTATCTCGTGCTCTCAACGCTGCCCCCGTTGGACTGCAGCAATCTCGCACCGATCTAGCACGCGCGGATACAGGAGCTTACGTGAATGGGAGAAACGACATCTGCATCCGGGTCAAGAGCGGATTTGATCGTCACTCTACTGCCAAGACGAAAGCTGAGGCCGACCAACACGGATTTGAGGAGAGAAAAGTCTCAGGAAGCGCCTACAAGCTGGTCAACAAACGCGCTTATCACCACGGGACAATGCTTCTCTCTGCCAGCCTAGGGTCGCTCGGCAGCTCATTGAGGAATGATAGGGGTGAGCTACTGGTGACGAAAGGAGTCGCATCCGTCCCTGCACCAGTTGCCAATCTCACAGACGCCTTTCCGGATCTAAAAGCGATGCTGAGCCACGACGTGTTCGTCCAAGCTGTCGTTGCCGAATTCCACCGTACCTACCCTGCCTCTTCCTCCTCAGATACTGGCAAAGATATGGTTCAAGTGGACGAATCGTGTCTAGACAAAGCAGAGTTGAATCAAGGTCGCTGGAAGTTGAGGGAGAATTTTGACGAACTTCAAAGCTGGACGTGGGTGTTTGGTCAAACTCCCGAATTTACGCACCGGGTATCAATGCACGATGCGTCCGAGATCGATGCATCGGCGCAACAGGGCAAAGGTTGGGGACCGTTTTCGGTCGAGATCCACTCGAAAGAGGGGATCGTGTTGGATGCCAAATTGGCAGAGGCACGGTTTGACGATGCTGGGGTGGAAAGAGAGGTGCGTCAACTTGTCCAAGGGTTGCAAGGTAGAAGATATGATGAATTGGCACTACCGCCTCCTTGGGGGCCTTGCTCGTCATCAGCAATGACAACGACGGCGGGGTCAGGAGTAGAGGATAAGCTTTTTCACTGGCTTCGCACTGTGCTGTAGAATATGTTAGAGCTGTTCTACTGTATATGAGTACTGTGTGAGGCCGAGTAGTGTGTGCCGGTGTGCCAGCGAAAAGAGCCAGAGAAAAGAAAAGAGAGAAGAAAGGGGTCCCCTGAAAATTGGGCGCGTTGCTCTGAAACCAACACCTCTGTTGTCAAACCCACGCAGAATTCCCACGCACAGTCCTCGGCTCCTTGCCCCCTCTTCGGCATGCTTCCGACTTTCGCCCACCAAGAGAAGGACTCTTCTGACACAGATTTTGCAGCATAACACCGAATAGGAAGCCATCCGAAGGGTGATAAGAGAAAGAAAGGGAGAGGGATGGAGCGACTGAAAGTTTAAAGAATGGTTGCGGTGGCTCGGCGTAAACGGAGGCGTGCATTTTCAGGCCCAAAGTGCACCCCGTTCTTTAGTTGTTTGCTCGCTTAGATTGAAAAATACGCGCAACACTCACGCACTTTCCACACGCGAGGTGCCACTTGAACCTCGGCACCTCCGACAAAAGGGTGTAGGCTCAGCATCACCTTTGTCACCACCACCATCATCCTAACTTGTCTCTTTCTCTGTCTCTTTCTCTCCTCTCCCTATCTCGTATTGCATTCCAGATCTAGATCGCACTCGCCACTCTTTACAGCGCGTCAACCAAACCCTCATCGGAGCTGGCTCTTCGATATTCCTTCAGCGGCTCCGCTTCTATCCTGCTTCGTCTCGCAACACTGCCTCTCATTCATCCATTCTGGTCTCTCCGGCAGCGAACAGTATATCACACCTCGAAAATTGCGCCCCAACACTAGACTCGAAACACTTCCACCTTCTTCACATCCACAATGAGGCGGTCACATCCAACCGCCTTTGTGCTCAAGAAGCGCGACAGTTGTGCCGTTTGCAACAACATTGCTCCCTGTCCAGTCTGTCCCAAAGGCCAACAATGTCAACAGATCTTTCGCTCCTCCTGTCAAGACTGTCCCGTCAACAAGTGCGTCCCGATCCCCGGCTACAGTGGTGACGGTGGAGCCAACAAGTCGGCCCTAGGTGGAGGTCTTGCTGCACTCATCATTGTAGCTATCGGCGCTGCCGTTGCATTCTGGTTCTGGAGGAAGCTCAAGGCCAAACGTCGTCGCATCGCCTTGCACGAAGATGCCATGGAGCGACGCGAAAAAGTCAAAAACGAAAAGGAGGCTACCACCCTTCAGCTCGGTGCCAAATCTGCACGCACTCCCGCCGACTCCGACTCGCCCTTTGCCATTGTCGACGAGGATGACCTCGACAACGATACCGAATATACCCAAGTCACCGGCGTTCTCAACGATCAGGACAGGTTGGGCTCGCTGGCCGAGCCTACCGCTTTCCGACGCAGATCGTTTGGCGCTGCCACGCATCTCTCGCGTATCACGGAAGGTGTCGAAGAAGACGAGGAAGAGCCTTTACCTGACAATGCAACACTCGGACGTAAACGCAATACCGTCGCTTCCTTGCAATCCAACGCTCGTTCCTTTGCGAGTGGTGCTGGGCCTCGTGTCAGCATCGGTTCAGGTACCAGCATCGGTTCTCACAACATCATCCCCATTGCATTCAAGCCTTCTGCTGCCACTATCCCTGCTGCTGGTGATGCTGCTCCGGAGCGCTTGTCGGACGACTACCACTCTATCTCCCCGCTGGCACTCCCCTCAACCGCTCATCGTGCAACTGGCGCCCCGGCTATCCAGGTCAACACTGCTCGTCAGGGCCCCGTCCGACCGACGCGTGCGCCCGACCTCAACCTCCGTCTTCCCGAGACCCAACGCCTTCATCAACCCACCACCTCTTCTCCGCTCGCCTCCTCGGCCGCTGCCGCCGAAACGCAACCAGCGTACGAGTTCATGTCCATCGACCCAGTCGAAGCTCTCAACACTTCTGGGCCCTACAGCCGCACCAACCGCCCCGTCTCTGGCGCCACTATCAACACGATCGGCTCTACCCACTCCAACAGCCTCTCCTACGTCCTTTCCGCCCCGCAGGTCATCACGCCTGTCAGCGGCGAAGGCGTCCGCCGAGTTCAGCTGGGCAACGGAGGCAAAGCCCAACTGGTCAAAGTGCCCAGTCTCAAACGCAAGGACACCAAGAGCGCCGACTCGCCTCTTTCCGAGACCCATGTCAAAGACGACCCCTTTCGCGATCCCACCACCACCGCCACCAGCAACAACGGCGATGACGACGATCTCCTCCCCCCACCGAGCAACCGCTTCGCCACCGCCCGCGCCGCTGGATCAGAACGACTCTCGACCATCTCGACATCCACCCTGGGCATTCCATTTGGAGAAAACCCGTTTGGCCCATCTCCCTTCTCCATGCAGCCCACGGATCAAACCTCGCCTTCCGACGCCGAGAATCGCTCCTCTTGGCTAGGGAGCACTCCCGTCAGCCCCAACCGCGCCAGCGGATCGGCACAGAGTGGCACCAGCATCTCGTCTGGTCGAGACGACGAGGGCGCAGGTGGGGATCCGTTCAGGGATCCATCCTCGGTATCGCGCCCGCCGACGAGAACGACGGGAAGCGTAAGGAACGGACAGGAACATCACGTGGCGATTCCGGAAGAAGAGGAACAGGGAAGAGCAAGCATCGGTGGATTGAGCTTGTTGGGTCAGTTCCCATTCGACTTTAGCGAATCGTCGGGTGCCGGCGCTTTGCCCGAGGATGCTCTGCAAAGGGTGGAACGTTTCAAGTAAACTTGTGATCGAGATTCACCGTGTCATTCACGTTTTCTTCCTTTTTTGGGCCGATTGACTTTGTAATGGATTGGTTTGTTTCGTTTCGTTTCGTTGTTTTCCAATGTGTGGGTGGTGTGCTGAGTGACCTGGGTTGGAAAGCCATTTGGCGTTGGTTCTGACTGCAGCTCTGTCCTACCAACTGGCAATTGACACCAACGCTTGGTCATCTAGCGATAAGAATGTTCTGGAATCACATTTGGAACTATATACAAAACGATCTTGGTGTTTTTTACTCGAGACTCAACTTATCCGCCCTTACACTAAGTGTGATCCTACTGCCCTGTTTACTCGGCAAAACCACCATGCTCTGATAATCCGGATTGGGGAAATGCGACTCCAGCTCCCACTTGAACAACCTTACGAAAGTGGCGATGATAACGCCGATCTGAAGATAGGCAAACTGTTCTCCGATACATCTATGTCTACCTGCACCAAAAGGCAAATAAGGACTATTGGCACCGGTACTGATCATACCAAATCCAAAATCGGCTTGTTCCGCTCCATCATCTTGCATCGCTTTGGCCGTGGCGAGATCCAACCATCTGTGTGGATCGAATGCGTCTGCGGATTTCCACAGATTCGGATCCACTTGCGAAACTCCAGGTGCAGCCATGATATAATGACCTTTGGGAATGACGTACGATGATTCGGAGGATTTGCTTGGAGGACTGGCGAGGGTGGCTGGTACGGCAAGATCCGTCTTGACGTATCGCATAATGCTGTGAAGAGGAGGATGCAATCGAAGTGTCTCCTTGACCACAGCATCCAAAAGTGGAACGCTAGTCTTTTGCGTCTCGTAATCCAAATCCCTCAAGTTTCCACCCGCTTCACCGTACACTTGCACCTGTTCCTCGTAAAGCTCTTCGATAATCTCGGGTCGACTAGCCAGCCTCAACAAGGCCCAACTTCCAGTAGCGCTCGAAGTATGTTGACCCGCCATCAGAAGAGCAATCATCATATGGGCAATCTCTACGGCGCTCAACTCGCGTCCGTTCTTGTACTTTTGCTGCATAAGTGCCGCGATCATATCGTTTTCCCCTGCTGCCTCGGAACCATCAGCATCACCGGTGGAATGACCCAAAGCGCGACGTTTGGCAACAATGTCCTGGTAGAACTGCGACATCTTTTTCTGCGCAGCATCGCGCTTAAAGTTGCTAGGCAAAGGCAGATTGGGGATGACAAAGTTGATCGGGGTGAATCCAGAGTCGAGATCGTGGTAGAGTTGGGCAAACGACTTGTCGAGACCCTCACGAACTTCTTTACCCTGCAGGGTGCGGGAGGCGGTGAGGATGATCACTTCGGACATGGCTTGGAAGATGTCTACGGTGAAGCTCTTCTTGCCTTTTTGAAGGGGAGCAAAACGAGGATCGGTTCGAATGTATTCCTTCACCTCGTCTACGATCTGGGGTACGTAAACGCGGAAGTTTTCGACGGAAAGTCCGACCTTGACGAATTTCTTCTGTTCCATAAATACGGCATTGGGCACATCGTAGACGACTTCCTTGCCAAACACTGGAGTGGTTAGGTGAGTGTAGGCGTCTTCTGCGGTAACCTGTTGATGTTTGGCGTTGAAAACCAAATTGCTACCCTTAGGACCCAATGCGACCGTGATACGTCTTCCGAGGAGGACAAAGGTGAATACATCGCCGTACTTTTCGCGACACTCGAAGAAAAACTTGTACGGATCGATACCGTAGTAGATCGCACTGCCGATGATGGGGACAAAGTGGAACACGACTGGCGGCAAATTCTTGGGTTTGGGCAGCAACAGTTGCGATGCCACATTGACGACTACCGCCAACAACGGAAGCGCAATGGCGAGAACAACGGCTTTGACAGCTGCCGAAGATGCTGCGAAAGGCGTCGATGCGAATAGCTGGTGGATGAGCGATTCGGAACGCATGGTTGCGGGGGAAGAATCTTGAGGGGTCAAATGAACGATGGATGGATGTAGTCAAGAGGGAAGCCGAGATTCAACGACAGGCAAAGGACGATGATAAGCCTTTGGTGCGTGCGTGCGTGTGTGCGTGTGCAACGCGCAAGAAGAAAGATCAATTTTGGAATACGAAAAGTGTGTTTCTTCGGAAGAAGTCCAAAAGTCGTAGCGCGTCTCAATGGGCAGTTGGACAGTGTCGGGTGTTGGCAGCCAATCAAGCAAGCCGCGTTCAAATTTCCACAAAATCGCCTGATGTTTTCAAGTGTGTGAGTGTGTGTTGGCATTTTTCACAGCCACGCTCGACCTTTATCGACTTTAGGTTGATCAAGATCGTTTTCAAATCGGTGATTCCTGTTCCTTCTCCTCGTGCCCCCACCTATCGATACATACTGTATGTCACGCTACTCTTCGCACAGCACACAGCAATTGATATCAGAAGCATATGAGAGAGAGAGAGAGAGAAAAGATACAGTTGCATTCCATAATCAACAATCGTCAAAAAAAAACATAGCAGGTTTCGGATACAAGTACAACAGACAAGAGGCAAAGGTATAGACAATGACAAGATACCGCGATCTAGCGAGCGACGAAAACAAGAGGGATTCTACTTCTGAAGATAGTAGTCGGAGCTAACAACCTGTTGCTGTTGACCAGTCGGTTTATAATCTGCCGAGCTCTTTTCGATATCGCTCGTGGTACCTTGCGATTCGCGCTCCTGCTGCTGGTGGCCGCCCTGGATGCCCTCCATTCCACCTTCCCACATGTCGGCCTCCCAGCTTTCGGGCTCCAAGAATCGCCTGTGCTCTCGCAGGCTTACTCCACCCTCAACAGGCCACACCTCGCAAAGCGCAACATACACCATGCCCGAGACGAGGAATCCAATCGGGTAGGCAAGGATGTACATCCTCTGAGCGGCAACCGAGACCTCTGCGCCGAGCACACCCGCGAATCCGGTAACCGTCATGGCGATACCAGCGATGTACGCGGCGAAAGCGCGGAAGTTGATTCCGTGCCAGTAGTGATACTTGCTAGGCTCGCCGTTCTTGCCCGAAGAGGCCGAGAAGAGCGAGGGCATGTCCAAAACTCCACGCTTGACAATGTAGTAGTCGGCCATCATGGTACCGCTGATGCTCGAGAGGAAGAGAGAGTAGGCCGACAGGTAAGTGGCAAAGTTGTTGCTGTCCTTGAGCAGGTTCCAAGGACACATGGCGAATCCGACTGCTGCTGCGACGAGCGAGCCTCGACGAATGTTGATAAATCGAGGACAGGCGGCAGCAAGATCGTGACCAGCCGAGAGCGAGTTGGCGGCGATGTTGACACCGATCTGGCCAATGATGAAAGCAAATGCGATGAAGAAGACTCCAGCGCGAGCCTTCGAGTCGTAAGGGTTGACCTTGAGTCGCTCTCCAAGCAGGTCCACTGGGTTCCAGATGAGTTCTCCGTAGATGACATGGCTCGAACTGGCAATGATGATACCGAGGAAAGAAGTGATGCTAAAAGTAAGAGGCACAGCAAGGATCTGAGACCACTTTACGCTCTTCTTATCCTTGGCCATCCTGCTGAGATCCGGAATGTTCAAAACCAACGTAGCCATGTTGCTGATGCAGCTCATCAGAGAAGCCATAAACTGCCAGCCGAACTTGCTTCCGGTGAGCTTGGCGGGTTGGTGAATAATGGGACCGAGACCCTTGGCGTCGACGATGGACCAGACAAAGAAAGCGATAGCAGCGATGGGTACGACGATCGACTTGAAGTTGAAGAAGAACCTGATCTTGCTCGGATGAATGCAAACCAACGGCAGCGAGATCAACGAGAAGAGGAAGAACGAGACGAAATCCATGGTTGTAATCCCCGAACTAGCCGGAAGATGGTTGGGCATCCTCCTGTAACTCGGGAACATACTTTCCAACACCAACGTTACGCACTGTCCACCGATGTACGCCTGCACACCGTACCATACACAGGCCATACCCGAACGGTTGATAACGGGCCAGATGGCACCCCAAACACCAAAAGTGCTACGGCTGATGATGGGGAACGAGATGTGGTAGATGGCACCGATACGTGCGGTCATGACGACGAGGAAAGCGACGGCAAAGTAGCCGACAATGATGGCAGCCCAAGCCTGGGACCAAGTCAAACCGGCGGATACGGCAGTTGAGGCAATCATAAAAGTGTTGAGGTTGAGACCGTCGGAGATCCAGAATGCGGCAAAGTTGACCCAGCCCCAGGTACGTCGCTCGGGAGGAACGGGGAGCAAATCGGCATTGCGAAGCATGGCATTACCCCACGACTCGCCAGGTCGACGCTCGGAGCCTTTGATGGAAGCCGCGTTGATGGCGCGCTTAAGAAGCGACATCGTTTCGGTGATATCGCTCTAGCGAAAAAGGAGTGCTGGAAAGTAGGAGGTGGTGTGGTCTCGAAAGTAGAAGGTGGTGTGGTCTCGAAAGAGGAAAGGGTGGAAGCAACGTCGCTGGGATATGCTGGTAGAGGAAAAGGATGGGAGAGGAATGTTTTGGGAGATGTGATTCGATGACAGCTTCGACCAAGGGGGGTCTATATGTATGGTAGAGCTTGGGTACAGTCTCGAGTCAGATGTCATGCACACGAGAGGAGGCTGCATCCATACGTCCTACGGGCTGTTATGCGCAGCTGCAAAGACCGTATGGTATCACGCAGAACCGATAAGAGTTGGATGCTCGCGTGGCAACTTGTTACCGGCTTTGACAGGGCAAGCAAGTGGTGATGGAGCCAAAGGCAAGTCCCCAGCCCCGGTATCACATGAGGACAAGCAGCGGCAACTCGAGCGAGCCTCTCTCGCCTCTCTCTCTCTCTCTCTCTCTCTCTCTTTTACTCTGTCTATCTCTAATCCGCCAAAAGAAAAGGCGGGGACGACACTCAGAGAGAGATTGATTCGGCATGTATGGCAAAAGATAACCGACTCTGTTCTACAATGGATGCCAAGAGGCGCCTTTTGCTTGTTATCATTTGCCAACCAAAAAGCGTATAGTTTGGCGCGTTTGATTGGTTCTCAAACGGCCAAGTTCCCGAGCAGATAAAAAGAAACAGCGGAAAAAAAAGAGCGGAATCCAACGCGAATTTTTGATTGGCCCGCGAATCCCTTCCAACCGCCTTCCCCCGCAAGCACGGCCGAGTTTGCGTTTTTGGACACCTCCTCCTTCCTCCTCCGCCTTATCCTACCTTCTCATCCAACCCTGCACCTGCATCGGCATTACTAGTCTTTCACGCTGCTAAAACATTGCGCTTTGCGCCAATAACGACGTTTAGCCGATAAGAATGATGATGATGACGACGTTCAAAGGTGGGCGGTCTGTGCCTGGCAGTTTTACCCCGCACTTGTGCGTTCTCGCTCTGCTACAGCATCAAGAGGATACTGTATCGTTGAAAAAGTCAAGATGTCTATGTGTGCTACCATGATTGCTCGCGTGGCACCCTCCATCGGACCCTATACAGTATGAGCCACCACGGTTCCCCCACCACCACGGGACGATAGCAATCTCGGCCGCCTCTTTCCGTTCCTTTTTTTTTTGTTTTATTTCCGCTATCTCATCTGCACTCCGCACTCCGCTTCCCTCCCTCCATCACATTCACACCACCTCATCCGCTATCACACTAATAGCAACATCTTGTGTGTTGCATTAGATAACCAATTGGACATCTGACTCGCACGTGGCATACAGTAAACAAAAACCGAGCCTATCTCTTGTCTCTCTGTCAAGCAGCACCTTGCCTCTCGACCGTATCTGCAAGAGCAAGCAGCTCGACGCCAATCGCAGCGGATACCTCGGTAAGGCTTTGTCTCTGCTGCTCGGCGTACAGTGTAAAGTAGTCCAGAATTTGTCCACCTACCGCCGCTTCTAGTTTGCCTCTTGCTTCCTCGTCGTCCATTTTCACATTGGGCTCCTGTTGCTCGTTTCCTTTGGTCGAAGTAGAGGCGGAGGAGGAGGGTGCGGTCGCGGTCGCGGTTTGAGGAAGGTTGCTCTGGAAGATTCCGGCTGCAGAAGCAGGGAGGAAGTCTTCATACGTGATCGGCTCCGCATCCAAAGCTCCTGCCTGTACCATGTCCGCCAATAGCTCGCATCCTGAATTAACACCCGATTCCATCACCATCTGCTTAGCCACACCCTGATCGCGAACGCTAAACATAAAGAATCCCAACCCACCCCTCAACAGCGCATCCTTCTCATCCGGGAACCCTTCCCTAAACACCTCGTCCAAGATCTGTACACATTCCTCCTTACCTACCCCTTTCCCACCCCTCTTCCCCTCCTCCGCCCTCTTCACATCTGCCACTTTAGCCATCAATGCATCGTACAATCGACTCCCCTTCTTCGTCAGTGCCTGACCTCTGGCCTCGATCTCACCAAATCTAGCCTTGTGTTTGCCTTGCTCCACTCCGTCCTCTCCGCCACCCAAGAACTTGACCTCCTCTGAAAGCGCGTGGAAGCTCGTCTGCCTCAAGTACACCGGGTTCGCTCTGGCGGGTGGACCCTCGACAACATCCTTCGCATCGATCCCTTGCAGCACCATCGTCCTCTGCACCTGGTCGATATCCAACGTCCTCGGCGTCAAATGGTTGATATGAGGTCCTCTGAAACTGACGATGTCCGCCACAAGAGCATGACTCTTTGCCAACAGCTTGTAGTGACCCATCGAAACCGGCGTATCGGGGTGCCAGGCAAAAATGTCGACCACGCTCTCTACGAATTCGAGCGCTTCTCTTCTGCTCAACCCGGTGATCTTGACCTCGACATCTGCGATCTCCTCCGGTAACGCGCTTTCCGCCTTGACCAGCAGCTGTACACATCGGTCCGAGACAATCTTGCGCTTTCCAACAAGCTCCTCGGCCAACTGCCTCGTGGGTAGATCTCGAATCAGATCCATCCTCAACAGACTGCAAAAGATACGAAAGGGGTTCTTGAGCAGATTCTGCCTGCCTACGGGTCGAAATGCGGTTGCGTGGATGGGCAGGCCTGCGTCCTTTGCCAGGTCGTAGTATCCTACGGGATGCATGCCGAAGATGCGAAAGATACGCGATAGCAATGAGAGCTCTTGGGTGGTTCCGACTCGGATCGCGCCATGACGCTCTACGTTGAGTCGACTGATTTCGTCGTCGTTGATGATGTCCGGATTGGAGCGAATCACGCTCGAATTGACGGTCGAAATGATCGATAGCAGATCGCCATACAGCGGCACCTCTGTACGATACATGCTCGACATGGACGATGCAAGAAACGCTCGCAACTGGGTAGACGTAAGGCTCCCACCCTCCCTCACAGAACTCGCTGTCGAGGAGGCAGAAGAGACCTCGCTCTCATCCGTACAGCTCAACGCTGGAAATACTTCCTGCTGAGATAAGATAAAACTCCCGGAAGGATTGAAACTCGAAACCGTGGGAGACTTTACCCCAGCCACATCCATCGAAGTGGCCCTTGTTGAACCGGGTACAACTTCAGATGTCATTTCCATGGTTCTGCTGGAACGTTTGGTTTTACTCGAAGATCTCTTGCGACGCGTCTCTTTTTTAATGGTGGGCGGATCGCTGTTGCTCCGAAGGGGGAGTGCTTGCAAGTTAGGCAAAGTTCGCAGATACAGTTGGGCAACGGAATGATGTACGTCGCACCGATCGCTGTTACGTCTCGGTGGTGGGTGGTGTTGCTGCACCAAGGCTTGATGATGTTGTTGCTGTGGATCTTGGAAGGCTGCTGGAGAGATGAACGTGTAACGGTTCGAAGTGCCATACATAACAGGCAGCGTTGTTTAGGTAGAGATAATCGGAACCATCTGAAGAGTCTCGTCTGTGTCGCACTTCGAAATTGGGGCTTCAGCCAGGAGGAAAGGGGGGTTTGATATACTCTCACAGCAGCATTCACCACATACACTGTTGAAGGAGCGGCTACTTGTTCGGGGTCAATGTCACACTTGCATTCTGTCTCTCATCTGGAAAAACAGTAGAGAGACATGTGTGTACAACATCACTGTGCTAGGCTTATCACGAGGCTCGAGAGCCAAATGATAAAGCCCAAGAGAAACGGCAGTATTCGACAACCTCTCTTGAAGCCGAGCCAAAATACCGCGCGCTCCACCAAAACACATATCAATCAATGCCGATTGTCATGGCACACACTCTGCCTACAACGAACAACAGACACCGGCAACACTAAGAAGGAGGAGGCTTGAGACACGGAGAAATGCCCGAGATTCACCCCTAAAGTTGCACAAGCGCTTAGGGCCTCGGGGGAATTGCGAATGTCGAGCGTTCGGCGAAATGCCGAATTTTGGTTCGCTCGGCATTTTGCCGATTACACCAGTCTCGTTCGTTTGGCGTGGCATGTCATGCAGGGTCCCTTCTGTACTACAGTACTGTACTCTACGGCTAACTTACAATAGTGTGTAACGTGACCCTTTCTTGTGGAACAGCACAGATCGACGTGGCATGTGAAGTGAGCTGAGTGAGCTGAATGCGTGGATATCAGACCGGATGAGCGAATTTATCTCTGCAGCCCGTTAGATGCGATGATAGGTGAATTGCACAGCTGTCAGCTTCTGCCGGCTCGCTAACAAGCTGGTGGTTTTGGTATTTGCTCATCTCGGTCGGATTGCCTCTGCACCGAGCTTGGCGGTTAGTAGTGATGGTAGAGATTCCGTGTGGGTTCTCAGTGAATGCTTGCGCTGAGAGCTAGTCGAGCTAGATATGATATAAGAGCTTGTCTTTACACCGGCTCGAACATTGCGAGCATCCCCTTTTCATCCTTCTCTATCGGTTGACTGCTGCTCATTCTCCCAACACAGCTCAACCTTGCACACATTGCTGCTCTATCATCATGCCTGAGCCCATTGTCACTCCCAAGCAGGGCACTGCCCCCGCTGCTTCCGCAAAGACAGCCACCACCGCCAACACCAGCGCCAGCGCCGAACCTACCACCCTCTCGGAGATCTTTTCCGCCCTTGACCTCCCCGCACCCGGCTCACGCATCGAAGGTGTTTTCGACGGTAGCTGGCAACACGGCGCCTCGCCTTCCTCTACCCTCACCTCCTTCAACCCTGCTACTGGTGAAACCCTGGCCACGGTTTCCTGCGCCACCTCGTCCCAAGTCTCCTCGGTTCTCGCTGCTGCCCACTCGGCCCAGCGCATCTTCGCCAAGGTGCCCGCCGCCACCCGTGGCGCCGTCATGAAGGACATCTGCACCGCCTATCTCGAGCACAAACACGCCCTCGGTGCGCTCATCTCGTACGAAATGGGAAAAGTCCTCTCCGAAGGCAAAGGTGAAGTTCAAGAAGTCATCGATGTCGCCGACATGGCCGTAGGGCTATCCCGATCCATCAAGGGTAACGTCTTGCCCTCGGAACGTCCCGGTCATGTCATTTACGAGATCCCTAACCCTTTGGGTCTCGTGGGAGTCATCACTGCTTTCAACTTCCCCGTTGCTGTGCATGGATGGAACTTTTGCCTCTCTTTCGTCTGTGGTAATGCTACGATTTGGAAACCTAGCCCAACTACGCCTCTCACGGCGATTGCCACCACCAAACTCCTCATCAAGGTGTTGGAGAAACATAACCTCCCCACTGCACTTGCCGCTCTCGTCTGCGGTGACGTAGAGACCGGTCAAGCATTGACTCGCGACGATCGGGTCCAACTCACCTCGTTCACCGGCTCGGAGCACATTGGAAAGATCGTTGCTCAGGATGTAGCCGCCCGTCTCGGAAAGATCCTGCTCGAACTCGGAGGAAACAACGCAGCCATCGTTCTCGACGATGCCGACCTCGACCTTGCCGTTCCCGCCGTAGCTTTCGCCGCCGTAGGAACCGCCGGTCAACGATGCACCACCACCCGTAGACTGCTTTTGCAGAGAGGCGTAGCCGACAAGTTTCTCGAACGACTCGTCAAGTTCTACACGAGTCTGCAGGAGAAGAATCTCATCGGTTCGCCGATCGATTCTTCGATCCTCTGTGGACCTTTGCATTCCAAGAGGGCGGTGGCCAAGTATTGGGAGACTCTGGACACGATCCGATCCTCTGGTGGCAAGATTCTCTTTGGACCATCCTCACCTTCCTCACCTGGACTTCCATCCCATCTGCAAGAAAAAGGAAACTACGTCCTACCCACTATAACCCTCCCCTCCTCCCCCCACGACAAGATCTTCCAAGAAGAAGTCTTTGCTCCCATCCTAAACGTCGCCATCTTCGACAGTCTCGAACAAGCCATACAACTCAACAACTCAGTTCGACAAGGCTTGAGCTCCAGCCTCTTCACCACCAAACTCACCAACATTGGCGAATGGCAAGGCGCCCTCGGGAGCGATTGTGGCATCGTAAATGTAAACGTAAGCACAAGTGGCGCCGAGGTAGGCGCTGCTTTCGGAGGTAACAAAGCAACAGGTTGGGGTAGAGAATGCGGCGGAGACGCCTGGAAACAGTACTGCAGATGGGCTACCAGCACCGTCAATTTCTCAAGTCAGGTCGCTCTCGCTCAGGGTGTAAAGTTCGATGCTTAGTTGCAAGATGTGCCGAAATTTGTCAAGTTATTTGCGATCTGCGTAGTTCAGAAAGATCGGCTGTGCGGTGTGGTGAGAGGGAGGGCAGTGAGAGCATGTCTTGTGTTCAAAGGTGGTATATTCGCCATGCTGTGTTGCAGGGTCGAGTGGATTGGGATAGTGTTTGTGCGATGCGGGATGATGTTGCGACGGCGTGTGCCCGTGATTAGTGTTCAAGTGGACAAGGGGAGCAATGAGCGTGTGTGCGTGTAGTGAAGCTTCAGAGCGCTTCCCCGTCCAAATCCTCTTCCTGCTCTGCAACATCTTCCATCTTTGCCTCTTGTAACTGAGACCCAACGTTGGGAGGGTCCACATCCAGGGCTTCCCCATCCACATCTTCCGCATCACCATCCACCTCAGCTTCGATCGACTCTATTATCCGAGCACCAGCTGCAGATCTCCCACTCTGCACCGCCTCTCCATCCACATCCTCGACCTCCTCTCCCTCCTTCGCCTTCGATCTCGGCAACACAGGCGGGCAATCAAAAACCCTCCTCAATCTATCCAACACATGCGGACTCACCACAATCCATCCTTCCCACACCTCCAACACCGCCGCGCACCTCGCTCTGAACTCCTCCCTCTTCATCCTACCCGTAAAACTCCTCGCCACCACCCCCAGATGAGCAAACACCAACGGCAGCTGAGCCTCCAACGCGGCCCTGTACCTCCAAGCGTTCGAGATTGGGCTTCCCGAATTGTGCAGGATGTCGCTCAGCGCGTACAGCCGGGCGAGCTTCCGCGGGATCGGAGTCGAAGGTTGCAAAAGCGACGAGGTGAGCAGGGTGACTACGTGGGTGTAGCTCGCAGCATGGTCCAGGGCAAAGGCTGTCACTCGAGCTATTCGTTCCCGTCGTACAGTTAGCGAGCGAAGCATGCATACCAGCCGCCGTCTGGATAAGCTGCCGAGAGGAATGGATCCAGCGCCGCTGGTGGAAGGGCGCGAAAAGCGCAGTCGTTCGTTCTCAGACTCTTCGCCTGAATCGGTCGAGTACAGTTCGTCGCTACCTGCATCGCGAAAATCATCCTCTTCATCGAGCTTAGGTAGTCGAGTATAGTGCGGATCAAGACAGGTACGAAAGTAGTGGAACAGCATCGAATCGTCCTGATGCAGGAATGCAAATTTCGGATTCTCCGCCTCCCGCTCGCGCAGGATCTGCTCGAAATGCGCACCATTGCTGCGTATTCGCGA
Source organism: Ustilago trichophora (assembly GCA_900323505.1). NCBI lineage: Eukaryota > Fungi > Basidiomycota > Ustilaginomycetes > Ustilaginales > Ustilaginaceae > Ustilago > Ustilago trichophora. The sequence continues at coordinate 619,468 of OOIN01000021.1, read as the reverse complement.
TGCCACCGTCTCGATGAAGAGCCGTTGCGTCTCACCATGCTCTCTTTCCACCTTGGTTTTCAGGTCTTCTTTGGAATCGGATCTGTTGTTGCCAGTCCGACGATGGCGAATGACGAGTTTCGGCAGCCCGCTTTTGGAAGTCCTTTCCTCGTCGGTCTGCCGTTCCTCCCTGCGCTTCTCTCGTGACATGGGATAGATAGCCCTAGAGGGAAGTGGCATCGCTTTACCCCAACTCAATTTTACTCTTGTACCACCCCACATGACCCCATCTGCCTCTTTGAATGCATACTCGGCCTCGCTTCTCGTCATAAACGCTACAAAGCCCGTCAAACCTCCAACTCTTTCCCTCTGCTCCCCTCTCGGCCACATGATCTTCACCGTCGCCACATCCCCCCACTGCCTGAAGAAATCTCCCACGCCGCGCTCATCTACATGGGGAGGCAGAGAGACGATGCAGATGTTGGTCGTCAGCGGATCAGAGACGAGGTCCCTTGAGCCAGGTTTCGACAGAGTTTCGTGTGCGAGAAGCGTCGAGATGGACTTGTTGGTGGTGGAAGCCAAGGTGGACAGGCGAGATTCGCGTTCGGCTTGCTCCGTCTGCAGCTCGGTCAGGAAGCTAGACATTGCTGCGTGACGTTTTCGCTGCGGTTCTTTCCGCGTAGGGGTTGCGGTGGAAGCTGCTTCGTCTGGACTATCTTGATCGTCGCCAAAGGCTGTACTGACTCTTTTGAGCGGTGCTTTGCCTCCACTCTCGCCGCCTTGTCGTCTGACATCTTTGCTCGGAGTGGGCTTGGCTGTAGGAGAGGCTTCGGAACGGGATCCAACATACGCCTTTCCTCCTGCTGCCACAAATCCAAGCTCCTTCTTCTTGAAATTGGAGCTCGACTGGCCAGGCTCATCGGCACCATCGCCTCCCATCGCCGCAACAAACTCGTCGTATGCTCTAGCAGCATCTTCTTCGGCTTGCTTCTTCTTTCTCTCTTCTGCCTCCCTTTCCTTTTGCACGCGAGACTTGACTTTGCCTGCGCCGTGTTGAAACTTTTCCAATTTGAGCTGCTCCGCCAGGCGTTGTTCCTCGTTGCTGGAGGAAGAGTGCTGGGCCTGTGCACGGATGTAGGCGAGGACGTCCTTGTCTGGTTCGGGTGAGGATGTGGTGCGCTGTTGAATTGGAGGTTGAGGTGGATGCGGGTATCGTTCTTGTGTGCGATCCAATTTCAGGGGTGGTGGTGGTTGGTGATGAGAGGGACTGTCGAGGTCGTGGTAGATGTGATGGGTGCGAGAGCTGCGTGGATCGTAGTGGGGTCGAGAGGCCATGTGTCGAGAAGGGTTGCTGGGACCTGCTTGACCAGAATAGTCGAGATCATCATCATCAGCGTCATCGGCTCCCAAGTCGACTCGAGAGAGACGTGATGGACGATGAGGATAGCTTCCACGGCCACTGGTTGACATGTTGAGCCCGTTTGTTGTTGTTGTAATAACAAGGGAAGGGAAGAGAGTTGCACCAAACTGTAACTGAATGCTACAGTTACAGTATGACAGCTGGACCCTGAAATCCGGTGTGGAGGGGCATTCCTACCTTCCTTTCCGGCCGACAGAGATCAATTAACAACTGTACTTTTTTTTTTGCCAAAAACAAAAAAAAATATTTGTCCTCCCGCAGCTTCTCTTACTTTTGCGCTGTTGCTGTTTGCTCTGGTCGAGAGATACAAAAAGCTTTGCTCGACGCTGTCAACTTCTTCCTTCTTCTCCTTAACGCTAAGTCGTGCCCCCCTAGGAAGGGGTACGCACCCCGTCCACAATAAAAGCACCTCTTCGCACTGGCAATCCTTTCTCCACGGAGTAGGACCGCCGAGGACCGTACGAGGCCGTAATGCTGGACGGAGAATCATACCACATTCACCCTGTAACCCAGGGTTGTGCGACGATGGGAATGGGTGCGTCGTAGATAGAGGTACGCCCTTCGTTGGCGATCCCATGATCTAGGACGCAAGTTCTCGTTGTACATTCCCCTTCTCTCTCTCTCTCTCTCTTTCTCTTGTTCACTTCAGTTCTTTCTCCCTTTCTTGACGATCTCGCTCGACGTTGTAGAATCTAGTATCGATACCATGAATGGAAGACAGCATTCGCAAAGCAAATATCACCAGGTCGCAGAAGCCGTTTTATTTGATCTAACATCTCTGAATTTTTTACCATTTTGAGTGTGGAGGCGTCGCCAAAAGGAGAAGGTCACAGCTCTGAGAAAGACGCGTTGTGGTGTACTCCCTCTCTATCATTCATACCTATTCGACTGCCCTCCTTTCGCCTTGAACACCTTTCTGAAGGACATGGCGCTCTCTCGAAGCAATTCCCTGCCATGAGCGCATCATCGTCTCAGCTCGTCGAATGTCCCAGCTGTCAGCTCAAGCTTCCGCTCACGCAGCTCAATCCACACCTCGACCGATGCCTTTCCGACGAACAGCCTTCGAGTACCAACGACAAGCACGTCAAGGCTGACCAATGGAACGGCATCTTCTCGAATCGAGCGGCTGAGAATAATGGTGGACCATATGCATCGCCGCGCGGGCTGAAACGACAGCCCGGTCCCTCCATGGAAGCTGTACACGACACCGCCAATACTTCAGATGCACCAAGTATCGCCAGTAGCAAGAAGTACAAGACGGAGGCGAGTACATCTGTAGTGCAGTCCCCAACCTCTCGCAGTGTCCTCAACGGTATTCAAGGAAGCGGAAGCAATGGCAATGGCAGCACCATCTCACATCAACCCGTTCCATCCACCTCACGAAGCCGCATCGATGCAGCCAAACCTTTCGCCGAGCGCATGCGTCCTCAATCGCTCCAAGAATACGTCGGCCAAAGCGACGTCGTCAACGGTCCCCTCAAGATGCTTCTTCGTCAAGGCAAAATCCCATCCATGATCCTTTGGGGTCCACCAGGAACCGGCAAGACCACCCTCGCTCGCCTTCTGGCCAAATCTGCTTCATCCACTGTGTCCTCTTCTTCTTCTTCTTCTTCATCATCATCATCATCATCATCATCACCAGGCCCACCACCACATCGCTTCGTCGAGATTTCGGCCACCAACTCGGGTACTGCCGATGTCAAAAAGATCATGGACGAAGCCTTGCATCGTTTGCAGCTCACAGGTCAGCGAACCTTGCTCTTCATCGACGAGATTCAACGGTTCACCCGAGCACAGCAGGATGTCTTCCTCCCTGCCGTCGAAAAGGGTCAGATTGTGCTGGTAGCAGCTACAACCGAGAATCCATCTTTCCGGCTACAAAGTGCGCTCATCTCTCGCATGCGCGTCTTTGTGCTCACCAAACTGAGCGTCGACGAATGCTGTCAAGTTCTTCGCAACGCTCTCACCTGCGTCCAACGAGAAGAGCAAGAAATGTCCGAAGACAGCTCCATCGCAAGTCACATTGACCAAGACCTCATTCGTTGGATCGCCAACATGGCCGATGGCGATGCCCGCACCGCCCTCGGCGCACTCGAACTGGCCCTCTCCACCACCGATCCCACCGTATCCTCCTCCGACAACCTCACCCGTCTCAAAACCGCGCTCAAACGCACCGCCCTTCAATACGACCGCACCGGAGACATGCACTACGACACCATCTCCGCGCTCCACAAATCCATTCGCGGATCCGACCCGGACGCAGCACTGTACTGGCTAGCGAGGATGGTATGCTCCGGAGATGACCCTCTGTTCATCGCACGACGACTGATCGTGGCTGCTTCGGAAGATGTGGATTCGCTCGAGGCGATTCAGATGGCTACAGCGACGTATCAGGCTTGTCAGGTGGTAGGGTTGCCCGAGTGTGGAGAGAATCTGGCCCAGTGCGTCGTGTTCCTGGCAGAATCGCCCAAAAGCACTCGCTCGTATAGGGCTTGGAAAAAGGCAAAAGCGCTGGTGGAAGGTGGGTACAATCACCCGGTGCCACTGCATATCCGAAACGCACCGACCAAGTTGATGAAGGACATAGGGTATGGCAAGGAGTACAGGTATGAGCCAAGGTTTGCGCATCCAGTGCATCAGGAGTTCTTGCCGCCTCAGTTGAAAGGTACGCGCTTCCTCTCACCTCCTGCGTCGCCGACGCTCTCGCCTTCTGCGCATGCCAAAGCATGTGAACTGGAAAAGGTGGACGAGGAAAAGAGGCAAGATAGAAACGACTACCACCACAACAAGATGCAATCCGCAATGGCAAGCAAAGCAGGCACCGGTCCAGGCTCTTGTCAACGTATCTTTGAGCTAGGTGCGCGCTGTGTAGATCTAGACCTGCTCGACGAGTGGCAAGAAGAACGCAATGGTGGGAGAGAGTGGAGCGGCAGACAAAGACTGCTTGAACTGCTGGACAAGCTACAACCTCTGCCAGAAGAAGCTTGCTCGTCCAACGCTGCATCGGGAACACGGAATAGGTGATAGTAATATGCAATGGGTTACCGTTTCGTGTATTTACATTTGGGTAGGAAGGTGTGTGTGTCCTAGGAGGTGTGTGTGTGTGTGTGTGCACGCTGAGCACAGCTCAGGGCGGGGTTTGTGAGAGAAGGAGTACATTGTGCTTGTAGAGAGGTCTACTTGCGGCCGTAGACGGTCTTCCTACCGAGATCGAAGGGGACGTACTTGTGTCTGATCATGTGCCTATTTAGCGCCAAAAAGCAAAGCGGATGTATGTCAGCAATTGAGTCTCTTTATCTTCCGGGTTTTTTGTTGTTGTTGCCGGAGGGGGTTGGACTTACTTGATCTGCCTGCGCATAGTGATGGTGAACAAGATGCAGAAGTACATCAAGAGAATGGGCCAGAATACGGGTACATCGAAAGCGCTGCTCAAGGTACAGAAGAGCGAGATGACGGTAGCCTGGGTTGCGCTAAGCCAAAACTTGAATTCTGGCAATCTTCGGATAAACGGTCTAAACTCGTCATCGGTACTCTGCCCGTTCAAGCTGCTACCAAAGACGCCGCTCATCAAGCCTCCACCTGCTGCATTCTTGGCGCTACCACTGGCAGAAGTGGGCAAACCTGGTTCACCCTCTTCGACGTCCTGTTCCGCCAGATCGGCCTCGTAGCTGGGGTCGAACTTGGGCGTTAAAAAGGCCAAGAACAGATTGAGCAGGTAGATGAACAGAGCATAGCATACGATGTACCATCCTTGACTGAGGATGATTCGAAGCATAAAGATGAAGAGGAGACCAGCGGTGGTGAACCATCGGTGTAGAGGGTATGGAGTGGTGCTATCGAGGAAGGACTGGTAGCGTTGTTGAAGTTTGTTGGTATGCGCAATAAACTGCTCGATCTGAGGTGGGGCTGAAGAGCCTAGCCCATCGTCGTTGTCCGCTCGCATCATGTTTGGCAGGAGATTGGAAATGGGAAAGGAGACAGATGGATGATGGTGTCAACGAGGGGAAAAGGGTTTTGGGGTTTTGGGTTCTGGGATATGTGTGTGTTGCATCTCAAGCCGAGCACAGACGCACCCAAAGCAACAAACAGAGAGTCAAGGCCGAATGCCGAGCACCTTTCACCTTTCTTCTTCTTGAAAGTCACAACGCGCGACACCGCCTCTTTCCAAAAATTGCTCAGCCTTCCACGCGTTCCCAAAATCATCTTTTTCAAAATCTACCAAATCAATCGGCCGTGATTTTTGCTGTTAGTTCTTCAAATGTTATGTCGTCAACTACAACACTTCTAAAAAAGGAGTTGGTTTATCGGCCCTGCATTTCCGAATTCTAGAAATCACACGGCCCGAGCGCAACACTGTGTGTGTAACAAAAATGTGCGTCATCTGGCAGCAACAAAGGCACACATCTATTGAAACGTCAGCACAAACATCCTATACGAGCAAAGATGTCAATCAGAAACCGTAAAGTACAGAGAGTACAGTACAGTATGCAACTTAAGTCGAAAGCGGTGACTGTGTGACATGTGTACAGGTTGCATGTGCCGATATGCGCTTTGTGTAGGTTTCCTTGTGCCGTCGGATCATCTTCCGAGTTTGCAGAGCTTGGGATTTCTTCCTGCGCAAAACGAACCCCCCTTGTTTCGATATCATCCTTGTTTGCTTGCTCTTCTCCTTTCCTTCCATCCAACCTCATCCCATTCACTCCCACACTCGATAAGATGGTCGCAAGCACCAAGTCGATGCTCACCCTTCGAGCAGCACGTGCACGTGCACTTCCTGCACCTCTTCGTCTCTCGGCACCGCTTCGGACAGGCGCTCGCTCCCTCTCCTCCTCCTCTCGAGCCTCTAGCGCATCCACGCCTCTCAACGAAGCCCAGAATGCAGTCGCAAAGAAGAGCGGAATTCTTCGCAAGACCCTCCGTTTCACTGGCTACACCGTCGGTTCCATCGTCTTTGGTCTCACCGCAACCACCGCCATCATCCTCGCTCACGATGCACTCACCTATCGAGAAGCCCACGTCGACAAGGTACCTCTCCATCCACTTGCGCTCGAACCCAAGAAGGGCGGTCCCAAGAATCTCCCCATCCTGTCGTCATATGCAGAGGACGAGCAGGATCAAGTGAGCAGGGACCTCGCTGGCAAAGAGAGGCTCGTCATCGTCGGTGGTGGTTGGGCTGCTGTAGGCTTGCTCAAGACGCTCGATCCTGAAAAGTACAATGTCACCTTGATCTCTCCCAACAACTACTACCTCTTCAACCCCTTGTTGCCCTCGGCTGCCGTCGGTACCGTGGAACCGCGATCCCTCATCGAGCCTCTGCGAAAGCTCCTCGCCCGCGTACACGGACACTACATCCAAGGGTTTGCAACCGACGTCGTCATGGGCGACGACAAGCCCGTCTACCAAGGCGGTACCCAACGTCTGCTCGAAGTCAACGTCATCAGCGGTGACGACTGGGACGGCGAAGCTCTCTGCGGAGGTGGATCCACCGCCAACGAACGCAAGGAAACCGTCGGAAAATCCATCTACGTACCCTACGACCGTCTCATCGTCGCCGTTGGCTCCGTAACCAACACCCACGGCGTTCCTGGACTCGAAAACTGTTTCCATCTCAAAACCATTTCCGATTCTCGCAAGATTCGCTCGCACATTCTCGACAACCTCGAAATCGCCTCGCTCCCCACCACCTCGGAGGAGGAACGCAAGCGATTGCTCAGCTTTGTCGTCTGCGGCGGTGGTCCTACCGGAGTCGAAACCGCAGCAGAGATCTCGGACATGATCAACGAAGACGTATTCGACTACTTTCCCAAAGTCCTCCGTGCCCAGGCACAGGTGCATCTCATCCAGAGTCGAGAACATATCCTCAACACCTACTCGGAAAAGATCTCCGAATATGCAGAGGCCAAGTTCGCCAGAGACGCCGTCGACGTCATTGTCAATGCACGCGTCAAACGGGTGGAACCCGATCGAGTCGTGTATACTGTCAAAGATCCCAAGACGGGCAAGGTTAGCGAGATGGAGGTGCCTTCTGGATTCACGCTTTGGTCTACTGGTATCGCCATGTCTCCTTTTACCAAGCGAGTGACCGAATTGCTTCCTAACCAATCCCATCTCAAGGCGCTTCAGATCGATTCGCATCTGCGCGTCAAAGGTGCCCCCTTAGGAACGATGTATGCTCTCGGTGATGCGTCCACCATTGACACACGTCTTATCGATTATCTCTACGACTTTGTAGAGCGTTACGATAAGGACAAGGATGGACGACTTTCGTATCCTGAATTTGAAACTTTTGCCAAAGCCATTCGGCACAAATTCCCCATCGCCTCTAAACACTTTATCAAACTTCGCGAGATCTTCGACCAGTACGATACCGACAAAGACGGACAACTCAACCTCAACGAGATCGCCAACGTTCTCATCGAAACCGGCAACAAGATGACCGCCCTCCCCGCCACTGCCCAAGTCGCCGCCCAACAGGGTCACTATCTCGGAAAGAAGCTCAACAAGCTCGCCAAACGCAGAGACAACGGTGGCGATATGCATCCCCATACGGCCGAAGAGGTGCTAGATGTCGACGAAGAGGTCTACAAGCCGTTCAAGTATAGGGACTTTGGTTCGTTGGCATACATTGGAAATGCGGCCGCTTTCGATCTGCCCATTCCGGGTGGAAGCTTCGCAGGAGGACTGATCGCAATGTACGCTTGGAGGAGCTTCTATCTGAGTGAAAGCGTCAGTATGAGGACTAGGGCGTTGTTGCTGGGTGATTATATCAAGAGAGGTATTTGGGGTAGGGATCTTTCTAGGATCTGAGCCCTTTTGCCTCTATCAATGTCTTTGGAATGTACTACGCTCTAGCTCTAATCGTGTCGATTCCATTTTTGTTCTTGTATCGGGGAGGAGATGAATGTGAATGCAACGTTGAATTTGTTCATCGCAACAAGTGTGACTTGGGAGAGATGAGATGATTGTGAAGTTGGGTGATGCATTCAAGATTCTTCGGTTTGTGCTGAATGAAGGATGATAGGGGCATGAGTTGTGTCGGGGGTTGAGCCAAAAGCTGATAAATTGAGCGAAACATCGAGACTGAAAAAAAGCAGTGAAGGTTGGACAAGTCACAGTCGAAAGCAAGCAGAATTGGTAGCATCAAACCACAACCTTGTAGCCTTTTTTTTTTTTTCTTTGCGTTCTGTATACGCTTAGGCGAGTTCGAAAGGGGAGGAGGTTGTGTATTCTCGAGCTATGCAGAGTGGAGAGCAAAGAAACAAGTTTTGAATGTCTATGTATGTGCTCTGTAGTTTAGACGAGACGGTCACCTTTGCCCTCAGCCTCGGCGAGGAACTGCTTGATGAAGGCCTCCTCGTCGCTGCGATTTCGGCGTTGTTTTTACAGATACGAGCGAGTCCGTCAGCATTTGCATCGACTCAGAGAGAGAGAGAGAGAGAGAGAGAGAGAGAGGTTTCGGGGGGGAGAAGACTTACGAGCTCGAAGCGTTGATGGGAGGATCGTTGGCCTTGGAATCGGGGGAACCAGCGGGAGCCTTGGCATCCTTGGAACCACCCATCTGGCTAGCGGCGATAACACCGTAGGTGCCGAGAACGGCGAGAGCAATGTGCTCGTTGAGGATCTTGCGGCCTGCGCATTCCAGTCCAAGGTGAGTGTCACGCCAGTCGATCGAGTCGCATCATCGAGGAGATGGAGAAGGTTCGTTAGTGAGTATGCGATCCTATCGTCCAGTGTCTATTGTCTTGGTGCGGTGTTGCATTCTTCCTCCTCGTACTCGTGCTGCTACTGCTGCTGGTGGTGGTGGTGAACGTGGCGTAATGGAATGGAACCGGTGCATCGAGGGTATAGCATGTATTGCGAATGAATTCACTTACCAGCAATTGTGTACGACATGGTGATTGATGTATGAAATGTGATGGTGGAGATCAAACAACGACCAAGCAAAGATGGCGGGAATCCAGCAAAGTTGCGGCCGATATCGCGGAGCAGCAGACCTTCCAATTCTGCGATATTTCGACTCTCAGACTGTTTCGCTTCCGAAGCTCACCGCGCACACACAAAATATTCTCTCGGCCGCATCTCTCTTTTTTCGATTTGATGTTAGACCAGCCCCGACTGGACACTTTGGAAGGTTTGGCCAAAATTGGTCCGAAGACATTCGATTCAACCCTTCCACATTCACTTTCATCCTCCTCTCCTCTCTTGTCTATCATCCACCCACCCAAGCCTCGACTCGCACCGCCGGCGGTAGCATCAGCCATTACCACCAATCAACCATACACACCTCGCTAGCTGGCTGGCGACCTTGTCCCCATACCGGAACTTTGTCAACATGGACGCATCCCAACAAGCAGGTCCATCAAACCTCAAAACGCCCCAGACAGATCAATCCGAGTGGGCCTCGATCTCCACGCCCACCACCACCATCTCCTCGGGCACGCCCTCTCGCCACACCTTGCCCCGCCGTCTGAGCCTTTTGCAGAACGACTCTACCTCCTCCTCCTCAACATCCTCGCCCATTCGCAGCAGCGACGATGCTCGACGAACCTCGTTCACCGGTGGACCCAAGCCGTTGAGTCTCGGTTCCCAGTCTGTCGTCACGGGTGGCCCTTCATCGAGTGGCAGTACGGCAACGGATACGCCGCGGAGAGGAAAGCGAACAAGTCTGTCGTACATTCCTTCGCCCTCGACCAGTGTCAAAGCGGCTGCTACCGCAGATGATGGACAGCTCGCCAGAGCTCCTTCCACGTCTTCTGCGTCCGGTAGGACAAGGACCGGCTCCATTAGCAGAGCCACCGGAACCACCCCTCGCAGAAGACCCTCGCAGGCCAGCCAAGGTGGCAATAGCGATGCAGACGACTGGCTCATGAGCGAAGAGGACGCCTCTTTCTCTCTACCTACAAGAACAATGGCAGAACGCGACTCTGCAAAAGTTGAAGCTCTGTTCAATGACGTACGTTTCTCCTTCCCCCCCCCCCCCCCCCCCCCCCTTTTTGCTGTACCCCACATCTGTCCCCACCATTCTAATCTCTCTCTCTCAAACACGCTTACTAACTTTTGCAATGCTGTTTCATGCTTTATTTCGACGCAACAGACCGGCTACAGAGAAGGCATCACTGCAGGAAAACTCAGCACGCTCCAAGGCGGCTTTGATCAGGGGTTCAACGAGGTAGGTGCTCTTCTTGGTCGCCAGGTTGGCCTGCTCCGCGGTCAGATTGCTGCGCTGCTCGTCCTCCTTACCTCCCCCACCATCACCCATCCCACCACCTCCACCACCACATCTACATCTGTGCGCAAAGTCGCCGGTCGCAGTCGTGCCTCTCCCGCAGCTGGAGCATCGGGCGCATCCGCTTTGCCGCTGCTGGCAAATCCAAAGCTGGAAGAAGCAAAAGTGGAACTGAGGGCGTTGGCGAGACAGTTGGATCACGTTACATTGGCACAGTTGGCCGAACCGGATTATGATGCCATGGAACACGAACGAGAGCATCAGGACGCCAGCGAGGAAGCAGTAAAGCGTGAAACGGAGGAAGAAAAGGCGAATAGAGAAAAGATTCTGAGCGATCTGAAGCAGCGTTTGCAAGGCGTCAGGCAGATGTTGGGACTCTCTCCCCTCTTCCAAGGTCGATATGGGCAAAGATGAAAGAGAAGAGCACCGCCGACTCTTCGGCTGTACGTCTCGTCCCCTCCTTTCGCAATATCATCACTACCATCTCTTCCAACCTCCCTTACCTCAATCCGTCTCTGCTTTGCAAATTCTCTGGTTCGCCCGACTGACCCACCCTGTCCTCTCCTCTCCTTCCCTCTCCTCTCCTTGTGATCTCGGCAGAACGGCCACGCCTCCCGCCGAACCCCAAGCCTAACCTCTCTTCCCGATCCTTCCTCTTCCGACCTTCTCCGCCTCATTGCCGAGAAAGAACGTCGATGCTTCGAACTCCGCGAAGAACTCTCCACCGAAGAAGCCTCTCTGAAACAGCTCCGCATCACCTGGCAACGCCTTGCCACCCAAACCCTCGCCTACCCCAATTCCACCCCATCCATTCACCACCATCGCCGAGACACCAGCACAACCTCTAGCATCAGTACATCCGAGGCTGCCAGTGAAGCCTGGTCCACTTTTTCCTCCAAACTTCCCTCCGGTCTCAAGATGCAGCTCAATAATCTCTTAGAGAGCCTGGCTAATGTAGACAATCCGCCGCCGCCGGAGCCGGTGGAGAAACATAGTCCACTGTCGGTGAAGGCTCCGCTGGCAACGACGACGGCGATGGGTGATGCAGGAATGCTCCTCCGTCCACAGGGGGGAGGATTGGGAGTTCTCGAAGAGGAAGGCTCTGACGTAGGATCTGTCTCCGCTTTATCCCCGCGTTCCCCTCGTTCTCCTGCACCTACTCAACTGTCCCACCCTCACCCTCCTCCCAATTCGGCATCCAAACCCTTCATACATCCCCATCAAGAACTCGCCTCTCTCGCAGTCACGGACAGCGCAGCCCTCGGCTTCACCGTCGATTCTCACGGCATCGCACATCCGACCAAGATCGAAGCTGACGACGAAAACCCCCCTCCTACCCCTCCCAAGACTGAACCACGTCAAACGAGTTCCACTTGGGCCTCACGTCGTACATCTTCGATCCTGGGATTCGGCGCACTATCCAACAAGGGGGAAGAAGGAGGATTCGCTAGTATGCTCAGTAAAAAGTTCAATCAGGCCAAAGAGAACGCTTCGGACCTGCTCAGAGAAGCGGAAAGGAAGTTGGGAAATGCAATGACGATCGATGATTTGCTAGGTGTCAATAACAACGCGGGTAGTAGTGGTGATTCGCCGAGGATCAAGTTGGATGAAGCGTCACTCGATTCGTCGTACAATCAAAGTGCTGCCGCTGAGACTTCGCCGTGGTTCGCGGCTGCCGGAGGAGCCAGGCGATCTTCGGAAAGTCGAAGAGGCGGTGGTGGTGGTGGTGGTGGTGGTGGACGGTCGCCGAACTTGCTCGCCACTGTGCCTCGTGATCATGACGAACATGCAGGAGGAAGGCTGAGCGTTTCTTCAAGCAGAAGCTCACTTAGCCTTCCTTCACTGCCGAGGGCTGCAAGTCCACATGCAAGCCCACCGATCGGAGGTGCCCCAGGCTCAGCAGGGGTGTTTGGAATGCTGATGGGAAGCCAGTCCGATCTGTTCGACGAGAGCGATAGGAGGAGGGTGAGCGGTGGTAGTTGGGGATGGGGTGCCAACAACGACGATGACGACGATTGGGAAGAGACCAATGTGCATCAGAAGCAGAAGAAGAAAATAAAGGATCGCTCATCAATGGTCTCCATAGGTCTCAATGGCGATGCTGATGTGGCAACGCCAAAAGTTCACCAGAACCTCATCTAATCCATCGCCCCGATTCAATCCACACACTTCATTGTCCCCACCAACCAAGACTGTCGAGACTGCATGATTGGGATTGGAAAGCATGGAAAACCGCAAAAACACACTTGAGACAGATTGGTATCCTACCTTTAGGTTTAGGATGAAGGCGAAACTTGATCAGGCGAACTCTGCGCGATGCCACGCACACTACCGGAAGGCAGAATGAGCGGAGGTTCAATCTCGTGCCTCTTGTGCTTTCCCACCATAGCCTCTACGATGGCGAGGGCAAATTCGAAACTTGTACCTGGGCCTCTACTAGTGATGAGGTTATCTGCCACTACCACGCGGTGCTCCTTGTAGGTGTAATCTGTACATTCCACGATTGGTGGAGATGGAATAGAGAGTGTCAGATGAATTTGTCTGTGTTAGAAAGGAGAAGATCGGAGGAACATACGCTTATCGAGGGAGTTTTTGACGCTGGGATGGCTGGTGATAGCGCCATCTTTTCCGATACCTGCGTGTTTTATTGCCAAACTACCGGCACAGATAGCGGCTACAATTTTGCCTGTGGCGTACATGGCGCTGATGAGAGCCTGTACGTCTGGATTGGCACCGATGAGTTCTGCACCCTTTGCGCCGCCTGGGATGACTAGGGCGTCGTATTCGAGAGCTTTCCCCCCAGCCAGGTCGGTCAAGGACAGATCGGGTACGATCTTGACCCCCCTCGAACAGGTGACGAATGGGACGGTGTGCGGTGAGGTTGAAGAGGAAGAGGTGGAGGAGGAAGAACCGACATGGGCAGAAGAGACGCTGATCGAACCACGAACGAGGATATCGTAGGTGATGGTGAATTCGGATTCTTCGGTGCCTTCGGCGATGAGGATTAGTGCGGAGGGCATTTTTGATCTTGGAACTATTGGATCCGTTGATGCTGGTGGTGCTGATGGGACAAGTGGCGAGATGTAAAGCTTAAGTACTCCACCAGAAGAGATTCCGGAAAACAAACAACGTACTGCAAGTGCGTGAAAACAAAAGAAGCATCGACGTCAGTCCAGATCCCAGAGTCGCCATAAAACGCCGCAAGCGAAGAATTCCAAAAGATAAGATAACTAGCGTCAAAACATGATGCTCCTCAAACATACAGTACAGTATCCCCCGCTATAACTTACTGTAAAAAGAACCCTCGGCTCGCTCGGACCACAACTCTAAAAAGTGGTTGTTTTGCCTTTTCAGTTTTTTGTGGAGGTGTTGGGCTTGGAAAAAATTGCCGGCCGGAAAGCAAAACAACCGGTTTTGGCTGAGTTCGCGCCGATTCCCTCTTGGAATTCGTCTCTTTGCACACCTTTACCTCTAACCATCATCGCCTGTTTGTCACCGCCAAAATCCTTGTCTACCGCCCTCTGTTCACGTTCACGGAGGAAAGGAAGAGTATCACGTAGCTCTGCAACTCGCGATCTTGACAGAACAAGAAAGGAAAAGGAAAAATGGCTTCAACGAGCGCAAACAAGCAGCTCTACTATGAGCTCTATCGACGGTCTTCGTAAGTGCCATCACCCCTCTATTCCAACTTTATAGTCCTTTCAGGAACCAGAACTGTTAGAGCAAAGTAGAATAGCAGCACTAACACGGATACCTTGTTTCTTGACACGACACGACCATCCGCACAGCATCGGCATGCAACTCACAGACGCACTGGACGAACTGATCCAATCGGGTCACATCAATCCTGTCCTGGCTATGCGCGTTCTGAACGAATTCGATAAATCCATCGCAACCAATCTGGGCAAGAATGTAAAGGCGAAAAGTCAGCTCAAGGTACGTTATTGCTTCAAGGATACCACTTCATAGCGAGGACGGAAGAGGGGCGTTCTGGCTCGGCGGTTGGCATTTGAGGTAGAAATAGGACGGTCGCTGATGATGTTGATCTTCTTTTGTACTATCGACCGGTATTGTCCACCTCCGCACCCACGTCCCCACCACCCTCTCCACATCTCCCCACCCCAACCCAAACAGGGCCACCTAAAAGACTACCGCCTCTGCGAAGAAGTATGGACCTTCCGCGTCCGCAACGCCACGCTCAAACTCGACAATAGCGAAATCTTGGACGTCGACAAGGTCAAAATCGTCGCTTGCAAGATGGCAGATAGTACGTCCAAGTGATCTTCTTTCTCCCCCTTCTGAATCTGTTGTGTTAGCATCGCTCTTTTGTTTTCGAATCATGTACTTTTAGCTCTTTTTCCTCCCAACGATCTTTGCATCCTTTCTCTGTGTTTGTGTGTGTGCGTTGGGATCTGGTATTTGTGAGAGATACATAGCTAGACCGTCTGACGAGGGATACAAATCTTCCCGGACGGCAATACAATTTCCACTCTTCAGTAAGACCAGATCGGGGCTCGATCTGCTCGATCCACCACCATCTGCGTCGAGAAGCATTTCGCAGCCGAACAAGTAGGGGCGGCAAAAGGTTCAAATGGGAAGAAGACGGGCCACTCATTCCCCCAGAGCGAGACCACCGTGTGGAAGGGGGGGGGGAAAAGCAACATTTCTGGAACCTGGTGCGGAATGTGCCGCGCGATGCCTTGTTACTTTAGCGAGGCCAAGCGATTCTGCCTCTGCTTGACACCGTTACGCTGTTTTGAACAGCTTACAACCCTCAGAGTGTCTTTGACCCAGAGCTGACTGCGTTCGCGTTGATCATCGTGAGTGTTGGAAGAGCTGTTGGTCGCTACCGAACGCTCGATTCGTTAGAAGTACGATGCAAGTAGTGAGGGAGGAGCTTGGGTAGCGGATAAAAATATATACGAATAAAATAAAAAATTAAAAAAAGAAATAAAAAAAAAAACGCAATTCCAAGAATGCGCACCGCATACAAATTCCACAAACCGTCAGCTCCTCTCTCTCTCTCTCTCTCCTGGCAGCTACAGCGAGAATCAAAGATTTCGCCTGTCAAGTATCGCCCCTCCTTCCACTCAGAACACACCACTAATACTGCTACTGTATTCTCTGTATCGCTCCTCTAAAATAGCTCTCTCACACTCTGTGTAGGTTTGTGTGTGTGTGTCATGTCCATGCCATATTGCCTTCCAGGACTCCGACACAGCAGAGAAAGAAAACAAAAATCCTTGTCCGCCGGGTGCACTGCACATTCCTAGATCCGCCCTTCACCCCCCTCTAACGTTGTTTATCGCAAACACACACACACACACACACACACACACACACACACACACACACACGACAGACACACTCAGTTTGGTGAAAGCATGAGTTTAGTTGCACGCGTGTTCGTGTAGGTGGGTGGATCGACGTCGTGCAGCAACAGCAGTAGCAAAGCAAGCATTGCTCTGGTTTGACCATGTCTCACTCGAGCAAAGGAGAGAGGTTCTGTTCTCACCATCATCTCTCCTTTCCTTTCCATTGTTCTTGCTTGGTTCGATCGTCTATACACTTTTTATCTTGGCTAGGTTCTATTTTAGCTTTGGCTTACAACGACGTTGCCTGCTCTCCAGCTCAACAACACACGCCCCGGTTCCAAAACAGCAACCTCGACAGCCAACATCACCATATTGCTCGATGAACTAGTCGTATCTCAACCTTTTCTATCTTTCTAAACCAGACTATCTATAACTTTATCACGTCGACTACAACCACCAACTCTCGCAAAACAAAACAAAAAAAAACCTCCGAGAAGCAGCTTCGCGTGCACACCGCTGTGGCCCCAACAACATGCCACGCATCCCCGTTCGCGTAGAACCGTACAGTTCTCCCAGTCGACAGCATCGACACTACAAGAACAAACGCGATCAGGTGCTGCGTGCGTTAGGCAAAGCGGCTTACATCAATGGAAGCCATTTCGCCATCATGTGGGTCTCCGCCCGAGGCGATGTTGAGACGTATGCAAGCCAAGCGCTCCAGAGCAGACTCGACGATTGGTTCGTCAAAGGTGGCATTGCCGAAGAGGCCAAACAGCTCGTTAAGAGTAACGGTGGTAGTGGTGGAGCAGGAGGGAAGGTGTTTGAGGATCTGCTGAGCGATGATGATGACGACGGTGTGGCGGCAGAGGCAGAGATGGAGGATGTGTTTACCGATTCGAATGGCACCGGTGACGCTGGCAATAAGGAGAATGACAACGAGGCTGGAGGCGCGATGGCGGGAGGCGCAAAGGCAAAGAGAGGTCCTCTGGCTCCGCTCAATACAGCCATTGCTAATCAGCACTTTCTTCGCTCTCGTTCGAGCTTCACCGGTGGATTGCGGGATGATATGATGGCTCCCAAATCTGCACCTCTTTTTCCAACCTCCTCTGCTGGATTCGGTGACGATGGTGCTCCGCGAACATCCACGCCTCTTCTCAACTCTTCGTCTCGACTTCTCTCGCGCAACTCTCTCTCCACTTCATCTACAACTTTCCCCCTCACCACCAACTCTTCCACCGCACCTACAATCGAAATCACCCTCGCCAACGAAGCCGCACGAACCGCTTTTCTCGAGCTCCGTTTCGGCCAGCTCCAACAAGGCGTTTGCAAAACGGTCGCCAAAGCATGGATCAAAATCATCGAACCTAAAAAACAAACGCGTTGCCCTTACAACAAGGGCGAAGCCGGAAAGCCGGATTGGTGGCCTGCCGGTGTACGTCACAAGGAACCCGACCATCTGATGAAGCCCGAACGTCACGCCTTGCTCCTCACCATCCTTCGAAGCCCCAAGGTTCAAGTGGCGAGGCTGCAACTCGCAACAGCCGAGGTGGTGGCCCTGATCAAGGCGGATAAAGTCAGCCTGCTGATGGATGTCTATCGGATCGCGAGGGAGGAGGAGAAGTTGAGGGAGAAGGGGGAGGGGAATAAAGATCAAGTGGTTAAAGTTGGCGTTAGTACACTGGATGGTTGGTGTAGCGAGCAAAACGGGATGACGGTGGCAGGAAGACACATTGCAAGGAGCGTCACACCCGAGTTGGTGGCAGAGAAGAAATCGGGTGCTAAAAGAGCTGCTTCTCAGCTTATGACCAAGTCGAATAGTACCAACAGCGCCTCTGGTCTCGCCAATGGTGGTGCGGGACAGAATAAACGTAGAAGCATCGCGACTAGCAGTAGTCGCAGTGCTGAGGTTAAATCTCGCCCTCTTCCTGCTTTTTTGGATCCCCATCACCACCACCATATTCAGCAGCAGCAGCAGCAGCAACAGCAGGAACAGCAGCAGCATGGAAATATGATTGGTCTCGGTCTGATGGCTCCTATAATTCAACCAAGATCACAGTCCTTCTCTGCCCCTTCCACTCGATCTCTTTCGTTCCCCAACCAGCCTACTAATGCAACCAATACGGCTACGAACAGCACAGACACCTCCCCTCTCGCCTCTTCCTCCTGTTGGCCCAACACGACAAACTCGTACAATTTCACCGAAGTAAACGGCCTCGTCACCCCCCTAACCTCATCCTCCGTCATCGACCCCACTCTACCCGATCTCCCTCCACCCCCTCACCCTTCCCAACCATTCGCCTCTTCCGACCTGCAACCCTTCACCTTCTACCAACCCCATCCTTCCACCCAACCCACCTTCTACCCTCCTCCTCCTCCCCCTCCTCCCCACCCATCCACATCCGCAGCTCACATGTTCGACAACGCCCTCGGTCTAAACATCGATAATTGGTCGTTTGCATCACTCGACATGTCGCATCTTTCCCAAAACTTAGACTGGCAAACCCCCTCATCTGCTGAACAGAGCTTCTCTCTCGATTCAATTGCTCCCCCCCGCACTCCTTCCCCAACATCCACAACTGCAAACACAGCGACCAACCTCAGATTGAACCTCCCCCAGTCCAAACTTACCCACACTCCAGACGAATTTCACTCTCATCACCAAGACCTCTGGATCAACAACCAGAATCACCACGCTTGGCAAAATCACCCTTCCACAACCGTAGATCATCTTTCCCAATCAAGCTCATGAGTCTCGTGTCGATCTAGAAAGCCACCCAAATTTAGTTGACGTCATACCCGCTTAGATCAAACCCGTCGCTACGGTACTTTCACGACAAACGAACGTCTCTGTTGGTTTTGTTTTTTCACACCTCTGTCACTCGCTATTTTTTGTTGCAATGCATTCATGAACCATTGAACCCTATCTTGCGCGATTCACTTCCAACCCTGGCGCAAATCTCCCAACCTCTCACCTAAATCCTGCCACATTGCGCCATCGTCAACACCCAGATCAAAGACACGCATCCCATTCGGCGCCTCCCTCCCTTCCGTCTCTCCCAACCTCCTCAACTCGTCCAAAACTCCCGTTCCTCCACCGAGAGATGCGTACACCACCAAGCCGCAACTTCTCCTGATCTTGCCCAACTCCGCCACCACCTCCACTTCCCCCGCTTCCGCTTGTGGTTGGGCTGCTGATTCGGGAAGAGCTATCTCGACATGACAGTCGCAAGCGAGCGCGCGGCTGAGTGCGAATCGTCCACCGGATTGGGTGTACTCGAGAATGCGACGCGAGTCGAAATCGGGGATCGGACCGAGGGATGTGGAGAGCGATGCGATCGAGGTGGATATATCGCAGGCCTCGTCGCCGGGGAGGATGAGGTGGATGACAAAGAGTGGAGAGATGAGGTTGAGAAGGGTTCGAAGGTTGGTGATTGAAGAAGGGGTGCGTGTGAAGGAGGGGGAGAGGGTGAGGCTTAGACTAGGTCGGATTCGGGAGGAGGAGGAGGAAGGGGGTTTGAGATTGGGTTTGCGACGGGAGACATCGTCATCGTCGTCATCGTTGCCGGATCCTGAGGAGGAGGAGGAAGAGGAGGAGAGGTAGGTGTAGAGGAGGTAGCTGAGAGAGGCAGCCGAGATAAGGCCTCCTGCTACGGCGAGAGGGTTGACTCGTCCTCGGCCTGCTTTACCGCTGCCACTGCCCCCGGCAGCAGCAGTGGATACAATGGGACCGGGGCTGGAGGTGGCGGTGGATGTGAGTCCGAGCTTCTGGCGAAGGTGCAATCCACTGTAGCTCCTTCCTTTAGCTACAGTTGCAGCAGGGCCTCTCTCCCACTCGTCCCAATTCAACACCTCCCCTTCATCCTCCCTCCTACCCCCAACTATAACATTATACACCCTAACCAGCGTCCTCTGCCTCCACTCCGGCCTTAGCAACATCACCAACACCATTGCCCCCATTACCTTCCTCACCGCACTCACCAACGCTGAACCCCTACCATCCCTCTTACCGCTCCCTCTCTTCGCATTTTCCGGCTCTGCGTTGAGCCGTCTCTTATCGAGACTCCTCCAAAACTCCTCTCCTCCATCCGTCTCCCCCTGTCCATCACCACCACCGTTCTTCACCACCCTCGCCACTTCCCTCGCCACCAGACTCATCCTCCATCTCAATCGCCGATGCACCGCCAAGATGCGCAGAACAAACAGATACGTCAGCGTACGCAGCAGATCGCGTTTGCGGCGTCGCGAGTGCAGATGCTGCGGCGTCGGGGTACGGTTGAGTTTAAACGTCGCCGAGGTGAGAGGAGGCGGATTGTAGGCGGGATAGCCAAAGAACGGATTGTTGACGTTGTAAGGTGAGACGAGACCGTCGCGTGCCGAACGACGGGTGCGGTGCGAGAGGAAATGGTGCGGGATGTGGTGCTGTAAGGGCGGCTCGTCAAGGTGGGGCACCTGGAGGTGTGGGGAGGAAGGCGGCTCGATGTACATTATGGTTCCATCGGCTACGGCGGTGTTGTCCGAGTCTGAGGTGGTGGTGGAATCGGCGTCTTTGGAGGAGGCGAATCGAGTTTCGGAGAGCCTGCGTAGGCGGTTGAATAGGCCCGAAGAAGAAGGAGAAGATTCGACAGCGGTTGGAGGTAGCTCTCCATCCTTCCCGCTAGCATCAGAGTCTTCACTTTCGGAA
This sequence comes from Ustilago trichophora, assembly GCA_900323505.1. Classification (NCBI taxonomy): domain Eukaryota; kingdom Fungi; phylum Basidiomycota; class Ustilaginomycetes; order Ustilaginales; family Ustilaginaceae; genus Ustilago; species Ustilago trichophora. The sequence continues at coordinate 598,847 of OOIN01000021.1, read as the reverse complement.
GGGAGGATCGCATCTTCGTCCTCGGGAAGATAGAGGGTAAAGTTGGATGTAGCGCCGACTCTTCGCCGAGGAGAAGAACTGCGATCGGGCTGTGAGCCATTCTCGGTAGAAAATCGAACATGTCGCTCTGCCCCACTTCTCATCCTCATCATCCTCGGGCTGAGCGGTCCAAGAGGTGTCATACTTGGCGTGACAAACGGACTACTGCTACCCGTCCCAGCCACATTTACACTCAACCCTATCGCCCTACCATCCACAATCCTCGGATTCGAATCCGACCTGGCGCGATTGCCGTGTTCGGCAGCACTCGACAGATCCCCCCTCGACATTTGGAGATGCTTCAATTTCCTAGCTGCACTCGGGGTCATTTTCAAACCTCCTGGACCCGCAGGATTGTCGCCGCGTGGGGTCGACGGTTCGCTGTGTCTCGGAGTTACAGCCCGACTGGCCCAGGGTGTACTATCCGCCGAGTAGAAGACCTCGTAGATACTATCGTACGAGTTGGTTCGACTCATGTGTCTCGCAACCCCTGGACTGTGCGGTGGAGTCCCCACAGATGCTGCATTGGAAACCCTGCTCGGTCTACCGTACTTCTTCAGCACATCATTGCTGGCACTTTCCACACTTATATCCAGCTCTCCTCCGTAGCACTTGGGCAGATTTTTACCATCAAAGTGCTGCCGCATCTCGTCGTGACTAGGGAAGAAGATCTTGGCAAGCGCCTGTTGAGGTAAAACTCGCTTGATCACCGCCCACATGCCTGCATGAACCCAACCGTAGTTTAGCACGTATACCGCACCTACCATTCCTGGGACGTGGTTCTTGAGCAAGTCCAGAAGGAAAGGTAGAAGTTCCAACTCGAGGTTTGCCATGCCGCTAGAGGCCAAATCGACCGCAATGGCTGCTTGGAGTACCGTCGCATCATCATCTTGTTGTTGACTTGAGGAGGAGCGGTAGAGATCGGCAATGTAACGACGCATGATCTCCATACATGCGACAATGTACTCCTTCAACTGATCCAGTGTATTTTCCGCCGTTCTCTCTACACTTCGCAGACTGATAACGCCACACGGTCTACCGTAAAAGTCTCTAAACCCACTGTTGACCCAAAACAGCGGCGGATTCGGAGGCGGAGGAGTGACGTAGAGCGGATTCAAGCTCGACAGCGACAGCAAGTCCAAATCGGTCCTCATCCTCCAGAGCACGGTTGCATTGAGCAAAGACAGCGCCTGGTCCTGATCGTACCTCGATCGTCGAAGGAAACGAAACAGATTGGCATAGTCTGAGAGATAAACCAAGACGCGAGTTTTGCCCTCTTCATTGAGCTGCAGTTGGGAGGTGACATCGTCGAGGATTTGCGACTTGGCAAGTTTGTGGAGGGATTCGACGGAAGAGTAGTTCGAGGTGTACTTGGAGATGAGGTCGAGATGCTTTTCTTGTACGGCGCGTGCGTTTTTGCTCTTGAGTTCTTGCACGGATGGCATGTTTGCGTTCAACTCGTCGCAAGCGCACCTCGGACGCAGAATGAGGAATCGTACCAAGTGGTGGAGAGATGAGAAGGACAAGAAATAGAAGGAGGAGGAGAAGGAGGTCGATTGATGGATGATGGTTGGTTGGTTGGTTGGTTGGTTGGTTGGTTGGTTGGTTGGTTGGTTGGATGTAGGTGAGAGAGGGTCGTGTGTGTGCGGGGAAGGAAGAGATTTTAGCACAGTTTGTGCGAATCAAAGTAGTGTGTGTGAAAGCCAAAAAGTGCCGATCCGGCGAGTGAGACAAAGGAACACGCGTTTAGTGCCGAATCGAGAAGAGTCACGCGCTTAGGCCATTCTCTCTCCAAAAGTGTTTACCGCGTGACCCGGTCCGGCAATCAAAATAGCAGAAGAAGAAGAAGAAGAAAAGTGTGGGGGGCGAGACCAATATCTTCTTCTGCTGCTTCTTCTTCTTCCTGTCGACCTTCTGAAGCGATTTACACCATCCCTCAACCTCAACCACAACCGTCGGTTCGGATCATACAGCAAGATGTCGACAAACGACGCTTCTTCTCCCCTCGACTTTGGATTGAAGGGTGTCCATGTGCTTGTGTCTGGTGCTTCTGGTGGTAAGTTTCTCTCTCCTCTCCATACCATCGCCACCAATGCGCTTTTGGAGAGATGAATGATGGATAGCTGACATACTCTCTGCGTTGATTCGATCGTGTAGGAATCGGCTTTGAAACGGTCAAAACCTTCCTCGCTGCCGGAGCCAAAGTGACCGCTCACTACAACACCACCCCACGCTCCCTCTCCACCCTTTCCAACATTGTTGCCTTGCAAGCCGATGTCACCTCTGAATCCGACGTTGCTCGACTCTTCTCCCAAGCCGCCTCTGCTCAAGGCATCCCCGTCCAGATTCTCATTGTAAACCATGGCATTTGGCCCGTCGCCCCCGTCCCTTTGGCAGAAATGACCCTCTCCCAATGGCGAAACACCCATGCCGTCAACTTGGACGGCTCCTTCCTCCTCGTACGATCCTACCTTTCCTCCCTCTCTTCCGAATCCGACGAGGCGGTCAAAGACAAAGCTTCGATCTGCTTCATCGGTAGCACGGCAGGCAAATTCGGTGAACACGACCATGGAGATTATGCATCGACCAAATCTGCCCTCATGTACGGGTTGGTACCAACGCTCAAGAACGAAATCGTTAGAATCGCACCCAAAGCAAGAGTCAACTCGGTCAACCCAGGTTGGGTCTACACCGCCCTAGCAGAGGAAACCATCAAAGACGACAGAATCAGAGCAAAAGCTCTTGCTAGTACCCCCCTCCAGAAAGTCGCCATGCCAAGCGACATAGCTCGACAGGTCGTCGTCCTCTCAAGCCCCACACTGAGTGGTCATGTCACCGGGGTCAATCTGCAGGTTGACGGCGGAATGGAGGGCAGATGTCTGTATCCCCCTCCTCAGTAATTACGATGGTGCGGTAAATAATCTAAATGCAGACAAAGATGAAATACATACTGTCGATAGCCATCAATCGTGTGCAGGCGAGGTCGTGATGGCGCCTGTTGGCGGTGAGCAAGCTGCTTTGTCCATCGTGCTGTCCGAATTCTTGGCAAACACAAACAGAATTCGTCCCGCTTCAACCTTATCCATCTCAAAGTCGTTCTCCCCCGCCAACCCTTCGTCGAGACCAGCATCGTCCACCTCATCTTCATCAGAGCCATCCGAAAAGAAGAGATCGTCACCCCTCTCTTTCATATTCGTACTCCACTCGTCGTCCTCATCCATCTTCTCTGCCTTGACCCGCACGCTCGCAGCACCCGCTTTATGACCCCTGCGAATGATGCCCGCCACAATCTCATCCTCCTCAAACGCATTCGGATGCTGCACACAGTCATAGTGCGCCCACTTGTACAGCGCAAGCAGCTTCCTACGCCTATCCAGCTTATCCTTTGCCGCTGTGTCCACCACGTGCTGCGACGCCGCTACAAACCCTGGCAACTCCTCCCCACCATCCTCCTCGCTCTTGATCGAGCCCTGACTCTCTGTCGGCAAGCTCGACTCCAACTGCTGCTGTTGTTTCACCCCCAAAGCTATAGCAGTGGAACTACCACCCTTGCCATCGCAATCGCAGATCAGCTGTCGATGACTGATGCACGTCGAGTCCAGATGCAATGTGAAAATATCTCGCAACTCCTCTTGCGAAAACGTATCCGACGAAGACTTCTTCTCGGCATTCATGAGCGAATCCGATAGCCCGAGCTTGGAGATCTGTCGCTGGTAGATCTTCTCATCCATCGTCCCAGAGAGGAGCAGTCGGTAGATGTAGCACGGTTTCTTCTGGCCATCTCGATGGATGCGCGCCATGGCTTGCAGATCCGTGGACGGGTTCCAGTCCGAATCGATGAGGACCAACCGATTGGCACCGATCAAGTTGAGTCCAACACCACCGCTCTTGGCCGAGAGTAGAAAGACAAACGAGCTGTCAACTCCGTCGCGGTTGAACTGGTTGACCATGGTCATTCTCTCATCCTGCGGAGTCTTGCCGTCAAGTCGCAGGTACGAGTAGCGCTTCTTCCTCATCATGGCTTCGACAATGTCGAGGGTGCTGGTAAAGTTGGAGACAAGCACCACTTTGTCATCTGTTTGGGCGCGAACTGTTTCGAGCAGGTTCATGACGCAGATGAGTTTGCCGCTGAATCTGGCCTCATTGCGCACATAGTTTGGTGGGAAGAAGCGCATGACGTTGCCGACCATGGCCTTGGTAGGAGTTTCGACATCCGACTCTGAATCTTTGACGAGAAGCTCGGGCGTGTTGCAGAGCTTGCGGAGAACACCAATCTGCAGAAGACCGCTGCCGGCTTCTCCTCGGAGAATGTTGCGAACGTCGCTGGAGCCCAAGATGGACTGATAGATGCGGATCTGTTCCTGACTCGGGCTGCAAAAGAGGACCATCTCCTTTTTGGGTGGCAAGAATTTGCTGAGAATATCGGCGGTGCGGCGGAGGATGACGTCCTTGGTGATTAACATGAGGGCAGAGAGACGAGCCTGACCTGTGGCCTTGGTCTGTTTGGAGCAGTGCTGGGCGCGAGAGCGCATGATAGGCTCTTCAAAAGTTGCGTTAAACTCCTTGTAGCTGTGGAGAAGCGACGGAGCGACAAAGTCGATCATGGCGTAGAGCTCTTTGAGATCGTTTTGGATGGGCGTTCCGGAGAGGATGACCTTGCGTTTGACCGAGAGTTCGTCAAACATCATGGTGGTCTTGGCTTCTTTGGACTTGAGTCTATGACCTTCGTCGCAGATGAGAAGGTCGATGGGTGGTTGCGCGGTGGCGACCACCTCGATGCAGGTTCTGAGCTTTTCGTAACCGATGACAAGCACGTCGTAGGCTTTGGAACGGACAAAGCGCTCGACATCCTCCTTGCCTCTGCCTTCATCGATGCAAAGAACGTTCAACGAATTTGTTCCGATCCATTTGCGGAACTCGCGCTTCCAATTTCTGACCAGAGTGAGCGGACATACGATCATGGCGCGCTCGATGGTGCAGGATCTGGAAGTGTAGTAGCAGTTTTGCTTCATGAGCGTGAGGATGAGGGCGATGGTCTGGAGCGTCTTTCCCAACCCCATCTCGTCTGCCAAGATGGCGCCTTGGAACTTGACTCCGTCGGGATGCATACCCATGACGCGCTCGTAGAGGAACTTGACGCCTTCGACTTGATGGGGTCGCAATGCTTTGGTGAGTTGGGGATCGAGCACGACATCGACGATGGGACGATTGTCCTTGTTGAAGTCTCTCTGATGTCTGGCATCGGGTCTCTTCATGACGATGGCACCTGGTTCGTCGGGGTCGAAGCGAGGATGGGCTTTCTTGCCTTGACCAGGATTGATGAGGCCACTGACGCGGGATGGGCTTGCAGAGCGTGAGCCGTTTGCATCATCTTCGAGGTCCTTGCGAATCGGCCTGGGCGTGGGCTTGCCGTAGAAGGTCTCTGCTCGAGCCGGGGCGATCTGGTTGATGTCGACTGGCTTGATAGCTGGACGCATGACGGGAGCGACAAAGGGCTTTGGGGTGCGAATGGCGGTGGGTGGAGGGCCCTTTTTTACTGGAGACAGCTCTCCACGGGTAAATGCGATGAGATTGCGGTATTCGGTCTGGTGGATCTCTCTGTCGATTTCGATCTCCTTGCCACCCAGTGCCAGCTCGTCTCCGGACGCAAGACGATTGAATGCGAACCTAGCCGAAGCGACGAGCTCCTTGCCGCTCTCGGAGCAGATGAGACTGCAGCGCTCTCCACCATCCTTGACTACCAGAATGGCATCGCCATCCCATGTCTTGTGCTTTTTCTGCTGAGGCTTTCTCCAAGTGCAGAGGTAGAAGGGACCATTGCGGCTGGATGAGCCGGCGACCACGTTCTCGTTTGCTACTGGTGAGGTGCTGGCGCTCTGATTGGAAGATTTGCGGCTGAGCAAAAAGGCGTGCGAGGGCGGAGTCTCGTTGCTGGCCAGAGTAGCGACGGGGGAGTCTGATGGTCCTTCGTCATCAAGCTGCTGAGTTGGTAGCACCAGTCTGGCCCTCTTGCTAGGGGTGATGCTAGAATCGAACGTGGTGCGTGATGGTGATGCGAAGCTGGAATTGGCGAGTGCGGTAGGTACGGCGCGTTTGAGGCCGAGGGTGCCCCTTGGACGAGCTGGTTTGGATTGAGCAGATAGCTCGCTGTTGGGATCCGTGGTCATGATCGGAAGAGCCTTGATATTGATATCATGGATGTGATCGGATGGATGATGGAACTGATCAGGGTGATGAAGGATGACTAGGCTGGTTCGGAAGGCTTTCCGAGTGGGGAAAAAGGTGTTGGTTTGGTTTGGAAAAGGAGGACTCAGCCACTTTGCTGGTGCATGCTGCTGACGCAAAGTGTTGGTTCTGAAAATTGTTGGCACGCCCATTTACGCGACGCGTGCACTCATCCTCGTTACGAATCACCTTATTGGTCGGCGTCTCCCGAAAACCTTGTGCTGTACAGCATTGCCTTCATCGAGCGAAGGAGGATTGCCAGCCTTTAGCAGATTTGAGAGGCATTTGAACAGAATTGGCTGACGACCAAGGATCAAGGTCGGTAAACGATGAGCACAAGGAGCAAGGTTGCAAAATCACCCGCGAAGCCGAATGTGTTGCATCTCCTTGCGCCATTGAAAACGGAGAAACGGATTTGAAGGCAAAAAAGATGGCCACAAAAAGGAAGGAGCACAAGCTGATAACCAAGCAGGTATCAATTGGAGAGCATTGCAAGAGTCGGATGTCAGCCTCATTTGTCTATGCAAACTGCTCTCGAGGTCGCCGACGAGCGGATCACAACCCGATTGACTAAACGGCGATAGATCGGCGATTGCGAGCGAGTAGAGGAGGAAAGGGTTTTGTGTAGGCACCATTCCAAGGCAGAGGAAGCGAAAGCGAAAGGGACGGACCTGTTGTTTGTGCTACCGAGACGAGACGAGACGAGACGAGACGAGACGGTGCTGTTCTGTTTTTGTGCAAGCGGGGCAAAATGATCTGCAACAGAACTTCCAACACCACACCTTTTGGATGCCTAGGAGCGAAAGGCACGCTTTCCACCCACCGAGAGGGAAAAGCCGAAAATAGCGGCGGCAAGGAGAGGATCAGAGAAAAGCGTGTGTGAGAGATGAGAATGCCAAGTTACGTCATGACACAGCCTCTCATTCTCCCTCTCCCTCTCTCTCTGCCCCAGACGAGTTGACCCTGGAGCTGAGCTAGCTTATCGCATTGTCCTCTGCTCCTACCTAGAACGGCGTTTGATCTTTTGTTGAGTCTTTGCGCCCACCTCTGTGACAGCTGTCCCCGAGCGCTGCTGTCCTAACGCAACATGCCGCAGCAAGGTCACGTTTGCCAGTCTAGACTGACCCTAGCCTCAATTGGAATGAATCCGAAGCTGGCAAAGACAAGATCAGAGCGGTGGCTTTCGAGATACACTAGACCGTAAGTGTGACCCCACCAAGTAGCAACATATCAACGACGGATCGGCAAAGCACAAAGTGGTGTGATCAGACGAGGGACCCTGAAGCAAAACAAAGGATCGACGAGCGGAAGCATGATGCTCTAGCATGGCAAAGGTGATAAGGCAAGGATCTCGGGCATTTCAGCAGCTAGCCAAGCAGCTTGGGACAAGTAGCCGTGCTGAGGACAGGTCGCATAAGCACGATGATGTCGAAGGATCTTCATGACCTCGCTTGGTGGTGGATGTGCTGTCTCTCTCTCTCTTTCTCTCTCTTTCTCTCTCTCTCTCTCTCTCTCTCTCTCTCTCTGTGCTTCACTCTCTTGTCACTTTTTCGATTTGAGTCGGCGCAGAAAGGGGCCATCTCCAAGACAAAAAGCCAAGAAGATGAGCTTGGCCACTAGGACAGACGGAGACGTTTCTCCGAAGCGTGTTTCTGTGGGGCGGAACGGCGACTTTGAGCGACAAGACGATGCGGAGGCGACGGACATGCACGCCTCACACACACACACTCTGTGTGCAGCATTCCATCTGTGAGCGAGCAATGGCCGACGGACAAATGAGAAGGAGAATCATAGAGATAGAGGTCACAGACAGAGAGAGAGAGAGAGAGGACCCTCTTTTTTTTTCTTCTCTTTTTTACAGAGTCCGCTTATTGCACGATCGGCACATCCGTGCACAGACAGCCTCGGTCTGATCGACAGCGCTGACATCCCTCAACGACCACACAGAGAGATAGAAAATGTGCTTTTTGTGATTTGATGTGGAAACACAAGTAGAGTACTGTAGCGAGGCTGCGAATGCTGTGCTGTGGTTTCCAATTTGGGGGAGAAGGCTCAAACATTGCCGACGTATGCTGTACGCTGCACGTTGATATTCTTGGTTGATGCTTCTAATCTGGAACACACTGCTCAACCGCCTCAATTTGATCTAGACGGAGTTGTGGGTGTTCGTCATCGCTCTTTTTTATTTTTGTTTTCCAAAATGGTCGCCTCGCCTCGTCTCGGCATTTCAGTTTCCGTCGATGTCGCCGTCGCCGCCGCCGTCTAAACAAAAAAATAAAATAAAAATAAAAAAAATGAGGTCAAAGCGCTCCTTTTCTCTGACGCACTGCCGAGCCTCGGTCCCTCCACCTTGTGCTCCCAATTCGATCAGCTGCAATTTCTGTGTGTGAGTTTGCGTCAGAGCGTCGGCACATGTTCCGCTTTGGTGACTACTCTCTCTCTCTTTCTTTTTCTCACAGTCTGGCAGCACAAGAGCCCAGACCAAATCAGCCAAGACAGCCATCCAGCCGCTTACTAGACGTCACCTTTTCTTTCCACACCTCTCTCTCTCCCTCTGTGTTCAGGTGCCTCTCATCTCCTCTTCTCCATCCATCCACCGCTACTCAGTCCCCATCATTGATAGCTTTATTCAATCCCATCCACCCTCGACTTCTTCCTTCTTCACCATCACCACCATCATCCCGAACGAATACCCAATACCCCCGGCTAGCTCTCTCCTTACTGCTCGCCGTCCTCGTTCTATCACTACTCTTTCATCTATCTCTGTTCACACCACAACATCGTCGACGTCGATTCATCACAATGGCCGACGCACAGTCTACCGTCACCAGGGCAACCTCGCTCAGCAGAAAGTCCACCGTTGCCAGCCGAAACGCTTCCCTCATCAAGAAGAACACTGGCCCTCACGAGCTTCGCCCCTCGGACATTCTCATTGAGCGTTTCACGGGTAAGTTGCTTCACTTCAACCACATGATTCACATGATTCAAAACTGAACAGCAAACTGACGAAATCTCACTGCTTTTTTCTTCTCCTTACTACTACAGGCTGGAAGCACATCACCAAGCAGCTCATCAGCTACTTTGAGGGTATCGCCGACATCGAGTACAACACTGCCAAGGAGCTTACCAAGCTCGGCGGTGTCATCCAGGTCCCCTTCCGCGAGGGTAACCAGTTCCTCGGTGAAGACGGTATCCAGGACATTTACTATGGCATCCGCGACAAGACCCGCGTCATTGCCGACCACCACGCCAACCTCGCCAAGACCGTCGAGGGCTCCATCGTCCAGCACCTCCAGAAGCTCCGATCCGAGATCAAGGCTCACATCAAGAATGTTCAGCAGGACACTGGCAAGCTCGCCAATTCGGTAGCCAAGGAACGTGAGATGTCGACCAAGATGATCACCGAACTCGCCCGTTCCATCACTCTCCTCAAGAACACCCCCATGAGCGTCACTGCCCGAGAGGACCCTTACGCTGCCAACCAGCAGGTCTTCCGTCAGCTCCAGCGCCAGGTCAACGAGGAGAACGCTCTCCAGAAATCCATCATCATCATGCAGCAGAACTCGGCCCACTTTGAGGAGGGCATCGTTCGCAGCATCCAGAGCGCTTGGCAGACTTTCGACGAGTGGTCTGGCCGCATGTCGGCTCAGGTCCAGGACACCTGGCTCAGCCTCGGCGTCCAGATGCGTTCGCTCCAGCCCAACTCGGAGTGGATCGCCTTTGCCGCCCGTTCCGACCACCTGCTCGACCCCGACACCCCTCTCCGCAACCCCGAGACCATCGACTACCCCGGCAAGGACGACCCTTCGGTCATCCCCGTCCACCAGGGCATCCTCGAGCGCAAGAAGCGCTTCACCAAGACCTACAAGGAATCCTTCTACGTTCTCACCCCCGCCGGCTACCTCCACGAACACGGCTCCTCGGACCCTACCAAGCACCCTCAGCCCGAACTCTCGCTCTTCTTGCCTGAATGCACCCTCGGCCCTCCCTCGACCATGGCTGCCAAGAGCCACAAGTTCCACATCGAGGGTCGCAAGGTTACCGGCAACCAGAGCGCCGTTCCCTCCAAGGGTCTTGCCAGCCTCGGCATGGGTCGCGAGCACGCCTACACCTTCCGTGCTCGTAGCCACGAGGAGATGATGGAGTGGTGGAACGACATCAAGCAGCTCTCCAAGGTCTACCTTACCACCTCGGAGCAGATGGACCGATCCGGTATCGTCCCCGCCGCCGTTCGTGCTGCCGGTTACCGTTCCGAAGAGGAGGAAGATGAGGAGGAGGAGAATGGGAGCTCCATCGAGGAGGAGGAGGACGACGAGGAGTACGAAGAGGCTGCTGATGAGAACGACGCCACTGCTGCTCCCGCCATCGCCGGCGCCTCGCACACCGGTGCTGCCACCACCGGCACCTCTGCTGCCAAGGAGGAGGAGGTCCCCGCCTACTCTGGCGGCGCCAACCAGGGAGAGGTCGGCCCCAACGGCTACCTTCTCGAGAAGAAAAGCGAATCGGCCCAAGCCGGTGAACCTTCCCAGGACGGCCTCAACCGCTCCGCCAGCTCCGCCGGCAAGGAAAAGGCCGCCGAAACCGAAGCCGCCAAGGAGGCATAAAGAAACTCTTGATCCCCCTCTTCGCCCAATCCCGAATCGATATCCCAGGAGCTTCCTTTCCTCAATGACCGTTCCGGATCCGTTTAACCTTTACCCCCTTTGATAACCTACTCGGATGCTCCGCTGTTGTATACGATTTTCTTCTTCTCATTCTTCTTCTTCTTGTTGGTCATCCCATCCCCCCAAAAAAAGGAATCTTTCTTTTTGATGCGATGAAATACCTTTTTGTTGCTTGTTAATATCACTTTTGCTTCTCTTCTCGACTCATTCGTCATTGTGTGTGCGTGTCTGTCGGTGTTGGTGTTGGGTTCTGACGATGAGGAACTCACATCGTAAAAAGAGGAAAAATCCGTCATGAAGCCACCCTTGAAGACACCCCCGATCAGGGCGCTGATCGGGGGTGTCTTCAAGGGTGGCTTCATGACGGATTTTTCCTCTTTTTACGATGTGAGTTCGGGAGTCACCGAAATCAGGTGCAACTTCTTATCTCACGGAGCTGCTTTCAACCGCTTTCAGACAAACGACATGACGACCCAAAGAAAATAGACTTGGACAAGATATTGCAGCCAACATTCACATCTCTGCGATGACTCTTAAGGAAATACTACACTTGCCAACCAATATCTGATGGCGAAAGCCAACGCGCTTCCTGCAACCTGCAATATCATGGTATGAATCCATAGTCCCCACTCTGTGATATGGGGACCGTGGAAAGGTTTTTCTTGCCCTTGTTTTGCGTTTGGGTTGTGGCTTACGCCACGCATGACCAAGATCGCATTTAGAAGGGTGAGATTGGTTGTACTTTTGATCATCCTCTTGTTTTTGTGCCCCTTTGTGTTGTCTGCATTCCAATAGTCCAGCTGTACCAGTTTTAGCGCAGCGAGTACCTCGAGCACGACCGTGGTTGCAAATCCAGCCTTCTTGAGCTTTTTCTTGGAAGTATTCGGCAATTGACTGTCCGCCTCTCCATCGCCCGAAGCAAAATATTGGATCGAAGGATACAAACATCCACTCTCCGGATCAAACCTCGGAACTCTATGCCTCGGATTGGGCACCATCCCAAAAAGCTGTGGACAACTTAGTAGGAAATTCATCACCTGTGGTAGAAAGAATAGCAAAACCGTCTTGCTAAAATGACCCAAAATCCCCACAGTACTAAAAACCATACCTGCAAAATAGCAAAATGTATCGCCGACGAAAACCTTACTCGGATACCTGTTCCACTTGAGCAATGCCAAACATACGCCACAGAGCGGCAGCAACAGGTAGAGACTGAACAAATGTCGACGTAGCAATTCCTTGGACGATCGTGAACCCGCCATTCCCGCTCGTGAATCGAGATACAACATGTCGTTGAGACACAAGGAGAGGGCAATGATGAGAGCTTGGCCGACTTCGACGCCGTTGATGCCGGCTAGGATGTTGATGCTGTTGGTGCAAAATGTGCTGAGCAACGACATGTAGAGGTAGTATAAAGGTCCCAGATCCACTATTGAGGTTGCAAGAATTCGACGTAGGAAAAAAGGCCATCTGGGCACAACGACGCTGGTCAAACCTCCACCTGCGTAGTAGACCATCAGGAGGGGAATGCTGCTAATGATAGGAATGGGAAGTTTGTACCTCCATCGGATGTCGAATACGTCATCGAGAAAGCCGAGCACTATGGCAGAGAGGAAACTTAAGAGGGCGGATAGGAACGTGGCCAATTCGTGATGCGGAAATCCTCCCCTTCCGTCCATTGCTCCTTCCCACGCATCGGCGGTTGAGTCGGATGTTGTGATCCCGGGTAGAGGACGAGATGAAAAGTATCGGAAGGGAATGAAAAGAAACAGCAATGCCATGTACACGGCGGCTGTGGGCAATCCCAAACTCTCTGGAATAGGTGCAAGGGAAGTTTTGAGCAGATCACGACCCTTGAATCCGCGAGATAGAAAGACGTCCTTTGTCGAGGCGATCGCGAGAGAGGTTGCCCAAAACCCGATAAGGGATAGTCCCATTGCGGCAAACAGACCCGGAAAGGCCGTATCGTAGTACACAATTGCTTCCCTCGAACTGGAGGACAGAAGGTGATCGAGAATGATGGAAAGCCGCGATGGAGTAGAAGAGAGAAAGTAGGAGGAAAGGTATTCGAAAGGTGGCCAGTTGGAGATGCGACTAAGGCCAGATGCTTCCAGCTGCAACAAAGGCGGCAGGAATAAGGATAGCGTGCCGAGAGGCAGCACAATCGCTGCTGTTATGAGCGACATGCTTCGCTCTCACACACGCATACACCCTCGTAGTACAGTCGAGAAGGATTGGGGTCGAGGTTGATGGTGGTGAAAAAAGGTAGGAGGGATGAATCAACGAAAGTGCAACGTTGGAAGATGTGGACCGTGCAAAGTGAGCCAAGATGCATTTCAATCAGGGTCCTCGTCCACAAGTGGAGTTGAGAAGAAAATGCATCAAAGATTCGCATGGATCGACAGTCTGACGTGGAGCTTGCTCTTTGTTCCAAAATCAAACATTGTCCATCACAACGTTCTCCCTCCCACATGCTCACTTTCACATTCGATCCACGAAGGCAACCCCATATCTAGAACGCAAAAATCTGCTTTGATTGCCAATGTCAACGCAACCACAAATATGCGTATATCTCCAACCACCGCCATCTCTGTCCTCACAATCTCAGAAGAAGAAAGAAAAGAAACAAGCGATAGGGAAGAAGGGAAATGTCTTCACAGACCCAGATTAACAGCAACTCCAGCTTGAGCAAAAGCCCCCGCAAAAGAGGCTTCCACCGCAGCTCTTCTGACCTCTGCAAACCTGCCAGCGGTCCAAGTACCAAGCCGGACTGTGCGTCTTTAGTTGCAGAAAAGCTGATCACGCCAAAAAGAAAAAGTGCCGCTGCTTCTACAGAGAGAAGCTCGCCCCCCCCCGCCACTCACCCCGAAAAGACATACTCTCGAGGGCAACGGGAAAAAGACGAATCTGGACCAGATGAATGTTGATGTCGCTAGGCTATGACTCAAACCCCGGTCACGGGAACGAATTTCGCCACAGATGTGGCAAAAAAACGTTCCAAGACTCGGTGCTCTTAAGACCCAGCATGGTGCCTTTCGGCCAAGGGAAGGGGGATGGAGGAAGGGATTAGGAGAAGGGTGGGAAAGGTAGGGAGGAGACGGAAGGGGGATAGGGGGAGAAGGATGCTCATAGGAGAGGGAAAGAAAGGTCAGCACAGACAATGAATCACGTAACAATTTGATGATCAGAGAGCAACGCAATAAAGTTGCTTCCTCTCTCTCTCTCTCTCTGTCTCGAAGGACCGAGCTACACGACATCCTCAAAGTCGTCCATGCCGTCGTCGTCTTCATCGCCGCCGCCACTAGCTGCCGGCTCTGCTGCGCTTGATTGCTCTGGCTTGGCTCTCTTGTTGTCAGCCTCGCTAGCTGACGGAGACCGTGATCGCTTCCTCGTGTCCGACAAAGGCTGAGTGACTTCCTCGAAATCGTCAAACTCCTCTTCCTCGACGGTGGCTGGCTCGCTGGGTTTGGACGACGCGGCGGCTTCTGCTGTCTGAAGACTGGCATACTGCGCATAGTAGTCGTCGTCATCGCCGTCGTCATCATCTTTGCCTTCTTCGACATCAAAGCCGTTGGTAGATTGAAGACGCTGCTGCTTGCGACCGAGAGCGGTTTGCTCGCCACTGACGGTACTTGCGAGATGCCAGGCGGGAAGGGCATTTTGCTTTCGCTGCTCGTCCTCAGCTTTCTGCTTTGCGAGTCGACGAGCTGCCTCGGCGGCGGGGTCGTTGGACGCGAGATCGACTTGGAGGGTAGGCGCGCCGTTGACAGTTGATGATGAAGGCACAGAGCCGGCATCGTCGGAGCGGCTGGTGAACCAGGGTTGCGAAGCAGCGTGCTTGGTGAGCCAAGCGCCGACGTCGAGAGGGGGTAGAGTGATACCTTCGGTGCGACGAAGACCTCCGAGCAAAGTTGAGAGCTGCTCGTTGAAGCGCATCAGACTGTCTTTGCTCCTCTTGACATCTTCAGCCTCTTCGTTGTCGACGAGCTCAGTGCTGCATCCTGATGTCTCGCAGACAAAGACGTTGCGGAAGATATCGAGCAGATGAGCAACCTCTAGAGTCGAGTACGACTTTTTGCAACGAGGACAGACGTAGCCTTTGTTATCGAGCTCGTTTCGTAAGCGTGTGTCGATCTTTTTACGAATGGACATCATACGCCATTTAGTGACGTCGAGGAAGAGCTTGAAATCGAGGTAGTAGTAGGTACGGGGTACGCTACGATTTGTGATGGCATCTCTAATCTCGTTTCTGCGAAAAGTGCAGATGAGCTTATCTTCCAAGAGCTTTGACGAGAGTGCTGCGAGCTCCTTGACCTGGATACCAAGGCGATGTGCGAGGACATCGGCAGGGAGAACGGTGATGCTGACGAGTTGATCCATAAGGACAATGTGTCGATCTTCGTAGAAGATGCGTGTAACGATCTGAGCCATTCGTCGGATGGTGGAGAGTTGCTCTTCGCTAGCGAGCTTGACTTCGGAGTCGTGGCCAGCACGGCCGAGACTGGTGATGCTGGACATTGTTGGTGGGGGTATCTAGAGACGTAAACGATAGGACAGGACAGGACCGGACGGGACCGACGACGACGACGAGATGATGCAAAAATGAGAGAAACAAAAGAAATACAGTCAGACGTAACAAGAATCCATGAAGAAGAGGAGAAAGCAAAATGGCAAAAAAAGAAGAAATTCCAATGCCTAGTTGAAGAGCATGATGATGAAGATGGTGGTGGTGGAGGGGAGCGTAAGATGAAAGAGGAAGAGTTTGGTTTGATGATGGTGAACACAATTCAGAACCAAAACAAATTGGGCCTTTCCACTGTACTGTAAACTCTGTACCGCAGTTTTCCACAAATCGCACAATCGCTGCCACACAGAAACATCGGTTCCGCTTCTTCTTCTTCCTCTTTTCCCTTCTAGATCGATCGGCTACAGAAGATCGGGGCTGTTGACAGACCGATTCGAATCTAGTGCAATATGCAGACAGGGTCCAACTTTTTTTTTTTTTGTGAGTGGAAATGAAGCAGACGTGCAGTTGGAGAGTGTCACTACTTCAATCAGTCACTCTCTCATCAGTCACTCCAACCTTGATTTCACTTCGCACGGCCTTTTTCAGAAAGGAAAAAAAGAAAAGAAAAAAAAAAAATAACTGAGCCAGAAGCAGTCATAACGTGTCGTTAACTCAATCCAGTCCTCCTCCTTCTCTCATCATCATCAACGAGCCCATCTCTATCGAGCACCACTTTCCAGATCGATTACTCCAACGTCAATTCGCTTCTCCACAGGCTCTTTATTCCATTTCTTCGCTTCCCCGATTTCTAGCTCCCGACTCAAGCTTTGTGGCGATGGAGCCGCTGCCTTAAGCTGTCCTGAAACGTTCCTATCTAGCTGACTGCGCGTACGCCTGCCTGCGCACTCGCAGCGCTAACCATAATCACCATGTACAGGGTGCCTCCGCTTCCACTCCACCTCGACTCCTATGAGGGTTGGCGGCCGTCCGAATCCAATCCCACGATTCCAAAGATCACCAACAACATCTCGGCCGCCGATATGTGGTCTCACTTTATCAGCCAGCGTCGCCCTGTCATCATCGATGGTTTCCTTCCAGACAAAGATTGGAACGCTTCCAAATGGACCGATCTCGAATACCTCAGGTCAACCGCTGGCCAAGTCCCCGTCAAAATAGAACCAGTTCATCCCGCTGCCGGCCATTTCGGTACTTCGGTGAAAAGGAAAAAGGTCAAGTTCGCCGAGTTCCTCGATCTCCTACAAGATCAACAAAGTGCAGGAAAGTGGTATCTCACAACCCAATACGTCGAGCAAGGCGAAGAAGACCAGAATACGCCCAAGGCCTCCACAAGTGACGATATCGACTCAGAAGATAGCGACTACGAGCCCGAACTCGACAACGTTTTGCCCGCACCCACCAATGCCCTCTCCAATGACTTCCCTGCCAAACCCGAGCTGCTCGGCAACCTCGTTCTTCAGCAGTGCAACCTGTGGCTCGGCAACAGCAAAGAAGGCAAAAGCTCAGGTTTGCATCACGACTTTCACGACAACCTTTACATTCTTCTCTCCGGCTACAAGCGCTTCCTTCTCTTCCCGCCTTCAGCACATCGCTACTTGCATCCTCGCGGCTTCATCGAACGAGTACATTCTAATGGCCTCATTGTCTACGCGCCTCCTGGCGACCTTCCTTCCTATGTGCCCGTCCCCGGTCGCAAGCAGCAGCTTCCTATTCGTCCAGACGGCTTGGTTCCCTCCGATGCTGCCAGGTGGCGAAGAAAAGCTCGCCTCCGCGTCAAGCGCGAGATCGACGAGCGAGCTGCTGCCGACGCCGGCGAAGGATCTCGCACCAAAAGCCAGCGCAAAGGCAAAGCAAAGCAGACAAGAGCTCAGGAGCTCGCCGAAGAGGCTCTCCTACAAGCTGAAGCAGAACTCCGCATCTGTCGCATGGACGAAGAGGGTATCGATCCCGAAGCAGACACCTCGGAAGACGACGACTACGACGACGACAGCAATCCCGACCTCGAGGGCCTCTTGAACACGCTCGTTGGTTCCAATGGCGCTCAGCTCGCCCAGTCCTCTGAAGAAGAGCAAGACCAAGACAGCGATGATGACGATGACGACGACGACGAAGACCAAGGCCGCAAACTCATCGCATCTCTTCCAAATCACATGAAAGACATCGGCATCGCAGCGCTCTCCGGTGACCCAGAGGCGTTCGAGAAGCTCCGTGCATACTTGGATACTGTCGCCGAGTCGGATCCCTCCGAGGAGGATGAGGTCTCCAATCAAGAGGAGCAATCCGACGAGCAATCCGACGAGCAATCCGACGAGCAATCCGAGCCGCTACCGGAGAATGGTCTGAGCGCTTCAGAAGAGGAGGACGATTCAACCTCCGAAGATGATGAAGACGATTCAGAAGGGCTTCTGGTGCCAAAAATGGTCACATCCAATGGCTTTTCGCGCAAACGCAAGGAACTTTCAACACCGGACGAAGAAGAGGAGCCTTCTGAAGATGACGAAGACCAGAGTGAATCAGATACTGTTGAATCTGAAAATTCCATGCCCACCAAACGCGTCAAGATCGCATCACGTGTCGAGACTGCATCGGAACGAAGTGACGACGACGACGATGACGATGACGAAGAAGAAGATGACGACCAGAGTCAAAGTGAGGAGGAAGAGTCCAGCGAGGATGAAGACTCGGGTTTGCCAACCTTTGCAGGAGCCGATTCGGGCTCAGAGTTTGGAGATGTGGATGAAGGCGAAGCTGAGCTTGAACGCCTCCTCGCCATGGCTCAGGATCAGGAGGGAGCAGACGATGCTGAATCATCATCTGCAGAAGGCGAAGACAATGAGCCGCAAAGCTTCTCGCGCATCCCGCCACACGTCTTGCATCGCTGTCTCGGCGTGCCCGATGACCCATCCCGCCCCATGCCAAAAGCCACTAACGGCTCTGCAGGCTCACGCAAGAAGAAAGCAGCAGCTGCCGAGCCGTATACGCTCATGCCTGGCTGTCCGCCACCCATCGAGGTCTTCCTCAAGCCTGGCCAGATGCTCTACCTTCCAGCCAGCTGGTACCACGAGGTCACGTCTTCCTCTTCGCCTCCCCTTCATGAACAAGTCGACTCGAAAGGCCAGAAGCAGCCCTCCAGCGAGGTGCATATGGCATTCAACTACTGGTTTCACCCTCCAGACGCTCTCGAGTTCGAACCTGTCGAGCCGAGGCAGGCTTCCGCTGGCGGTCAAGGCCGAGGGTCCAACGAAGTCTCTGTGCCGGGTTTGGGCGTCGGGCTCGGAGAAAGCGCACTCGAGCACCGCGGTGCTGGCACCGGAACTCATGAAAGGCCATACCGTGATGCCGAAGTCTGGGACGAAGTCGCACACGCTGTCGCGCAGCAAGTCAAGCTGGCAAAAGACAGTGCGTCCAAATGATCAACCTCATGTCATCTCATTTCATCGTCAACAACACCATCGCATTCAAGCCCCTGTCACGGCACATGTTATCTCATCTTTCTCGTGGTCACCATTCTTGGCGTGCGAATCGGCAAAAACACCTATCTGAGGTCAAAATACGTCTATCATTGCTGTTGCACACTCTTCTAAAACCCGCTTTCCTCGAACGCAACCAAACTTTGCCCCAGCGTACCGTCGAACAGCTTCCACACATCCGGCATCGACTCCAGCGCCGGCAAAATTTGAGCTAGCTGCTGCTGGGGCATGTTCAGATTCATCCCCGGAATGTTGTTCGCTGCCGTTTGGTTGCCGACCAGGGACATATTTGGCTGAGCTGTTGGATTGGTCAAACTTTGTGCTGTTGCCGCCGCGTGTTCGCTGCCATGAGGTGTGTCTACGCGATCTCTCCATCCTGAAGCATTTCTGGCCGACCCTCTTGTCTCGTCCAGGTCGCCATTGATCCCGCCGTATTGCAGAGTGCTCGCGGGGCTGGTACCGTATGCGGGACCAACACTGTTGGGACCGCTGTTGTAGTTCATAAACATGCTCGATAGCGAATTGGCCGCTTCGCCGGGGTGAAACGATGCGCTGTTACCAGCACGAGAGGTAGAGTTACCAGCAAGAGGGTTGAAATTGCTTGATCCGTATCCGAACGATGCGGTTGGAAGCGAAGCGGTGTGTTCCTCGTCCGGCGATGTGCCCTCGGCAAGTGCGGAAGATACATCAGAGCGGGTAGAGCCGTGGTTGAAGTGCGAGAACCAGCTGGCTTCCAACGTCTTGTCAGCATGCGGGTCGTCTGGATAAGATCGGCCGACGACAGGATCCGTCGTAGATGAGCCCGCAGGGAAGCCGTTTCGCGAGGTGACATCAGAGATGCGTTGCGACTCATTCTCGTCCTCAGGCAACCGAATGCGCTTGAGAACCGAATCGACTCCGTCCGTCGTCTTGCGCTTCCTCGGCTGGCCCGGTCGTCGACCATACCGCTCTCCCTCTTCCAAAAGATCCGCAAGCAGCTGACATCCTCTACGAGCAATAGCACTCTTCCGTGTGAAGCGGCCGAGTGCCTCTAGAGCACGCTTCACCTCTTGCCTTCGCAGAGCACGATGAGAACCGTGCGAAGAAGGCTGAAACATGTCCAACGCCAAGATCGTAGCAGCAGCGACCGAGTGGTACGGAATGGTCCACAGCGCACCTCCATGGACTCGAGACTGCAGGTCCAGCTGTGGCCTATCGTCTCCATCAGCATTGAGGCCGAGCCCGCGCTCGAGCTCGTGCAGTACCCCACGGGCTGTCTCGATCGACGCGATTTGCGATAGTGCTCTCTCCTCCGCTGAAACGTCGCGAGACAAGAAGGCACGGTGCATCACCAGAATCTTATGCTGCACTGAGATGAAGAGATAGTGCTGCAGGACGGTGGTAAAACTGGGCAACGCAGCGCGGCTGCCCTGCGTGGACGCTGATCTCGAAGGGTCTAGGCAAGCCTTGAAGCGATCCGTGACAAACCGAAGGCGATCCTCGTGATGCTTGACTAAGGACAAAGAGGGGACGTCGCGGGTTTTGTTGAGGTCCTCGAAAAAGTCGCAGACAATCTTGGCTACATGGCAGGTGAAGCGCTGCTTGGAGGCCACGGTGAGCACGTTGACCTCGCGATTGACCAGTCGACCCTCTTCCAGATCTTCATCGGAGCAGTTGTGCGGCAAAGGTGTGTCGTACTGTCCCTCCACGATGGAGAAACAGCCGCTGAAGGGGATGGCAAAGTAATCTTGCTGTGTAAAAGCCCACCAAACCCGTTTGCCAACTTCGAGATCGATGATGCGCTTTTTCCAGATCGCAAATTGCCGAGGAGACTCGTCGGGAAGCCGACAGGAGCCCGTCTCCTCGCACTGAATGCCTGCACGATGAAGCACCTGGCCCCGCTGCACCGCGCATGCTTCCAAAAACCTTGCCGTACGACCGAGTGCGTGCAGGCCCAGCGTCTGACCGGTCTTGATGCCGATGGCGAGGAGGGAGGTCAGCAGATCACTTCCACAGATATTGTGTCCTGCAACACACAGGATCGCAATCGTTTGGCAACAGTATACCGAAGGCTTGACAAGATAGTCTGCCAGTTGAAATGAGTCCATCGCTGCATGCAGCAGAATCGAGACATGGCGCGATCGCTCTGCCTCGGCACCTAAGCCACAAAAGGCGCCCTCCTCTTCTGACATTTGATGAATCGCGATACCGCAGATGACGTAGAAGAGGGAAAGCCATGCAGGATCAATCGCTCGATATCCGTCGTATTCCGTGTCGTCTACGTTGCCCTTCTCGGCCATAGTAATCGCCACAAAAGCCTCAACCTCCTTTTCAAACGTTGGAAAGTGGACACAGCAGTGCTGCCAAGCACCTATTTCTTTGGCTACGCCGACAGTCCGACGGATTGCGGTGGGCGAGAGGGTCACTGCCTTGATCCCATCCGTGACGGGCTTGACTGCTGGCCTTGCGAGCAGGTTTGCCGGCGGCAGGTCGTCTGGGTGGGACCGCAGCAAGGTCTCGATCCGGGAAACGACGCGAGCAGGAAGACCGCGATGAAGATGCTTGAGCATGCGCGACCTTCCATCAGTACCATGTTCTGCAGCAGTGGCTTCGGTATTATGGACGTGTAGTGAGGCAGAGCTTCCGTTGATTGATGTCTGGCGTGTTGCGCCGGGGAAGCCGGGCAGATCCCGGTGATTCGTCTCTCCTTCGCTGTCTGACGAGTTGACGTCGAAATCGACATCACGCCTCCTGTCCTTGCCGAGAGTCAGAAACTCGAGGGTGGTTGCTGCATCTGTCGAGGCCAGCTCGGCGTTTCGTTCTTGTGGTTGCATTGATGGGAGGGTGGGATTCGATCGGCGTGTCAATTCCGTCGCTGGATTCAAGCGGGCAGCACCCACAGCATCGAACTCCGGGGCATTCGTGCGTCCTTCTGCTTCGGTCAGGTGTGAATGCTCGTTCACACTATTGCGTGCGGCTCGTTTGCCATTTGCGACAACAGATTCGACCTCGTTCTTGGTCCAACTTGCTCGATTTTCGCCGATTACGGAGATGACCTCCTCCACATCGTTCAGCCTAGCTTTGACGTCCTCGATAGATTCCTCTTGCTTCGCTTGTTGGTTCAGACGCTGCTCGATCCTGTCCAGCTGCTGTTGCAGTCTCGAGAGACCTCGAAGGAAGACGTCGCTGCCATCCTGCACGAGCGGCTTCAAGTCTCCCTGTACGCTGACAGCAGAGGAAAGTCTTCGACGTGAACCAGAAGGCGTCGTGCTTCCGTCGATGATCCGGCTATCGTCGCTCTGCTGTTCAGGAGAGCCTGGTAGTCGTTGGGAAGATGGACCCGCTACCTCGTACGACGAGCCCTCAAGTCGGCAGTGCTCTGCCCTTCCCCGTTTGACACATGATGCACAGGGCACCTTCTTGTCGCACCGAATCTTGCGCCGTGCGCATTCAGTGCAAGACCAAGATGGTCGCTGGCTCCTTTTGTACGGTACAAGCACAGGCTTCGCATCCTCTCCAACGGAGCTAGGGGGGCCGGCCATTTCGCATTGCTCGATTGCTGTAGAGGTCCTTGTATGCGCTGTTTCCCAAGTCAGAAGGGGGAGTGTAGGAAGGGGGAAGTTGGAAAGAAGTTGAGGCGCGAAGATTGCTCCGTGTCAGGCGGCTATCTGGATCCGTGCCGGTGCTGGGAGGGTGGAGAAGGTCCAAGACGGGAGCGTTCGAGATGGCGAGCATGGAACTGCCAGATGATGGTGTTTGCTGAAGAAGCAGTTGCTGCTTTCCGCGAACTTACTCCTGGTAAGACTCGATCCGCTTATCTCGTGCCGTTCTGAATCCCGAGCCTGACTTGTGATTTGTGGAAAGCCTTATCGGGTTCGGCTTGTGGGGTAAACCCGGATGATTGGTTCGCGAGAAAACTGTTACATCTGTCCCGCATGCACATCACTCATAGACTAGCTGTGGAAGGAATCCTCTGTGGAAAAATAAGATTTGCGTATGGATCGACCAGACCTGGGGTCAATCTTGTCTTTAGGAGCCTATTCATGATTGAGACCATCACCTTCATCTGATGCAGCCTGCAACTTCTGCAGAACGAACAACTGGCCGCGGTTGACATGCCTGAGCAATCTCTTTTGACATCTTTTTGGCGTTGCATGCTTGTTGTACTGTACTGTACTGTACTAAGTCCTGAGATTGATCTGTCAGGGCCATTCAGCTATTTGAGCTAAGTCATTGACTGTATTTCGATGGAGACATAATTTAAAAGCAGCTGTATGGCCCTTTTTGGTCTTGTCATCGAATACAGGCTCGAACCACATCGTAAAAAAGGAAAAATCCGTCATGAAGCCACCCTTGAAGCCACCCCCAATTGGCTGGCTTCCTGCAAAGCCACCCCGGGTGGGTTTGGTAGCCACCTAGGGTGGCTTCACAATAAGCCAGCTGATCGGGGGTGGCTTCGAGGGTGGCTTCGTGACGGATTTTTCCTTTTTTCACGATGTGAACCCACAAACTGTTGGTAGTCAGCCAAAAAAAAAACTCATATTCAATCACATCGTAGAAAAAGAAGCCACCATTGAAGCCATCCGGGGTGGCTACAGCGAAAAGCCACCCTTGAAGCCAGCCAGATCGGGGTTGGCTTCAAGGGTGGCTTCGAGGGTGGCTTTGTGACGGATTTTTACTTTTTTTAGGATATGATTGTAAATTCATCATGGGGCTGAAAAACATCACGATCATTCCTCTGAGGATCCAAGTCAATAACTTAACGGGAGTGGCCCATAACAGAGTCAGGCCCATTAAAGAATCACAAATACAATTTTTCCCCGAAGTGTTCAAAAAATTTCAAGTAGGAATACAAAAGCGTGCATATTTTGTATTGCTGATTCTTTAATGGGCCTGACTCTGTTATGGGCCACTCCCGTTACAACAAAATTAATGGTTCCATCAAGATGAATAAACATTAAGGGTTTGCTAAACATCAATATGGCATTCACGATAAAGAATAATGACGTGACTGGCCCATTAGTGGGTCACCAATCACATCGTAAAAAAAGGGAAAATCCGTCACGATACCACCCCTAAACCCACCCAGGGT
This sequence comes from Ustilago trichophora, assembly GCA_900323505.1. Classification (NCBI taxonomy): domain Eukaryota; kingdom Fungi; phylum Basidiomycota; class Ustilaginomycetes; order Ustilaginales; family Ustilaginaceae; genus Ustilago; species Ustilago trichophora. The sequence goes on along the minus strand of OOIN01000021.1, from coordinate 574,853 downwards.
GGCTACACCACCGAAGCCACCCTCGAAGCCACCCAGGGTGGCTACGTTGAGAAGCCACCTTTGAAGCCAGCCAAATCGGGGGTGGCTTCGGTGGTATAGCCACCCTGGGTGGGTTCAGGGGTGGCTTCGTGACGGACCCTTTTTTAGGATGTAAATAGAACATTGGGGAGCTTTTGTACGTTAAGCTCAAACTTTGGAACACTTTTCGCAAACATTATCTCGGTGACCCACTAATGGGCCAGTCACGTTAAGTTAACGGGGGTGGCCCATATCAGAGTCAGGCCCATTAAAGAATCACAAATATAATTTTTCCCCAAAGTGTTCAAAAAATTCCAAGTAGGAATACAAAAGCGTGCATATGTTGTATTGCTGTTTCTTTGAAGGGCCCGACTTTGTCATGGGCCACTCACATTATCCTAGTAATAAATAAATAAAATCTGTCTTGAAGCCACCCCCGATCAGCTGGCTTTCTGTGAAGCAACCCCCAGGTGGCTTCGAGGAAGGCTTCCCGACGATTTTTTTCAAAAAATGTAGATGGATTTTTTGCAATGTCAAGCTAACGTTAGATTGTAGTCAATTTGGAAGCGTCTCATGTCTGTAAGATGCTCGGACGAGCAAAACAACATGAGTCGAATGTGAAGTTCAATGTGCAGCCAGACCGGCTGGCTTTGCAGCTGGCTTCGAGTTGGCACCTTCTTCTTTTTGGTGGGAACAAAATGCTAGTCATGCATGACATAATTAACGGGAGTGGCCCATAACACCAGGCCCATTAAAGGATCAGCAATATAAAATATGTATCTACTTGCAATTTTTTGAATACTTCAGGGAAAAATTGTAAACTTTTTGTGATTCTTTGATGGGCCTGACTCTGTTATGGGCCACTCCCGTTAGACGTTTTGGTGTCTGAAATTGGACTGTTGAGGCTGAAAAACCATGATTATTCGTGACTCTTTGATCTGATCCAGCTATGTTCCACTCACGTCAACGTGACTGGCCCATTAGTGGGTCACCGATAAGTTCCACTTTCTGCAAAAAGTGTTCAGAAATATTTGAAATATCAGTAAGAGAGCTCCTCAAAAACGTATTGACACCCACGAATCATATCCTAAAAAAAAGAAAAGTTTGACACAGGAACCACCCTAGCAACCACTTGGATGGCTGTTCCAAGCAGCCACCCAGAGCAAGCACCTAGATTGAGGGTGCTTGCGGGGTGGTTCCCCAGGAGCAACCACCCAGGGTGGATCCTAGGGTGGCTCCGGGGTCCGACTTTCACTTTTTTTAGGATATAAATTGGCCTGACCCGTTAATGGGCCAGTCACGTTTACAAATCATAAATGATCTGAAAAGTCGTTGAAATTGCCATTCGAAGCCTTGCGATTCGTCAAGATTTAACTTGAACATGAAATCCTGAGTTTTTCTCTGAATGCCCTGTCTGACTGCAAATTACTTGTAAGGAAAAGAAGAATCATATCGTAAAAAAAGGAAATATCCACCTCGCAGCCACCCGCCGGAGCCACCCCCGATTGTATTCACCACTCGGGACCAAAATGAATTGAATTTGATTTTTTTCATTACAATCGGGGGTGGCTCCGGCGGGTGGCTGCGAGGTGGATATTTCCTTTTTTTACGATGTGAATCACATTCGCGAACCCACCCGAGCAACCACCCCCGATTGGTGATTGCTATCGGATGGGTGCTGATAGGGAGACCACCCCAGGTGCTTGCTTGGGTGGGTGCTCAGGGAAACCATCCGGAGTGAGTGGTTGCCGGTTGGGGTTACGGATAACTAGAATTGAAGTAATTTTTTTACGATAAGATTCCAGTGCTGAATTTGAGCCCAAGTCTCATGATTCGCATCATCAAAAGGCAACGCCGTGTAAAGGGCCGCTTCTGGGCAACCATTCAGCAAGCACCTGGATCTGGGGTGCCGGCTGGTGGGCTCCAAAGACAAACTTGTACTTTTTTCGATGTTAATATTAGGGCCAAGTCGTACCGCACATGCCTGATCTCGTTGTAGTCCATTGCCTAGGCTTCTGCCACGAATCGCTACAGGAACATACCTTGTTGTAGGCAGAAGGCTGGATTCGGTTTGTAACGAGGACATCTGTCCAGTCATATTGCAGAGCACTAGGTTCCACAAATACATGAACAAGCAGCGTGTGTCCCTGAAACAAAGGTTACGGACACAAGAGATTGATCGTGTGCTGCGACCACGTTGGAAAGCGAACTAGCGAAACCGGAAAAAGAAAATTTCTTGGCTGCATGACAGCGTGAGCATGTCATGTGAATTGAGGTCTGTGCGATCCTGCTTGTACGCGAGGTATGGAAACGAAACCTCTTCTTCCATATCTTGGCCAACGACTCCATCCACAATCTACCCGCCTTCCTTCCCTTCCCTCCATCACCTCGTTCAGCCACGCTGGACTCCAAACGTCTTGCAACATGGCTTCGATGGACCAACACGAGCCTCTACGACAGCTGGATGCCGAGCTCAATGTGCATCCCGCCATCATCTCGGCGCTGATTCGCAGAGTCAAATCCCTGGTCACTCGACTCATCGACCGCGACATTGACGAAAAGAGGATCACAAGCTCTGAAGGCTTGATCGACGCGAATGTCATCTCGGCGTTCCACGAGCTGGGAGGCGATTTTGGCGATGCTGTCCCGTACGCATTGCTCGAAGCTCGCAAGACATTTGAACGGGATGCTGAGAAGCAGCCGCTGGATCACGGTCTGAATCGAAAGAGAATGGTCGCATGCGAAGTTCTTGTACAGCGTCTTGTTGCACACATTGAACGTAGCACCATCGAAAAGGGTCCGACAAACACAAGCAGCCACCATCTGTGCCTGACCAAGAAATTTCGTCGATACGAGAGCGACGGGGACATCGCGCTGCCAACTTCGGCGCTCGAAGCCGCCATCGACCAGCATTGCGTGCCAGTGCTAGCCTCTATCGAGGCAAGGAGGGCGACACAAGCCATCTGGGACGGCACACTGGTGCAAAAGTATTCGCCGGATGGCTACACCTACTTTGTGCCTTACGATAGAAAGGACGACGGTGCCTTCTTGTCGCATTTCGACCCTTCGCGGCTGGGCGTCCCCAAGTACTCGTACATCACGAACATTTTCCTGTGGATCTTCTTCCTGGCGATCTTCACTGTGCAAACGAGGACGCTCAAATCGTTCGATCTGTTCGAGGGCATCCTTTGGGTGATGGCAGCCGGCTACTTGGTCGAGGACGCATCTCGCTGGGTCAAGATGGGCGGCCTCGGCGCGGTGGAGTTCTGGACGGTCATGGACATTTTCACTGACGGCCTTCTGCTGGTGTCGTTCTGCTTCCGCGTGGCTAGCTTTGCAGCGCACGGCAAGAAGTCGGATTCGTACGAGCTGCGAGCTTTCCAGTTTCTGGCTTGCGTTGCGCCTCTGATCTGGGTGCAGCTTCTCAAGGTGTTTGACGGCTTTGTCTACTTTGGCACGCTGACGGTCATCATTCTGCGCATGTTCAAGGAGAGTGCCATCTTCTTCACGCTGCTGGCGTTGGTCATGGTGGGCTTCGGTCATGCGTTCCTTGCACTCGACGCTGCCGACGAGTCTCGTGTCGACAACGTGTTGGTCAAGATCGTCGACGTGCTGACGCAAGCGTTGCTCGGTGGTGCCGACTTTGATCTGACCAACGAGGACGCCTTCGGGTATCCATACGGGCACATCCTGTACTATGCCTACTGCTTTGTCACTGCCGTGATTCTGCTCAACATCCTGATTGCCTTTTTCGGCACAGCTTACGGCGACGTGGTTGACTCGGCAGACGAGGTGTATGCGGCCTTTTTCTGCCAAAAGGTGGTTGCCATGGTACGGGCCCCGGACCAATTCGTCTACTTTCCGCCATTCAACCTTCTGGAAGCGTTTGTGATCGCGCCCCTGGAGTGGGTCTTGTCGCACGAAGCGTACGCCAAGCTCAACTACTCTGTGCAATCGGTGTTGTTTGCTTTGCCACTGATGTGTATCGCGTTCTACGAAAGCAGGGCGGCCCGCAACGGAGGCTCGATTCGTCTACCTTTGCTAGAGTCGGAGGAAGACGATCCCACCAGTTCGATGCTGAGCGGAACGCACGAGGACCCAGTCGTGCACGAGATGGAGGGCAGCGGTGGTCTACAAATCTCGCGAACCAAGTTTGAGGATATTGTCAGCAAAATGCAGCACTGATCCGATCAGGGTCAGGGTTGCGAGCCCACCATATTGGCTGATCGGACGGAAGGAACGCTTTGTCCGAATCTGCTCGAGCAAGAGGCTAGCTTAGTAATGTCGTAACATTGTCTTCGCCGCTGGCATGTCTGGGGAAACAAGTGGGCCGGATACATGGTACTATCGGCAATTCATTACTTTGCGTACAACGCTGTCCATTGCCTGCTGACTTCGATGGCTCTGTAGAGAGAAGAGATTGTGTTGAAAGGTTGAGAGATGCGGTCAGTTTTTGTACTTTTGCGATTCCGGGAATTCAGTATGGAAATACTCACCCCTTCTCGTCCTTCTTGTAGTGCTCGGCAACATCATTGGCGAGCGGGTCGTCAGGGTTTGGTGCGGAGAGCAAAGCCTGGACGGAAAGCAAGACGGTTCGGATCTGGAGAGCGGGGGACCACTTGTCTTTGAGAATGTCTAGGCAGATACGGCCAAGCTTGTCGATGTTTGGGTGGTAGATCTTGGTGAGGAAGCGGACCTTGGGCGCGGACATTGGGTACTCCTCTGGCAAGAAGAGCTCGAGACGGAAGACACCACCTATGGTGACAAGGCGAAAGTGGAGCGATGACAAGAAGAATGTGAGCGGATGAAACGATGATGTAGGATGTAAACATGTGCGGAACGCACCTTCGAAAGGGCTTTGGGAGGGGCCCGAGATGACGACGTCAAAGTATCTCAAGTTGTCCTCGTGAGGAGTTGCGCTGATTCCGGGTGCTGGGTCAGCAAGGAGTCTTTCGGTCTCCTGTAAACAGGGTGGAAGGTGAACGAGGTTCGAACAGCGGAGCACGTAGCACGAGATGGATCGGAAACGAGTCAGTTTTCATGAAACCAAGCGAGGCGAGGGTGTAAGAAGAGTTCATTGGAGGAAGTATCTGAGACGATGATTGGCATGCACTTACCTTGATGATGCGTTTTGGGAGCGACATGGCGGACTGAATGCCAGTGCTTGAGGAAGCGTGCGATAGAGGGTGTTGGATGGCCGGTGCTGGAGTCGATGTGATAGCAAGATGGAGGATGTGTGCTGAGATAGACTCGCGCCATTTCGACACTCCACACAAACACACGGCACACAATCAGGGTGTCCTTTGGACGGGTCCCCGATCGCGGCGCTCGGTCGGTGTGAAAATGAAAATAGGAATGAATCTCTCTCCCGATTGTGGCACTCTGTGTATATCTGAATTCCAACTGCGACCACGCTGTGATGCAATACAGTAATAAAAGGAGAATCTGGCAAAGAGGGCGGTGCAGTCAGAGTTTGTGATGGCCCAAGCATAGATGACACTACTGTACACACACACGCGATGCAGTTCACAGAGTCTCATTTGTCAACACTTCTACCAACTACAGCTTCCTTCATCGTCACGATATCACGATATCTTGACTCTCGATCAACCTGGCTTCGTTCCATCCCGAGTCTTGCACACCGAAGCTCCGCAAACTTCCGGAGCCTTGCACCCACCTCCACCTCCTCGAGGACGATCGTGAACACTCGTTTATCTGCTCGACCTAAGGGCCGCATGCCCGCAGAGGACAAGCAGCGGCGCAGGCAACACTCGTTTTCCATCAACCCAGCTGCAAACCCGCATCCTACATTCCAAGATCCTACTTCTACCTTGCAAACGGCCAACATCCTCATCGCTGCAAGCGTCTTGCTTTTGCTTCTTGGACTGGTTCCCTTCTTGATCCCCTTCGACTCCAGCTCTGCCTTCAACTCAGAGCACCACAAAGCCATATATCTTCGCTTTCCCTACAGTGTCGTCTTTTTCTTACCCCTCCTCATTCCACTCTCGACATACGTCGTCATCGCTCGTTGGACTGGCGAGAAGCACTACCGCCATTCTTAAGACATGCCATCCTCCTCCACCATCTCGTCCTCGGACAAGTCCAAGGTCAAATCCGCCATCCCCTCTTCCAACAACAAGATCATCACAGCCACCGTCGGCCGTGTTTATGCCGCTCATCCCGCCCCTTCACAATGGAGCTATACTGGCATTGAAGGTGCTATCGCTTTCGTCCGTGACCTTGCCAAAGCCACCTTTTACTTCAAGGTGGTCGACCTCAAGGGCACTCGCGGTGTTATCTGGGAGCACGAATTCTACGAGGGCTTTCAGTACAATCAGGACCGCACCTTCTTCCACTCTTTCGAAGGTGACGAATGTCTGATCGGCTTCTCCTTTGCCGATGAGAGCGAAGCCAGCGATCTCTTCAAGAAGGTCTCAAACCGCTCCAAGTATGCAAAGTCGAAGTCCAGCTCGTCCAGCACCAAGAAGAAAAAGTCCACCACAGGCGGCAAGATCGACAAGTCCATGATCGGGGCTCCCTCCGGCTTCAAGCACGTTGCTCACATGGGCTTCTCGGCTGAGCACGGCTTCAGCTCTGAGAATGTCGATCCTACCTGGCAGGCCCTTTTGGAGCAGCTTGGCAACCTCGGTATTAGCGAGAAGGACATTCGTCAAAACGAGAGCTTCATCAAGGACTTTGTCGGCAAGCGTGGAGGCCCAGGTGCTACTGCCAAGCCAACACCGCCCGCTGCACCCAAAGCAAAGAAGGTCCCACCTCCTGCTCCTACCAGCAAGCGCAAAGCGCCTCCACCGCCTCCCGCACCAAGGTCTCGTCATGCCGCGACTGCCTCGACCGCGTCCGCATCCTCTGTAGCCCAACCACCACCACCACCACCACCGCCGCCGCGCTCTGGGGCAGGTTCATCCGCCGCTCCTCCCCCTCCGCCGCCGCCTCCTGCGCGTGCACCAGCTGGTTCGAGCGCACCACCTCCGCCACCACCTCCTATGCGACCTGCAGCGGGTGGCAGCGCACCTCCGCCTCCTCCGCCTCCTCCACCCATGGGTGGTGGCGGTGCACCTCCGCCCCCACCGCCTCCGCCGCCCGCTGGTGGCTCGGCTCCCTTGCCACCTCCTCAGGACGGACGTGGAGCTCTCCTCGCGTCGATTCAGGGTAAAGGCGTTCACAACCTCAAGAAGACTGATTCAGCCGCTGCACCGTCGACCGGTAGGGCAGCGGCGGGTGGCGCTGCTGTTGGTGCAACAGCAGGAGCAGCCGCCGTTGCGTCAGCTTCCGATTCTCCGAATGCGGGTGGCGGTGATGGCGATCTCGCCAGTGCTTTGGCTGCCGCGCTCAGCCAGCGCAAGGAGAACATGGGCGATTCCGACGAAGAGGGATCCGACGATGATTGGTAGTCGCTCTTGCTCACCTCGACATTCACGGAAAGCCTGATCATCTCTATTCGCTCTTACAGCTGTCACGTCACCGAATAACATTGCAGTCCGCAGCAAACTTTTATTCCAAAACATCAGATCGTGTTGTGCCTATGAAGAGCGAGTGATGAAGCAAGTGTTGCCAACTAGACAGTTACGGTGACAGCAGCTGCGGGAAGCTGGCTTTCTTGCTTTTGAGGCGAAGGCAGAGTGCGCGCTGCAATGCCAAGCTTGTTCCTCTCCAACGCCTGCTTGATGAATTCCGCCCCTGTGATTGGCGCATACTTCTTGCCTGGTCCTTGAATCACAACGTTGCTGCGTGCCTGGTTGAAGAATGCGATCGAGTATCTTGGACCCTTTGGCTCTCCTTCCTTTGGCAGCCTGACTCTGTGGAAGGTTGACTTGAGCCGATCGTCCGACCATCTCATCAGCTGATCCCCAATGTTGCAAACGATCCGATCACTCCTTGCCTCTACGTTCCTCCAAGTGTTGCCGTGTCCGAAGTCGCCCACCACCTCTCGGCCCGGGCAAACTTCGAGACCGCCTTCGCCATCTCGCTGAAAGAGCATAGTGAGCACGTCAAAGTCGGCGTGGCTGCCTGCTCGCCAAAAGTTGTCGCCAAACTCTTTGCCTTCTACGCTGTGGTAGTGCAGCAATCGCAAGGTCGACTGGGAGTCACCTTCACCTGGATCCACCGTCCCGTCGGTGAAAGTAGAAAGTGGGAGACCCAAGCCTTCAGCGAAGCACTCCATAACTTTGACGCTGAGCTGCTGCACTGCGTTCATGAAGCTTTCCGCACGTTTGCGAAATCCGGGCACGTCCTCGTCAGATGGCCACATGCCCTCCATGCGTGCAAACTGCAACTGCATCGATTCCTTTTGGTCGGCCGTACCGGTGGAGGGTCGGATCTGAGCTCCCTTCTCCCAGCCCATGTTTTTGCCATTCAGCGGCGTCTTTGCTTTGACATTGTCGGGCAGCGCAAAGAACTCTTGCGAAAGCGCGAATGCATCCTGGATCTGGTCGGGCAAGATACCATGGTTCGAAAGCGTGCTGGAAGATAACCACGGCGCTTGTCAGCTTCTTGTGCAAGCATACAGGCGTGAATGAAGAGGACTTACAAGAAGCCAATGCGGGTGCTTGCGTCCATCAACTGATCGGTGATTTCGGCACGACGCTCTTCGAAATCATGCAGTGAGATGCACGGAACCGTGCTTTGGTCGTCCGTCTGAAAGATGGTCATGGTTTCGTGTCTTGATTCGAGTCGTTCAGTTGCTGCTACTTGTGTTGTGGGGTGACTTTCGTTGAGCACAATTTTGTGGACTTTTTATGCATCTGCTGGCCATGTGGTTGCAAGGTGTGTTGTCTTGCTCAACGACTTTTTCCAGAGTAGCACAAAGAGGCATTGCCAACATCGTAGCTCAACTGCTCTCTGTAGCAGAGTAATGGAGCAAAGTGCAAACGGAGAAGGACCCTTTACTGCATCTCGTTAAGATAAGGAGATGCGAGTACGCGCGGATTTCCGGATTTCCCGCGGCGCCTTATCTGAGATGGCTTCAGCATACGATGCATGCACATCAGACATCTCGTCCAGCCGACATCTGCACCAGCCAAATCTTCTTACAGTCGTCCGACATCCTTTGCTTCCAGTCAACCTTCCTGCAATGTTGGAGTCATACCGATGAGCCGACACTTGAAGCTGGGTCAATTGTCTTAACGTCAACAACCTTCTCATACTTGAATCGTTTTGCAGAAGTCGAGCTTCACGACCACCATCTCCTTTCTACAAACCGTCGAGGACATCCACCATGCTTACAGCCAAGCTTTCCGTTGCCCTGCTCGCCGCTGCTCAGGCCAAGGCGTACAGAGAAAACATTCACCCCGAGTTCCATTCAGGCTTGTCGATCAATTCAGTTCCCTCTTCTGATCGCGATCATTGGATGCGACTCGCCAACTCTGCCATCTACTATCCACCGGTTTCGCATCCTTGTCCTCAGGCGCCGTTCGGAACAGCTATTGTTAATACGACCTCGAACGAACTCGTCTGCGCCGTCGCGAATCGCGTCGGTTCCACGGGCGACCCAACGCAACATGGCGAAATTACTGCGATCCAGCACTGCACCAACGTGCTCCACAAGAAAGGTCTTTCTCCACAAGAGATTCTAGCAGCATGGAAGGAATTCAGCCTGTACACAAATGCTGAGCCATGTACTATGTGCCTGAGCGCCATCAGATGGGCTGGTTTCAAGGAAGTCATCTACGGAACCAGCGTCAGAACCATTGCCGAAAGTAAGTTGAGAAAGGGATGCCGGCTCTGAGAGCTTGTGACGAGCGATGACTGATCCTTGCTTTTTTCGTGACGTTACAGACGGACGCAATCAGATCTACATTCCCTCGAATCTTGTGCTCGAGAAGAGTTATTCTTTCGGCCACGCCACCCTCATGTGAGCGCAATCCCACGAAATGCGGCGTATGTTCTTGCTTCACTGGCTGATCAGGAGTCCTTCGTTCTATTTTTTTTCAGGCTTGGGAATGTTTTAACTGAAGAGACGGATCCATTCTTCCAGCACCAGTTCAACGAGTCGGCCCCCTGTCGTAAGTACACCTTCAAGGTCTGCAAGTGTCTCTTGTGTGGGCGAGGACGATGGCTCAACGTTTCTTCTTACTCTTCTGTTGGTCCATGTAGCCCTTGGCTGTCAGAGGACGCAAGTCGCCAATGCGCGTGTGAAGACATGCGAGCCGGTGCGTGACTGGCAAAAGCTTGTGCATCTGTCACACGCAGAAGACGAGCGCGTGGGGACTCAACCTACGTCCAAGACTCCTCTTCACGTTGAGCTGTAGACTATCTATGTTCGCGCTACGGAATCCGAAAAATGTCCCTGATCTGGTTGACTGACCGTAGAGGGAGAACACGATTTGTTTGCGTATGTGTGACAACTTCTTTGGCAGCAAATGAGGCGGGAACGTAGATGAGGAGGCGGACATGGCCGAAAGCGACGGCCGAGATCCCTTCTCCATATTTCACACCCGCCCTGTTCTCCTTTATCTGCCCGTGGGGGAAAGACACCGTGGGGAGAGCAGCGCTCTCACAAGCGGCCTGGGGAAGTGGAACGCAAACCCGGCCGTCGACAGCAAAAACCGCGGTGCGCGGGGTAAACCAGCGCGAGATAGCGCGATAGGGCAACCACATGGGCGCCCAACTGTCAGGCACCGTACAGTTTGAATGTCGCTTGGAAGTTTGCTTATCAGCAGTGCGTTTCTTGACAGGCTACCCGCTGTTCGCGAAATCTAGAATAATCGCAGGCAAGTCTTGGCGTTTCCACACACTCCAAATTCAGAAGGGTCGGAAGGTGGGTCGGACATCCAAATTCTCGTATTCGCAATGATAAGCGCTTCTTCTTCGAGCTGCGTTATCTTTCACTCCACAGCTTCTCGCCTAGAATCGAGACACTGTACAGCAAAGAGTGAGATATAAGATCTCTGAATCGGTCAGTGCCAGGATCGCAAGCTCGGGCATCTCCGAATAAGTGGACATCAATCGGAATTGTCGCTCCAGATGCGAGCAAAAAAAAATAAAAAATGGTGGAGCTGAGATTGCCACGCGACACCACTACTGCATGTGCGAATGATACGAGTCAACGTCGTTGAAGGCATGTTTTGGCAGCCCGAAGGATGCCATGTGCTTTGCAGCTGAAAGATACCTGACAGTTTGACAGATGTATAAAACAATCATGCTCTCACAGCCGATTTGGTCCAGTTCTGCATCCCACATCCGACCCTTCTCACCTCCCTATACCCTTCGCAGCATCTCATCATGGAGGGCAAGCCCAACGTCACAGTCGAGGAAGGCTCTCTCGCCTCTCTTCCGGCACCTCCTTCTCGCTCCTTCGCCGGCAAAGTCAAACGCGGCGTTAGAGCCCTCGGCACAAAGAAAGCATGGTTCGGTGATCACAATTATCTCGCGCTCTTCACTCCAACGATCCCCTTCCTCTGCAAGCCTTCGACCATCGCACTTCCATTCTACGCAGTCGACACCAAGCTTCCCATCTTCCTCGCATTCATTCTAGGCTTGCAGCACGCACTCGCCATGGTGGGTGGCGTCGTCACTCCTCCTCTTCTCATCGGCGGTTCTGCAGGAGCCAATCTCGGTCAGAGCGATACCCAATTCCTCATCGCTTCAACTCTAATCTGGTGTGCCTTTGGTACAGCGTTGCAAGTCTCTCGTAGCCGTATCTTCAAGACCAAGTACTACCTCGGTACCGGCATCGTCAGCGTCACTGGTGCGAGTTTCGCTACCATCTCCATCGCCCTGTCCTTCTTTTCGCAGAGTTACGCCAACGGATACTGTCAGATCGGGGCCAATGGAGTAAAGCTGCCCTGCCCGAAAGCCGTCGGAGCCTTCATGGGAACATGCTGCTTGTGCGGCTTGATCGCTGTCGCCATGGCCTTCATCCCTCCTAAAGCCATTAGAAAGCTCTTCCCGCCCCTTATCGTCGGAATGATGCTGACCTTGATCGGATCGTCTCTCGTCAAGTCCGGAATTACCAACTGGGCTGGTGGATCGGGACCTTGCGCTACCAACCACGCGCTCAAGTGCACCTTTGGCAGCCAGCGTCAGTACTGGGGATCAGCCCCCCTCATTGGTCTCGGTTTCGTCTCATTCGCGACCATCATTCTGTGCGAGATTTTTGGCAGTCCCTTCCTCAAATCTGCTTCCGTCTTTGCCGGTCTCGTCGTGGGCATGATCGTAGCCGCAGCAACCGGATACTTCAACACTTCGGTTATCGAGAAGGCTCCAGCCGGTGCATTCTTGTGGACAAAACGCTATCCTCTCAGCATCAGACCCGAACTGATCCTCCCCTTGCTAGCTGCATACATCGTCATTGTAGCTGAGACCGTCGGAAACGTCACTGCATCCTGCGACGCCTCTCGCCTGCCCATGGACGGTACAGAATTCGAATCCCGCATCCAGGGCGGCATGCTCGCCGACTCGATCTCAGCTACACTGGCTGGTCTTGCCATGGTTCCACCCCTCACGACCTTCTCCCAGAACTCGGGTGTCATTTCTCTCACTCGCAACGCTTCGCGAACCGCCGGTTTTGTCTGCGCGGGAATCCTCTTCCTCATGGGAGTCATTGGCAAATTCTCCTCCCTCTTTGTCGCTATGCCATCGAGCGTCTTGGGTGGCTTCACCACCTTCCTCTTCGGCTCCGTTGCTGTAGCAGGTATTCGCATCATGGCCTACGCCAAGTGGGACCGAAGGGCACGCTTCATCGCTACGAGCGGCATGAGTTTGGGCCTGGCCAGCTTGACGGTGCCCAGCTGGTTCTCGTACTTTTTCACCTACACCGGTTCTAACGCTGGTCTCAAAGGACTGATTCAGGCTATTGTGCTCATCGTAGAGGAGCCGTACCTCATCTCAAGTCTGCTGGCAATTCTGCTCAATGCAATTCTGCCCGCAGAGGTAGAGGACGAGGTTCCAGCTCCGGTCGAAGACGACGCTTCCTCGAGTCACGGGTCCGACTCGAAGGTGGACCCTGCCGCGAGCGGCGCCACTTCCCAGCTGCCAGACCTCGAAAGCGGCGAGGAGGCCAAAAAGTCATGGAACCAGCCTGGAACGTTCTTCGGACGGAAATAAGATGCGAATGAGATCCATAACAATGTTGATGATGTAGTTACAATATACACGACATAGAACCCTTATAGAATTGACATGGTATCATGATTCATCTCATTTGGTGAGCCGGTGACAAAGATTGGATGGTAATATTAAAACATTAGAAGCACAGATACTGCGATGCCCTGCTGACGAAAGCCTTGAGCTTCTGCTTCTTGTCAAGGGGTTCTTGCTCCTTCTCCTCCTCTGCCTCTTCCCTGTCTTCGTCTTCTTGCTCCTCCTCATCCTCGAGCAGAACGGGCAGCTTGTCTCCCGCACCTTCCTTGATTAGGTCTCTCCTCCTCCTCCTTACATCCTTCTCGTACTGCACAGTGTCAGTGTAAAGATCCATCTCCTCGATGGGCACGAGCTTGGTCTTTTTCCAGAGCTTCCATGCAACAAAGGCAACGGCAAAGAAGCCAAGCTCAATGTAGTAGGAGAAGAAGTCAGAGACGTTGAAGGGCTTGAAGGCTGTCCAACCTTGGACGAGAATCATGAGGCATGAGCCGATGACGACAACGTAAGGGCCCCAAGGCTGTGTCCAGTTCTTGTAGACCAACGAGGACTGCTTGCCCTGCTTGACGATGGCCTTGCGGAAGCGGATGGAGGAAATACCGATGGCAGCCCAAGAAAGCTGGTTGCTGACACCGACAAGATTCTGGAGCCAGTTCCAGAGGTCTCCAGCGCCGATGTAGCTGGAGCCGAAGCACAGACCGGAGATACTGGCTGTGCAAGCGAGTGCGACCCAAGGAACGCGGCTGCTCTTGGAAACGGTGCCAAGGAACTTGGGCGCCTGACCGGTGGTAGCCATTCCGTGGAGGACTCGAGTACCGGCGTAGAGGGCGTGATTACCAGCAGAGAGTGCCGAGGTCATAACCACAGCGTTCATGAAGCTGGCGGCACCACGAGAACCAGCCTGCTGGAAGACGAGGGTGAAAGGCGAGACGGCAGCAGACCTGGACTTGAGGCCTGGCATGTTGTAGGGAATGTCGATACCGATGATAAAGAGGGCGAGGATATAGAAGATGATGATGCGCCAAAAGACGTTGCGGATGGTCTTGGGAATGGTCTTGGATGGGTTGCGAGTTTCACCAGCGGTAATCGAGAGCGATTCAGTACCACCGAAAGCGAAAGAGGCAGTGACAAACGAGGAAACCCAGCCGCCAAAGCCATTGACGAAGGGGGCATCGCCGATGGTCCAGTACTTGAAACCGAGGTAGGAGTGGGTGGGATTGGCACCAGCATTGACGGCGATACCGACAATGATGAAGACAATGATGGTGCAGATCTTGAGCAGCGAGAGCAGATACTCGAGCTCAGCGTAGCCTCGGACCGAGATGACGTTGACAGAGATGAGGAAGGTCAAGAAGATGAGCGAGAGAGCCCAACCAGGGAAGACGTCGTCGGAGACCCAGAACTTGAGAAGAATCTGGCATGCAGTCAGATCGCTGGCAACGGAAACGGCGTCGTTGATCCAATAGTTGAGGTTGACAGAGAAACCGAAAGCTTCGTCGACAAAGCGAGTGCTGAAGACACCGAAGGCACCTGATGCTGGGATCAAAGTCGACATTTCGCCCATGGCAATCATTGTGAGGTAGACGATGACACCGACGATCGAGTAAGAGATGAGGATTGAGAGTGGACCAGCCTTGGCGAGCGCCTTTCCGGAACCAAGGAAGAGACCGGTACCGATGGTGCCTGCAAGAGCAATCATCTGGATGGTGCGCTCACCCAAAGCACGGCGCAAGCGAACCTGCTGAAGAGCAGCATCGCTGATGGGAGGATGGGAGGGGCCAAAGTCTGTGCTGGTGGTCTTTGACCCAACCTTGGACAATGTTGTGGCGTCATCCTTGTCGAGAGTGACTTGCGACTCTTTGGTGGTCATGGGAGGTCGCGACTCGGGAGCCTGGTCGACGACGGCAATGTCGTTGTTGGTGTTATCGAGGTTGTTCGACATGATGGTTGATCGCCCTGCAAAGCAAGGGTTTGTGAGTGGCGCCGGGGGTGTGGTGGTGGAGGGATGACAGGAAAGAAAGAATGTAACTTCACGAAAGATGAAGGGTATATGGGACTGGACCTGGACAGAAGCCTGCTAGCCATGTGGCTAACTCGGCTGTAAGCATAGTGCGAACCCACATGAGTCTCAGGTGCACTCAAGATCGAAAGGGGAGGGTGAGGAAGGTTAGTTTGGTGGTTTTGGACGGACTTGATATTCGTCAGTGAGGAGGTCGATGGCGTGCTCGGAAGATTGCTCATGCATGCAAGGACCCTGTCAAGCTCTGCATGTTTGCTTCATCAGTCGTCGTCGATTGGATGGAATGCGGAATGGGACAAAGTGGGTCGACTGAAGCGAGCAAACTCACGACAAACAGAGTGTCACAAGACTGGCAAGGGAGGACAAATTTTGTCAAAACGGCGATTAAAGCGAGCCGAGCCGATCTTCGATTCGCGGATATTCGACCCTACGGAAAGTTGACCGACGGCTGAGGGTGAAAATCACAAGAAAATCACGACATGAAATTCTGACAGCCGCACCTCACCGCAGCCAAATTTCAAAGTTCGGATTTAGTGACATTTTCGAAGATCACCAAAAACCGACAACTTCGCCAGGTTTGGCTGCCACATGTCGTCGTCGTGGTAGGGCTCATACAGTACCACTCGATTCTACAAGATCTCGACTCTAAGTTAAGTCGGATGTCTGATTGCCCGATTGATCATCGTGGTCGTACCTGCATATGTCAGGATGCCCTCTTCTTCCTGGCACGAAAATGCCAAGACCTGTCGCGTGGAAGAAGCTCAAGGCCGGTAGATATACATCCTGCCTTCCCAAGGTCCCAGCTTGCCTGCTTCTCCGTTCTCTGGCGTTTCGAGCAGCAGCGTGGCTTTTGGTCCGCCTGCTTCTTCTGGCACCTCGTACTCTTGAACGCTATCTGAGAAATTGAGCACCACAAAAGCCCTCTCTCCAGCTTCATCATCCTTGCCGCCCTCTGGAATCTTGACGTACTGGAAAAGCGTCTCATGATCCCTATCTAGCAGCCTAAACTCGCCTCTGCCCAGCAAAGGCGCTTGTTGCTTTCTCACCGCCAAAGCTTTGCGGTAGAAAGCAAGCACCGACTTGGGATCAGCCTCCTGAGCGGCGACGTTGATGCTGGTGTAGTTGTCCATCGTTCTCATCCATGGCGTTGTGCTCGGATCCGCGCTGAACCCTCCGTTGGGCACTGAACTCCAGTGCACCGGCGTGCGTGCGCTGTCTCTTCCCTGCCTGTTGATGTCGTCCAGCGTCTTCTTCAACACTATTGGATCTCCATCTGAGCGAGTCACGGCATCTCGATAGTAGTTGACCGCAATCACATCCTTGTACTCTTCGGGACCCCAGCTCTTTGGTGCATTGGTCATTCCAATCTCTTGTCCCTGGTAGATGTACAGCGTCCCTGTCAGCCCAATTAGCATCAATGCGAGCATCTTTCCGCTCGCCGCCGTGAATTCGGGCTTGTCCGAAGCGTATTTGGTGATGGCCCTCGGCAAATCGTGATTCTCCAAAAACACGGTGGGCCAGGCATCGGTACCCTCGACGAATCGCTGCCATTTTTCCACCACTTCCTTCAGCTCTTTCAGCGAAAAGGGATGAGTGGCATAGAAATCATTGTCGTCTCTGCCGAGCTTCGAGATGTCGAACTGGAATACTTGGCTCAGCTCGTTGCGCTCTGCTGAGATGTATCTGATCACGTCCTCAATATTGGGTGTAGCCGGCAGTTCTCCCACTGTCATGGCGTCGTACTTGGCAAAGATGGCTCCCATCTCTTGAAGATACTCGTGCATCCTTGGACCGTTGCAGAAGACGCTGTCGCCAATCTGCCACTCGGCATTGGGATCTGTGATGGGCGCATCCGGAAAGTCCATCGGCTTGCTGTACAGATTGACCGTGTCGACTCTAAACCCATTGATACCCTTCTTGAGCCAAAATTCGATCGTATCCTCGTACAAGGTGCGTCTGCACTCGTCGTTGGTCCAGTTGAGATCTGGCTGCTGCGGCGTGAAAAGATGCAAATAATATTCTTGGGTATCTTGGTCCCATGTCCAGGCCGACTGGTTGAGGGCTCCTCTCCAGTTGTTCGGTGGTCTGCGCTCGCCCGTGTCGGGGTCGTACTTGGCAGGACGCCAGATGTACCAGTCTCTTTTGGGATTGTCTCTGCTCTTTTTCGATTCTTGAAACCAAGCGTGCTGGTCTGAGGTGTGATTGATCACCAGATCTAGGATAAGCTTGATCTCGCGCGCGTGGCATTCACAGATCAGCTCTTCCATGTCTTGCAAGGTTCCATAGGGGGGATAGACGTTCTGATAGTCGGAAATGTCGTAGCCCATGTCGACCTGAGGGGAATCGTACATGGGCGAGAGCCAGATCGTATTGACTCCGAGTGATTTCACGTAGTCGAGGGTCGAGATGATGCCCTGAATATCGCCAATGCCATCGTTGTTGCTGTCCTTGTAGGACGCAGGCCAAATTTGATACACGACTGCATCACGGAACCAGAAAGTACGTTTGTCTGCCTTAGCGGAAGCTGCCATCTTATTCGAAGATATCTTGGTGGTTGTGTTGGGGCAACGTGCGGGCAGAAATGAGCAAGGATGTATTCGTTTAAGTCACAAGCGGGCGCACGGGCACCGGCAAGATTGATCGCCCCACATTTAATCGATGCAGGATTCAACCTGAGGACGGCGCAGTCGGTCAAGATTGCCGGTGCAACGAGAAAGAGGCAAGGACCGAGCTGACACCGAGGCTGACAGTCAACGCCTCAGCCTCCGGGATCAGGTCGCATCTGCTCATTGCCATGCAACAATATTTCGCTTCAGTCGGCGCCGGTCTACCGTTTTAGGTGTTGTGCAAGCCGACTCAGAGACAGAAATTCACCGGTGTAGACTCAAATGTGGACTGCGTAACTATGACAGAATCGGGAACAGCTCGGTCGATCAGTTCGGGTTCGGTGTCTTGCTTGCCACCGGCGCCGACACTGCCAATCAAACTCTAACATCCAAAAAAGACGCGAGAAAAATCAACGCGTGTTTGACTCGGCCGAAGGAAGAGTGGAGGTTGGTCGGGAAAATGACGATCGAAGCGAAATCGGAATGAATCGCAGTTGACCAGTCTGTTTCGGAAGAATTGCGATTTGGCCAGGATGCACGGCTCATGATCCAACACACTCACACAAAGTCGATCTCGTCGCTGTTGTTGATCTTGCCTAACCACCATCAAACCTTTTCCGCTCCTATTCGTATCGGCAAACAATGGCATCGCAGCAGGCTTCTACATCCAACACCAAGGTGTCGTCCGAGGACATCATCTCCCAGAAGGTGAGCTGTTGACCACGACACTACCGCCAACATAGTAAGACATGAATGAACGAGGGGGACTAAGGAGGCTGACGACTTGTTTCTTGCATGACTCCTCTCTAAACAGACCGATCTTTGCATTAGCAATGCAGTAGTCAAGACCGGTATCGGCTTCTCTGCCGGTGTCGTTCTCTCGGTTCTTCTCTTCCGACGTAAGTCTCAGCACACTTAGCATAGCCAAATTCACTGCGCTCCACTCACCGCTTTCTTCCTCTTACTTCATTTGCTTCTCGACTTCGCAAAACAGGACGAGCTTTCCCAGTCTGGCTCGGTACCGGTTTCGGTCTCGGCTCTGCATACACCGACTGCGAGCGCTCCTTCAACCCCGTCGCTGTCCCCGGTGTCCGCGTCGTCCCCTCTTCCTCTTCCGCCAAGGTTTCCGCAACCAGCTCGGCACCGCAGACCACCTTCGAGAAGCTCCAACAAAAGGCCGGTGAAGCTTTCTCCGCTGCCAAGGATAAGGCCGCAGACGGTCTCGAAAAGGCCCAGGACAAGGGCGCCAACGTCGTCGAAAAGGTGGAACAAAAAGGCCAGCAGGCTCTCGACTCGGCCAAGGCCGAGGCAAAGAAGATCGAGGACAAGGTGCGCAGAGTTTAGAGTGCCCGTGCGTTACCCATTTCTACCCATCCCCTTCCCCCTTGCTTTCTTCCATTCCTCATCCTCGCACACCTTTGTTGGATGACGGTCGAATATACACAAGTTACACGTTGCATCCGGCCGGCTGCAAAGACTGTGTGTGCTACGATGCAGTTTCATCCTTCCTATACGCCAAAAAAAAGCATGGAGCGAGTAGACCATGGCGCAACGCCTACTCAGCAACGCAAAGCTGCTTTCTGCTGATGCTAGGGACAAGGCTGTGCCAGCGTTGCCGCCCAGGTGTCGCTCGATTCATGCTTCGCGTGGAAACCTTGTGGCCCTTCATCTGTGTGAGAACGACTGTGTTGACATCTGCTCGCTCCTTTTCTCCTCTCATGTTTCCATTCCCTCTCAGTATCGCATCCACTCGGCTCTCGAACCCTCCTCACCAGCCCCATCCAACCGCTTACCCGGTTCCGACTGCCTAGCGTGCCGTCTCACCGGCTTTGCTGCCATGTCCGGTCTGGGTGCTTACTCGTTTGTCGAAGCATATCGCATGGGTACCTTTCGCCGTGCCCCTTTACCCGCTGGTGTCAAGGCAAGGCCACTCTGGGGTGCCAGTCTGGTCGTCTTTGGTGTGGGATGCATCGGGGCTGGCGTCATCAGGCTTGGCATGTAGACCACCCTTCATCCTCCCCGTGAGAAGATCTGAAATGAAGTCTTCCCACACAACGCAAGCACGAACCGTCCAAAGGAGTGTCTAACTGTATCTGCGGTCGGTGGGTCGTCGCGGTGGCTTGATATGAAGTCTGTGAGCCTCACGTGAGCCGCTGTGCTGCTGAGAAGGGAGAGAAATGCAAAGGATATAAGTAGTCAAAGTGTCTCAGACCCCAAACTGTGCTTGGATGCAACTGCAGCAAACACGAACCTCTCCTCATCGACGCTCTTTTCTCCAGGCTCTTCACTGAAAAGTCACCTTCTTAAGCGATGTTGATTGCCTTCAACGCCATCCACGTCCGCTTGCCACTCATCACACTCATTGCGCTCACCCTATCGTGCTTGGTCATAGGGAGCGTTGCAGCCCCGATCGACTCGTTATCGGGCAAGCCGGAACTCATGGATCGAAGCGGCTATGGCCTGACCAATCCAGGCGCCAGAGTTGGTCGAAGCGACGAGACATCTAAGCGCTCGCCCGCCATCGTGAAACACGTCAAGAAGCCTTGCGACGGCCCTATCTGCAACCATGCAGCGTTCTACGACTAAGTCCCTTCACTGCTCTTAGGGCGCACAACGAGATTCGATTACCGCCAGCTTCCACGCATACTGTTGTTGAATGGAGGAGGAGGAGCGGAGCTGGGAGGCAGTCGAATGTCGAGCAGAAACCCCCTCTTGGTCTCGGCGAACAGGCGCCGACGAATATACCCCCCATTGTTGTTAGCTTCTATCAGTCTTACGATTCGGCGATGTAAGCAATAATATTTCCTGCCGAGCTGTCTCTCGCTTGACTCCTCGAAGGCAGCTAGGGTCTGTTTCTAGTGTAGACTATGAATCATTGTGCGAGCGTGAGAGAAAGAGAGAGAGAGAGGTGAGAATGCGAAAAAGAAGATTCAAGTCCCGGTGTGCATACGAGCTGCAGGACCGGGAAAAACTCGCATCTCTCTCCGTAAACCGTTTTCCCGCCCTGCCACAGTCACTCCTCCTTATCCACAGCAAAGAGAGAATAGAGAATTCATGCATCTCACACTCTCACTTACACCTTCCCGCTTCTTCACCTAGTCTGCCCGAGCCTCCTTCTTGGCTCATTCGTTGGTCGTACATAGCCCACTCACTCGAGAGTTACATCGATGCCGGTGCTCGAGACCCAGATCCCGATCGATGTCTTACATTACCAGAGCTAGAGAAGTTCGGCGTGGGGGCGGCAGTCCGGCGTCAGCGGGATTTGTCGAGGAATCATCAACAGTCTGTACCACCGATTGGCCATAGCCTTAACCTTCGATCTCCCGCATTGAAAGAAAAATAATAATAACAAACTTTGGCAAAGGGCGCAATGGTTGCAGGGGGTACTCACTCAATGCGGTCAGCGATAAGGTGGGGTGAAGGAGAGGAGCAGTAGGAGCTGGACCAGGCATGGCGGCAGGAACACGAGAGCACACGTTTGAGGCTGAGATTGAATCTCATAGCAAAGCCAGAGACACAACTAAAGCCACGGTACCATATACACGGGGAGCTTTTTTGCTCAATCATGTGTTCCCGGGCAATGGAGAGAGTTTTGCTTTGCTGGACTACCCAAAAGCTTCTTCTGAGTGACTGCATGATATGAGCGTTTTCGGCAGTGACACCTCATTCTTGCTCAAGGCCAAGAGCAATAAAGAACGGGGAGAACGCGCTGCCAAAGCAGCATGGCATCAAAGATACGAAAAAGGAAAGACACAAGGTCCCGCTTCTTCAGGGTCCAAGTAAGGGTTTTCGTTTCATGTTTTGTGCTCTTTTGACCGCTTTCAATTCGGCGCTGCAATCCCGTTTATGCGATTCGTGGTTTGCGAATTGCTGTCGAAGTCCGGCTTATTGTGTGGACAGACGAGTGCCGGCTGCCCTGGACCACACAGAACGAAGGAGTATTCGACACTCGACCCCTTCCGCTTTTGTTTGTGCCGGCTCGACAATTGTGTGTGTACACCAATGAGGTTGGCTGTCCCGGTCTCCTGACGCTGCTGGACGCCTTAATCCTAAAAAAAGGGTGTATGTTTCACCCTCACCCGAGAGCACCGCCTATCTATCACCTGACGACCAAGACCCTGACCGAGGGGTCAAAAAATATATATTCGCACCTTCCTATCCTCTTGACCATCCCCGACCATCCATCATCAACCCCTTCATCCACTACTTTGCCTTCAATATGTCGGCTACAAAGACCAAGGTCAAGGTCAAGAGCCTTCGCGATGGTCCCCACACCATGCACAAGGACGACTCGTCCATGGTGCGTCTGACCGCCCAGCTCATGCAGCAAAATCGTCCACAGGTTATGGTCAATATCGCACTCGTCTTTATCTTCCTCGTCGACTTTTGGCTTACGGGATTCAATATCTTCCACCGCTTCCTCATCAAGCTCGGCATCATCAATCCTCTCCCCGAGAACTGTGTCCCACCTGCATTCTCGCCTACAAGCCCTCCTTCGTTTGCACAGTGGCCACTGACACACATCTACTGCCGCCTCATCCATCTATACAATTTCTTGACCAACTACAACGAGGACTTGAGACTGCATCACGATCTGTACTGCCGAAAGCCCAAGAACGACTGGATCCGCGACTGGGCTTACTGGGAGGGTATCGGCAACAAGGGCGAGTGGGGCACACCTTACGCTGCGACCGATATGGACAGCCGCTGCCCTTGTCCAGGTCTCAACATCCTTGCAACACACGGAATCATCCACCAATCTGGGCGCAAGGTTTCCGCCTCCAAGATGGTCGTGGGCCTCTCGAGAGCCTTCAGCATCGCCCCTACCATGGCTTTGCAACTCTACTCGCCGCTGTTCCCCGTCTTTAGCGACCGAGGACAGGTGTTTGACCTCGAATCCATCGGTATTGCCAACATCATTGAGCACGATGCCAGTCTCTTGCGACCAGACTTCCACACAGCTGATTGGAAGAGGGACCCACAAGCCATGTGCCGCCCGCACCAGGAGCTGATCGATCGTTGGTTCCCCGCTCATCTCAAGCACGGCAAGCTGAAGGAGGATATGACTGACCGTGACTTTGCCGAAGCACTCTGCATCCGTCGCAGGGAGTCGAGGAAGCGCAATCGTCAGTACAGCTCCAACGTTGTCCAGTCTCTGATTGGGTCGGGCAGCTGCTGTTTGATGCTCAACGTGTTTGGTGGAAAGGTGCTGGACATGCGCGAGATGGCAGGAAGCGTGGAACGAGAGCTTCCGGGAGTCAGGACAACGGAAGACGGAGCCGAGTACGGATACGAGAGGATCCCAGCAAGGACTATCAAGGTCAAGAAGGGTGAGGAGGGATGCCCTGTCGTATCGACATCGTACAAACAAAAGTGGCAGCCAGTCACAGGCAAGAGATACTATGGAATGACTATCGTAGAAGCACTCTGGACCACATTCAAGATCGAGATGCTGGCGAGAGCTTAGATACACACTGCTCGTAGGATACCTCCCTGATTTCATCATCATTCCCAGTTCGTTTGGCACCCCTGCATCCTTGTTAATATGCTTTCTCTAATGGCTACAGTACTGCGATCGCGTACAATGTCCACTTTCTTATCAGTTCGTGCAGCTATTGAGCTGTGAACGAATCTGCTTGTAATTGTTCATAGAAGCTCGACTGTATTCTGTGCTATTTGAAACTCCTCGACTACGTCTATCTGGGACCATAAGAAAGCCGACCCAAAGGGAGGAGGAGAGGAAGGTGATACCATTTCTTGACAGCGGCGAAAAAGAAAGCTACAATAGAAATCTGGCTCCAAAATGCACATAAAAATGAAACACGACACTTGTTCCCTCGTCAAAAAAAAAAAAGAAAAAAGTTGAGAACAGCGCATATTTCCTCCACTTCAACCACGTTGTCCAATACTTTGTTCTCTCTCGTCTTGCTTGCCTCCCCCTCTCGTCCATGTTGACTAGAAGGGCTCTGTCTGAGTTCAAGTGACCATGTTCAACCCGCTCGGCTTGTTGGCAAAGCTGCCATGTCCTGACCATGCTAAAGGCGAGTGCGAAGCTAATAGAGCGCTCTGCCCCTTTTCGCACAAACCAGTCTCAACCCCGGCACCGGCACCGGCACCAGCACCAGCCTCAACGGCAACGGCATCGACCAGTCGAGTTCCTCTCCAAGGCGCCATGCAACCACGAAAAGGAGCAGTAGCTACGACCTCAACATCGCCTTCTGGTCTGAAACGAGCGACTCCTAGTACCTCGACCTCGACAACGAGCTCCAAGATCAACGACAGCGCCAGTACCTCCGGTCCACCTCTGAAGAAGGCAAAGAATGCATACAGCGCCTCCAAGCTTTCCGCGTCGCCCTCCGCCTCGACATCTGCTTCTACCGCAATCTCCGCGAGCAGCAGCAGCGAATGGTCGCTCGTCGGGCTCAAAGAACCCAAGATCGGATTCAAAGACCACCCCGTCTCCTCCAAAATCCCCCTCTCAGCGCGCCAAAACGGTCTCAAAGCTTTCTACAACGCCTTTGTCGCATGTTATGAGCCCATTCTCCAAAGCACAGACCCCATCGTTGCAGGCTGTGGTCAGCAGCTGTGTCGCGATCACGCACTCGCACAAGAGCTCGAGCTCTTTGGTAAAGTCGACAAGAATTCGTACAAGAACAGCAGCATCACCATTCTCGTTGGACTCAAGAAGCGCGACAAGGAGGCTCTCGAAGCCGCTGCAACTGCTGCAGCTAACGAATCACGCACGCACCAGGGCGAGCCCAACCTGCGTGAGATGATAATGAAGGTGTTGGTGGAGAAATGTACCGAAACAGGGACGACATCGCAGGTGGACGAGAAGAGGAAGTCGGTACAGGCGAGGCAGTCGGGCAAGCTCTCTCGAGACAGACTCGAGAGAGCCGAATTCGTATGTCCAGTCGATCAGCTGGAGAAATTTGAATACACAGCAGTGATCCCACCAGAATGGGAAGGCGAGGGAAGCAGCAAGCCAGATGCAGTCGGCGAGGTGAAGGAGTGCGAGCGCTGCGGCAAGAAGTTCACCGTCGGCGGCGAGATGAACGAGGCAGGCGCAGAGAGGATTCCACAGGATCCGAAAGAGTGCCGCTACCACTGGGGCAAGCGACGCTTTGAAAAGCTCCCAGGTACCAAGGGGCGAGTGCACATGTGGACGTGCTGCAACAAGCAGGTTGGTGGCAGTGCCCTGGGTGATGACAGCTGCTGTTTCGGACCGCACGTGTTCAAAGAGACGGAAGGGCTCGACCTGCACCGCCGAGAGGCTTTCATCACGACGAAGCAGCTTCTCAACTCGATCCCGGACAAGCAAAATGCCAGCACTGCGCTCGACATCGTAGCACTCGACTGCGAGCTTTCATACACCACCGCCGGACTCACCCTGACGAGATTGACGCTCATTGATGAGGAAGGGGAGATGATTCTGGACGAATTGGTACGCACACGAACCGACATTGTCGACTACAACACGCGGTTCTCAGGCATCACACCGGAAGAGTACGAAGAAAAAGCCGTGTTTACGCTCGAAGAAGTGCGTAAGACGATGGCACGCTTTGTTGGAGAGAACACGATTCTCGTCGGTCATGGTCTGGAGAACGATCTGCGCGCCATCAGGCTGGTACACCACAAGGTGGTGGACACGGTGATGCTCTTCCCCCATGCACGTGGCTTCCCCTTCCGCACATCGCTGCGAGATTTGACGGCCAAGTTCTTGGGAAAGATCATTCAGAATGGAACGAGTTTGGGTCACTCGTCGTTGGAGGATGCGAGGATGTCGTTGGAGCTGGTCAGACACAAGATGGTCAACGATCCGACTTCGCCTTTCGCAAGCATTGAAAAGGAGGAGAACGATGGAAAGAAAGAGAGGGCCACGGGTGTGGCTGTCGGGGATGATGCCAACAAGTCTCTTGACGCCAAGAGTGCCCCATCACAGGTGCGTACCAGCTTGTTCGGAGCCTCGATGGCCAATGACAGTGCTCGTTCCATCTTTCGAAAGTAATACGATCCTACCTTTAGGACGTCAGACTAGCATTTTTGTACTTGTAAGCATCACACACAACCAAAAGCATGTCCGTTAGCAAGAGTGACAAGAAGTACATCTGGAGAGTGGCACAGTGCGATGATTCGATCTGTACAATCGGGAAGGCGATGAAGGCTTACAATCGGGTGCAGCAACTAGCACTCTCCCGCACATAGACACTTCACACACACACACACGACTTCGATTTGGAATTTTCAAAAGGTGGCGAACAGAAGAGACCAGAGACAAGGTCAAATTCCGTGTTCCGCACTTGAGCCGTGACTGAGTAACTGAGCTGTTATGGCTAGACAATCTGATTTCCAAATTTCGCCAATCGGGAATACAGTACAGACAGTACAGCCCAGAGCAATTTCACTGTGCTCATCATCAGCATCAACATCGTCCTCCTCTTCCGCTTCCGCCACCTTCTTCCTCTCGTCCTACACTCACCATCACATCACTCGCATATGCTACGACGACACTCTTAAGCAGCATCCATACCCATCAAGGGTCCTCACTCAACCTCCTGCAGAACTTGCATCGCCATCTCCACGACCATCATCTCCACCTCCACCTAGTCTAACCTTCCGATACCGATACCCGCATTTTGATGCTCGTCACCAAGCAATGGCGCCTGACACCGCTGCAGGCGGCTTTGCCGATAGCGCAGTAAGTATTCAGTCGCCTCCTGCTGCTGTAGCTTCGCCCCTCGGGTCATCAAAACTAACTAATCTGCACTCTATCTCGACCCCCATCGAAACCTCCACTTTCCCGCAAACAGTTGCTGATGGAAGCGATACGTGCCCTCACCTTGGCACAAGCAAAGAGCCTCATCAAGGACCTCAACAACGAACCAGAGACTGTCTGTGGACGTCTAGCTCTCTCCGGAAACAAGCCCGAGATCATCAATCGTCTCACTACCGCTCTGACCGAACGAAAGAATCAGGGTGATATCCGCGGATA
The DNA here is from genome assembly GCA_900323505.1 of Ustilago trichophora. NCBI lineage: Eukaryota > Fungi > Basidiomycota > Ustilaginomycetes > Ustilaginales > Ustilaginaceae > Ustilago > Ustilago trichophora. The sequence continues at coordinate 548,119 of OOIN01000021.1, read as the reverse complement.
TCAAAAGTTCCGCCAACTCATCCACAGATACAAGGTTCCCCCGTCCGCAGTGCCAGGCTACCGGAATGGGCTCCATACTGCAAGTGCAGGTACGTATAGTGGCCTTTCCGCCGCTGGTGCGTACGCAGCACATCCGCAACGTCTAGGTGGGATTCCAACCAACAAAGCCTCAAGCGTTGCCTCGTCTTCTTACTCTCCTCTAGGATCCGCTGCTGCAACATCCTCCCGACCCGTTGGATCCGCAGGGGCTGCCCGCATCAACTTTCGTCCCTCTCCCTTCTACGAGATCAAACAGTTTGTCTCCGCTATTGTACAGTGTCCCGAAGCGCCCACCCAAGCCGATCGCAAGAATGTCGCATTGTTTGTCACAATCGATCAAGAGCAGGCCAAGCAACTCAGCACACCACAATACCAGCTCCGCCTCTTTTGCACCACCATGGAGGCGCATGCTGCTTCGCTATCAGGGCGCAATCCGGCCACCGTCGAGTTCCCGCTTACCTGCGAAGCGCGCGTCAACGGCCAGACTCTCTCCACGAATTTGCGAGGCAGCAAGAAGAACATCGGAAGGGTGCCGCCACCCAACCTCAACAAGGATAATGCGCTTTCTTTCATTACCGGTCGCCCCAACCGCATCGAACTGACCTACACCAACGCACCCAAGCGTCATGTGCTCGTCGCTGCCATCTGCGAGATCACTACCGTCGAGACGCTCGTTGAACGTCTGCGGTCTAAGCAGCTAAGGAGCAAAGAAGATGTGCTTTTCAGGATGCGCAAGGAAGCTGAAGACGACGATATCGAGGCTGGAGCAGCCACCATGAGTCTCAAATGCCCCCTCAGTTATATGCGCATCGTGACTCCCTGCCGTTCCACCCATTGCTCGCACGCGCAGTGCTTTGATGCATACAGCTTCTTCTCGGTCAACGAGCAGTCGCCCTCCTGGGCTTGCCCAGTCTGTCACAAAACGATCAAGGTGGAGGATCTGCTGATGGACGGCTACGTTGATGACATCCTCAAGAAGGTGCCGCAGGACGAGGATTCGGTCATTGTCGAGCCAGATGGATCGTGGAGGACATCGGATGGAAAGGTCAGTTCGAGCGGAACAGGGCAGGCTACACCAGCTGCCGAGGGTACGCCCGTCCAGGATCGACTGCTCAACCGCGAATCGGAGGAGACTAAGCCAAACGTTGGCAGCAGCGCCAAATCGAACGGCACAAAGAGGGCGTCACCTGATGAGATCGTCTTGTTGGACAGTCCTTCACCTCCTCCGCAATCTGCTCCTAGTGTCGTTGCATCTGCACCAACACACTCGGCAGCAGCAGCATCGACATCAAGCGCAGCTGGACAGCAATTGCGCAATGGATCGTCTTCGACAGCGTCCACCTCTCACGCTCCAGCTCCAGGCCCACCAGCAGCATCCTCTCTACGACACGAACGCATTGAACTGCTCAGCAGCAGCACTGGAACCAGCGCGCGCAACTCGCCCGTGGCTGGCGCGGGCGATGTGATCGACCTCACACTGGACAGCGATGACGAGAGCGAGCCTGTTGTTCCTACGCGTCCTGCAGCCAGCAACGGCACACACACTCATCCACACTCCATCAGCAGCAGTAGCAGCAATCACATTTCCAGCAGCACCAGCAACGCGGGCAGCAACAATCTCAGTAGGAGTGCATTCTCCAGTTACTCCTCGACGACGACAACAGCGACGCCGAACCGAACAGGACCGTTCGCAGCAGCCATGGCCCGCGTCGAAGCCACGCCTGAAGACGAGCAGATCCGTCGCCCTGGCAAACGCCCTCGCACTGATATCCCTATTCCTAGTGATCCTCGCCTGGTCAACGGCAGACGGCCTGGAACGGCCACGGAAGTTGATGAAAGGTCAACATCAGCTCCAATCTCGTTCCTGAATGGAGCGAATGGCAGCAGAAGCAACGGTATCACGGACAACACTGCAGCAGAGGCAGGGACAGGAGGTGCAAGGACTACATACCGTGACCCAGCAGCCGGAAGAGGCGCTGGTGAGGACGATGAAGGCGACGACTCGTGGATGGACAATGCCTACAGCGATCAGGACCAGGGACTCAACGAAGACGACTGGTGGCCTTGATAGGAGCAGAAAAGCGTCGCCGAGGCAAGAATGTCGAATTCGAACATTTCTTTCCGCATCTGCCTGTTGCATCAATTCGTGCCGAATTAAGCTTCGTAAAAGCAGAGCAAACTCTCACCATGTACTTCTAAATTTCATGTACTTGCACCCGTAAGATCATCTTTGACGAGTCAGACCGACATCTATCAAGCTCATTGCCATTCACACTTGTTTGAGGTTGAAGAAGCGAAAAGACACGAACAAGGCGAGGTGAGACAGGAGTAAGAACGCACATGTCCATCGCGCCGCTCGCTTGTTGAGCAACTGTTCGGGACAAACGAGAGTGTAGCAGTGTTGGGAGAGTGGATTGAGACGACGCGTAGATCGCGGAGAGCTAAACATTTGTGACTTCGGTTAGGGAGACAGGCTTCCCGAGCCAAGAAAAGCTGGTGGTTGTCGATTTCATTGGAACGCGATCCGTCCCGATGCGCGACGCGTTGATTGATCACACGCGTTCTGATGGTTGGCACTTGGCCACTGTGAGGGTCATTTACACGACGCGTCGTCATTTGCATTCGAGAGAATATGAAAAATGAAAAATGAAACGAAAAAAAAAAAAGGATGACAGCACAGGAACAGAGTGACAGACTGCCAAAAGAGAGAGACAAAGTGTGGATGGAGAAAAAGTTTCTTTTCTGTGTGCGACTGGATACTCGGCAAATTTTCCTTGTGCTCTCTCCCTCCCTCTCTCTCTCTCTCTCTGGGTGTATGATGGGATGGATGCAAAGGCAGGCAATAGGATGCAGCACATTCCGCATCCGCATCACTCTGCTGCCACGAAAAGAGTTGGGTCCAATCAGCCAGGCATCATTATTTGAGGATCCGCGTTCCGTCTTTTGGTTTGTCCCCCTCCTTGCTTCCCTCGCTATCATCACCTCCACCATCTCTTAATATCACACAGACCCTGCATCACCTGTCCATCACCTAATCCTTCCGCAAAGCCATCCCTTACTACCACCACCACAACCATTGCACGTCTCTACACTGGGACCGACACTTAGCGCATTCGTCCCAAGACACCCAGGCTCGCACCATCATCACTGCGGTCATTTAGTGGGCCCATGCTTGGCTCTACCATAGACATCCACCACGATACAACACGTACATCATCATCATCATCATCATCCACCACCACCATGGCCTCTTCCAGCAGTCCAAGACCAAGGCGGCACGAAGTCGAGATATATGCACATGCCCTGCGCACTCGGCTACAGTTCGCTTCCTTCAAAGCGTTGAACGGTGTCGGCAAGGCATCCTTCTCCGACCTCACCTCTTCACCTACAAATCCTGCTGCACCAGTCAAACCTCTCACTCCTAGCCTTGTCGAGAATAACCAGCCAGAAGCATCCACCTCTTCACCAGCTACCACGCCAGCTCTCTCTCAAGGGGAATCTCTCCTCTCATCATCACAATCATCAGCACGATCTACCAGGTCGATCTATCTCGACATCTTTGGCACCGACTTTCGCTCCACTCCTTCCTCTTCAAAGAGTCTGAGCAGGGCGACGTCTTTCGCTTCCACCTCGACACCATCAAAACGACCGTCCAACTCTTCATCGGCGTCAACACGATCGTTGTTGGACAAGGCCGCATCATCACCGCAGCTCGGTTCACCAGAGAGAAAGAATGGCAGATTCGACTGGCACAACAACCCTACACCTGCAATGGTCGCACACGAGGCAAAGCTCGCCGAAGAAAGTTTCGCCTTGCCGACAGGTTCTCCATCAAAGCGACGCAGGGAAGCTAGCCACAATCCCACTTCACACCATCTCCTGACCACACCCAAGAGAGCACGAATGCAGAGCAGCGGATTCCTCCCCAACGGTCATCCAGCATCATCCCTCGCACAAGACCTCGGTTTGACAACACCAAGGACGCCTCGCTCGAGACATGCTTCAGGTAGACATGTCTTTGCTATCCAACATCAAACTGTCGAGCAGGATCAAGCAGAACGAGACCGAGTAGCCAACACTCTAGCAGCGCTCGCCGAGGCCAGGAACGCTGCCAGCAGCGGTTCTGACTCGAGCTCGGGCAGCGATAGGCCACACACGCCACCACCGGCAGCTTCGCAAGGTGCAGGGTTGGGATTTGGTCTTGCAAGCCCATCCATCCGACGAGGTAGTGGCGCGTTTGCTCAGCCTATTGCCAAGCGAGGACACAAGAGGAACGTCAGCTGGGGGAAGCTGCCCACAGACTTGCATGCAGAAGAGCCGCCCAAGAAGGAGGTTCAGGAGGAAGGAGAGGATCGCGCAGCAGCAGACTACCTTCTCTTCCTTGCTTCGTCACCGTCGCCATCTTCGATCAAGAGGTTCAGTGGCGATACCGAGTCAATCGGAAGCAATGGGATCCTCTCGACGCCGGCTCAGACGTCGCTTTGGGATCCGTTCAACAGCGACCCTCTGTCCAACTCTGGCGGTCGTCGAAGTCGACTCCAGTCCAGTGCTGGTGCTGTCCCTCCCCGTCACACAAATTCGGCAACTACGCCGTTGACCCCACCTCCAACCAACCGCAAGCTTGCCAAAGCTACAGAGATGGTAGGGTTGGGCTTTGACGCCGACACGCTCTCCTCCACTTCCACTCCGACCACGCCATCGAAGCCAGCGGCCAATGCTGAGGAGTACATCCTGCGCTCGACGCCTCGTTCACCCCGTACACCACCTCCCTCAACCCACCTTCCCTCACGCAACAACTCTGCAACGTTTGACAGCAACACATTCTTCCCCAGCACCCCGCCCAATGCTCCTGGAGCTCCCGGTGGGGATACAACTTTCCACTATGCCGATTTTGTCAACGTCTCTCCCAGCCCTCAACCCCCTTCCACCGGTCGTTTTCCCGGTGGACCAAGTGCGTATCTAGGACACGCCCATCGCACACCAACAAAGACAAACCGATTCCGCTTTGACCCTCGTCACACTTGAAACCCCTCTGCTTCCCCCCGCTTTTATATACCTTTTCCCCTCTCTTTCTCTCTTTCTGTAAACAACGAACGGGTCACTTACTGCTTTTTGTACGATAAATCACTCCTTATATATCCCCTCCAAGCTGTCAAGCTTCAAGACCTTGCTCATGTCTCGTCCTCCTTTCCCAAAAGAGAGGTAGAGATTCAGCCTTTTAAGTTACATGTATCACTACCTGGGCTTCTTTCCTTTTTCTGCTGTATCACTTGTGTTTGGGACTTCGAAATCGAATGCTGTGCTAGGGCTTTCTTTGGGCAAGTCTCTTATTTCGCTTCATCGCTGTGTACGGTGGGGGGGGGGGGGGGGGGGGGGGGGGGGGGGGGGGTTGGTTGAGAATCAAGCGCGGGAAAGGGAAATTCTGACGGTTGGGTGATGGGAACGGTTCTAACGACGAGGTTGTCTTGGGCTTTCCCACCCAAATAGCAAGCTGGAGGCGGGGCTGACCACACACAAGTCAAGTGGCCACAGCGAAAGTGACCATCTCGACAAGAGCCAAAGAATGGCCCTTTGCCAGTTCAGCCTGGATTGGTCAGTCGCAGATTTGGCAGGGCGTCGGCCTGGGCTTCCTGGCTGCCAAAGGGCAAGGAAGACGATGTCAACTGCATTCACAGACATCAAAAATGTCCCATCCACAGCTCTACACAGTTACAGGTTTTTTTTTACAAGCCTGCCGCTGCCGGCAAGCATGTCGAATCGCTCTCTTCGGAGCGCCTTTGCAGAGCAATTCGGCAGACTTTGAGAGGAGAGAATTTGTATTGGTACAAAGGGAAACAAATCATCACCCTTGTCAAAACTGTGCTTAGATCCTCGAAGCGGCGCCTGCAGACGACGATTTGGCAATCCACTGTTCGTGTCTGCTACACAGTTCTCTGATGATATCTTCTTCCAGCTCCCTTTCCCCACCTTTACCTCCGCCACCTTCTGCAGTACCCAAAGTGGAGCCCGACGCATCGGCGGCCAAACGCATCCAAGTGGCGGTGAAGTCTTCCCCATCCACCGAGATCGCATCGGACGGTCTTTGCGTTGAAGGAGCGACGTTGCTCGACTTGCGTTCGACAAAGACGACTTCGAATTTGCGTCTGTTGAGATCGTTTCCGATTACCAGCTGATGACCGTACCTCTGCAGAGCACCGACTGCTTTGGGGATGAGAAGTTGCGGATCGGTTTCGAGTTTGAAACTGACCAGATAGCCTTCGGGAACCCATTGTTCGACCATGGGTTTGAGAACTTTGGGAACTTGATCCATTTCAATGACGAGCGAACCTTTGCCCGATTGAATCTTGTGCTCGGGAACATTGGTTGATGGGATGAAAAAGTCACTGACCGCGGCGGCGAGGTAGTACATTCCATTTCGCCCAAGTGGCTGCATAACGCGCGACATTTCTCGTAGAAGCCAAAGGTAGTCATTGACCGTCACAAAGGGGACCGTATGAAGCAGACCGGAAGTTCTTGCGTGGTGGTATGCGGATAGAATGGGTCGGAGATGAGCAACGTGCTGTTTGAGCACGGTAATGTCATCTTCACCCGACTCTGAAGCAGCCGAGTCTGTGTGAACGTGAGTTGCCGGATCAGCCAGCAAGTCTAAGAACGGGTTTGTCGTGTGGCTATAGTGTCGAGTATAGGGTGCCAGAGAATGCTGTCGACTCATAAAGATGACTGCGTAGCCGGCGGAGAGAAAGTATTCGGCAGAGGTGGCACCTCTTGTACCGGCGGAAAAGTTGTCGAGGAATCGTACGACATTCTTTTCCAAAGGAACGGTGGTTCCTCCTGACGTGACGAGGACCACGCGACGTCCTTCCTTGATGTGTCGCTGAACGAATTCGGATGCTGCCGAGGAGAGTTCGGAGAGGTTGGAAGGTGGGGATTGCGTCTGGAAGAACCGGTCACTTGACCATTTCGGTGAGGAGGAAGAGGAAGAGGAAGAGGATGCGGATGGGTCCGACATTGTGATCTAGGTCCAGAGTGGGCTCTAGGAGGTGGGATGTGACCAAAAAAGCAAGACGTACTGGTACAGATGCTGAACCCTGGATGCACAGTAGCTAGCACTGTGTCTGTCGTGGCGGAACTGCCGAGATGATCTTGAGCAGGTATATGGTTGAGCAAATGATCTGAGTGCGATGCTGGGATTGCACCGTCGACTTTGGACGAGGAGAGTAGGGTTGGAAGTGAAGGAAAGGGCGAAAGAATTCAAAGCCGGCTCGTGCGCTGTGATTGGCGTGCGGGGTTGAAGCGACTCTTTGCTCCAAAGCCGAAAATGGGTTGGGTGGCTTGGGATGCTGTGGAAATTCTTCTTCTTGCGGAGCCTTGGTTGGTCGCGTTGCAAGGAATCTCGGATCTCGAAAATATCGACTCGACTCACTCCATCTCTTCACAAAGAGGAATCACTCAAAAAGCCATTATTTGGCTCAAAATCAAGTTGCAAGAAGAGGCGCGTGCATCAAAATCAGCAAGCAGTGTTTGCATGCGAGTTGCCTACATCGGATGTCTTCTGATCACCACGACTCAGCCACAAAGACTCGCTCCCACGCTCGCTTCGGATCACATCCGCTTCAAGTGTTCTGTTGAATACCCACAGCTGGCACGCTATCAGACTATCGCTCGATAATGCCTCGCAGAAAAGTTGTCGACAACGGTGCGGCCGGCACTTCCTCTGCTGCTGGTACACCATCTCGTCGTCTTGGCTCTTCGACTGCACCCGAACGCTCACCATCACCATCATCCTCCCTCGGCGGCGGTAGGATTTCCAACCCTCCGTCGTCACCGCACAAACCACCACCTGGCGCCATCCGCTCCAAGCAGTCCAATCCTTCCATCGCCAACATGCCCGCACGCGCACCTTCACCAACACTGTCCGAAATCTCCACCTCCGCATCTGAAGCCGAAGATGGCGGTCAATCCTCGAATCAGCAGCGTCTCCGCTCTGCTTCTCCCGAAGGCGACGAACTGGCCGACGAGTCTGTCAGAGAAGCTGCCACCAACAATGACGCCGAAGTGACTTGCCAGTGGAACGACTGCGGGGAGACATTCAACAGCTTAAAGCCTTTCATCGACCACTTGCATCACGAGCATATCGGCATCCACAAGAGCAAGTACATGTGCGAATGGACCGGCTGCATTCGCAAGGGCAAACCACAGACATCGAGATTCGCCCTACTCAGCCATCTGAGAAGTCATACCGGAGAGAAGCCTTTCACGTGTCCTAGACCTGGTAAGTTAGCACCACGCATCACGAATTGATACGCTTTGATTGTTACACTGGCTGACACTCCACTTTATGTTCACTGGTCACCTCTAGAGTGCGACAAGAGCTTCACCCGCTCCGATGCGCTCAGCAAGCACATGCGCGTACATCACAACATCATCACCGCCGGTTCTCGCAAAGCCGCCGCTTCCTCTTCCAACGCCCAGGAAGATGGACACGAAGATGCATCCATGCTTGCCGAAGGAGGCGCCGAAGCTACGCCTGCCAAGTCCGGTGCCGGTGCCACAGGTGATTCTCTCGGAGACGAACTGCTCGAACTTGCCGAGGGCGAAGGATCCGAATTCGGCCTGACTAAAGGCGCAATGGGAGATGCCAACCTCTACACCATGTCTGCCGAAGAGTTAGGCATTCAAGACCGTCTCCCACCCGCAGAGAGCGACTCGGAGGAATCCAAACGTGCCGAAGCGGTTCTCGGTCGTGCACTCCGAACGTGGGCCAAAGATATGAGGGAGCGCGAACGTAGCAGGAAGCTTCGCGAGACTGCTTCTACGGCTCGCAACCGCAATGGTGCCGACGTGGATGACTTGATCAACGGATCTGCTTCCACCAGCGCCGGTGTCAAGCGCGCCAGGGCAAACGACTACGACAGCGATTCGGGCGATTCAATGCCCGACGTTTCGGAACTTCGACGTTCTCGTCGTAGCACACGTGCATCTTCCGCAGCCAATGGATCTCGTCGTCGATCATCGCGTTTTGGCGCTGCTGGCGGCGACGACCCCGACGAATCCGCAGAAACTGGAATGGAAGCCGCTCAATCGGCCATTCGCACCGCACGCAATCGCTACCTCGTTGAGAAAGCCAAACTACGCTACATCCGCTCTGAAAACGCTCGACTTTGGGATCATCTGCAATCGTTGGAAGCCGAACAGAAACGCGTCTCACGCCAATGCACCGCAGCACTGGAACAGACGCTGGTCTACGAACTGGGTCAGGACGTAGATGCCATTTTCACCCCTCCGGCTTCGCCCAAGCTAGCAACGACAATGACGGTAGGGGAGCAGGCGGAGGCGTTGAGACACGAGGTGGTCGAGGAAGAGGTGGCTGCTAGGGGCACATTTATCGATGATGAATCCGCGGCGGCTGCGGCTGGGCATGGGATCGCTGCTGCTTGAGAACTTATGTTGTATTAGTAACCTTGACGCAATCTTATCGTTTTGATTTTGATGCGAACACATCTGAGACGTTGGTGGATGTCGTCTGTGTCCGAGAGGTGATGTTTCGACAAGACGAGTGTGGCTAGTCTGGGTCTTCCGAGGAAGATCTTTTCGTCAGCCATCGCAGACACACGAACACAGACGGACAGAAACAAGCGAGCTGACTTAGCAATCTCTTACATTGCCTATTCATGAATGACAATGTTTTTTCTCTCTCTCTCTTTCTACTGAGAAATCTACAACCAAGCTCCTCGGGGTGACTGACGCGCAAAAAAAATAACATGCTCCTTGATGCAAAATTACCAGTTCTTGGCGTAGACCCAAGCCTTCTTGTACAAGGGAGCGTTAGCGATCTCTGCAGCAGCCTTTTCCTCGTCCTGTTTCCAGATGAGTTCGTCCTGTTCGTCAAACTCTCGAACGTCCGTGATGAGGTCAACTTCGGTAGAGGGGATGAATTTTGTCTTGTGCCAAAGTTTCCATCCGATAAGGATGATAAAGAAGATGGGTAGACCAATGTAATTGGTCAAGAAGGTTCTCCAGTTGAAAGTGAAGAGGAAAGAGTTCCAACCTTTGAAGAATACGACGATGGCGGTGAAGACTACGGCGATGTAGGAAGAGTAAGGTTGCAAAGGTGCCTGCCAGGGAAGTGACGAACGTGCCATTCCTTGAGCCTTCATAGCCTTCATAAAGCGAATGTGGGAGATGAGGATGCAGATCCAAGTCAAACCGCCAAACATTGTCACCGATGCTACGAGGTAAGAGAAAGTCTGAGGTCCACCCGAGGCAAGGTTGATGAAAGCCAAACCGCAGAACAAAGCCGTGACCGAGAGAGCTACGTACGGCACACCGCGCTTGTCAACACGACGGAAGATCTTGGGTGCTTTTCCATCAATCGCAAGACCGTAAAGGGTACGAGCGGCAATGTACTGGTCCGAGTTGGCGGCCGAAATGCAGAAGATGAGAATGGCAGCGTTGATAATGTCTGGCAAAACGCGGATTTTTGCTCGGATGATAGCAACAACAAAAGGCGAAGCAGCGGCAGAGGTACCCTTCTTGTTGGCGGCCAAAAGTTGAGGTGCATTGGATGGGACGACCATTCCGACGAGCAAAGCGCCGAGAATGTAGAAAAAGGCAATACGGAAGAAAGTCTTCTTGATGGCAGACGGAACGCTCTTACGTGGGTTGGCGGCTTCTCCAACGGTAACACCCACCAGCTCGGTTCCTGTTTATGCCCACCAACGAACGAAAGAAAAAGGCGCAGATAAGATAAGATGAGGTCAGTTTACCATCTCGACGATATATATATAGACCTCACGATCGACCCTCTGAGGACCAGAAGGAACGATCGCAAGGGACGGATAAGGGGATGTATACGAGCCTGTATATGCGAAAAGGGCTGTTACCATCGTAGACCAGAATCCCAGGAACATTCCCTTGGATCCCGAAGTCCCGGGGTAAGCACGGAAAGCGAGACCGTCCTGGAAGTTGCGGAAACCGATCCTGTCCTTGGTCGGCGATCCTCCCAAGTCGATGATGAGCAGCAACAGGATCAAACCGGTCATCGTGATGATCTTGACGAGCGAGAGCCAGAATTCGACCTCTCCGAACCACTTGGGACCACCAAAGTTAAGCGCAATGATGAGAACCGTGACAATGGCGATCCAGATGCCTCCCGAAAGGTCAGCATTCCAGTAGCGGATAACTAAAGCGGCAGCGTTAATGTTGTTCGCTGTGACCACAAGGTACTTGAAGAGGTAGTTGTAACCGGTAGCGACACCGAATTCGTCAGAGACGAAGCGAGTGGCATGACCGGCGAATCCACGAGGGTGAGGCATGTAAGTCGACATCTCACCGAGGGCAGACATGACAGCGGCACAGCAGAAACCCATAACCGAGTACGAGATCAAAATAGAGGCTGGACCACCGTTGGCGAGACCTGTACCAGTACCGATGATGAGACCTGTTCCAAGAGCACCACCGATGGCAATCATGGAAATCTGACGACCCTTGAGCGCACGGTGGAGCTGACGCTCCTCGGCGGGCTTTTCAGCCTCGAAGGAGGAATCTTTGGCTACGCCATCGTGGACATTGTCGTATGCTTTGACTTCGTCACCGGACGACGAGGCTTTTTCCTGGTAGTAAGGCGATTCGGTGTTGATCTGGTCGGCGGGCGCCATGATGGAAGAGTTGCGCTGCCTTGTGCGGAAGGTGGGACGAAATCTAAGTCGCGAAAGGAAACGCCTGCCTGGCGAGAAACGAAGCAGATGGAGCAATGGACAGAGGTGGTCGAGGAGAAGAAGCAAGAGTTCGTGTGGGAACCTTTTCGCGACAAGACGACGAGATAGAATGGGGATGTATTTAAGGGAGGCGGGCCTTGGTTGGACAGGGATCTGCATAGATATGAAGACGACACCGAAGGAAAAATAAAAATAAAAATAAAAATGCCACACACACTCTTGGTCTCGTGCAGGTAACCGAGGCTTTGAAGCACAAGGCGTGGCAACAGTGATTGCGTGCGCGCTTCCTTTTCTTTTCTTTTTCTTTTTTTTTTTTTTTCTTCAAAGAAACGCGGCTACCAATCCGGATTTCTCTTTTTGTTTTGGCGCCGTGCCACCGAGGTCTTACAAGAATTCGAACAGACCGACTCCAACCCCACCTTGCCCTTGCTTCTGTTGTCTTCATTGTCTTATCGAAACATGATCCCCACCGGTCAAAGACGGGCGGTGTACGAAGAACGACTTCTTTCGATCATGCAGCTTTGTTGCAAGGAGCTAGAACCAGTTGCCATGAAAAGAGGAACGAGGTGTCGATAAGGGAAAATTCAAAAAGCCACGCGGCCTCGACATTGAGCGCAAGGTCACAAGTCAGTCTCCCTCTCTCTCTGTGAATGGCTGACCGTTCCGATAAGCAAAGTCAATTAGTCCCCACCAAAAAGAAAGGCTAACAAGGGATCGAGCCTAAGAAGTCTCTAAGCGGCGGGCCAACCGAATAAAAAGCCGACGTGCTCAATACCGACCGACGACGCGTGTCTCGTCCAGTGCCTGACACATTTCTTGAGGTGGCGAAAATCAAAAGAGCAACGCATCGCGCACATGGCTTCAAAAAGCAAAGCGGCGATTTTGATTTTCCTCTGTGCAAAATCTCCCCGCGTCCGTCCGTTTGTTCGTGGTTGACAGGCAGAGCCAAGCATTTTTTTTTTTTTTTTTTTTTTTTTTTTTTTTTTCCTTTTTGGCCAACACATGAGCTGTATCCCCCCATCCTCTCCAAAAAAAATCCTCCTCATGCCAAGACCAGGTGTACGACACAAATGAAAAAAAAAAGGAGAGGGTATTTTTGGTGACCCGCCTCCGCCCGTCGGTTCTAGCGGGCACTTCAAAAGCACAATCTTTTCTCCAAACACAACCCCATCTCGCCGTCATGCCCTCATCTTTTATCCTCACTGTTGCGTCCGTATATGTATGTATCATGTACGCAAGAACAACAAGGCAGAAATGGCGTGCTTGGACGAGGCATCCCGCAGGGTTCAAATCGGTCAAGTCGGGGGTGTCAAAAAAAAAAAAAAAAAAAAAAAACAAGAAATTGGGAAGGCGGCTTCTGTGTGACCTTCGCCGTTGTCGCATTGTTGCGGATTCTTTTTTTCTCCCTTGAGCTCGTGACCAAAGGCAAAAATGCATGAAAAAAAAAATCAAAAAAAATCAATCCGTACACCGCCATTCTAGCCCCCCTCTCTCTCTCCTCTCTCTCTCTCTGTAGTGTTGACGGAGACCTTGGTTGTCGTTTGGGCGGAATACAAAAAAAAAAATTGAGAGGAGAGAAAAAGTTTTCTTGGCATTCTCGCTTGTGCATACTGTACTCACCCTTCCAGAGTGCATACTGGGGCCGTCCAATAACCATCCTTCCAGCCGAAGCTGTCGTATCTCATTGGATACCCTCCCCAAAGTGTCCTATCACCAACTCGTTTCCAATTGGCCAAACAATCTAAGTGTTCAATGCAAAGAGTTTTCGTCAAGTGACCTTGCTTTTGCTTTACCCCTCTCCGGCTATGCTTCATAAAAGAGATACAACTGCGGACACTGCAGAAAGATCATATGAGTTCCATCATGTCATGTGAGCCCCTCTTTTTTTCTTCGATTTGGATGTGCCTGAATCTGAAATCTTGACGACGAGCCGATGCTGGTCGATGATAGCGTGGCGTACAGTACACCCCCCCACGCCCATTTACTGTACACTCGCTATCATAGTACACTTGGAGAGTATTGCTTCTTCTTATTCTTCTTCCCCCCCGCAACAAGTCTGATCCACAACAAAGCCTCGTTTCTGTAAAGCCTCAGAACTTTTGACCCTGCTGTAGTTATCGGTTGTGAACCATGCACAAAGATTGCCTACCCTACCCTCTTCACTCACACCAGCGATAAGAAAAATGTTGATGAGAGGGTAACATGACCGATGAACCCCCTTTGGTCAGACCGAAACTGCCCGTCTCCGTGACCATCCTTCTCTGACCGGTCTTGGTGAATTTGTCCGGAAGGAAGACATTTCTTCCAAGCCCGGGATTTTTTTTTTCTTTCTTTTTTTCTTTTTTTGCCAAGCTAAGCTCAGCTGTCACCGCGAAATATGCCGAATACCACAAACCCACCCGTTGCCCTCACATCAGAACAGAGTGCGAGAGAGCACACTTTTTCGGAAATGCATCAACGGAAACATCCGTACAGTATTGCATGTGCGATTTCAAAAAAACAATGTTCACCTTTACTGTTCATGCTTTCCCCTCCCCCATCGTGGGGTCCCCACAACGTCCAATCTTTGCGATTCAAGTCGTTTCTATGTCAACAAGTTGCTAGATAGCAAGCATAGCTGAAGCAGAATGTGAGAATGACAGTGTTGAAAGATGCCGGGAAAGTTCGGAATCGTACCCCTCACCCCACGCATATCGTTGCTTGAAAAAGCTTTTCATGCGACCCAACACCAACCGGCAAAGCAGTCAGAAGATGTTCCGCAGCCCGTCTCTGCTAGCTAAAACATCCCCACTCATCCGTCGCTTACCCTCAACAGATCCAAATCTCCCATAGCCAAACCATCTCCCTGTATCTCAAGGAGAATCTCTTCCGTATCTCATCAACACGCCAATACTCTAAAACAAAGAATGCAAATGTATCGAATTGAAAAATCAACTTAAACGTTCATGGAATCGTGCATGTAGCCCGCCGAAGCATCGTTAGCAAACGGTAGCGGGGGTAAAGCCTTGCTTTTTCTCTTCTGCGATGCTAGGTTGGCCTGCAGCGTCGGCCAGTCTGAAGAAAACGTCCTTCGGTGCTGCTTCTTTCGCTCTTCTCTCGACAGAGCAGTGACGCCAAACAGGGCGGTCGAGGACGAGGAAGATGACATGGTGCTCTGCATCGAGTCTGGTCTCGCTCTGCGGGAGGATGGGTCAAAGTCGGCTTCGAGTCGGGCTGTTAGACTTCCACTCAGGGGCGGACCGCCAAGGCTGAATCTGTTGGGTCGAGAGCCGAGTGAGAGGGAGGTCGACATGGCGGGTGACAAGCCGGGCGATGATGGGGAGAGCAAGGTGGTGGGGATGCCGTCGTCGATGCTGGCACGTCCAGCTGCCGTCGTATTCAAAGGCAGAGGCGGTAGACGCGATGTCGACGAAGGTCGAGATTGGCATTGCAAGTGTCCAGCAGTAGCCATCGAAGTGTTCCACGCAGATGGTGTGCGCAACGTCGATGCGGTGTCAGGGCCAAAGCTCGCTGCTGTTGTTCGCGCGGTTGGCGTACTGACAACATCCGAATCCGCTGCTGACGAGCGCAAAGGCGTTTGCGGCGGTTCTAATTCTGTCATCATGACGTCGCCATCGCCATCGTGATCGTACCCGGTCCATGCTTCCATCCTGGCTGTTTGGAATGGTGTTTCGACCTCCAAACGATTCTTGCCGCCAGCACTGGCCTGTGCAGCAGCGTTGAGCTGCAGTGCTGGTGGCCGTCGTCGGTTGAGTCCAGGACTCGGCAAAGGCTTGACTGCTGGTGCAGCGCTTGTTGTCGCCGGAGGGGCAGCGACAGTCTGAAGCTGCAGGGTGGGCGCCTTCTTGCGTCTTCGCTGCATGAGGGAACCGACACAGGCATCACCTCCGATGGCAATGTCGGGCACGCGTCCTTCGAGTCGATCTTGCGCGGCTTTCCTTTCCGCTGCTAGCCTCATGGCTTCATTGAGACGCTCTTCGCGCCGTCTAGCTTCCTCTGCGGCTTCCTTCTCCTCTTCCTCCAATCGCATCTTGCTCCACATGGCTTCATCCATGGTCTCGGTAGACCAGCCTGCACCGGCCACACCTGCCTGGCCATTGGCGTCGACATATCCGCCTGCTTCACCCTCGCTTCCATTGCAGCCCATGCCGAGCACATCGCGTAGACGTCCAGCGGCGCTTGAGAGGTAGCGCTCCCATTCGACGAGCTGGTAGATGAGCGAAATGTTCGGCGAAATGCTCGAAGACTTTTCCTTGACCATGTTGTAGCAATCATGCATGCCGAGCAGAGTTCGAGCAGATTCGAAACCATATCTCATGGCTGCTGCTTGCATGACAAAGGCAATGACGAGCGTAGCACTGCGGCTGACTCCGCACTGGCAATGTACCAGGATCTTTCCTGGTGATTGGCTCGTCTGAACATGTTCGAGACTTGCATCGTCCTCGAGACCAGCACAAGCATCTCGGTCTTCGGCGATCTTGGCTGCGTACCAATAGCGGGCATCGATGCCAAGCGCCTCTGCAATCAGAGCACAACCTTGGGCAAAGCCACCGTGACCGGAAGCCAAGTCAGTCTCATCGTGCGTCCATGGAAGTTTGACGTAGCGGATCTCGCGCGCTCGGCCGTTTCCTGCGTTGGAAGACACTCTTGTCGCAGTGGCATTGGAAGGGAGCTCGACCTGTGTGACCCAGGATGAAGGCGAGCGCTGCGAGTCATCGTCAAAGCCATAGCTGGGCGAGGGCTGCTGGCTGGTGTTACCATGTGCATCGGCATCCTCCCTGGGTTTCAAACTGATGAGCGCCGGTGGAGTGAGTTCAGTGGCAGCCGAGGTGCAGGTGCTTGCGGCGCGAGATGACGATGGAGACGAGGCAGTGTCAAAGGCGTCATCGGACGACGAGTTGCTGTTGCGTCGAAGCGAGCGATACTTGAGAACGTCCTGAGCAGTGAGTGTGCGTAGGTCGGAAGTTGAGTTGGACTCGGCGGCTGCGTTTGGTAGAGCAGCGGCAGCTTCAGACGTGGATGTGGGCTCGGCGTTGAGGAAGTGTGTGAGCAAGTTTGGGGTCGAAGATGTGTTGCGTAGGACGGAAGAGCTGATGGCGTCACGTGGAGAGGATGCCTCGCCGTGGCCCGTCGCAGTGGGGAGCGAAGCGGTGGTTGGTGGGGTAAAGTAGGTGTTGGGCGTTGGTGGGACTTGTCCACTTAGGTCTGACAGATAGCCGGCACCATGCTGAGTGCGAGAACCGGCAACGTTGGATCGTGAGGAGGCATTGGAATTGCCGATGCGATTCGAAGCGTTGGTCCATGCTGAGTGGGATGCGTTCGCAAGTGCTGAAGACTGACTGGTGTTGGATTGAAAGTCGAGTATCGTCTCCTTTGCGACATTGAGAATGGTGGTGATGCCAAGAGCAGAGAGCATCTGATCATCACGTGCGTTGTGCTCGTCACCCAAGAACAGGCCTGGAAGCACCTCGACAGGTCCGTGCGAGTAGACGCTGCGTGCATGCTGCAGTGTGCTTCCCTTGCCGCTGAGAATGTGTTCCGAGGGATCACGAAAAGCTTCAGGAGGTCTGTTGCGAGAGCTGGCGGCGCTGGGAGGCTCTGGATAGGTAGAATCAGGAGCTGCCGCCGTCTTGAAAGGCATACTCGGCCGTCTTCGTGGGGTACCTCTGAGTGTGCTCGAGAGATGCTTGACTGCTTCAGATATCGCAGAAGGGGGTGGAGCCGTGTTATCGAGATGCTCTGTTTTGGAGCTGGATCTGGACAATGCAATGGGCGAGTTGGGCATGGATCGTGAAGAGAGACCCGAGTCGTCGCTCAAGGAAGGTGGCGCCAAATTGAGCCGTGATGGACGCTTGCGTGCCAACCTGGACTGTGGTGGCGGTGCAAGTGTGCTTGGCCCAGCTTGACTGGTTGGAAGCTGCAACGTGATAGGAGGCGCCGATGCATGCGATACAGCCGACTGCGGAAGTGCCGATGACAACGAGGGCTGTGTAAGTCCACCAAAAGCCTGACCATCTTCCGGGATGCGAAGTGAGAGCGATCTTGCTGGCAGTTTAGATACCTTGGTCGCATGCATGAGTCGCGGAGCAAACGAGCTCGGCCCCGGTGTGGGTGGTGGACTGAGATCAGCTTCGATGGTGCTCATCGTGATTTGGGGTGGTGGAATGAGCGGCACGAGTTAGAAGAAAGGGAGTTGCTTGTTTGTGAAAGACAAGAGCTAGATATAGGCTTGCTGAGCACCGGCGTCCAGGTGGGTGTCAGGATGGTCGAAAGGATTGTTTATGAAATGCACACAAAGCTGCACCAAGGCAGGGCTGACGTGGATATGAAGGCGGTGTGTTGTAACCAAAACAGGGTGGGAGGGCAGAATCGACGAGTCGCAACAGGCGCCAACCAAGATGAAGCGGACCGAGCGTAGGCGGTGACAGGGTGGGCGATGTGACGCAAGACCCTGCAGTCCAGTGGCCTACAAGCAATGATTGGCGGATGAAAGACGGAAGAATCGATGGACAGATGACGCAGTCGGATGCAGGCCAGACTGTGTTAATGAGCTAGTGTGGAAGATGCAATGCAGATCGTCGAAAAAGGCGGGCCTCAGTCAGGGCCTGAACCGGCAGTGCGATGAACCGGTACTGGTAGCCGAGAAGGATGAAGTTGGATCGTCGGATGGGTTTGTTGGATAGCACTGATGAAAGTCCGAGCCGAGCCAGAGCAAAAGATAGGGGCAGATGAGATGCTCAGGCCAACGACATCATGTTGATGATGATGAGATGAGGGTGAAGGCGGCGATGATGTGTGGCCGTTGTGGCCGAGCTATGTGAATAGACCAAGATTAGCTGGCTGATTGAGAGCAGCTTGCGTCGGCGATGTGAGGATATTAACGAGAGGTCGGAGAGATACCGAGTCAACCAGGCGTTGTACGAGAGATGGTTGGGAGCGAAGGCGAGGATGTCCTGACACCGGATGGGAGCGGGTGTGTGTGTGTGTGCTCGTCGTCGTTGTCGTCGTGGGTTCAGATACGGCAGCCACGCTTCGGCGAGAATAGCGATCAAGCCGAGGTTCGATGTTTTGCGCCTTGAGTTGAGCAGACGAGATGAAAGGGTGGAGCGATGAATTGGCCGACGATGCGGCTGATGAAGAGGCAGCAGCGGCAGCGAGTATGAAGGTCGGGAGTTGCGAGGTGGACGACAGCGAGATGATGCATGCAAGGTGCTAGAGGATGGAAAGGTGGCTGAGATGGTTGGCTAGGCAAGCCTGATGGAGAATGGGATGAAGTGACGAGGTGGACACAAAAGCGAAGCTCGTAGCAGAGTGCGTAGATGGCAGCACGAGCAGCAGCAGCAGCAACGGCAGCTAGCAGCGGCGTCGACGGAAGTAAAGCTTTGAAGTGTGAGCAGCACTGTAACAGGCACCGGCCAGCAAGTGTTACACACACACGCACGCTTTATCCACTGCCAGAGACAAAGCGCCAAATCCTGGAAACAAGGGACAGACCGAAGTAGCGACGCAAAAAGATGCACGCAACGCCCATTCACAGTTGCTCCTGCCGTGCGAGCGTGTTTTTTTTTTTTTTTTTTTTTTTTTTTTAAAAAAAAAATGTCAGAGCGTGTGTGTCTGTGTCTGTGTCTGTGTCCGTGTCCGTGTGTAAGTGGCACTTTGCAACCCAAAAAAAGAAGGTCGACTTTGACAGTCACAAAGTGGCGGCTTTGCCTGCAACTAATTTCCAGCGCCGACCGCTTTTTCACTGACACTGACCGAACGAAATTCAACACACGCACACACAGTCTCGAGCAAGCCGATGGTTGGAAAAAAAGAAGAAGAAAAAAAATTAAAGAAAAGAGGCAAACAGGGCCCTGGACCCGCTCTCCCGCGAATGGACAGCGCACACACTGTCAGGACAGGCTGTCAGGCCAGTCATCCAATTCAGCCAAGAATCGGCTGCGACTAACTACTCTGCAATATGCTGCAAATTGCCTTTCATCCGGACTCACTGACAGAGAGACAGATGAACAGCCCGCGTCTCACTTTACTTGCTTGCAAAGTGCATTTCAGTCGAGTTCCCAGAATGATGGGTCTAACTCGGATGCAAATCTCGAACAGAGACAAAAGAAAAAGCAGGCGTGCGTGAAGTAAGCGTGCGTACAGCGTTGGGTTGCGTGTCAAATCTTCTTGTTCTGGGTACAGTACAGTACTCTTTTGTTTTGTGCGCTCTTGCGCCCACTCGTTTCAATTCAATTTCAAAGAAATCGAAAATGGTTAGGACGATTTGGAATTTGATGGTTAGACAAGAGGGTCTCAGCTTGCCGGCTGTGTTGAATGCGTCCTTTCTCCGTACTTCGTCCACCAAATTTGTTTCGTTTTGTTGAAGTTGAGTGCGTTCCTCCGCTTTCGAAATGTTTTTTTTTTTTGTTTTTTTTTTTTTTGAGGTGGTTCTGCTGTGGGAAAAATCAGAGCGTCACTGCTTCCGTCTAAGCCAAACACGCCAACGCACAAAGATTTGCTGCTGGTGGTGGTGGTGGTGCTCACAACCCACCTCCAACATCACTCTAAAAGCTGATATCCGACCGCTGGGGCTGAAGATGTGGGGCTTTTTTACACGGAAGCCGATTGTTTGCAAGCTGCTTTTCCCAGGCTACTCTGTAGTCACCCAATGTGCGCTCGGACTCTCTGTCACTCTTTTCGGCAGCGGGCAGATGCATGTCTTGGAACCAAAAGACTCTCCTGTTAGATGCACGCCAACTCACGCTTGAGCGGAGATTGGATTTGGGTGCTTCACATCTGAGACCTCTCTGCCTCATCAGTCGATATCGCATACTGTACTGTACTGTCCTGTACTGTACTGTACCTTATAGGGTACGGCTCCGCCCCTTTCCCATCTCATGTTCTTCTTCCCCTCCTGCTCTTGGTGATTGAGGTCCGCTTGCTTTTGCTTGTCCCTGCGTTCCGCTTCAGAGTAGAGTACCATGATATCGTATTCTTTCCGACTCGGTATTCAGCACAGCCGAATCATCCCACGCGGGCCCAGCTCCGACAAAGACACCCGATGCAGCTTTGTATCATTGCAGCATCACATCTCACTTTTCTCACGTTCCACTCGAGTCAAAGGGGACCAGAGACTGCCATCGGAGTCGAGATCTTGTACAGTCGCTCTGAGATCAAGATCGAGCCCAAGTTGAGATCCAAAGCAGATCACCTGTTATGCCCGGGCTGAGACTCGCTTGCACAGCCTCGAGGCTGATTCGGCCAAGCGGAAGTGTCATTCTGAAGCCAATAAGTGTCGAGCACAATAGAATCAACAATGGACCCATACTACCCAGACAGTGTGCTCTCCGATCTTGCTCCTCGATCTTGTACCCGTCTTGTCGCCTTGCGGCTTCCATCTGATTCGTCCACGATTCATCTTTTAATAAAAGTCAAGCAGGGTTTGACGGCCGGCCGCTGGCTGTCGATCGCAATCGCCGATCAGACCTGAGACATATAGTGTTGGCGACGCCGTTCAGACAGTCATCCTCCCATGAGTAGCCTCGACACAGGATCACGGCTCTGCCCTCGTGGCCAACGCCCGCCTTCTGTTCTGTACCGGTCGGAGCATGCCACGAGGCTTTCATCTTCAAGACATTTCCCGCCCCTCTTCTCCCGACACCGCTCTCGCCAAGATCCGCGGAACCGGCATTTGCAATACTTGCTCTGCAAGTGCGACTTGCTCCGAAGTAGCTTCAAACCACTCGTCGAGCAGAAGTCAAGAGACGGATGAGAAGAGTTTATCCAATTTGCTATCCCGTTTGCAGTAAAGAGAGTGTGGCACCGGTCATCTTGTTGACACTCAAGACAGGGGTATTTTGATTTCTGATGCAACGGAGTTCCATTGCCCCCAGGATTGATGGTGGCATACTCACCGGTCCGGATATCATGATCGCAAAACAACGCCAGACCAGGACATGTAGGCATTGACAAGCCTCGGATGTCGCACTTCCGACGCTCTGCTTTGGCGATCGTGTTGAGCGAATCGTTGACGGGCTCGGTCTGATTGCAGAGCGACACATCGAGGAACGAGTTGTGGTCCCCGCAATCTGGAAGAGATCGTGGATGGGGGCCAAGCAAACTGAGCTAGCGAGCAACACATGTCATGTCATAGAACGCCTCGCCTCCGTTGTTTTTGTCCATGTCTCTTTTCTCGGCGCCCTCGGCTAGAAACGCCAAACTGCGCCATGCTCTGGTCTTTCTCTACGTGGCGACATGTCTTCGAGCTCAAGGTTGGCATCAGGCGTTAGACTCAACAACTGTGTGTCGTCGTTAGGTCATGGCTGCCAAGACTCTCAAATCCACTGCCTCTGCCTTGGTCATTCACTTCGGATATTGTTAGCAGTCACAACATGGTTTGCTGCTGTCTCAACGACAAATGCGGCTGTCACCATTAAGTGAGAGAAATCGGGTAGGATCGAGATCGGGTCTAATATCTTAGCCGATGCGCTCAGTGCTTCCCTTAATTTTTTCGGAATCTCCACTTGGCCAAAGAAGAAGCCGCGAACGACACTTTTTTTCTCATGGCACTCCTTCACCATTCATACCGACCACAGTCTCCATCGTGACTTCCAGCACCTCATCGAAGATCGATAACTCAGGAAGGACGATAGGATGGTCGAGATCAGTATTCAGAAACGCCCTCTCGCTGGCGTGGAGCTCGAATCCGCCCAGCACAAGTACTTCCGCAAAACTGCTCGTGGCAAAGTTCTCAAGATCCTTCGCGAGCGTTATCTCCGTGACGACATTGCCTGTGGTAGTCGCGCATGTGAGCGCTGCCATCATCTTCACGCTGCCCTCCAGAAGCAGGCCCAAGATGGCGGTCTCCAGAAAAAGATCTTCCTCGACCCCACTGGGTTGAAGAACAACAAAGTTGATAGGAACCACTACCTCGTTCTCGACACCAACGCTTTCCTTCATCAGATGGATCTCATCGAGAACCCCAGCTTCACTGATGTCATCGTTCTTCAAACCGTCGCAGACGAGGTCCGACACAGGAGCTTGCCACTCTTCAACCGTCTCAAGAACCTCATTGCCGATCCGGATCGCAGGTTCTGGATGTTTTACAACGACTTTGGCCGCGAGACTGCTGTCCTTCAGAATGAGGATGAGTCTCCCAACGACAGGAACGACAGAGCTATTCGTGTTGCTGCCAAGTGGTACCGCACACATCTGATGGCTTCCACCGGACCAGGCTCTTCGACCAAAGCCAACCTCGACGTCCTGCTCATCAGTGACGACCAGGACAACGTGCAGCGTGCACTCAAGGATGACATCCGCGCCATGTCCGTCCGCGACTACATCGAAGGTCTCGACAATGCAGACCAGCTTCTAGACCTTCTCTCCTCGCGAGCCATGGTCTCTGGTTCTGGTGGCAGCGAAAAGCGCGCTGTGCTATACCCCGAGCACCTACCCCAGAATCAGGTCACGGCAGGTGTCAAATCCGGCCAGCTCCTTCAGGGATTCTTCAACGCTAATCCATACAACTACCTCGAGGCCACCGTCCGATCTGGCCAACTCACACGTCCGATTCTGCTTGTCGGCCGCGAGTCTATGAACCGTGCCGTAGACGGCGACGTGGTCGCAGTCCAGATGCTGCCCAAGGACCAGTGGAAAGCTGCTACCGAGGAAGTCATCGATGCCGATGCTGCACTCAAGGACGACGATGCTGAAGGCGGTGATGGTGAAGGTGGTGCAGATGACGATATCGAAGCGAGACTCGCCAAGAAGGAGGCAGCCGACGCGGAAGCCAATGCACGCTCTTCTCGTGGTGAGCCTCAGCCCACGGGTAAAGTCGTTGGTATTGTCCGTCGCAACTGGCGATCCTACGTCGCGCACGTCGATGTCAACTCGGTCAACTCCTCCGCGCTCTCAAGTCTAGGTGCGCAGACGGTCTTTGCCACCCCCGTCGACCGCAAGCTTCCCCGCATCCGTATTCGCACCCGTCAAGCCAAAGACCTCATGGGTCAAAAGATCCTCATCGCGCTCGATGCGTGGCGTC
Source organism: Ustilago trichophora (assembly GCA_900323505.1). Taxonomy (NCBI): domain Eukaryota; kingdom Fungi; phylum Basidiomycota; class Ustilaginomycetes; order Ustilaginales; family Ustilaginaceae; genus Ustilago; species Ustilago trichophora. The sequence goes on along the minus strand of OOIN01000021.1, from coordinate 524,341 downwards.
CTACATCTCGTTACCCTGACGGACACTTTGTCCGCGCGCTTGGTCAGGCAGAGTCGAAAGAGGCAGAGCAGGAATCGTTGTTGCTCGAACACGATGTGCCTTACCGACCTTTCAGCAAAGCCATTCTCGACTGTCTGCCCGTTGAGGGAGATAGTTGGGTTGTCCCACCCAAGGACATGACCCACCGAGCATGGAGGGATCGAGTAGACATGCGCGACGAGATCATCTGTTCTATCGACCCTCCCGGCTGTCAAGATATCGACGACGCTCTACATGCCAAGCAACTGCCGAACGGCAACATTGAAGCGGGAGTCCACATCGCAGACGTATCCTACTTTGTTCGACCTGACAATCCTATGGACTCCGAAGCCGCCAGCCGAGGTACCACAGTCTATCTGGTAGACAAGAGAATCGACATGCTTCCCCATCTCCTCGGTACCAACCTCTGCTCTCTCCGCCCCTACGTCGAGCGACTAGCCTTCAGCGCTGTATGGGAGATGACCCCCGACGCTGAAATCGTAAACGTCCGCTTCCACAAATCCGTGATCGCCTCCAAAGCCGCGTTCACCTACGAAGAGGCCCAGTTGCGCAAGGACGACTCTACCAAATCGGACCCCATCACCCAATCCATCCGCTTGCTAAACTCGCTCGCGAAGAAGTTGAAGCAGAAACGTATGGACGCAGGAGCGCTCAACCTCGCCTCCCCCGAAGTACGAATCCACCTCGACAGCTCGGAATCGGCAGCACCCATCGATGTCGAACAGAAGGAGATGAGGGAGACCAACTCGCTCGTCGAAGAATTCATGTTGCTCGCCAACGTTTCCGTTGCCGAGAGGATCTACGAGGTGTTCCCCATGACTGCCGTTCTGCGTCGCCATCTTCCTCCACCACGAACAAACTTTGAAACTCTGCAAGACATTCTGCTCAAGCGACGCGGGATGGAGCTCGACGTGTCTAGCTCTGGAGCCCTCGCTGCTTCGCTCGACAAGTGCGTTGACCCATCCGATCCCACTTTCAACACTCTGGTACGAATCATGGCTACACGATGCATGCTCTCCGCCGAATACTTTTGCTCTGGAAGTGTTGCTCGTGATACGTTCGGACACTATGGTTTGGCGGCTGGGATGTATACCCATTTCACCTCGCCCATTCGACGTTATGCAGACGTGCTGGCGCATCGTCAACTTGCCGCCGCGATCAACTATGAACCTCTTCACCCTTCTTTGCACAGCAAGGACTACGTGGATGACGTGCTGAAGGTCGTCAATAAGCGTCATCGCAGTGCCCAACAAGCTGGAAGGGCCAGTGTCGAGTTCTACGTTGGACTGAGTATCGCCGAGCGCAACGCCGCCCTCCAACCCACCTCCACCACCACTTCTTCCAAGAAGACCAACAAGGACAAGTTGCCAGAGGTCGAAGAAGCAAAGATGCGTGCCAGCGCCTACGTGATCAGAGTCTTCCGCAACGGTCTAGCGGTCTTTGTCAACCAATTCGGTCTCGAAGGTCTCATCACTTTTAAGGACGAAGTAGAGTTTGATCAGGAAAACTACACCATCACCATCCCCAGCGCCATCTCGGGTTTGAAAAACGAGGTCAAGGTGGGCATTTTCGACCAGTGCACCGTCGAAATCGGCGTTACAAAGGACGAAGCTACTAAGAGGGGCAAAGTTAGCATGCGTCTTGTTGGATAAGAGGCATGCGTGAAATGATACACACTTCATCCTGTTTGAAACTTTTTTTTTTCTTTTCTGAAAACGTAAAAATCAAGCATGTGTAAGGACTGTATTGAGACGTTATTAGACACGAACCGCAACCCAAAATAGCTATGTACAGTACAGTTTAGTACGGAGAATGTGACAAAGTGAGCTAGAACCAAGGCTGAGACATTTGAGCAGCCTTTTGCACGACATCGGTCGAACTATTTCCTCGGCTCGATGTGGGAGTTGGTAATTCACCGACCACGGTTTTGGCTTGGATTTGACCAGGATGCTTTTGAGCTGCATGTGTGAGCAATACCACATTGGTGATGATTGCAGCTATCAGTGCTACGGTGACGAAGATTACGGTTATGCCAAGTTTGACCGAGATAGTTTTGGTTGGAAGTGGACGATTTTCGATCGAGGTATTATCGGATTTGGTGATGAGATGGCTACTAATTGTAGCCTTGGAACGTGGGGATGGGGGTAAAGGTCGAGTTTGCCAAGAACCCAACTCGATTAGGTTGAAAAGATTCCGGTCTTTGCGAGGAGTGGTTCGGTTGAGAAAAGGAATCCAACACCTACCTGTACCAGGACGTTTAAAAAACCTAGGTGCATCCTCCAACTCCAAAAACGACCTAGGTTCCACCTCTGCTCCTCCAGAAGCAACTTCACCAACATCTTCCCATTCATCATCCACTGCGTATTTGGCCCCTAGACGACGGAGCGAAGATGGTTGTAGAACGATCCTCTTCAATCCACTCTTTTTGGAGACCGCCGAAGTTGGAGATACGAGAGGACCTTTGGCGTGATTAGGAAACCAACTGGAACGCGTTAAAACACCTCCCCATCCATCACGACGTTGCTTTTCATCATTGTCGTTCTTGATTGGAGAAGTAATCGTGGGTGAGCCCTTTATCCGATACGACGGCCGAAAAGGAGGAAAAACAGACCGAATAGCTCCCATCATACGTCCACCACTGTTATTCTTACTTCCATCACCTTTGCCGCGCAAACTAGCCATGGTGGGTCGACGCACAACGCTAACCACATATTCTCGTTCTTCAGCCTGCTGAGAAACAGATGGCAGCGTTTCAATGTCGAATCCGGCAAAAAGCTCACCGTTGGGGCTGTTGGGTGCGACATCACCCAAATGACTAATCTTGGGAAGTTGGTCATTCCTCGAAACGGATTGTTTCTGCTCCGGTTGCTTGGAGGTAGTAGTAGACTTGGCTTTCAGAGACGCGATCTGCAACTGAGAAAATTCAACAGCGGCTTTGCGGTTCTCTTCAGCAACCTGATTTCTGACGTGGTGGTTGGCTTCAAAGCGAACCCAAGTCGGAAGGTGAATAGTCTTGCGTTCGGCAGTGACGAGTTCGAACTGCTCCTGAATAGCCGTAGTCCCAGTCTCGCTGAAAGGGCTGTTGACCTGACCCAAGACGTCAATTGCTTCGGGTGATTCGAGGATGGGTGACTGGACAGGGACGCATGTCGACGCAAATCGCTCGGTGCGACGTTTCGCTCCCAAGGCTCGAAGCGTGGCACTGAGCGGTTCGAGTTGATCTTCTTCTTCGTACGGTGGGAGAGCGTTGTTGTTGTTGTTGTTGTGGATGGATGTGTCGTGGATGGAGGCGATGTTGGTTTGGGTGGGGGTGTGAAGGGCATCTGCGCGACGAGGGGTGAGTGGGCTTCCTGGCGACATGAGGATGGCAGTTTCGTCGTGCAAGCGTGCAGCAAGAGCACCACGCCATCCCATTCGCTTTCGAAGGGCTGCGCTAGGCGAGCGAGAAACCGGCGAAGTCGGAGACTTGTACATACACGTAGACGATATGCTACGCATGAGGGTGCGGCGAGGAAAGAGTGGCGAGGAGGGAGTAGGCGACTTGTTGGTCAACATGACTGTCAAAGTAGCCGAAGGTGGTTCGGACTGCACAGCAGTGATGGAGCGACGCGGGGATGTCGACAAAGACATGGCTGCGAGAAGACGTGCGACCGAGTTAGATGAATGAGGCGATGCAGCAGAAGTGAGAGACGTGGTCGAGGCACGAGTTCGTCGTGATGAGATCACCGAGCCTTCGATCGAATCCTTCTCAGGACGCGATGAAAGCTTGGAAAGCGAAGCCTTGGGCGTGAGAGCTTCCTCATCATCTTCGAAGCAGGAGCGAAGCGAATCACTGTCAGAACCCGACTTTTCGGTCGAGGAGCGTGTCGCTTCCGAGCTCAAAGCTGACAAGGAGGCCTTTGACGAAGCTGATCCGTGAAGAGAAGGAGGATTCTGAGGACGCTTCTTGGACTTGGGTCGAGGCGCAGGTTGCAGCTTGAAGGAGCTAGCATCTGTGTTGGACTGAAGCATCATGTTGAAGTCGAGACAAGACAGCCACAAGGAAGTAAGTGAGGCAAAGGACGGGAGATAGGTTGATGGGAGGACAACCGACTCTTGAGAATTAGGCAGCTCTATATAGGTTCACGACCAGTGTTCGAGCAGCGGTGGCTGTCCGAAGACGGACTGGAAATGAGGATAGTCTGCGCCATGATTGACAATCTCAAAGGGAAGCCGAGTGGTGAGGAAGAAAGGGACGAACAAAGACAAAAGCGTTGTTTCTATTGACAAAGGGAAGTGCGACAACCCACGGGCAAAGAAGTGCGCAAATGAACAGCTACAGTAGCTACTGTACCTCGCATTTTTCCGGCTTTGTCCCTTTGTGCCCTCCATGCCCCACATTTGCATGCACATAACGTGTAACAGACTTGTGTTGCACAGTAGCTTGACTCAATTTTGAGGAAAAGTCACAGTAGCTTGTTTAAGCGCCCTTGGAGGGAACGAGAAATGATGCTTGTGGCTGTAAGCGCTGACGGTGCGGTAATGTTTGCTGCGATCTTGACTGTCGTTGTTCTGAGCGTCAGATCTAGTGTTTTGACAGTGGTTGATCGCTGGTCCAAGCATACCGTACATAACATGTAGTCGATGCGTTGATTGTGTGCACAGGCAAGATGTTTTTGAGCGAGTTTCAAAGAGGAATGTGATGTGATGCTGATTGGGTGGAAAACGAAGCAAGAGTAAGGCTACATGGTGGTCGGATTGCTAAGCGGCAAAGGACGATGGCAAGGAGACAAGCTCTATAAGTCGGTGCAAGCTGATGTGATCAGATTGTGTCGGTCTCAACAATGTTTGCTAGACAAGCGTAGTGGCAGGACGACGGACGGACAAAATTACTTGTTGAGTTCGGCAGAGCGCTTAGCAAGTTCCTCACGGCCTGTAAGATGAATGGTAGAGACGAGGTCAGCCTTGAAATGTGAGTGCAAGAGTGAAGTGAAGAGTCTGTGTACGTACTGAGAGGCTCCTCGAGCTGGGAAGCGTTGACGACAGCGGGACCGGGCTGGCTGCCAAAGACGCCTTCCTTGAGACCCGAGTTGAGGGCAGGGTCGTTGCTAGGGTCGTTGGCTGAAGAGGTGAGACAAAGAGTCGGAAAGATTTGTACATGATTGTCAGCTTGTGTGTGTGTGTGTGTGTGTTTTGGCGATGTTGCACGAGAAATGCTGTGCATGAGTCTAGGCTTGTTGGGCAAACTTACTGGTAGCGGGGTGAGGCCTAGACGTGGTTGAGTGGATGAGTTAAGTCGAGATGGGATGGGATGAGAAAGAACGTGTCAGTGTCAGATGCGGCTTGTGATGCAAGCACATGCGGCTCGAGGAGGACCAAGCGCATGATGCACATTGACGTCGAACAAGACGAGGAAAGGGGAGGTTGATACTGACTGAATGGTGAAGGACTGCTCGTCGCCCTTGTTGTGGTTGTTCGAGTCGGACATGATTTGGATGTGAAAAGATGTTGTTTGGCTGAGTTGTGATTTGGTCAAAGGGATGTGATGGTGTGATGGTGGTGTGATAGCAAGTCGGGGGTGGTACAGTGCACAAAGGGACGTACTGTACTGTAGATAGACCAATATATCGCTGTGAGCTTGCATCGCCTTCAGGGTCCAAGCGATTGTTTGGCTGAGTCGGTTTTGTGTGTGTTTGTGTGTGTGTGGCAGCACTTTGCCAGTCTTGGAAACGGATGCTGCACAGATAGCGCTTCAAGACGTCATTCGCTTGTGAAGCCTCCACTCGAATTTTGGCCGCCTTTGTTAGACCTTGAAATTGACAATTCGACGTCGAATTTCCGCCGGCCAAAAGAGGCAAGTGTACTGTACAGTTATGTGTGGAGGATTCAAAGAAAAACACAAAAAAAAACAAAAACAAAAACAAATGCAGGAGAGGTGCAGCAAGGGTGCAGAAAGGTACAGTACTGTACAGTACAGTAGTAAGCTCGGCGTTGTTTTGGTGTGTGTTTTGTAGCCCCTGAGTACACATAGCATCTGGCAAACCGACAGGATCGACCTTGCAGAGGGGGTCTTTCTTGTGTGTGTGCGGGGTCTGGTCCTTCCAACTTCATGAGCGCCTCTCTGTGTGTCTGTCGGTCGGTCGGTCGATCTTGAGTCGGCGTGCGAGTGTAGAGAACGAGTGCCTGATTCACCTGTACAGTACGAATCGTCCCGTGTAACTTTTGCTGCTGCTGCTGCTGCTGCTGAATCAGAGCTCGTCTTGCTTCGCGGTTTCTTCTACGCCGTGCTCGGGCTGCATGCAAAGTGAATCTCATAATATCGGAACCAAACTTTGGTCTTTGGTCGGCTTTGTCCGCTTCAAATCTGATTCATGCTCATCGGCACCTCCGCACTTTGTCAAGTTTGTACTCTCCATTCCACCAACTCTTTCTCATCATTTCCATCACCATCACCACCATCATCACCATCATCACCATCACATTCACCTACGCCATCCCATGTCGTGACATCAACCATCGTGCTCCTTTGACTTTCCGAGCTGCCAGCGAAAGTCGTCGCATCCACCCATCTCTGTCACAATGCCTCCTCCCACACAATCCAATGGCGCCGACTCGTCAAGTCACAACAGGCGCCCTCAGCCAAGACCTTCCAGTCTCTCACTCAGAGCACCTCGATCACCAAGCGTGCAGCAGCTCGTCTCACGATGGGAATCACAGCCTGCCTCTCATTCATCACCTTCCTCCCCTTCCGTCGTCCCCTCTCCACTGCCTTTGACATCCTCCATTAGCTCGTCTCTCTCATCGGTCCAACCCGCCCCTACCCATCGGGCTCTTCTCGCCAATGCTACAAATGCTACCAACGGCACCCTCGGTCCGCTCGACTGGACGCCCAAGAGTGGTCTCCCACCAGATCGCGCTCGTGCTTCACCTCTGCGCTCAGCAACAAAGCAGCTCCAGCCTGCCTCTCCTCGCTCTCCCAAAGCAGACGACCCTTTCATCCACCCCGCCCCAGCCTCAACTACGCCTCCCGCTTCGTTGACCAGCTCCGATCAAAGGCGTCATCTCATGCCCCTTCGCTCTGTTCAACCAGCTCAGACCATCCCTTCGCCCCTCTCGCCCGCATCCGACTCGGGCCGCTCCTTCGCCGTCGACTTACCTCCTCAGTCCCCCTCGGCGTTCTCGCCAACATCTGAGCGCACAGCAAGCACACCCCATTCCACAGTAGACACCATAGCCTCCAAGACACCTCTCCTACACGACAAATCCACTCTTCCTCCAGTTGCGCCAGCGTCTCAACTCTCCCACACTGTCACTCCTTCATATACCCAGCACAGTCAAGTGCTCAGTCGAGCTCTCCGTGACGACAAGTCTTCCTTGTCACCTTCCAGTATACGTGCTCCTTCCCTAGAACGAGACCGACGACAATCCTCGCACACACCGCAACAGCATCTCGAACCCATCGTCCCCAGAGAGGGTCTCGGCAAGTCTTCGAGCAACGGTCACATCTTCGATCTCGACGCCAAAGTTCATCTTGGCACCGGAAAGTATCTTCCCTCGTCCTTTCGTCATAACATTCCCGTCGAGCAACCAGCACCTATACCCGAGCGTTCCAGCTCACACTTGCCTGCACCATCGCCCACTCCTGCTGTGACCCAACCCAGAGAAACGTGGTCCGCAGAAGACCCAAGCAGCATCCCTTTGCTGCCACCATCGCCCATCATCCAAGAAACAAAACCAGTCAGCTCATCCTTCCGAGCTCAAGCCACGCTCTGGAGGAATAATGTCACCAACGAGATTGCTCAGAATGCCGTTTGCTCCAACATCGATGCCAACATGCTACCAGTCTCAGCCGACGACGTCTTCAAACGTGACGCACCACCAATACACCTCCCAGCCCTCGAAGAGTATCTCAAGAATCCCATCATCTTCGGCGAACCTATCTTCACCGATTCTCGCTTGGTCTGCACACCGGAGGAGAGACAACTGTTTGATCTCGACGACGATTCGACTCTTGGGGGTACACAGGATTCGGCTAGAGCTGCTCAGCTGCCGAGCTCGAGTCCAAGCAAGTCTCAAATCAGCAAACGTCGTATGAGCTCCAAGCTCGCTCAGCTTGAGGTGGCCGGTGGACAGATCAATTGTCCTGCCCTACTTTACACGCCAAGTCTTGACTCTGATGTCTCTTCGAAAAAGGGAAGTGGTCTGCGACGCCGCCGTGGCCCTGGCCAATCGAAGGAGCTGCTCGAGCCGTCAGAGCCTAATCGTGAGAAGCGTGACAAGCATGCTGATTCGGGCGACGCTGATCCACTGCTCTCAGCTACAATTCGCAAGCGAGATCTTGACGAGGACGACGTCGACGATCTGAGTCTTTTGGATACAAAAGACGACCGCGGCTTCGAAAGCGACGACAATGTCACACTCATCGCTGGCGATGCTGCTGAGGCTGAAAAGGTAGCAAGCCGTATCTCTGCCCGTCTCACAGAGAGCAGACAGGCCAACACCCGCAGCGCCATATCTGAACCACCTTCCGAGGGCGTCTCGAGCAAGTTTTCCACCCACTCCAACCCCATCACGCGCAAGGAGATGTTCCCACCTTTGATGCTGCTCAAGGACAACAACCTTGATGAGCTCAAATCCAACGCCATCGGTCCACGCAAACCACCAGGAGGCATCTGGGCCGTCGGATGGCTTGGCATCATCTTTGATATGGTCATCGGCGTCGAAGGAAGTACCTTCGCAGCTGGTATCCTTCGCCTAGAGACGTTGCGAGATCTCTTCCAAATCATGACAGTTCAGCTTCATTTTCAGCGCTACTTTGACAGCAGTGACCCCACTTCTACGGTTAGCAAGGTCTTCAAATTCCTCTTGCAGACACTGCCAGCCGTTCTCGGTTTCGATCTGGTCTCGGTGTTTGGCTACGCCGTCATCTTTTTCCTTGTATGGATCGTCATCACTGCGCTGGCTCTGTGGCGCTTCTGGTGCATGACCAAGGCACACAATCCCAACAAGACAGTCGAAGGCTTCGATTCACAAGGCTGGATCTACAAGAGCTCGTCGAGGGGCACTCGGTTTGCGAATACGTGCTTGGTCTTTGTTCTGGGTTTGCTTTACCTCCCGCTCAGCAAGTTGGCCGTCGATGCACTGGTTTGGTCCAGCGACTTTTGGCCGGTACCCAACCCATACAAGGGCGGTATTGATGACCCCGTTCCAGGTGCTTTGCTCGGTGATCCAGATATTTGGCGTGCACCGCTCGACTTTTGTTACACCACCACTATGCGCAAGGATGCCTTCAACTGGGCCTACCTCATCATCCCCATGGCGGTGCTCACCATCATCTTTTACACACTCTGGTATCCGTACAAGCTCATGATGACCATCAAGGAGATGCTGCCGCACGTAAGCCCATTCAACGAATTGGGTAGGAAGCGCAGCGAGGAAGAGATGCAAATCTACTACCATCGCCTACTTAACCGTGACAAGTCGCCCTTCAACTTCCTTTACAACTCCTATCATCGCAAATGGGGATACTACAAGCCACTCTACATTTTGCTCTTCAAGTTTACCAATCTGATCATCATTGGTGTTTTGGCCAAGGACAACTGCCTCTTCCGTTCCTACCCTACCAGAACCATGCTCGTGGTTCAACAGAGCACCTTGATCATCGTCATGGCTTCGTTGCTGGGTGTTCATCTGTTCATCAAGCCCTTCGTCGACAAGATCGGCAATCGATCCGAGATGGTCTCGCGTGTAGGATATGTATTGACCGCCATAATTGGTCTGCTTGTCGCTCTCAACGTGCAAGGATCTACCGTGTACAACACGACCATCCTCTACATTGTCCAAGCTTTCACCTATGGTGGCAATATCTACTTTGCCCTCATCGGAATGTCCTTCGTTGCGCACCAGGTCAAGCGGTGGCAGAGCCGCGTCGACTACACCATCGACGTCTTTTCACCCGTCCTCGACATTACCAAGCACATCAAGCGCCGCGTGTGGGAAGAGACGCTGTCTATCCTCATTTTATGCGGTCGCGAGTACCACATGCCTCTCGAGCAGGTCATCGCCTTTTCTGTCTCTGACGAGGACAAATGGCCTCCGTACTTGATCGACTTTCAGGGATCTGTGGCCGAACGTCACATTGAAAACCTCAAGATCGTCAAGCAGATCGGCATCGAAGCATATCGACGCGAAGTGGATTTCTGTCGGACGGAAGAAGGTATCTATCGTCAAAAGCTCATTCGCACCATTCAGAGAGACTTTGCAGGCCCAGATGCATACTGGCGACCGCAGGAACCGCCATTCCCGTCTGGGGTCATGTCGTTCTTTGGCAAAGCTTTCCTCGTTCCCTTCCCACCGACTCTCGTGCTGCGCTACGACGAAGGCAGCCCGCACAGCATCTCGCTGACCCGCATCGAAGAGTTTGAAGCGTACATCGAGCAGAACTCGGACCCAAAAGTGGTGAGTCGGAAGATGGTCCGTCGAGCTCTGCGTGCGCTGGAGGGTCAGATGGTCTTCTGTCCGTATATCGAAAATGTGCAGGTTGGCGATGCTACTAGCGGCATAGCATTCGTAGACAAGATGTTTGGGCGCATCTCACAACGTCGTCACGCTCTGCCCCGATTCGGAGTCCTCGGCGCATCCAACGGGCAATCCGAGTACGTCTTAGCAACGCCCGTCTCGTACATTGAAGGCACACTCAAGATCGAACGCCGAAACGAGTTCGACTGGGCCGGATACAACTTTGACAGCGGCTTTGAAGTCTCGATCGTCTACGAAGAGGGCAAGATGAAGGAAGCCACCGGAGCCCTCAGTACCGTCAAGAAACGAATCGAGATCAGTGCATCTCGCGCGTTTGGTCTCACCGAAGACTTCGACATGAACGCCACCCTCTCCCGCTTTCTGCAAGACAACGAGATGCTTATCGTCGACCGAGCACCCCTCGTCGAGAAGATTCTTCGCAAGTATCGACGAGACTTTGAGCGAGAGTCAAGGTGGAAAGAGCGTGTGCTTCCTTACTCGTTCTTGTCGGATGTGTTTGACAACGACGGTCTGAGCCCTTTGGGTTTCCGGATGGCACTGGTGGAAACCGGTTGCGGGCGAAGCATGCGCAATCTGCCTATGCTGTACGAAGGCTGTATGACGCTAATGTACGAGCGTCTGGCGGCGATCAACCGTTCTCCCGTCCATCGATTCTGGTGGATCATCTTTGACGAAATCTGGCGTCTCAACAGTAACGACTATTCCCTCCTTCGCAAGTACCGGCGCAGCTTCTCGCCGCAATACCCCACCTCGATTGCGTACAGGCCGATGACGAGGCAGGCGTTGGAACAGTTCCTGGCTAGGAGAGGGTTGTGGAAGAACAGCGGTGCTAAGGGCGGACCTTTCAACCGGGGCTTGTTGAACCGGATCTATTTCTACCTAAACGAAATTGTCTTTGCAGGACATCATGATGGCCGAGTCCTAAACTCGGGCAGAGGATGGTCCGATCCACACCACGCACCGCATCGCAAAAACATCAAGGGACGAATCTCTGATCCTCGTCCTGGCGAAAACCCTTTCTTGGACCCCGTCGACTCAGCTTTGCGACGAGCGGCAACGATCAAAGTGGGTCTCGGGCACGATGCCACGCAAGCCACGCGTAGGGATTTTTCCACCGTTGACGAGGATCCCACCACCAACACTGCATCTCACTTATTCCCCCATGATCGCAATCCAGACTCGCGTCATCAGGAAGAAAGAAGTTGGGGAATGACGGCCAACCCATCCCTAACCCCGTCGCAGTACACTGGTGGGGGTACGGCCTATTCCAACGACAGCGTTATCGTCCGTACCGCCTATCGATGGGAACAGCGCATGGATGGGTTCGCTACAGATACCCGCTGGCAGAGGTTCAAAGTGCGCTCGTTGCAGTGGCTCTCGTTGCATCCCGTAGTGGTCAAGTTCGAGAGGGAGAAGCTGTATCTCTATCTCAAACTTGTCAAGGACGAAAGTGGCAAGGGAGAGAGGTATGAGTTGATGAAGCCTGAGTGTAGGCGCAGACCTCCTTGGGAGGAAGAAGATGGGGAAGGGAAGCCAAGGGAGACGTAGCTTTACGACCGGAACGATAGATGTTTTTGTTTCTCGCTTTTTAGGCTTTTGTCGATGTGTTCAACTGGATTCGCATTCATATTGTTGTGCGTGTGGTCGTTGATGAGAAGACGGGTTGTCTTTGGGGTATCATGTGTTGGATATATGGTGGTGTACAAGTTTGACAAGGACATCATTTATCTTGGATGCTGGTGTGCTTGGAGCTCGATCGACTTAAGCTTTGGGACGGACGATCTTCTTGCTACTACCATCCGAGAACATGGCAGAGGCAGAACTGTTCTGCTGAATCTGACGGAGAAAGGGATCCATCTTCCGCCTATTATTGGTCAATAAAGTAGCCTGAAGTTTTTGTGCCGCGGTCGACGGTCCCCTTTCCCCCTGGGTTTTCTTTTTACTGGCGATTAGACGTTGAGCTTCCCACCTTTCTCCGTCGCGAGCAGAGGTAGCTGGCGTAGAGACGTGTGCAAGAGGCTTATCTTGATGCCAACCGATCCGATTTTTCAATTCGATATCCTTCTCCAATTGCTCTGTGCGTTTCCTCTTTTCCCGACGAAATGTTCTTCGTAGCTTCGAATTCAGCATGTAAGGATCGCTCCAGGTAGCTTTAGAGTGATGTTCCAGCTCCTCCACTCTGGCCTGTCGTTGTGCTGTTTTGGATTTCTCCTTCTGATCCTCGTCGAGCTTTGCAAATGCATCTTTGGCTTGTTCTTCTTTTTTGTCCATTTCAGATTCGGTATCGTACACCGGAAAACCGCCATTTTCTTCAGGATCCCATTCTTGAACCTGTCTCCTCGCCCCTTCTGTCACGGCATACTGAGCCTTCTCGGGATCGGTACGAATCTCGAACCATTTCCCACAGGTACACTTGCATTCGAAAGCCCAGATCTTTGTACTCAGGTATTCGCCAACCTGTCTTTTGCGTGCGTTGAATCGTCGTCCTTGAGCTAAATGGACATCGCAGGAAAGACAAATGACGGGAAATGGCAGTTCGAATCGGACAATGAGGATTCCATGTGAGTCGAGAAGACGTGCTCGCTTGCCTAGGGGGTGGGAGGTGGTGTTGAAGGGTTCGTTGCGAGGATCTGAATCTGGTGGGCGGTAACGGCCCATTCCAAAGCCCTGCATTTTGAAGCTTGCGATATGGGGTGATGACAGATGAGTTGTTTTGTTGTGATGTCGTGTTTGTGTGATGGTGGAAGAAAGGAAGGTATGCACGTCAAAGCGCACTGCAGCTCCTCCAAAAAACAAAAAAGTGGAGCAGGCAGAAACACAGACATGACAGGGTGGCGTCGAGAAAAGGTGTTGTTCTCAGCCAAACCAACACTTCTCATCAAACCACACTTTGCCTTACACTCAATCAACGCAACCGCCTATTCGACGGAGGATTTTGGGGTGGGTCGGAATGGACGTCGACCCATTCATCGACGATGCGTAGCTTGGTGTTTCTCCCGCCGCCAAAGCTGTCCCACTTTGCTCACGGAGAAGACTCGGATCGATGTTATGATAGGCTTCAGTTCAGCGCCAATCCCCGCACTCCAGCGGCCGCCAACATAGCCACGATACTATGCGACGAGACTCGAATCTCAGCAACGCTCCATGACAATTCCTCAACCTGCTCTATCGACCGAGTTGCTCGCGAGCCCTTGATACTCGCCAACGAATCGCGCATCATTCCAAACCACGAAAATGATGTTCAAGAAGTACCCGACTCAGTAGACCCTCACTTACACCCACCATACACCGAAGTTGAAGAATCGCTCCCTCAGTCCATCGTCCCGGATGCTCCCGCACAGGTGCCCTGGGAGCTGCTACACGGCATAGCTGGAGCCGACGTAGATCAGCCGCGCACAAACAGAATCAGTGTCAGACAAGGGACGGGCACTGGCAGGATGGCCAAAAGGGTGAGGATTAGGAGTCCGGTAGTTGTTATAGAGACTCCTGAACGGGCTCCTCCGTTTCTGACACGGATTCTGGGCGGAGGAAAGCAAATTCATCGCCCAGAGGAGGAGGAGGAGGAGGAGGGAGAGGGAGATGTGGATACGAGTAGAGTTTTTGTAGGCGAAGATGTTGGAGCAGCAGACCAGACGCCAGAAGATGACCTGAATGATGTGAGTAGGGTCAATCTTGCTGTGGATGATGAGAGCGATGGAGATGCAGAGCAGAGCAAATTTTCGATTCCCGTTCGAAGCGTCTTGGCGGGTCTGCCGAGTGTATCACCATCGACAGGTCTTGTGCGAAATGCTGAGTTGCACCACCAAACCAACACAAGCGTAATCGACCACAGCAACGACGTTGAAAGCCAACCACGCGATATTCACGACTCGAGGGTAGGGCAAACGTTCGACGACTCCCTCTTGGCTCCCTGTTTGCCTGCGATTGGTCCGACGATTGCGGACGTATCAGATGCATCATTCAGAGGAGAAAGAGGAGAGGGAGACGGTTCTGCATCATCACTTCAAATCCGAGCACCGATACCAGCGACCACTTGTCGCTTTACATTCTTCAGCAAACGTCCTCGTGGGTCCACATCCCTCGCCGCCAACACCACCACCGCTACCACCACTGCTGGCGAGCTTACTAGCTTTGTTCTTCACCCTCCCTCTTCTGGACCATCTCAAGAATCTCGAGTCCCCACCTCAGCTAACGCCTCAATCACACCTTCTATGCCCGCTGCTGAAGCATCCAACCAAAACCCAGCCCAGCAAGACCTTCGTCAAACGCTACCAACCTTCAACGATCGCAACGCATCCCTCCCCACCTTCCTCCTCCCCCCTTCTTCCATTTCCCAATCCAACTCCAACTCCACCGAAGATTCGATGGCAACCCACTCTATCATCCCTCCACCAACTCTGCACTTCAACCTGTCTTCGGTGACGCCTGTTTCACGAATCCTTGCGCACCCGATGCACTTTCTCTCCGCTCCTCGACCACGGTTCGGTACGGATGCGGCGGGGGCGGCGAGTTCGAGGGTGAATCTGCTGGTTGTGGTTAAAGAAGTTGGGGAAGTTTCGAGGGTGCGATGCAAGTTTCCCGTCGACAAGCCTACGACCAAATTGCCAGTGCTGGACACTGCTGGTAGGGCCGAGACGCGACGTGGGGTTTCGAAAGCGTTCAAAGACGCATTGGAGCATCAGGGCGAAGAAGCAGAGCATGGGGATGGCAAGACAGAAAGGGTGGAACTGATCGTAATGGATGGACACATGTCGACCATCCGTCGGTTGAGAGAGGGTAGTACGAGTAGTGGGGAGTGGAAGGTTGTGACAGAGCAAGAGGTTGGTGAAAAGGTGTTTTTTAAGATTGTCGTTTGGGGCAGATTGGCGAGGGAATGGACTGAGTCTCTTCCTCAACGGGGAATGGTTGGAGATGATGGATCTATTTTGAACGATACTAGAGGGGATGGTTTGGGAGAATGGCAGAGTAAATCAAATGCAACTTCAGCTTTTGCATCTGTTTCTGTTTCCACCACACCAACAGCACTTCGACCGGGTGACGTTGTATCGTTGACAAATCTCAACTTGACCCGTTCCTCTTCCACCACCACCAGCAACGATACATCTTTCATAGCGCAAAAACGTCCTAGACTAGGACCCGGATTTCCTCGTCTTCCAACAACCATCGAAAAACCAACCCTAATCGCCAATGCATCACACTTCAACAACACCAACATCGAACTATGCTATCGATCCTACATCATCAACAACCCCATCGACAAAGCTCGAAATTTTGACCCTGCTGTAGCAGCTTTCGATCTCAAGAGTAGAAGAGTCTTGGAGTTGTCCACTTTGTGGAAGTACAGCTCGAGGTATCAGTAGCCTATGATGGGGTTGTTTTAAGGATATGATGTTTTATACTTTTTTTTTTTTTTTGGCTTTAACCTGGCGGTTTTTTGCAAAGTGATTCTGGTCAAAGGAGAACGAGAAGTATTGTGAGAGGCGACTCAGACTTGATCAAGGCCAAAAAATCCCCGTTTGAACACACATCAATCATATCATAACAAAAGGAAATAGCTGGCTTCAGAGCCACCTACCGAGCCACCATGGCTGGCTCTGGGGTGGCTCCATTGAGGAGACAACCACTGAAGGTGGCTGTCAAAGTGGCTCTGCAGCCGGCTCTTGAGGTTGGTGGCTCTGTTGGATGGCTCCTCACCGCAGCCGTCCAGCAAGGGTGACTTCCATGGTGGGTCTGCAGCCAGCTCTTGAGGACGATGGCTTCCTGGGTGGCTCCATGGCCAGCAACTGTGTATCCTGGTGAGTCAGCAAGCTCAGGCACTTTGCCAGTGTCGTCTCGGAGACACAGAGGCAAGTCGATCTGTGCGGAAGAGCAGGTGGAATATATATATTTGCTGAAGTGCAGCACATCTCTTCTGTCCCTACTTTGACCATCCTGCCAGCCACCATCAACCTTACAAGTAAGTGTCATGCTGGCTTGTTCCACACTTGCCTCTGCTTGACATCAACTGACACCAATGCCTTCTTCTCTTTCTTGCCTTAATCTCCTCTCTTGCTTTGCGGTCCATCTCACCTGTTGCCACCATCCATGTCACCAACACTGCTCATGCCAATTGCTGTTCCCATTGTTGCTTCCAGTGCTGCTGCCACCTCACGCTGCTGCTCCCACTGCTGCCCACACCGCTCACACCACTCACACTGCTCACACCGTCATTTGCTCTGCTGGTATGGTTGTATGTACTCTGGCATTTGAATGCAATGATTAGACCTCATTTCAATTGATTGTGGGATGGAGCATTGAGTGAGCAGCCCGCTGGCTGATAATTGAGGTGGCTCCTTGTCAAAACCACCCCTTTGCAGAGCCATCCAATTGGGGGTGGCTCTATGGGTGGCACCTAGGTAGGAGCCAACCTGGCTCGCTCTGCAGGTGGCTCCAAGGCCAGCTATTTCCTTTTGTTGTGATATGAATCCACAAAATCACCTGCCATCCTACCATCAACCTTTACCTTTGGTAATCATCCTAAAGCCAAATACAGTATTTGGTCTATGAGTGACCTAACGCGGAAATAAAATCCAGAAAACCTTCCCCTTTGTCCTGGTTTTGTCGGTTCAAACGCTCAACGCTGTCTCCAGCACTCCGCACACCCACAACGATCGACAGTCATAAGAGAGATCGCCAAGAAGACGACATTGCTCATCATTCGGGATACAAGTACAAGATGTGAGAGCTTTTTTGATTTTTTTTTCCTTCCCATCGACAAAAACTTGTCCCCAAACATGTCAAAGGAAAACTTGCTTTGTGTATGATCGATGTTTACCACCAGCTGCCAGCTTGTGGTGTGCCTCCTTCTCCCAGGTCCACTCCTGCTCGAGCTCCGCTGTTGTTGTTACCATTCACAGTGCTCTGTACGGGCATGTTCCTACCGAATTCGGAGGCTGTATCTCTACCGTTTGCCGAAGCTGTATTTCCCGCACCAGCACCAACGACGCTGCTGTTCCTGTTGCTACTGGTTTCCGGTCGACTGCTGCTATTGTTATCGTTGTTGTCACCGGTCGATGTGGGAGTGGCAAGATCCATCATCATGACGCTATCATGACCTTGACCTAGGTTGCTTGGTGTTCCTACACCTGCGATATCCAGGTTTTGGGTCTCGGTCTCTGCAGCATTTCCAGGCGCGGCTGCATTGTTGCTGTTAGGATTGTTCGTACCACCAGTACCGGCAGCAGGGTTACCCGCAAACGCAGCACCGAAAGGATTATGAATCCCCGCCGCAGCAGCAACGCTCGCGGTAGCCCCCAAGGGGTTCTGTGCAAAGAAAGCGGGGAACTTTTCAGCTGCCTGATGCACAGCATATGCCAAAGCCGGATGGGCCGAGAATGCCGCTGATAGCGTTTGGATGTCGGTCTGTTGGCCGGGGATGGGGATGGGTGGGGAGGTGGTGGAAGATGCTGTGGTGGCGGCTGAAGAAGGTGGTGCGGCGGATGTGGGAGGTTGGGGCTGTAACCACGGAGACCAGCCAAATTGCTGGGATGGGCCGGAGGTGGAAGAAGCGGCGGTGTTTGGAGTGGAATCAGCGGTGGTACCGGAACCAGCGGCGGAAGCGGGTGATGCACTGGCTTGCTGTTGTTGCTGCTGCTGCATAGGCACGCCGGTGGAGAACCGATTCACCGCGGTGGCAAACGCATCGTTGAGCTGGTGAGCAATGTTTGTCTCGCCCACTCTGACTCCTCCACCGGGCGTACCGAGCGAAGGCCACGAAGAACCGGGCAAGACAGCGGACCCCGGTGCCGAGATCGATGTTGCAGCCACGTTCGTTTCACCTGCGTTGCTCGGCTGGAGCTGGAAAGTGACCGAATTAGATTTCGCCCTAGCAGGCTTATCAACCACCATAGGCTCTGAGCTCTCGGCACCTGCAGAAGACGGCGCGCTCTGGGGCTGCGGAGAGGTGCGGCGCGAATTGGCCGCCGAAGCGCGTCCCCGTTTCTCATCATAGCGAGAACGTTTCTTGATCACATCGGCGCGCATCGTCACCGGTCGATGCTCGTTATGCAGCTTGAGATACAACCCGCAGGCATTGCAGACGGTGTGACCTGCATCGTCCTTCCTCCACAACGGCGTTGTGTAGGTTCCGCAGTTGAAGCACGACATCATGTCCTCAGCACCAGGCGAACCTGCACGCGATGGCGATCCAGCTCTCGAACCGGGTGCGGATGCACCACCGGGTGTGGCGGATGGCGTAATGTGGCCGGAATGCGAGTGACTGTGATGGTTCTTGAGACTTTTGGGTCGGGGTGTCTTGTGCAACTTCAGGTAGAGACCGCATGCGTTGCACAGCAGTAGGTCGTTCGGATCACGTCGCCAAAGTGGTGTAGATGTAGCACCACAGTTGGTGCACTGAGCCTGCGTAGGATGCCCACTGCCAGAGGCGAACGAGGCGCTGGGCGTGCTGCTTCCCGCGGGTAGACCATCTGGCTTCTTGTTGAGATCAGGATTGATGGCAGTAAATGCAATCGAACCGGCGATGCTTCTACGACCGCGACCTTTTGGCTTGGGCAATCCATCGGCACCGGTCAGCGATCCATCAGTAGAGTGTCGCTTGATCGCAGCTTTTGAGGCGCTTGCACTAGTGGAGGGGCCGGGACTCGAGCCAGAGCGGCCAATGTTGGCCAGCGCAGGTCTCAACGTAGGCGAAGACGGCGCCGAAAGCGAATCAACAGGACGATCGGCACCCTGGAAAGGACCTGCCTCAGGCGCCAGCAACGGCGTAGTGGGCACGGATACCGACGTCCCACGAGCGCCGAACGGCGGCGGCTGCATGACGCCACCCTGAATCGTCGATACCGACGTATCAATGTGCAAATTATTGATCGAATTTTGCGCATTCGCAATGCTTCCGTATCCCGACAACGGCAGGTGAGCGCCCTCCGGCAAGCTTTGCGACGGTCCCTGGTTGACGCCAAAGAGCGAAGTTGCAGAGTTGAGCCAGTCTGGCTGTGCATCGCCGTTGGAGCTGGTGACGTTGGCGCTCCAGTTGCTGCCTACACTTCCGTCCGGGGAAGGCTCCTTGGATTCGGGTCGAGAGCTGTTCTGGATGTGCGTGCGCTGTGTTTGCTCGGTAAGCTTGCGGATGTTTCTGAGCTCTTCGGCCTTCTTACGTGCCAGTTCGGAAGCGACTTTTTGTGGCTGTGGATCGGTCTTCTTCCTTCGGATCTGTTTGAGCTTTGCTGGGCCCACTTGCTGACGAATGGGACCGGTGGAGCTGGAAGCTTGAGGTGCTGACATGTCTGCCAAAGTCTGGTCGAAGGGAGCGTTGAAGTTGGGAAGATCGCTAACAGGCAGGCCGAAATCCGCCAGATCCATCTGAACATCCTCCATGTTGCCCAATCCCGCCAGCAGACTGTCGAGCGGAGCATTCAAGTCGATGTGATGGTTGAGCAAAAGATCGCGCTCTGCCGCTTCGATATCCTCCAACCTGTAGCCGCCGGAAGCGTTGCTCATATCTCCCAGCCCAGCACTGGCCATGATCTGGTCAAAAGTCGCACCCGTGTCGACCATACTGGTGTCGAAGTGCGAGTCTGCGCTGAGCTCCATGGCATCGCTGCGTGTGTCGTTGGTGCTGGAAGCTTGTGGTGAAAGATTGAGGGGGAACTTGTTTGTCGTGCCGACTGGACCGTTCTGACGTTGTGTCTGGGCATACTCTTTGGATGCGTCCTTGTTACCCACGGTGGTCTGCTTAAAGTTGACAGAGGGATCGAGAGCAAACGTGTACTGCATATCCTTCATGCTCTGCTTTCCTCCTCCTCCTCCGTTGCGGAACTTGCCTTGAAGCCTTGCCACTGCGAGTGCACGCAGCTTCTGTCGCTCGACCGCCTTTTTACGCAGAGCCTCTCCAGAGTCTGTCTTGCGGAAGGGGGGAGCTGTAAGTTCTCCAATGGCACGACCCTTGTCGCGGTCGAGCTTTTCACCAGTGCTCTTGGAGAGCTTCTTGAAATCTCTCCTGCTCTTGACATCATCATTCTCGACCATGAGATCGTGAAGGTACCACAATCTCCAACTTAGATTCTCGAGACGCTGCCCTTGTTCGAGATGGGCGGCGACTTTGGTGCAGACCCTCCAGGTGCGTAGCAGCGAGTCTTCATCGTGAAGGTTGGAAAAGGGGCTGAAGGATTTGTTGCCTTTGACTTTAAGGAGGAGTGGAGCCATGCTTTGGGATGAGTGAACACCCTCAGACTTGGCTCGTCCGGGATGGTGGTCACGACTGGTGAAGGGGTGTAATTGCTGCGATGATGAGGAGACTGGAGCAGATGTAGCCGGCCAGTCGACTGCCGAAGTTGATTTAGGTTAGAGTGACTCTTTCCGACAAAGCTGTGAAGGAGCCGTAGGTGAAGGGTTGATGGTGATCAGGAGCTTGGCTGGGTCGAGTGGTCGCGACTGTTGACGGGGAGCGACTCTGTGTGCTGAGCTGTTACTGACTGAGCCGTAATCAGCACAGCCTAGCCTATATGCTGTGACAAAGCCGTTCGGAAGTGCCGATGAGACAGAACTCTGGACTGGAGATTGTGACTTTAGAAGAGCACCAGCAGCGGTCGGAATGTAGCGACAAAGTGTTGACGCAATTGCCCTTTATTTTCAGCAAAGTTGAGCGATGACGGATGAGACGAGGAGAGCCAGAGTCTTTTTTGTTTTGTTTTTGAGTTGTTTGGCTGGTAGGGGGGAGGCCGTGGGAACACGGCGGCTCTCTTTTGAACCTCCAGTCTCCGATGGTCGTCTTTTCTCTCTTTGGCAACTTTGTGCTTCGAGGGTAGGGAGAGGGGCGAATGTTGCGCTGGACAACCGCAGTGGTTGTCGTCGATGGTCGAGAGGATAGGTTGTGGTTGGAGGTTGGATGTTGACGCTGAAGAGTTTTGCGTGGTGGTCGATCAGCAGCGAGGTATGAAGTGTGTAGAAGAAGAAGAAGATTGTGGTGGTGGTGATGGTGATGGTCGGTGTGGATGCCGATGGTATTGTATGCAGGCCAAGGAGCTAGCTCTCAACTCAGTTGTGCCGTCACGAGAGAGAGAGAGAGAGAAAAGTCGGCAGCCGTATTGCGTTGCGTTGTTGCCTTTGCGTCGACTGCAGCAACAACGCAGAAAAGGAAAAAGAAAAAGCAGAAAAAATTGGTGTGTCGCCGTGGGGGTCAACGGTAGCAAAACGCGAAAAACGGTGGTCACACAAAAGTGGCGGCAGCAATTGGAGAGAAGGGCGGAAATCGAGCAAGAAGAGCAAGATGCAAACGACCCTGAGACTACCAAGCATCAGCAGCACGAGGAGCAGAAAAAGAAAAAGAGAGAGAGAGAGACACGGGCTACAAGAATGCAGCATAGCGAGCGGTCTTCAACGGCGGGCGGAGTACCTGACCCGAATCCCAACCCAGCAGCGACTTTGCCTTGACGAGGCGACGCAGTGAGGAAGAGGGAGCTAAGCAGCCAAAGCAAGAAGAAAAAAATTAAAAATTAAAAATTAAAATTAAAGTAAAAGTTGACCATCGCGTGGGATTTTTACACAGAGTTCGACCGTAACACTCGCCAACCCTTCGACACTTTTTTTTTTTGACACATTGACCAAAACAGACGAGCCAGAAGCCAGACTCGTTCAATCAGTACTCTGAAGCTTAGCGTATGAATCTCAACTGCAAACATGCTGCAGTTTCATGGTCCAACCAGAGAAACATTTCCATCTACAGTAATGTATTTTTTTTTGCTTGCTCGCACGTCCACCGTAGAACCAAATGCAGATGGATGCGATGGACCACGACCCTGGGGACCTGCAGTATGTACTGTAGATGCGCGCACCTTTTGAACAAGGAAAACAAAAAATCCCATGCCTAAGCGAGTTTTTCTTCGCCTTTTCGCCTTTCTGTTTTCCTTCTTCTCGTCCCTCTCTGTGGCCTTTGCTCAAAAGGTGCGATGCGCGATTTTGTTGGTTGCCGAACCCCAGAAAATTTGTTTTAACAAAAAAAAAAAAAAAAAAAAAGGGCTTTTTCTTCCTTTCTTGGGGTAGAGCCAAAAGTCAACCATCACACTACAGGCCACGCATAGGCCATCCCCCAAACTCACTGCCAACACACACACACACACACACACACACACTCTCTCTCTCTCTCTCCCACACTCGCAAACAATAGAATTTGGAGAATGGTATTGTTTTCTCATCATGATCCTTCTGAGCATCGCGTACGGAAACGAGATCAAAAATGCCCAAGAGAGACAGTTCCCCAGACGAGCCGACGAGCAAGACACCACCTCACGCAGGCTAGTGAAATGGCTCGCACCGAAACCGGACCGAGATGCCTCCACCATCCCTTCCCTCTCTCTCTCTCTCTCTCTCTCTCTCTCTCTCTCTCTCTCTACAGTACTGACGAAGGGAAAGTTACGCCTCACCTTCACATCAAATGATTCTCGAGTTGCATTGTATTGCTACCCCACGTCGACATTTCCATCAATGCTGCTCCACAAATCGTCCGACCAACACCCCTTCCTTCTTCTCACCATCGGGCAGATACGACTCTGTAACAACCTCAAATCGGATCCCCTTACTATCATCATCACCACCAGCATCATCCAACCTTGTCGCTATCAGCTGGCTACATCCTCCAGCCTCCAGTGTACATCTGAGCGTCTTGCGTCCCATCCAGTTGGCACCATCTCCCAGCTGTATTTCCACTCGGGTCCGGTAGCGATCGGAAAAGTTGCGCACCACAAAAATATACCTCCTCCTTCCCCTCTTCTCATCCGCTTCTTCTCGGGGATCAGGTTCGATATGAACCACCGTAGGACATTGATCCAGGGCAAGCCGGCTAAGGAGAATGTTTTGCAGCAGACTAGCTTTTTCCTTTATCGTCTCTGCGTAGAGACTTCGAATCTGACCCGTTTTAGAAGCAGAAGAAGAGGAAAGCTGCGGATGGGTGATGCATCGAATCTGACTACGAGAAGGGCCTGGTTGTAGGCCGTAGACCTGCGTCTGGCCTGCTCGGTTGGGCTCGGTGGCCGAAAGGATGGTGTAGTGTGCCAAGAGGTCAAAATCGCGTACATCCCACAGGGTGAAGGTGCTACTTCGATCGCGAGATGATAGCGTCGGGAATGCCGATAGCAGCATTCTCAGACGCCAGACTTTACGCGCTTCTCGATGGAGCGATAGCAAAGATGTGGTTTGGCGGGACGACGACGGCGAGGAAGATGCATAGACCTGGCTCGAAAGTTGCAATTGCACATCAGGAGGTGGTGGTCGACGAACGTCGCGACTGAGAAGAAGATCTTGTAGCTTGGTCGCCGTGTACTGATCGTCATCGTCCCCTTTTGTGTCGGTGGATACTGCTTCGATCCGCAATCGTCCTCTCCAAGTCTGCAAGGGTGCGATGGCCACCGAGGTCGTCCCATCCTTCCCGTCGTTCGAGACGATCCGCCAAAGGGGACTCAAGATCGACAAAGCGTCCAGTCGGACTTCATCCCGACTCAACTGGTTTCTCGCTTCCACAATCACGTCGTGCACGCATGCTGTACCTTTGGCTGGCTTGGTCGCGACGCTGATCTGCACAGCAGGAGAGACGTGAGTCGAGAGCGCCAATCGGGAGAGGTATGTCTCGCCGTCCGAGGACGAGAAAGGAAGCAGCCAGGCGAGGCTTACGTCCCCTGTGCGGACTGGGCGGATGATGAGCGTTGTTTCCACTTCCTGTCCCGCTTGGAGTTCAGTGTGACCTTCTCGATCCAGGATGCTTTGAGGAACGACTGGTCCGAGATGGTTTGGCATCGTGTACTGCTTACCGCTCTCCTCTGGCGATTTGCTGTCAGTGTCAAAGATCGCCACTTCGGGCTGATCGCACAGAGCGCGCAAATCGTCAATCGGCGAGCTGCCTTCGTTCTTCAGCAACACTTTGAGCCGCACCTGTTCGCCCAGGAACACTTGCTGTGGAGGTTCGATGATCTTTGCCGTGAGTGTAGGTCGAGGACCATGCACCGAAACAGCCAAGCTGAGATCGAGGCCGTAGGCAACAGAAGTACGCTGTTCTTTGGTCCCGTTGAGTCGTTTGCCTTTCTTCTCGAGCTGTTGAACCAGGTGGATCGTCTCAGCCAGTCGGAAGGTCACGCTGGCCACGCGCAAGCTCTTGAACTCCTTCTTGACCCGGATTGCTACTCGGATTCTGCGGTGCTGGAAGGGTCCGAAGGCGTGCTTGCCAGCATCGTCGGATTCAAACTCGTCCGCACTGAGTTGTTTGGCAGGTTCGACGTCGTTCGCTGTGGAGCTATTGACCTCTAGCACCGGACGGATGGTGTCGATGGTAAGATCGACTCCGAGGGGATTGCGCACTTCGACGTCAAGCCAAAAGGTCTGGTTGATCGGCACCTGCCTAGCCTGGGTAGATGTCTGACTGGTTGGTCGCTTACGTCGCTTCTTCGACCCATCCGGCATCGTCCGTTCGCCCAGCCCATTATCCACCAGGTCCTGTTCTAGCTTCTCCCACACGGCATCGTCGATTGTGGAAGTCGCCGACGCGCTAGACTCGGGAACAAACCTCAGCGTCGCCCCTGCAGAATCAAAGATCGGATAGGGCAAAGTCAGCGTCTTGGCTCCATCATTGTCTGTCGACGACTGATTAGAGTACTTGTACGCCGTCTGAACGTCCCTCAAGAAACCTTCATGCTCCACTGTCGAATTGGCACTTGGACGAATGAGTTTGACCAAATGTGCCACAGCAGCGTCCGAATCACCCTCGTTGTATGCCTGCATCCCCAACTCGTGCTCGATGTGGTTCTCGATCAGAGCCCATCCTTTCTCTCGGTACACGACAGCTGCTTGAGCATAACATCGCAAGGAAAGAATCTTCTGCCCGCAAGCCTGGTACTTGTGCGCAGCTGTGACAAGGTACAGCGCATACTTGCGTAGGGAGGGTCTAGGTCGAAGTTGGAGGCATGCCAATGCGGCCTGTTCCAGCAAAAGCGGCGCTAGCACCTCGTCTGACTTTTGCGACATTCGCAACAGTCCAGCTGGTGCAGGTCGCAGGTAGCCCAGCATCCGATACGCCTCATAGTAGAGAAGCGTTGCTCGAAGGGCATGGCTCTCGTCTACTACCGTAGCATTGGCGCGGG
This sequence comes from Ustilago trichophora, assembly GCA_900323505.1. Lineage (NCBI taxonomy): Eukaryota > Fungi > Basidiomycota > Ustilaginomycetes > Ustilaginales > Ustilaginaceae > Ustilago > Ustilago trichophora. The sequence goes on along the minus strand of OOIN01000021.1, from coordinate 498,665 downwards.
CTGGCGATCGCAGTCCATACTCATGACATGCTTGCGCCAAGTAGCTATCGACATCGATGGGCGGACTACGCGAAGTGTACATGATCATCAGATGTGAGAGACCAAACATCTCTGTGGCACCTGCTGCGTGTCGATACGCTTTGTCGCCGGCGAAATCCTTGCGCCCAAGATCGTACATGGACGCTGCCAGCTTGTAGTCGCGTATTGTGAAAGCAAAGTCGGCCAGACGCCGTGTTTGGGCTTCGATGGAGCTGTAGGGGTAGGACTCGTGCTGCAAGTCATAGCCGCCTGAAGTAGCAAGGCCGCCAAGGGTGGAAGACCCATTCCCACTCTTATCGCCGGATCCGCCGACATTCGCAACGCCACCAAACAGCTTTCGTGAGGCTCCAAAGAGTCTATTCGTCAGACCTTTTCTTGAGTTGGCAAGATGTTCACCCATGTGCTGCACATATCGTTCCATGAAGGGCACGATCGACTGAGCCGTGAGCTCGCGAATGAAGCCCTTGATCCGCTTGACATCTTCCTCATCCAGCATCGTGGCCACATTCGAGGGCACAGAGTCAGGTGTCGGACTCGCCAGTCCAGGTGATGTCGGCGAACTTGTCAAATAGGGTGCCCAAAGCGAGGCCAGTTCGGTTGGCGCAGCAACACGGTCATCGGAAGCGCTGTTGATGGCCAAAAGACAGCAGTGAAGGCCGTACGTCTTTTTGATCTGTTCCAAGATCTCTTTTGAGCTGACGAGGTCCGATCCTGATGTGCGTACGTCGTGGATAAGAACATAATACTTGAGCGTATCTGGGTTGAGGGAGGGATGGGCCGGAAAGGGCGAAGACTGGGTCGTAGCTTCGTAGAGCTTGGCAAAGTCGTTCATCGGGTCAGGCGAGGCGGATGAAACGGCCATGAGGACAGCGACAGGATGACCAAACGACTCGTGCTTTGCAATCGCTCGCTGACCAAACACAAGCTGCTGAACCGCAGCGAACCATGGTGCAGTCTCTTCGACAGAGCCTCGTTGCAACTTTGCCAGAGCTTCGTCCAAGACCTCGTTCCGATCATTCCCTTCGTCGTCGTCTCCATCCCTCTGCCCCTTGAGCGTAGAGCTCCTGGCTGTGGAGACTGGCCTCGGAACCTGAGCATCCCATTTCTTGATGTTGGTAGCGATGAGGTGGTTGACTCGATCCAAAAGCTCCTCGTTGGTTCTACCCACCGCTGAAGGTCTGGGAAGCGGTTGCGAGTGAGACGAGCTGATAGCGCTGGCAGCTTCCGGATTGAAGAGCGAGTACGAATCGAAGCGAAGTGGGAACCGATCGCAGACACGTGTTTCGAGCTGCGAGGTGCGCACAGAGAGACGCTCGACCGAAAACTCGAAGGGTCGTAAGAGAGTTGATAGATCTGGGATGCCGTTGAGCTGGACGACGCGGTCGACGTCTGGACTGGAGAGGACGGCTACACGCGGCGATAAGGCCGCGTGAATGCGTAGATCGCTCATATGCTGGTATCCAGTGCACTATGCAGAGATAGCTGATCCTGGCTTGAAAAGAGCTGAGATGGTCGAACAGGAAAGGCTGGACCTTGGACTCTACCGCGACATGACAAGAGTAGCAAAGGGGCGCTGGTATGAAAATGGTTCCTGAGACAGCACTTTGCTAAGTGCGGTTCTAGCTGTGCCAAACCCGTGATCTAGTAAAGTCTTAAAGATGGTGATGGTGAAGGTGAGAGACTAACAGTTGGACATACAGTGATGATTGCTTTAGCTGTCTCTCCACTTTTGTATTCTCGTAACTCGGAATTTCCGCCTTGCACTCTTGCACTCTACAAATGAACCGTGCACGCGAAGCACACGACCATTTCACTCACATCACCTCAATCACGAGCATACAATACTAGATCGTATGACACAAGATGATGCGATCAACAATGAAAGTCCATGTCATTGTGAAACGAAAAAAAGAGAATGCTGGAGTATATGATCTAACGAATGCCCTTTGACCTCAACCGAGCAAAATGCATTGCCTGTTCCTGAGCTTTTCTCTCGGCCTCCTCACCGTCCTTCGCCTGTCTTGCTTCCATCGAGCGCAGGCACTCTGCTGCAGAATCTGGGTTCTCATAGTTGGCTTCGAGCTGTTTGATGACCGCTTCTTTGGTAGCTTCGTCTGTGGTATCCTCAAATTCGACCTCGAGGGTTCCATCGGCTGCTTCGTATATGGGTGTACCGGCTACAGAAGCGAGGAGGAGATCGTCCCTGTGGCCAGAGGTGTGCGAATTGACGTATCGCAGAGCTTCTTCGGCTTCTGCGATCGATGCGGCGACGGCTTCATCGCTGGTAGCTGCGGCGGATGATGTGGCGCGTTCCGCTCGCTCGACAAGACTTCGAAGCTTGTTCTTGAGCGCATCTCCACCCAGGCCGTTGATCAGGTCTCGGATCTTGTGTGCCGAGTTCTTGGATTGCCACTGCGTCCAGAGCATCTGCTTTTGGTTGTTGGTCAATCCTCCCACTTGTTCTCGCTCTCCACCCGAGTAGCTTCCCGAAGTCGGGGATGGCAGGTGCGAGTCTTCGGATGCGTTCGCATCCCAGAACTTCTTGCTGCCGTGTCCCGCCCTGCCCCACTTTCCATCCTTGGGCGTCAAGAGAGGATGCGCCTCGGTGGTGAAAACATACTCGTCGAGCGAGATGAGCTCTGGTGGTGAGAAGAGCAGATAGTAGTACTTGAACGTCTCTGCAAACGTGAAACTCTCCATGCTGTCCATCCAATCTGCTGGCGATCGGTTGACGTCGTAGATGGCACTGAAGCCAGCATCCGTCATGCAGTGGGTGACCCACGATGCAAACATCTGCCATCCGCGCTCCTGCCAAGCTGGATCGCCCGTGATCCTCCACATGTAGAAGACAGACTCGATCGTCTCGGGACGGTTGAGGTAGCTGGTATGCACGCTGCGAACACCGACAATGGGACTGCCACGCGGCTTGCCTCGTCGAGAAGTACCGTCTGGAAGGCTGATCATGTCGAAGCGGTCGTCATCGTCACTGGTGTAGAAGATGAGATTCTCTGGGCCGATACCGGTGGTGGAGCTGTTGTATGCCCACCAGCAAGTGCCAGTGATGCCCTTTGCGAGCTCGATATCGTCAGCTCGCTCTGCCATCATGCGCGATCCCAAGCCCATCATACCCCCGCTAAAGCAAGCAAGATGTTCCAGCTTGGCGGTGTATCTCGAGTTGGAAAGCTCGCCAATAGTCAGCAGATTGACGCCTGGCACGGTGTCGATGCGGGAGATGAGCAACTTTTTGGCTCCCTCGATGGCATCCGAGTACATGCGGCTATATTGGGAAAGACGACCACCAAGCAGCTGGTGCTCCTTGATGAGATACTCATAGTATGAGTCGGCCATACCTCCGAACGAGATGGTGCCGTACGAGATGTTGCGCTCGGGATAGACCATGGTAGGGAAGAGGGTCTCGACGCGACCCGCAGCGGTCATGTTGTGATCGAGCCAGTCAGTGGTGCGCTGAACGCGGTCAAAGTAGGTTCGGTTGCCGGTGACTTGCCAAAGACGCGTAAACTCGAGGAGCAGGCTGCCAGCTTCGGCAAGAATGACGCTTCCTGAGGTTACTGGGTGCGGTGCCGAGTGATTCGCCGACGTCTCAGGCTTGATCCTTCCAACGGGCACGCCAGTGACGGTGTCGAAAGCAGGGAGAATGAGCTGTGCCAGCTCTTCGGCACGATCACGCATCAGGACATCACCACTCAAGTCGTACGCCGAGACAAAGCCGCCGAGGTAGCGGATAGCAGTCTCAAAGACCGGAATGCGTCCATCTGCAGATCCATATGCGCTGCGACCGCCTCCAATCAGACGAAAGTCAATGTCGCGAACGTGCTGCCTTGCCAAATCGTACTCCTTGGGCAGATCCATAACAAGCAAAGTGTCGAGCGCATCGACGATGCTGGCACCCCAGCCGTTGAAGGGGTCCTCTGCGGATTTCGAGACGGGCTTGAGCTCGTCATGACCCCACGCATACTTTTTGTATCCCTCCCAAGCGTGGATGAATGCGTTGCGGACCATCTTTTGACGATGAGCAACCAACTCGTCTCGGGCTGGGTCGTTGCGATGACCTGAATGACGGGTTGGGTCTTCAAAGGCATACTGCACCTTTGGAAGAGCCTTTGCTGGTCGGGAGAGCTCGGCGACAGGCGCCTTCCATCCATCCCAAGGAGCCTTTCGCCAGTCTGCTTCCTGAGGTTGTGTCTCGGGACGATCGGCGTCACTCGCCTCTGTCTTGGAACGCTCTGTCCAGGTGCGCGTGGTCCAGATCTCTGGAGTGAGGGAAGGCGCCTTATGCGGCCAAGGAGGTGGCTGATGGACGGGGTCGCGGTTCAAGACGGCTTCGAGGTAAGTAGGCAACTCGCCGCGGTGAGGATTGTTGTCCTTGTAGAGCGAAGCTTGGGAGACGGGTCTGCCCTGGAAGGTGGTGTCGCTCAACACCGGAGGGAAGGAGTTTGGGCCAAGCTCTCCTTCCTTGTCGGATACAGGCAGCTGAGCTTCAGCGTTGGTCGAGGATGGGTACCATGATTCAGGTGACTCGGCGGAGGGTTGAAACCATTTTGGCGGTTTCAGAGCGGGCCAGCCCTCTGACTTGAACTTTTTGACGGGCTCCATATCCATAACGATGGGGCCGACCATGAGGATCTGGACCGAGACGATGAGAGCTACAAGCAGAAAGACGATCAACTTTTTGTGGTTTGCGATCCAGGATATCAGATAGGACGAGGTAGGTGGCCCTACATGCCGCGCATTGAGGGGCAGGTAGGAGGCGGTGGGAGTGCTGCCGAACATGTTGTCGTGCTTTTGGGGGGAATTGGTCGAAGACTTGGTATCTGGGTGTGGAATGGCGTCGGTATCACCAGCGTTGTTCTCAAGATTGCTGCGCTGGGTTGCGGTTTTGCGCTGACGAAGCGCCGAAGATGGTAGGATTGCGTCGAGAGCGCCTACATTCGAGGGAGGAGATGTATGCAGCGAGGAGTCAGGTGGCGACGCGGAGCTCGTGTCCTTGGAGTCTTGCTGCGATGCTGTGTTGAAGGGAGGAATGGAATCCAAGGAAGGGTTGAGCGAGTTCGTGTGCGCCGTACCTGGTAAAGAAGACTGCCTATCCACCTCGAGGTGACCGTGTTGGTCGGCTGGTATTGTTGGCGGTTGTTGCTCTATTGTCGAGATGGGACTTGGTGGGGACTGTACTGGAATGGAAGTGCGCGTCGGAGATGCAGCAAGAGCTTGGCGAGGTGATGATGAGGATGAGGACGATTGGGAAAGGGTATCGGTGATTGAGGATGGCTGTTCTTGTCCGTTTGCAAGGAGCCTTTCTTGCAAGGCCATCAAGGCGACAAAGGGATGGTGGGGGTTGGTGAAGGCGAGGACAAGAGAGTTTGGAACAGAGGAGCCAAAGAGGAGCTAGAAAGGGGGTTGGATCTAGTCACACATGTGACTGGCGGGGGTTGCGGGAGGGTCGGAGTGGAAACAAAGTTAGTTAGGGCGTATGTGAAGCGTCTTGTGTCTTGACTTGCAGCAAGCGGGTGCGTGTTGTAGCGCTAAGTACAGTACAGTATTGCTGCCTTTGCACGACGAGATTCAAGCGTTCCTGACAGAAGAGCGAATCGACTGCGTGACAAGATATGCCAAGTCAACTAAGTACTGTAGTGTGATTGTGTATCGAATCGGAAGCGAAGCAGGCGTATGCGGGTCAACCGAAAAAGAGTGTCTCAAAGGAACGGTGTGTGTGTAAAGTGTGTGTGTGTGTGTGTGGTGTGACAGTGGCAAGCCATTTTCGCCGGGAATCTTGCAGCAGCAGCAGCAGCCGTAGAGTGTTGAGTGGCGGCAACGGCAAGCAATTTTGTCGCCTTTTGGCTGAAATTCAGGCAAATACAGTATGCGTGCAGATTTCAACACATTCACGCTCAGGCACACGCACACGCGCACACGCATCAGACCCACCTTTCGGTTCGCTTAACTAACCATCGCAACTGAGACGACAAAGGCTGCCGGTGTCAGTAAAGAGTATTTGAGCTCAAGTTATCATCGTAGAGCCACACCATCTAAGTTACACATACACACGCAAAGTTGATATCAAAACCATATCAATTCAGAGAAACCACGGGGAGCCAACGGATCCAGAAGACTAAAATACAAGCGACTACAATAGAGCGAAAGAGCTGGTAATGCCCGCTTCGATTAAGAAATAAACATAGAATGACAAAACACACCTAGAGAATGGGGAAAAAAAGTGATCAAAGAACCGGGAAGCAACGCTCAGCGCTTAGCGATGGGGTATATAGAAGTGTGGCCAGATAGTGAGGGGTGCAGGAGTGCAAGCGGTTTTCAGAAAAAGTGTTGGTGGGAAGATTGCGAGTGTTGTTGTGGGTGTCCGTGTCCGTGAGGATGCAAGTGCGGGTTCATCTGACCCGTCGTCGATGCAAATGCAGCGTGATCGTGGGATTGCGTGTGTCCGTTGTGCACCTCGGGGTTGAACATGAAGTTGGTCGATGGCGACGCGTCTTGGTGACGATATTGCACGTTCCACCAATTAGTCGGGTCCGCAGCCTGCCACTCCATCCCATGCGCCGCTTGGTGGGTGGGCTGAGCAGTCATGGGAGCGCCGTGATTCGAAGTGGGCTCCGAAGTGCCAAGCATTGAGGCAGCATTGGGGTTGTGACGGCTGGCCTCGGCATGCTGCCCAGCCTGCAATCCGAACCACTGATCCATCCTCTCACGCTGCAGGAACTCGCGGTCAGGCAAGCTCGACGACCCGTTCTCCGACCACTGCGATGCGGTCGTAGGTCGTGCTGTGGCAGTCGCCCAAGCATCAATCGACTCGGCAATCGAAGAGCGGTGGTCCCCCGGTGACGCGTCAATGCCGCGAGCAAAGTCAAACGCCGCCGACATGCCATCCGAAGACGCGCTGTCCAGCGACATGGTCAACGAAGGGTCGGTCGGGTGAGCAACCACACCGCCAAAGCCAGTCTCGTCCGAAGCATTGCTGCCGGCGCCGCCCATGAGGTGCGAAGACCACATCAGAGGGTCCACATCTGCCGTGGACCCAGCGCCCGTTGCCTGTGCTTCAGACATCCACTTGGACAAAAGCATCGACTCACTGTCATCGTCGACCTCGCGCAGCAAGCCGCCTGCCAAGCTCTCGATGGCGTCCTTGCACTTGGCACCGATGGGGGTAATGTGTCCCATGTCGACCAGCAAGCGCACACAAGTCTGCAGCAGGCTCACCCACTCGCGCGCTTCCTCGCTGCTGGGCTCATCCAACAACGACACGAGCGGCACCAGCGCGCTCTGCGTCAGGAAGTAGATCGCGTGCCAAGCCATGGCCTGGTTGTGCGGGTGCGAGTCCCAGAAGCTCGAGATGGAGCGAATGTTGTTGCTCGCCATCCTTCGACACAGGGCAATCGCCTGCTTGACCGCAGGACGCAGAGCAGGTCGAGGCGCACCACGGCTGCGAGCAGCAGCGGCAGCAACTGCGTTGGAGAGCAAGAAGGGTCGGAACATGACCATGCGGAAGTTGTTGCACCTCCATCGGAGACGAGCCGACGCAACCGAGAACGACGCCGGACGAGGGCCAGTGTAGCCATCGTCCATGTAATCGGGCAAGTTGTCGACAAACTCTTCCGTCTTGAGATCGAAGGCGCGCACCTCCTCGATCGAGGGATTGGGGCCCTTCATCAACCTGGCCTGCAGAGGCATGCTGATGTCCGAGGCAAACTTGGCGTGCACGGCGAGCGTCGAGCTAAGGGTAGCTTCCGACACCTCGGCAGGCAGCTCGTCCGAGGTGGGCGACATGGCAGTCTCGTCGATGTTTTGCGGTGGTGCCACATCAGCGTTGATGCTGAGCAGACCGTTGGGTCGGGCCATGCTCACACAGGTATCCGCCTCCATGGTGAAGAGCGTGTACCACAAGCGACGACCAAACTCGCGGTCAAAGGCAGGCATGTCACGAGCCTGTAGCGCAGCCTCGGACTGGAGACCCATCGAGATGGCCATGCGCAGCGCGCTGCCGAGCACCATCCATGCACTCGAAAAGTGGTTCTTCTTCTGGCAGTAGTTGGCCATCAACGTCAGTGCCTGCACCGAGATGATCTCGGCCTTGTCAAAGAGGACAGCATTGTAGAGCTGCTTGGCTCGCTCGTAGAAGAGCGTGTCGAGGTCCACCTCATCAGCCGAGACCCTTCGCTCAAAGGCGCCGAGCGCAAACACCATGTTGACCAGCATGGGCCAAGCGGCCGACTGAGGAGGGCAGACGGTGCCCTGCAGCTGAGCACGGAAGGTGGCAGGGTGAAGGATGGGGTAGGAGGTCAGATGGAACTCGAAAAACGACTCGAGCAGGTCGGCAGCGAAGCGCTGGCTCTCCGAGTCCCAAGAGGCAAAGTCAACATTGTCAGGTAACGCCGACGAGTTCTGCATCTGCAATGACGACGATGCCGAGGCCGAGGCACTGGCGAGACCCTCACACGAGACATCGACGCCGCCAACCTTGGCAGAGCCAGAGCTGCTGTCGTGGTTGATGAGTGCCTGAGCGGCGGAGAAGTCAGCGTCAGCACCTGCCTTCCTTCCGAGACTCAATTGCGAGGCGATCTGGAGGGCGGCGTTGCAGCTGGTGAGGCTGACAAAGTTGCCGCCACCGAGGGCATCTACGTCTTTGGAAGACTTGGATGAAGCGTTGGCGTCAGCACCGTGCTTGGCGGCATCAGTGTCCTCAGCAGCATCATGGTCAAAGCCGTTGGTGGAGGAGCGAGGGCGCTTCTTTGATGGCGAAGAAGGTGTGACGTGGGCAAAGCCGCAAGCATGAGGGACATCTTCGCCTGTCAAGGAGCGGTTCTGCATGATGGGCTGAGTGTGGCGACGAGGAGCGTTGGGAGGAGCTGGCTTGTCGGTGGCCGACTTGTTGTTGTTGTTGTTGTTGATGTTGTTGTTGATGTTGTTTGCGGTGGTGGTGGCGGTGGCGGCGTTCTTGCCAGAAGTCTGAAGCTCTGTGATTTTGCGCTTGGCTTCCTCGAGCTGAGCCTCCAAGGAGCTGACATACTGACGAGTGATGGGCGAACGCTTGGGAGGGTCAACGTAGGCACACGACTTGGTGCGGCTGTGGGTGATGCAACGACCACAGAAGGGAAGGCCACCATCACAACGCATCTTGCGCGACTTGCACTCTGTGCAGGCGCGTGCGACTTTGGAACGGCCATCGCTGGTACCGGGTTTGCCGAGCTCGCTGGGGTGGATGTTGTCGAAGCCAGTGTTGGAGTAAGGGAGGAAGGCAAACTGGCCAGGTTGAGCCTCGTTGGGGTTGATGTGGACGGGACCGGGCCCGAAGCTGGGCTGGTTTTCAGCTTTGATGAAACCCATTGTGTATGAGAATTAAAAGAAGCTAAGAGATGGTGGCGAAGAAGTCTACAGGAGATTTTGTGGTTGCCGAAGAGGTACGATGGTATAGAGGCAAGGCGTTCGAGTGTGATAGAGAGTGGCGGGAAGGTGGAGCTAAGATAAAGATGCTCTAAAGGCCTTTAGGCAGTTGACTGTTGCGCCATGGATCTAGCGAGGTGCTCTATGAAGAAACGGGCCACAGTCAGGCGTGCAGAGAGACAGAGTACGACGTCTAGGTCCAAACTATCTAAAGGGTTTCTACAGCAGCCAAGCGTCGAGGATCGAGAAGACGAGACTAGTGTCGAGTGTCGATAGTCGATGGTCGAAGGCGTCGAAAGTCGAAGCTGCGTGGTATCAATGGTAGGGTGAGAAGAGCGATATCGCGGCACGTCGTTGCAAGCGTCGATTCAGAGCTCGATGTGCGATTCTAGGGTGGATAAGCAAGAGATGAATTCGGCTGGTTGGTGGGAGTCGAAGCTTTGGTGTGTTGGATTGTTCAGAAAAAGGTGGCGAGTGTATGGTGTGTGTGCGTGTGTGGGATAGATGGGGAAGGGGGGTAGAATGATGATCAGGAGGAATGATTGGGATGATAGGAAGAAAGGGATGGTCTTGACACGAGGAGAAGAAGCAGGAGGAGGGAGGAGGAGAGATACACGACTACGATACGAAGGGCACGACGCAGGCTATGGTAGCCAATGCTGTGTCGAGACGGACTGCAATCGCGCCTGGTGTCCGCCTGAGAAAGGAAAGAGAGGGCGATACTGTAGAGTAGATAGGCACCAGTCACACCGCAAGTGGCGTGCGAATATAGCAGTAAAAAGGCGGAGGCAGATGACAGGACTCAGCTCCAGTGCCGAACAAAGAAAAGGAAGAAAAAGAAAAAAGAAGCCAAAAGGGCAAGCAAAGCAGCCCGGCGGAGAAGAGAAGAGAGGAGAGCGAAGAGAGACAATGATAATCGAGGAACCAAACCAGTCTCAGCCAGAAACACGAGGCGTAAAAGCAGAGGCAAGTGATAGACGAGGGCAAAGGAGCTGAGAAACTTGGCGGGATGAGGGCGATTCGTGAGGGGAGAAGAGATAGAGTTGCACAGCAGATCCACAACCGAAGACGGGGAGAGAGGACGAGGATGGGGATGGGGAAAAAAGGAGAGAGAGAGAGAGAGAGAGAGAGAGAAGCAGAAAGCAGGGTCTATGTCTAGACTGTGCTGGTGCAGTTTGTGCACCATCCCACGAGACCACGTAGTCGAGACAGAGTCGAACATCGAATCGGCTGTGTTCTGCTCAGCTGAACCACTTGACAGGCTTCGAAAAAGCAGCAGAAACCCACACAGGCTCAAAACGGGATTAAGGGTTCGAGGCACCACTTCTAAATTTATTTTATTTTAAAGCAAAATCGCTATCTCTCGTATCACGCAAGCTGTGCAGGCAAAAAGGGCAATTTCGCAATATGAAATGGGGAAAGAAAGCCGATTGCAATATGTACTTTTTGTGTGGCTATTTTTTTTTTTCGTTTTTCCCTTTTTCTCCTTCTCATGACGATGATACATACGCCACCGAGGCGTCCAACAGAAGACTGCTTCGATGTCGAATGTTTGCCACCAACAAGACGGCTTCTGTGGTCGGAGTGTGTGTTGTGACAAACAGCGTTGTGGCAAGCGATGACAGAACAGAGGGCAGCCAGAAGAAGAAAAAGAAGAAGAAGCTCTCTTCTTGCTCGGTTTCCAGATCCGACCGTGAACAGTCAAAATCAAATCAATTCGCTCTTCGCTCCCTCAACATGGGGATGGAGAGTTGGGCGGGTTCCTGTTTGCCTTGTTGTTTTTTTTTTTTTTTTTTTTTTTTTTTTTCACTCTCTCTTGCAGAATCGAAGCTTGCTCTCGTATCATTGCTGTTCGGCAAGAGACAAAGGCAAACCAGCTCGCACTTTTTCCGCGTTGACTGGCACAGGATCGATTCCTCGAACAACAATCGCACAACACAACATAGGGGAGCTCGACACAGCCGCCTCTTTTGTCAATCGACCCGATGATCACGACAGTGAGAGCAAAAGAGAGACAGGCTATCTTTTTTCAAAAACCACGCTAAAAAGCCACGCGCACCACTAGCGCGGTTTGGCGTTGACGGATGATAAGCGGGAATCCCACGCCTAGGCTCTCTCTCTCTCTCTCCCCTCTTTCTTTGTCGTTCTCTTCCTGGGCTGGCGGCAGCTGAAAAGGTCACGAGAGTGATTTTCTTGTCTAAGCGTTAGTGGATGAGCGGGGGTTGAGGTTGAGAAAAGCGGGCTTTGAAAAAGGTATAGAGACTCTGCACTCCTCCGAAGCCAACCCGAACGTGGTTATCAAAAAGCAGATTGTGAAACTGTTAATAACAAGGGGACACTTTGTAATTGGTCAAGCGCTTGTTCGAAGGGCTCATTGGATGTCCTGCTTTGAGATATTTCGGGCAAGTGAAAGCGAAGAGAAAAAAGTTATGGTGCCATCTGCCATGCCAGGTCGTCGGAACGCCATCGCTCTTTTCTTTTCTTTTTTTTTTCTCTCTTTTTTTCTCTTCTTCTTTTGCTTGTCTACCATTAAAGTGGCGTGAGTAGATGCCAGCTAAACCGCCCTTCAGGGTTGGACGCACGCGCTATGTTATCTCGAATAGGAAAGCAAGAAAAAGGCGCAACCGAGCACAGAAACGATGAGGAAAAGTCACTCGGGAGCGCAGGGAAGGCCGAGTGGTGCATCACCACAAGCACAACCACCACGAGCAACAGCAACAGCAACACAGATCCAGCCCAAGGCGAGGTCTCACGTATGCACCTTGACTGCTACTGTACTACCTTACCTTGCCTTTTTCGAGGGCTTTTATCAAAGGCAATAGGGCTGTTTGCTGCGTGTGGGCTATCTTGCATGAATCCAAAGTTTCGCCTTTTAAGCATTTAAATCGTTGGTTGCGCTGTCGTGATTCGTTGGTTGTGCGTTGCTAGGGTATGTTGGCTGTCATCAGAGATAGTGTACCGAAAGTTTGTTCTCGCATTGATTGCACAATCGCAAGCATACAATAGCAAGCAAAAGTTTCATCAACACGTTTGCTGTCACAGAGAGGAAGTGTCGGCTTACCAAAAGAAAAAGAAAAGAAAAGGAGTGAAACGAAGCCTCGGTGCTGGCCTTGTTGTCTTTGCTGCAGACTGTGTTTCAGTTGGGAAGGTCCATGAAGGTCTGGTGAAAGAGCACGTAGACAGGCGTTCCTCGGCGAAATGTAGGTACGAATCAGGACGCACGCAAACGCTCTGCGACACAAAAAGGCGTTGCTTGCTGTTCCACTCACGCTCTCTCTCTCTCTAATCTGTCTCTCAATTTTGCTTCGATTTTCGATTTTTTCTCTCATTTCCAAATCGAACTTTCGGCTGCTGCTCGTGCTGATAACAGAGTCACAGTGGGGAGATGAGCAAGGCCCTTGACCCTCCGGCACTGATCTACCGGTCCGGTCAACCCCCTCGAGAAAAAGGCAACGAAGAACTGTCTTTGCTTGATTTGTTTGTCTGGGCCCTTTGTGACCAGGATCTCGTCATCGAATCACATCTTCTCTTACCTCAAGATCAAGCATTCTCAGTGTGAGATCGAGCAGAGTCAGCTTAGGGCCACTGTTGAGGACGAGATTGCCTCATTGATTCGTGGCGGCGTCTGATGAGTTCAACGTCGCATGAATCCGGAGCCTCTCCGAGATGATGATGCTTTGTGCACCGTTGAAATGTACGTACAGTGTGCGTCAAAGCGTAAGTCCGCTACCGTCGGATCAAAAAGAAAGACGCCAGCCAGGGTCCTCCTCGACATCACCTACGTCCACTGGTTACTGTACACAGGGTCCATCCGTTGACACTTCCACAACAAGGTTGTCTTGCTGGCTCCTGCTCTTCTACACTGCGCGGATGATGGGGAAAGCTACACAACCGAGCGAGTCTTGGCAACATCGTGCGTGCGCGGGCAAAATCGCCCACCCCCGCTTAGCTATCGACACAAGGGTTGCGGCATTTGATACTCTACTCGAGGCAAGCGGTAGATAATTAGGCGCGATAGGTGCAACGTGGATCGTGGTCGCGTTGGTGGTCGTGGTCGTGCTAGGCCAGCTCGAAAGCGTGGGCGAGACGAGGACGCCTTGTTTAGCCTCTCGCGTGTGTATTGCTTTGCAGCGGGGTCTCGGTGACAAAGCATCAAGCCTCGATTGGACAGTAGTGCAGTGTCAATGCCTTGAGTGGCAACCATCCAGCTCGTGACGGCCAGAACACAGACGCATGCTTTGCTTGTGTGTGTGTGCTGTGTGTTGCTGCACTGCACTGCGCTGCAGTCCAACGATGATCTTTTGCACCTGTCTTCGCTTCCACTTGCGAGCGGGGAGCGAGCTGCATGCAGAACCACACGGAAAGATATAGTAGTAGCAATCCACACACTCTTCAGATGCCCCTTCGTATCGCACAATCGGAGTTCTCCGAAAAGACCAAATACACACGACAAGAAAGAGCGCGACGTCGCTTCCGCCGCCGCTCTGGCGAACCCTGAATATGAACAAGAGTCGCTAATCTCTTCCTCTCTCTCTCTCTCTCTCTCTTCTGCGCGCGCGCTTGCAAGCGGCGTTTGGATCTGCTTCAATATTCCATTTGCCACTCAGACTCGAATCGCGGTACAGTATCTCGAGCTTCCCTTGTCAGATTACAGTTACATGTAGTTGAGTCGTTTCGACGTGGACAGCCCGCTCGCTTAAGGCTTTTTGCTCGCCAGGCGATTGAGAGCAGTGTAGCTGGACCGTGGTGGAGTCTCGCTTAGCCTTCCACAGCGCGATGGGCGAATTCCGAATTCCGAGGAACAACTTTCTCCGTCGTTCACTGGTTGCTGGCAAAGGCGATGGGACAAGATTGACAACGGCAACGGCTGTGAACTGCAGCCGGAGCAAGTGTGCGTGCGAAGCATCTGATCCTGTTTTGATTTGGCGTGGTGCACGTATCGTGGGGATAGAACGGATTCTGCCATCTTCTGATTCGCTGAAAATCGAACAGCGCCAACGGTCTGGCTGGCTGACCGGCGGTGCACACACGCGCCACTCATCTCTCTACCTTGTCGTAAGATGCAATTCATCATCGGAAGCCATCCAACTTGCACACACAAGAGCTTCTCTTGGATCGCATAGATAAAAGAACTCGATGTGCGGGGAAACGACAACGGCAACGGAAAGGGGAGACGTCGCAAAAAGCCTCAGCAGATAAGTTGTGTTGGATGTGTGCGGAGTCGTAAAGCGATGCATCGGTTTTAGTGGGGAGCAAGGTTTTATCGCATTCCGGACTGATAGCCGACTGTAGGGTCATGTTGAGAGAGGAAAAACATGGCTCGCTTCGTGTTTGCCGCGATTCATCCCCAAGTAAGCAGAGAGACCTAGACGACCAGGCCATGTCCAGCAAGCAGGTCGGCAACAAAATTCCGACCGATTGATTGCAGCCCTCACCCCATCAAGAGGCTGAATGAAGGTGTGCTCGCACGACATCGTTGCCGATTTTTTGTGGGGAAGCAAAAAAAAAAAAAAAAAAAAAAAAATCATCATCACCTCATCATTGGATGCGAACGAGGAGGTACACTGTACGTACAGTAGGTTCGCATAAAAAGCGTAGGTGACGCACCCGATCCCACGCCACGAATCGTTGATGTGCAGCAGCAACAGCAGCAGCAGCAACGGTTCTCCGCTGGAATCGGCATCCCACGTTGGTTGCCGCGGCGAGAGAAGGCGTGAATGTGAGATAGACCGTAACTTTTACGTACTTTCGGAAGAGAAGTTACGACGAGGAGACCGAGACGGATACGGATATGCGAGAGACTCCTTGCGTCGGTTGGACGTTGGCGAGAGCTTCTTACAGTATTGTCGCAGGCTGTCGGTGGGCGTTGTGGTGCAGGTACAGGGAAGCTTCTTAGTGTCATCTGGCGAGACAAGGCCAGACAAAGCGATAGGCTGCTGAACCAGCTCATTTTTCGGCCGCAACGTTATGAGTGTGTCGTAGTTCTGGTCTAACACCTTACGCCAAGAAAAGCCTCGCGACGCTCGGACCTGCCAAACTTGGCCGCCGCCCAACTCCACATGTCGTCCAAAGCTCAAGTCGACTTCGTATCTCCTTCATACTCCCTCATCGAACTCCTTCGAGACTCGGAAAGATGTTCAGCCAGAACGTGCGTACACTGCTACTAGCGTTCGCCCTTGCAGCAACCTCGGCGAAAACCGCTCCAACGGCTGCTGCTGCGACCGAATGGACCTACTGGACCACACCTTCGCTTCCTGTCAACGCTGCTTCCCAGCTCTCTGAATGCGCTACCGAAGTGGCCCGAGTTCAGCCCAATGCTGGAGAAGAGGCATACTTTGTCCAACGAGCCCTGTCTACGTCGACCTGTGTGCAGGCGTTGGACCGAGCATATGCGGGTGCGGAGGAAGTGGTCCTGTTCAAGCCCGAGGCTGTTGTTCCTGCTTCCAACCTGCGCGGCGACGAGATGAGCTGGATGGATCGTGCGCTGCAAGCCCTCATGTTCTCTTCCTTCTCGGATCTTCCGGATCTCCCCGACAGCGATACTGCTGGGGAGCAGATCTCGTTCCGCATCGTATCAGAGACGCATCCACGGGTGATCACCGCAACCAACAACACCGTCGTCCTCAGCCTCACCCCTGAAGCACTTGCCACCATCGACTCTCGGGCAACTTTCGACACCCGAATTCAGCGCCTTGTCTTTCGCCCTGCCTCTTTCTACAGCGATGAAAAGCCAAAACCAGAGCCCAGCTTCAAAAAACCCAAGTACAACGCCGTCATTGCTAAACTCGCCTCCTCCTCCGCGCTGTACCCTGCTCGAATCACCAAAGACCTCCGCATCTTGACGGGAGAAGATCCCCAGCCGAAAGACATTGGCACCTGGCATAGCAGACACAGTTCGACCTACGGTGCTAGACTGGCTGGGAAATGGATCAAGCAGCAACTCGAGCAGAGTTTGTCCCCCTTGAACGGGTCTAGTTGCGATTTCTGGGAGTATAGTGCTTACTTTGCGCCCAACATCGTCTGCCATGTTCCTGCTTCACCTGCTACAAAAGAGGACGAGGGGGCGGTGATCGTTTCTGCCCACTACGACTCGAGAGGAACGTTTGGTAGCACCACTGCCCCCGGTGGAGATGATGATGGCAGTGGAACAGCAGCGTTGCTGGCCATCGCACGAGCACTCGGCTCCTCCGCCATCTCTCCCTCCTCCCCGATCCAACTCATTGCCTTTTCTGGTGAAGAACAGGGTCTGGTCGGATCCCAACACTATGCCTCCCACCTCTCATCCACCTCCCTCCCGGTCAAACTCGCCCTACAGATGGACATGTTGGCCTACCACAAGCCCGGAGAACCACTCCAGATCGCCTTCCCCGACAAACTCTCCACCAAGTCTGCCACCAAGCACATCTGGAATATCGCAGATATCTACGCACCAGAATTGGAACAGGGGTACACACCCGCTTGCTGCTCTGACCATCAGAGCTTTTGGGAAAACGACTTCCCTGCTACCTGGGTTTTTGAGAGGAACGGCCCTATTGCCGATCCCAAGTATCACAACAGTGGCGATACGACCGATAGGGAAGGGTACGATGTCGAGCAACTGGCAAGTATCGCCAAAGTGGTCGTGGCGAGTTTGTTGGATGTTGCGGGATTCCAGATGTAGACTGCGATCAGATAAATAAGTTACATGCCACTGCAGGACGAATAGTGTGAGGTTGAGGAGGGTCGTTGACTATTCGAACGTGGTCCAAGAGCAGTGGAACAGTTTGACTTGGATCGGAACTCGTGAGACTTGCTTTTTGTAAGGTATGCCCCAGCCTTCAGGATCTCTGATGAAGAGATCCTTCCGACAAAGCAAATTTCAGCATCAGCACAGCTCACTCTTCCACTCTGCCCCCGGAGAAAGAGTGCGTTAGATTCGCAAACCCATGCAACTTTTAAGCCTTGCCCAGAGGAGAGGGTGTACAAATGGCATACAAGATTCCAACGTTAGTCAGTGCAACAAGAAATCACATGTTCAGTCTCAGGCTCCTAGTGTGTGTTTTGAAACATTCTGTGCGGTTGAAGTAGATGGCTATGTGAGTAGGGCGTGAGCCAAGCTGTAGTAGTTTGAGCTTGTGACAGATTTGGCATTGCTGTTGTGGGTGGAGGGGAAGGGGAAGGTGTGCAAGGGAGGAGGAGAGATGAGATTTATACAAGTGTGGAAAGGATTTTTTTCGGCGCTACGCTGTTCCATCGTTTGGAAGTGATGTCGGGGGGGTATGGGGTCTCTTCATCCCCCGACTTACCTGGTGGAAATGTCTACATTGTGTGTGATCGAACACGAGATGATTGAAACCGAAGCTCTGTGTTAGTGCAGAGGTTAGATGAGAAAGTTTTAGCAAGCAATGATGCCAATCACGGTTGCTTGGATGACAGGTGATACATGTCGAGTGATTGGACAGAAGTCACCAAGGATAGCAAGACGATGAAAAGGGAAGCAAAAAAAAAAACCATGTGAGAAACTGTCAAATACCGTAACTACTGTAAGATGTTGAAATAAAAGCCATGCGTTGCGCAGTGGTGAGACGATCCGTGTACAAGCCGCAAAACACAAACGTCTACCTAGCGTACTGTATAGCAAGCGTGAAAAGCGTTAGCAACTACCACCCGAACATGTGGGTGTAGCGAAGACAATGTCAAAGCAGAATATTGTATGTTAAACAAACCACCATGTCAAAGAAACAATCCCATTGTTTGGCGTGTATAAATATGAGTGAAATGCCATGCGATACAGTAGCGCGGGTATAACTACATTCGAGAACCAAACCAAAAACATCATTATCAACAACCCCCACCACCACTGCATAGATCAATAGCGGGACCACATCTTTTCCTAGCCAAAGCCAATTCATATTCACCTACTCCGAGAGCTCTGCAAAGATCGGCAAAGACGTCCCACCTATCTTGATAGCCTTCTTCTGCCAGGATGATGTCTGCTTCTTCTGCTTCTGTGCCCCCGGTGAGGCGGGCACGTTCGTGATCGACGAGTCCAAGACGACGCGCTACTTCTTCTAGAAGTACTTCATCGGGCATCGAGCTTCGTTCGGTGGTGGTGATCAGGTTGCGAATCGAGTCGGAGACGGAGGTGCCGCAGATGGATTCGATTCGTGAGAAGGTGGATTGGCAACGCGGGGTTGAGAGGGTTTTCTGGAATGCATGGGCGCGAGAGATGGATGGGTTGGGAGAGATTGGGAAGACTATGCTTGGCGATCGGGGACTGGTGGTGGTGGTGGTGGTGGCGGCGGCGGTGCTGAGTGCAGAGAGCGAGGGGCTGAGTCGGGTTCGGCAGGCTTGAAGGGGGCTCAACGGTGTTGCCGGTGCAAGGTGGTCAGATGATTTGGCATCATCCGACGAAGATGCGGCAACACGAGTGAGGAGGTTGGGGAATGGGTAGCCCTCCTGTTGTGGTCGTCCTCCTCCTCCTCCTCCACCGGCAAATCGAGTCGACGACGAAACAAAAGAAGCTCGCGGGGTGATACCACCACCAGTACCAGCCTTGGGCGTAGGATCGCCCGGAGTGGCTGCTTCCAACTCGAGTCGAGGAATCGGATCCTCCGAACCCTGACGATGCGATCCACCCATACCCTCGCTCCCACCCAGATCCAAACTTGCGAGGCTGCTCGACGGCGAGCTGGCCACGGCGTTGCTGTGGATCGAAAACGCAGTCTCACTCGATCGACGGTGATGTCTGGCCCGTTCGTACTCTTGAGCCAACGAGACAAAGCCTCCAGGTCGGCGATGCACAGCTGGAGGCGAGCGGAACGAGTATGGCTCTGCACCACGTGTACGTGCAGCTCCATCGCGTCGATTGAAGCCGGATCGCCATCCACCCTGAGCAGTCGGCGCAGAGTCGTGGCTCTGTCGTCGGAAGTTGGCTCCAGACTTTGCGAGCGAGAAGCCGCCTCCAAGGGCTAGCCCGCTTCCAGATGCACCGCTGGCCTTGTTGCGACTCTCCAGCTCTTGCATGTGTTTAGGCTGTTCAAATTGAGACTGGTACTGTTCGGCGTTGGTGGGCGAACCCTTGCGCGAAGCCTTGGCTTCAGCAGTGTTGGCAGTCCTCGAAGTCGGCTTTGGCAACTCGGCTCCGCCAGAACCCTTGCGCTTGCGATTGGCCGAGTCAGAAGACTTGCCGGCATCGGACATGCCATCGCCCGTCTCGGAAAAGTTGTGCTCGCTAGGCGAGGGGGAGGTCGACATACCCATGGTAGCACGGAAAGCGGCAATCGACTCAGACAGGTCGCGCGAACCGCAGCTTCCAGAAGGATGACGCGTTCGACCGTCAGGAAGCAGACCGGGAAGAGAAGGAGAGGTGGAACCCGTGCGGCTAGCCCCAGCTTTGCTGCCGACACTACCTACGCGCTTGCGTCCAACAGAAGCCCGCCTAGACTTGGCGCCCGCAGTCAAAGCAGATGTAGGGTCGAGCAAAGAACAGCTTGTGCTGTCACGATGCAGACCCAGTGCGCCAGTAGGAGCAGCTGGAGCCGAAGCGGTGTGAGTATCCTGCAAGCTGATGCGACGGGTATCCTCAGCCAGTCGGTCGGCCTCTGCCTTGGCATGCTCAGCTCGAAGCTGCTCAAGGTGCTCCGAGGGAGACTTGAGCTCGGCAAACGAGCGAGCAAAGCTCTGTGCACGGCGACGAGGCTGTGACTGGAAGGTGTGACCCTGGAGACTGTGTGCAGCTTCACTGACACCACGCTGGCGTCGCGGAGTGGTAGCCTTGGGTGACACTGCATCGTGAGCATCTGGACTGCTCCGCTCGTGCTGCCGGTGCTGATGCTGTTGCTGCGTCGGATTGTTCTGCACCATCATGGTGCTAAGCCTGCGGTGCTTGGAGAAAGAAGTCGATGCGGCGCGGGAAGGCGAGGCTCCAGGACTGTCGGGAGCCAGACCAGCAGGAGACATGGCACCCGTCGGCAGAGGCGAGCTTGAAGGATCCCTCTTAGCAGAAGTGCCCAGCTCTGAAGCGTTCGAGGCACGTCGAGAGGCGGGTGGGCTCGACGAGCTGAGGGCTTGAATGCGCAAGCCTGCAAATTTGCCAGAGTGCGATCGAGCTCGACGAGGAGTGGGGCGGCTCGATTGAGCAGAAGCGCCGGGCTCCTCCATGATGTCTTCGAGCGAGCCAGACATTGCCGAGTCGTCGTTGCCGGCAGACATGGCAAACACTTCGCCGGGAGAAGCTTGGCCACTCGTGGCTGCTGCGGGTTCTGGCGCCAAGAAAGTGGGCGAAGGTGCAGGCGAGGATGCCTGGCGTAGCGAAGAATGTTGCATCTTGCCCGCAGGCTGCTCCGAGAACGATTGCGGCAATTCGTCCAATGGCTCGACGCTGACCGAGAGAGATGGTTCGTCACGCGCATCGTGGCCATCATCGCTGGAGGCGGCAGAGGGGGCCGAAAGGGGGCTGTCGTTGTCATGGGCAGCATTGACATATCGCGAGGGGAGTGCCCAGCTGTCGAAGCGGGATGAGCTAGGCTGAGCAGCAGGTCGCATAGTGAGACCGTCTGCCCCCAAGCAGCGTGCAAGCTGTGCCCAGAGCGCGGGTGAGCGTTCCATGACGAGCGACTCGAGGCGTGCAAGCCAGTCCTCGTCGTCGAGCAAAGGTCGGTCGAGCTCAATGAGCAACTCGAGCATCTCATCCCAACGCTCGTCCTTACCACGCCGAGTTGGATGCTCCGGATCGCCACCGAACACGCGGCAGAGCCTGTACATGAGCGACTCGTTGGGCTTGGTGTCGAAAAGGAGCTCCTTTACCTCGCTGGGACGGTCGAGGAAGGGAAGCAGGATACCGTGATCCGAGACGGCGTGGACATTGACACTCGAGTCGAAGCCGGACGAGGCTGCTTGGGAAGCTGATCGCAGATTGGAGAACGAGGGAGCGAAGCGTGAAGGCTGCGTTGCGGGTGTGGAGACCTTGTCAGGATCCTCCTTTTGGTGGATGGGCGCATGTGCGTTGATGGGGTGCTCGGCGTCCGCCTTGAGGATGGTGAGGGCACAGCTGTTTCCGTATTGCGGGGACATGGCGATGGAGGATGAGAAAGGCGAGTACAGGCCGAGGTGAGCCGATGACAAGGGGGATCGGGCTTCCATGGTGGTGGAGCGGATGGTCTGTGGATGTGTAGTGGGAACGGGAAGGGGAATAGCCATGGTTGGCGTGCGTCAGTTCAAGCCGTTGCCACTATCCGCGGTGATTCCTGAAAGTGTTGTTGTGTGGTGGAAGATTGTGGTGGTGGTGGTGGTCTTCAGCAATGATGGTGGAAGGTAGCGTGTGAATGCGGTCTCGAAAAAGTGAGGAAGGGGAAGATGCTGGAACGAAAGGGATCCTTGAGGCTCCCCTTTTGAGTTGTCGCTAAGACCTCGATGTGCAAGCCTCAGAAGCCGCGGTGAAAGAAAGTTTGGACCCTCTGGTGGTGCAGGAGACGAGGGAGAGAGAGAGAGAGAGAGAGAGAGTCGCACTGAAGCCAAGGTCGCCGGAAAGATAAAGAATTAGGCGGAAGATGTGAGGCGATGCACGTGGAAAGCTAGAGAATGCAAGAGGATCGGGACGAGGCGATGACTGTTCTGTTGCAGCAGACCGAGTTGTCCGAGGGAGAGAGGGAGAGAATGCCTGGTCTCAAATCGCAATCAGCAGCAGCAGCAGAGTCACGATTGGACGAACTGGTGAGGATGACAAGCGAGTCGATTGACAGCGGAAGGAGATAGGAGGCGGTAAAAAGAGAAAAGGTGTTGAGCAGCTGATTGATGGTACAGCTATGTCTCGGCAAAGCGTGGATTAGACTTGCTCTGCTTTGCGCGCCAAGCAGAGAGCCGATTCGGATGAGTTTCGTAGTGTGTGTGTATGTGTGTGTGTGTGTGAGAGAGAGAGAGACGAGTGGACGCTTTGAGTGTGGCTGGGGGAGGAAAAGAAGAGTTTTGCGATGATGTTACTCGGCGTGAAGCTGAGTGAGGAGAGCTGATTGCAGATGGAGGTGGACAAAGAAGAGAGGGGCAAATGTGAAGGAACTAGAGCAGAGAAGAGCAGTAAATATATGCTAGTCCGACTCGTTCGGATGTGCGACCCTTTGTAGCCGAAGGAGGAAGGAGGGGGCATGGCATCTCTTGCCGCTGAGAAGATATAGGGGACCAAGAAGATCGAGCGAGGCGTGTGGTCGGACTTGTGCGCTGTAGAGTTGGTGCGTACTGTACAGTACAGTACAGTACTGTACGATGATTCATGAAGCCGTTTCTTGAAAAAGACGGTTGTCGAACGAATCTCGAAATCGTACAACAAGGTCCAAGCCCAAGTTCCAAGGTTGCAAGCCACGCAGAGAGATGAACTTGCTCCGTGCAACCATGTGCAACACTTTAGTGGGACACAGCGATTTTTCGTTACGATTCGACGTGTGGAACTTTTCATCACGCTCATCGTCAACACCATCATCATTCAACATGATTGTGCTCGTGCTCTAATTTGGTCCGTTCCAATGTTCAACCTCGTGTTCGTTCTCGTGTCCTCATTCCTAACAGTGCCCCGCTTCAATCATGCTGTTGAAGAAGAGAGAAGGGAGGCGCGGCAATGCGGGAATGCTGTGGTGCGGGCGGTGCAACAATGGGGCCAAAAATAAAGAAAAGGGACCCTGATACTCTGTACTTTACTCGGCACCTCGACGTGCATCGAACTGCAGCGAAATATCGGTATCGTACCGTAATACAGTACACTGGTGCTGTGCTTTATCTCTCTCTCTCTCTCTCTCTCTCTCTTTAGAAAGTGTGAGAAAAATGCAAAAGGAAGCTGGGGTGCAGTGCCAAGCAGTCTCGATGTTTAGGATTAAACCCGGCACCGGATGACTCTCCCGAATCCAATCCAACTCAATCTCAGTCAGCCTTGAAACTCGTATTTCATCGTGCAGCCCACACGGGCCACAATACCGATATTCGCAACATTTCACACAGCTCCAGTGACCTCTCTCCTCTTCAAAAAGCCACCGTCGTCGTTGTGTCAGGCGAGGTAGAGCCAAAGTGAGGCGAGATGTGTGTCTGTTTGGACCCTGCCTTGTTTCGCCTAGCCTTTCCCACGTCCACACCTCTTTCCTCTTGTGAATAACCGTCACGATCGGTATCTACGCCACCATTCTCCCCAACTTCCCCTCTCTATCCTCTAGTCCTTCTGTCTCACTTTGCTCGAGGTTTGACCAGCTTCGTGTGCTTCTTCAATCTTCAGGAGGCAAGGGATTCCAAGCGACTGTGGATAAGGCACACTGACGATACAGTACAACTGGGACACGTGCAAACACACATCCAGATTCAGAGCAAAGAGTTGGAGAGGCTTTTTCTGATGTTGCCTTGCGATCTTCTGTACTGACCATGGCGGTGTTGTCCATGATGCAATTCCATGCTGAATCTCAAGATCCTGCTCGACAAAAATAGTCATCTCTTGTCACCGCTATCTTGTCTACCAAAAATAATCGCACCCGCAAATTAAAGAAAAGAAAAGAAAAAAAAAAAGTGCAGCCAAAATTACAACCTTAAAATCCAACACTCGGACGAGTGGAAGAAGGAAGCCTTCTCTTACTCTGTAATCCGATGACTACTTCGTGCAAACTGTTCCTACACAAAGCCAGCACTTGCCAGTCTCTTGCTGTACAACACACTGCACAAGACAATTCCCCCCCGTCTCTGAGCCGATTTCGAAAGCTAGAATGATCGTTTTGCATGGTCACCGCTGCAACTACAGAACATGTCGAGTTGGAAAACAAATTGGGTTTGTGTGTTGAATGTATCGTATCACAATGTGACAAGGAAAGGAAAGTGAATTGGGAAAAAGAGTTTTGACGCTTGTCTGCCACCACAGCAAGCTCATCTCCACAAGATGCGAGCGACTTTGACTGCTATTGACTTCCCATGCGCCATTATAGACTGGTGACAGTCTTTGATGCACCACCAGTAAAAATCTCGCCGATGCTCGATTTGGGTTGCTGCGGCAAGGCACTAGGTGACCTTCTTGCGCTCGTCCACCGAAAGGCCACCAGGACCCATGTTCACCAGCAGCAACAGGCCACCGACAATCGAGAGCGTCTGGAAAAAGTCGTATCGCAAAAAGTCGCGCGAAGGGTGGGCAGAGTGGACCGTCCAAAAGTTGTTGACAAACAGGTTGAAGACGCTCAGAATCATGACGAGGAAACTGGCGCTCCACCTAGCCTTGAAGCCCACCACCACCATGACGCACGCACCCAGGCCCAAGACCGAAACCACGACTCGTGCCATGGTCCACTCGCCTTGAATGATGAATCCGATGAAAAGGAAGATGAGCAAAACGCGGCCCGCCAGCTGGAAGTAGATCTTGCGGTCCGTTTCGCTCAAGCTCGGAAGGCCGGCAAAGATGTTCTTCTTGGCAGAGAGACTGTCGGAGAGAACCATCAGCAGTCCACCGACGACGGAAAGGTTGCGCAGGAAGAAGTTGAGGTCGAAAATGAGACCGTATCCGAAGCCTTGCACAACCACGACACCGAACAATGCGCCGACCGAGATCTCGGGATATTTGCGCATGATGACGGCAGCAGAGGCGGCGCACATGACCTGCAGGCGCAAAAGCGGATATGTACGCAAAGAGTACCGAAGAGTGATTGGAGTGCATTTGGAAGCAAGAAGGGTCGCAAAAAATGGGGTCAGCTTTGTTCAGAGCCGGGTGTCACAGCACTTATCGATACAGCCGAACACTGAAGTTGTAGTCATCATCGCAGCTGTAGTTGGCAAAAACGATTGAGCGCTTCTTTGAACACTTACAATGACGTTGGAGAGGAGGAAAAGGTGGCTGATACCCCAAGGGAAGCCACGGTGACGTTGCAAGTAGTACTTTTGGTCGGACCATTGGGTCATGATTCGGAGCGCATCTTCGAGGAAAGTGACGACAATGAGGAATCGACCGAGCGCAGGGAGATGCGGCTTGATGGGTTGCGTGTACTGGTCAATGAGGTCCTCGACCTTGGACGTGTATTCGCGCACCTTGTCGAGTGGCGATTCGGCCTGCGAGCCGGAGCTCGTGGCAGCATATGGAGACGAGCCGTAGGAAGACATGGCGGAATAGGGACTTGCTGCGTGCGGATTCGAGCGTGCGTAAGAAGCAGATGCAGCCGCAGAGGACGAGGAGGAAGGTTCGTGTGTGTTGAATGCGAGACGAGCGGCCATGTTTGTGAGATGAAGCGAATGTCAGCGACAGTCGTTCTTTGACAAAGAAGAAGTGTGGAAGTCAAAGAAGCTCAGATCCAGCAGCAGCAGCAGTAGAGCAGCTTGCGGATCGAAGAAGCGTTTTCGACGGGAGCAGCAGCGTGTTGATGCGAAATGCTTTGTATCACAAGAGCGCTGTTGGCTGTCTGATGTTGCAAGGGAGATCTCGCTAGGATGCCAAGGAGGGGATGTGTGCGAAAGAGATGATCTGCGGGAAGGACGAGGGGTTGGAAGGAAGGGAAGAAGGACAAGAGGGCGAAGCATGGAAGTACGTACCTATATAGGGAGACGAGCTTGACAGAGAGGCGAGGCTACGAACAAACAAGGAGGAGCAAGAGGAAACTTAGGCGAGGAGGCCAAAGATCGAGAAAGGAGGTCGCCGAGACAAGATGGTGGAAAGACGGGAAGGAAGGGGTGAGCCTTTGCGAGCTGATGCAGCTGGGCTGTTTTGGTTTTGCAGTCACGGATGGGAAGAGATGGGGAGGATCGCGGGAAGGAAGTACGAAAGATCTGCCGACTTTTCGTAAAATAAAAAGGGGCTGATTGCGCGTGGGACTCGCGTGTGTGTGTGTGTTTGTGTCTATGTGCGTGAGTTGCAACAACAGTAGTGGCAGCAACAGCAACAGAAACAGAAACAGCAGCGAGTGTGGTGTTTGTGTTTGAGTGATGGTGAGGAGGAGCAAGGAGTGAGGCTGGAATCCGAAGAAGATCCGAGCTGAAAAAGGTGCGGCACGGAAAGGGCGGGCATGAACTGAACCTCACTACTGTAGTACTCTGCCACTCAGTCCTGCTCCTCATTTCCAGTCGAGGCTCCACCGCCGCCTCAAAGAAAACGCCCACACCCTTTGGCTCTCTCTCTAAAACTGGCCAGTGCTCGCTCCTCCTGGTCAGATTCATTTTCAGCTTGCATCATCCTAATTTTATCCTAAGTGGCCTTCTTCTTCTTCTTCTTCTTTCGTCCCACGCATCCCACGTTACTCACGATCACGATCAGTCTGTGACCTAACTGCGTCTGCCACGAACGGCTGCTGATTGCGAGGATCTATTCATTTAAAGAGAGAGCGTTCTTTCTTGTTGCAAGGTGGGACGTGGAGGCTAACAACAGGTGACACAGCGGTGAC
Source organism: Ustilago trichophora (assembly GCA_900323505.1). Classification (NCBI taxonomy): domain Eukaryota; kingdom Fungi; phylum Basidiomycota; class Ustilaginomycetes; order Ustilaginales; family Ustilaginaceae; genus Ustilago; species Ustilago trichophora. The sequence continues at coordinate 471,861 of OOIN01000021.1, read as the reverse complement.
CACCTGTGTGTGGTCGTCTACGTTAAGCGCACATGCTTGACGCAAGGAAAGAGACTGGCTTTGAAATTCCTCGAGCCTTCTGATTTCATTTTTAAACTCGCTCTATCTTCCCACTCTCTTTTCTCTCTCTTTTCTCTCTCTCTCTCTCTCTCTCTCTCTCTCTCTCTCTCTCTCCAGCACGCACAGTAGTTAGCCGACATTTTCGACCATGCACGCTGAGCTGGAAGGTTGTTTCTGGCTGTTGGCTGTCATTTTTCAAAAATTAACCTGCGGCGGGATCGACGGGATCACTCGACCCAAGCCTTCGGGGACGTCGTGCTTTGTTCCCTCAACCTTCCCGTTTTCCATTCGAACCATTCTCAGCATGGACCCTCACCATCAGCAGATGTCGTTCGATCAATCTCAAAAGTCATCCTTGGATCGCTATTTGAGCAAAGGTCAGAGAGAGAGAGAGAGCGTGTGAGAACAAGCCTGTTCGACAGCTGGCAACTGTCTATCTCATCGACTCGTCGTGAGTCTAGCCTTGCATCTTTGTTTACGCGATTGCATCGGCCAGCAGCGAAATTGCCTTCGGTCTGAAGTCCACCGATGGATTGTGTCAAGACGATGGCGCCGGGCATCATCATCATCCAAAAAGCGCTTTGTTTTGGCCCTGATTCACCTGTCCTTGCTTCGGCAAATGGTCAGTTCCCATTCAGCCACATCAGCCAGGCGATATGTCATGCGACCCTGGCTTGGCAGTGGTAGCCACTGTAGATCGAAAAGCTGTCAACCGATGGCAGACACAGGAAAACCTTGAAAGCTAGCTACGGCGATCCTTGCAGTAGAGATTGCTTGCTGCTGCCAACTGCATTCCGAGAAGGTTTCCAGCAACGCCACCCCAACATCGCGACGTGGCCCTGACCAGAATGGGTTGCCAATCTAACAACAATCAACTTGCAAAAAAAAACAAAACACAGAGCTCTCTTCCATCTTCGTATCGTTGCCGATCAACAAAGACAACACGCTCCTTCAACCAAAACGACCAACAAGAGGTGCACGAGTGGGCCGTCCATGAAAGGTCCCAACGTCTCAACATTACACATCTTTGCTGCTGCTCCCAAATATTCTCTATTATATGGACTGTGACTCTACTACCAATCTTTTGTGGCATCTACCAATGAACCTCTGCGACTGACTCTGGATATTGGTGTATCGCTTCTTTACTGGGTCTTGACGGCGGGGGCATCGAACAGCGAGCGACCAGCCTTGAAGTTGGTGTACCATCGAAAGTAAGCCTCGTTGACCACCAAGGTCAACACGGTGTGAGGTGCGATACGGAAGAGGTGTGCCGTGGTACCCTTATACCAACCCTTGATACCTTCCGCTTTAGCAGTGAGGTAGAGACAGTGGAACGGATTGCGGTAGAGGGTTCCCACACTGCGTCCACGCTCGTCGATCCGAACTGGCTGGTTGTACATGCGCGTCAGTGCCGTATCCGCTGGTTGCATCACGGCGCACACGCAGAGACCGCTAAAGATGGACGAGGCAAAGTAGGTGAAGAACGAGTCGGGCTTGTTGGCCAAGAACTTGAGCGGGTTGTAGGGGTTCGCATCGACGTCCATGTTGGTCAGGTAGCCCTTGAACCATGTGTAGGCTGGCAGTTGCACTGTGCTACCCATGGCTGTTCGCAGCACGGCAGCGTCCATACCTCGCGCCAAACCGCGCAGACCTTCGCTCTCGACTATCTTTGTCAAACCATCGATAGTGCTTGTGTAGTTATGCGATGCCTTGCCGATCACAACATACGGGCTGTACGCCTGCATACGAGCCTTGACCAGGAAGAGAGGGTTGCCGAGAATCGCACCGACGCAACCACTCGAGGCGCCTGCCGCAAATGCACCGGCTGCCCACTGTTCATTGGGTCGCTTGCCAGCAGCCCGGTTGATCGTCTTACGGAAAGGTTCGTAAAATCCGAGACGACTGCCGTTGAGCAACACTTGGTAGACGTATGCTGCTCCAAGACCTCTTTGGACACCCTTGATGCCTTCCGTCTTGAGCGTCTTTGTGAAGCAGTCGAGCGAAGACTTGTAGAGACGTGCGCCTGCTGCGGCCTGTGCACCAGCCTGAGGTGCCGCAGAACCAGCCTGACCGCTAAGGACTCGTGGAGCTGTCGACATGAGCTCGCCTTGAAGCTGCATGCGCGTCTTGCACACTTCCATAGGGTTGGTGACGGTGACCGCTGTCATGGCCGCCAATGCACCTGTGATGAAGCCTTCTGCGGTCGAGATCTTGACAGGTGCGGCCGCCGTGCCAGCCGCTGAATTTGTGGATGTCATGATGGGAGCTTGTGTATGAGAGGTGAGCTTCGAGTGTCGATGTGTCTTATTCTGTTTGGTGATACCGTCGTCTGACACGATGCTGGTGCGGAAGTAGGTGCGGGTGGGATCACGAGTCTCTAGTGCTGACTGCTTGAAAGACGATTGTTGGTGTTGGGGAGGAACGTGCAGTGGATGGAAGGCCGAAGATGAAGAACCCACCGGATACGAGAGTCGGTCGAGATCAGCAGGGAGAGCCGTTTAGACCGGAAGACGAGTTTTTGTGGGGCTGGCTAGAAGAACGGTCGGACCAAAGCACGCTGTGGTGCACAGCGCCACTCTCTGCCTTTCTTTTCTCTCTCTCTCACTCTCTGCGCAGAGTGGCTAATTTTGCCGATGCTTTTCTTCGAAGATGCAAATCCGGAAGCCGAGCTTAATGCCGATATCAAGATCTTTGTTTATTTGGCTCGATTGGACTCCCGATCTACCTCCGACGCGATCGTGAATCTGAAGGCCTAAACTACTGTAGAAGGTGTGAGATTCTGGCCGTGCTGCATATCAAATGGACCCTTTCGCCTAGCGATCGTGACATTTGTATAGAGGAGCTGCAGTTCGGCACATGTTGACAATGTTGTGCTTTGCGCTTCATGCTGTCTGTGTTCTGTGCTCCCTCGGTTGCTGTCCTTGGACAGTTGACAAAGCTACCGCAAGGTGAATTGACACGGTAGATTGGTGCGACACATTGAACACCATGAGAGCTCTGTCAAGCAGATGGATCTGCGGTCTGTACCGGTACCCAGTGACATAGGTCAGTTGCCATGCGGAGAAGCGAAGAAGTCGTGTTGCTAGCCACATGGCCAAAGGGCTCTTAGCAGCGAGATCGGATAGGCGCAAGAATCAAGGAAGGCAAGAAGGGTGGACAGGTACGATCTGAGGTGCACTGTACAGTACGCCGGCCAACTCAGTGTCGCTCCTCTCACAAACATTTACTCGGTTCCTTCTATGGAAAGAAGATGCATGTTCCGGCAGGCTTACGAGCGAGAGTCGGCATTCCTGTGCGAATTGATTCCGGAGATGAAGAAAGCAAAGCCTCGCATCCTGAGAAAGGAGGGCAACAAAGGATCATCTTGTGCAGTACAAGCTGGCCAGAAAAGGAAAAAGAGAGAACATTTGACCGGCGGCGGAAGATAAACACAGACCCTGACGACATTGCGCTGCTTTGATGGACGCGCTTCGATCGAAAAAAGGGGTAAAAATTGACCTTCTTTTTGCTTGGATGCAGATGTGTGCGCACTTTTGTGCAAGCGACTCCTCGGGCATGGAAGAAGAGAGAGAGAGAGAGAGAGCATCGCCTAAAGAGAGACGCATGAACCCGACATCGAGGCTTTTCCCTGACTGTATGACCCCTTCCTGGCTCCCAGTAGTTGGAACTGCGACACAACCCCTGATGCAACGCAGTCCCATTCTTGGCTACGGGCAGTCGAGCTCGCAAAGTATCACTTCGGAGTTGATATACGAAGCGTGATCTCAGCAAAGCCTGTCATTATTCTTGTTCAAAGAGGATGGAGGGATGGTTGAAGAGGCAAGCAAGGTGGGAATAGGCGGAAATATGTAAGTGTGTGTGTGTGTGTGTGTGAGAGAGAGAGAGAGAGAGAGAGAGAGGGGGCCAAGCTGGGCTGGGCTGGGCTGGGCTACGAGATTGATTTGTACAGGAATATTGGAAGCGGCTGGGCGGTTGTATAGCTGCACGTTGAGCTGTCGAAGCGCGAATGAATGTCTCGCATCCTCGTCTCACTGTTGGGACAGGCAGGCAGGAGGCAAAGACAGAAAGAGACAGCGATCTACAGCATCAACAGCAGGCGCGCCTGAATTTCTTTCTCGAAAGGCAATCCAACGCCAGAAAGTGAGACAGGGAGGCAGATTAGACAGACAGACACACGAACGGAGACGCGCGATGAGAAGAGAGAGCGTGTACAATAAACCAACACGGCTGTGCCGAGCTTTTTTTTTTTTTTTTTTTTTTTTTTTTTTTTTTTTTTTTCCCTTGTAGAAATCAACATTTGACAGCCAGAGCAGCACTGACCAAGCCCAGCCACTCGATACCGCATTTCCCGCTTTGGCTCCCCTTGTCGCGCTTTTGGCTCTCCCACCAAGCCCCTGCGCCTCTTCCGCCCCTTTTTCGTGCGCAGCTGCTGTTGCTGCCTGTGTTGCTGTTGCCGTTGCTGTTGCTGTTGCTCGGGGCTCGCCTCCGTTTCGCTTTTTCCGCCAACGCCTCCGTCTCCTCGATTGTGCCTCCACAGCAGCACAATTCGCACACTCGACTGCATCCATTCAATCACAGCCATCCATCACACCCAACAGTCACAGCTTTGTGTGTGTCGTCCCATACATCCTCCTCTCCTTCTCTCTCTCTCTCTCTCTCTCTCTTATCGCCATCACCACTCTGTGCCCTCAGGCCACCCACCATCACCCTCTCCCTCTCCCTCCCTCTCTCTCTCTCCGCACAGCATCGACCGACGTCGACACCTCGGCATCCCCGTCTCCGTCTCCGTCTCCTTCACCTTCTTCGACCATCGCCTTCAACCTTGTCGGCTTCTACCACCTACACCACTCAGCTTTCCGATTCACTCGCTGCCGAGTCTCGCATCGATCGCAATTTCGTCTCGCTCAGGTCTCCAACACAGCCATTGACTTCCGATACCCCAGCATACACAGACATACCACTTGTCGCATCGCACTCTCAACCGCCAGACTAGATCCGATCTGCTCTGTCCTGCATCGCTTCCGACCGCGTTCCGAACCAAAGCCAAACGACCGTGATTACCCATCCAGTCTTCTATCACATATCCATCGCCAATTCCGAAGCTTTCCATTCGCGCGCTTTTCTATAAGCTATCTCGATACCCGGATCATCCGATCTCTGCATTCATCCACTTGCAGCGCGGAGCCAAACAATCAACGAAAAGCTCAGCTCAGCTCAGTATTCCCAGCATCTGATCTTAAATCAGCCCGATTCTTAATTCTCCACAATGATCGAACCACCGCAGGGCGCTGATCCCGAGGATTATTATGTCAAGCAGGATCGCGTCGGAAAAGGTTCGTTCGGTGAAGTCTACAAAGGCTTCGATAAACGATCGCGACAGCCCGTCGCCATCAAAATCATCGACCTCGAGAACGCCGAAGACGAGATCGACGATATCCAGCAAGAAATTGCCATCTTGAGCCAGCTCGACAGTGCGCATGTCACCAAGTAAGTTGCTTTTTCACGCCCTTCACCCAACCAGAGAAATTGCATCTTTCCAGAAATGCACGATGCTGACCAGTATCATTTTTGCCTTCTTACCAACACCAGATACCATGGATCTTGGCTCAAAGGCACCAATCTGTGGATTGTCATGGAATACTGCTCCGGCGGCAGTTGCTCTGATTTGGTATGTATTGTCATGTCCATCGCATGCAGTTCGCCGTGCGCGTAGATCTCAGGGTGAACAAAGGCCCACTTGCTACGCCTCCCCTTGTGATGAAGCAGATCGGCTGACTCCAATCCCTTCCTTGCTCATATACCCCCACAGATGAAGCCCGGCCGATTCCGCGAAGACTACATCGCAATCGTCGTTCGCGAACTTCTCAAGGGTCTCGAGTATCTTCACGGCGAAGGAAAGCTGCATCGAGATATCAAGGCAGCCAACATCCTGCTTTCGGCTACCGGTGACGTCAAGCTCGCCGATTTCGGTGTCTCGGGCCAGCTCACAGCAACCATGACCAAGAAGAATACGTTCGTCGGTACCCCTTACTGGATGAGTCCAGAGGTGATCAAGCAGAGCGGCTATGACTTTAAAGCCGATATCTGGAGTCTGGGTATCACGGCCATCGAGCTCGCCATGGGCGAACCTCCTTACGCCGATCTTCACCCCATGAAGGTGCTCTTCCTTATCCCAAAGAACCCACCTCCTCAGCTCGAGGGCCCCTTCTCTAGACCCTTCAAGGAGTTTGTCAACCTCTGCTTACAGCGCGACCCCGCCAACCGTCCCTCAGCTAAAGAGCTGCTCAAGCATCCCTTTATCCGCAAAGCCAAAAAGACCACATACCTCACCGAACTCATCGAGAGGCTCGAGCGATGGCGAGCAGAAGGAGGCGACCGTCACGAGTCCGAAGAGAGCGAGGAGGCAGACGAAGACTTCCAGGAGGGCGAGGAAGACATGTGGGATTTCGGCACAGTACGCAACACGATGCGTCGTGGAGGAAGAGGTACCGTTGCGATGCGCATGCCAGCGAGCGCCATGACCGCTGCTGCTGCTGCTGTCAACGGAGGCGAAGACCCGCAAAACGGAAGGTACCAATCCAAGGAGCTTCCTCAAGTGCCTCATCAACAGCAACCAAGATCCCCGCAACCGCAACCTCGATCACCGACCTACGCACAGACTCCCTCGCATGCTCAACCAAAGTCACCGAGACATGCAGCCCCACCACAGCAGCAACAGCAGCAGCAGCAGCAAAGACAGTATCAGCAGCAGCCAGACCGCAGATTCGGTACATCTGGATCTTCCGGCTCTATTGGATCTGGATCTGGCTCGGCAGGCGGCACAGTGCGTCTGGCAGGAGCACCCGTCCGACCAGGTATCCCAACTAGTGGAGCCAACGATGCCCTCCCCCGTCAATCAAGCTTCTCCGCTGCCGATGCGTACGATAAGGCCATTTCAGGTGGTTCTTCCTCGCACCAACATCCCACATCCAACGGACACGCTGCACACGGTCCCGGATCCGATCCCTACTATGCAGACGATCACCGCGGCTACTCTGACCGCGTAGAGGAAGAACGTAGGAGAATGGAAGAGATGCATCTGCGCCAACAGAATGCGACCCAACAGAACAATGCCAGCCGCGGCGGCGACGTAGACCGTCACGTCAATTCGCACGATACACACCAACAGCACCAGCAACACCAGCAACACCAGCAACAACAACAACAAACACAGCAAGCAGCCCGCCTCACCGCACTCGACACCGTCTTCCTCCCCGTCATCGAACAGCTCAACATGGCCGTCGCCTCACGCAGAGACGCCGTTCGCACGCTGGCCAACCTCCGCGCCTGTCTCGAAGAAGCCGAAATGGTCACCCCTGGCATCATGAATGCTTTTGCTGTGGAGCTCTTCCACACCATGGCAGAGGTAGAAGGCGACAGAGAGCCGGAGGAAGATCAATGGGACCCCTAAACAGACCAACACCACCCCTCACCTTGTTCGACCAACCTTCACGGGCTCGAATTTCGGAAGCATCGAGAGCCGCTTGCATGGACTCAATACACGAAAGTCGCAAGCGTCCTCTTTTGCTCTCTCTCTTTATCATACCACAATGCTTGTAATGTCGCACACATTTTTCAAATCACTCTCGTCTTTCTTTCCCTTCCATCTCCCCTCTTTTTGTCGAAAAGCTCTCTCGTTCTAATTGCATCCCTTTTTTTTCTCCTCCTTCTTCAATGTTTGGGGTCGGTGTGCTTGAGGACAGACGAAAATTTTCCGAGTGTGTTGTGTGGGTTGAGATTGATTTTTGGGTCGAGGAGAAGTTTACACTTGATCAGCCTCGGATTCGAGGAAGTTCTTGAGCGTTGACCAGGCATCCCAATGTTGGAGGGGTAAGTCTAGATCTAGATTTTTTATCCTTTGTTCAAACGTTAGCAGAGCTTGTTTGTTTGTCTTTGCTGGATCGGATTCCGAAGTGTCAGTGGAAGTGGTGGTGGTGGATTTGAAGAGGCCTAGTAGACCTGAAGATGATTGGGATGGACCACCTTGGGATTTTTTCAATCGAATCAAAGATTGTTGATTCTTGTTGATTGTCTCTATGGTATTGGTGTAACGTTTGAAGGCGTCGGTGAGGATTTTTTCCACCCAGGATTTCTTGATCTCCTTGGAGATCCTTCGAGTCGCTGGTAAGGAGAGGAAGCTTTCGAGAGGGCTGAAGAGTTGGTGGATGACAGATATCGCTGCCGTTGCGCCACCGTTCTTTGCATCGTTTCCTGCACCGCTACCGGGGCGATATGCAGGGGTAGAAAACGAACGAAGTAAACGCAAAGGTGCTGCGCTCCGTGGAGCTATAATCGAATAGGCGAAGCGTCCAACAGAAGCCGTTAGACCAGGGATAAAATCGAGCGAATCCTCGTCGAGAATGCTCAACAGATCTCGTCGCAATTCTACCACGTTTCCATCGTCATCATCGGGGCTAGAGCTGGATTTGTCGACATTCGCACAGATACGCGGAAGAATAACGTCGTCCAGTATCACTTCCATCTTGCCACGGAGGTAGATCGTATCAGAAAGAAGAGCCGTGGCAAGACGTAGCTGATCATCCTCATGCTGTTGGGTGGGAGCGTCAGGAGGAGGCTGAGGGGTGCTGACGCGTGAAATTTCTGCAGAGTTGCCGCGCTGATGAAGGTCGAAGCTGCTCCTTGCCGAACCATCCGCAGCAGCGGAAGTTGTACTGCGCAGTGCATCCAGTCGACCGCTACCGGCAGTGAGTTCAGCAGGCGACTGCTCCTCAATCCAACTCTTGAACCGACTCAACAATTGAAGCGTCACCCTCCACTGTCTTGCCGACAGTTCGTGAATGTGTACACCGTCCGACCAGACTTTCTCCACCGCTTCCAGTGTCGCTCTTGTTGCCTGCATACACTCCTCTCCTTCTCCTGCTCTTCCGACTTCCTTCCTACCATCGACCAAATCCGATTCCAACTTGGTGACAACCTCCCGAAATCGCATCTGAAAATACACGGGTAACTGCCATCTCCGTTTAAACGCAAGCCAGTTGGGATGCTCCAACATGGCCTGTTTGGATTCTTCCGTCGGGGCTAAAGAGAGGAAGCGTTGGAGGAATTGGTTGGTCAGGGTGAAGTTGGTGTAGAAGGTGTCGGGTTGTCCGACGAAAAAGATGGTGTTGGACATGGTGGAGAGAAGGCGGGTGGAGAGGGTTTCCCAGATGACGTGGGTGAAGATGTCGCAGTTGTTAGAAGGGGTGATCTCGCGTGAGGCGTCGATGACTTGGTATGCGGTAATGGAGGTGAAGGTGAGGATGGTATTGTAGAGGTCGACTAGTGGGGTTGATGGTGAGGTGGGCAGGGGTAGTAGGAGGGATTGGAGGCGATCGCGATGCTCTTGAAATTGGGCCGAGATTGCCGCCGGAAGATTATTTGATGCTTCCGAGGCAAAAGTATCATCTGTGGGCTCGGCCTTGTCAACAATGACCCTCTCAGCCCATTCGCTAACCAACAAATCGCGCACCGCTTCCTCAGCCTCATTCCTCCTCCTCGCATCAATCCCCTCACCTTCGCCGACAAGCGTTAGCGTGTTCAACGTGGTCAAAACCATCTCCAACCACGACCTCTGCTCCTCCAACCTCGCCTCCCAATACGTCATTTCCGCATTTCCACCCTCCTCCACCGGCTCAACGATCTGCGTCCACACATCCAACTCGTTCGTCGTCGTCGGCGTCGTTCCTCCTTCGTGAATCGTCGCGGTCTGCGGTTTCGCCGAAAGACTCTGTAAGAAGCTCGTCCTTCTGCCACTCCCCGCTGCTGGTCGTGAAGACTTGCGAAGTTCGGGAGAAGAGGGAAGCTTGACACTGCTCTGACCGTGGACGAGGAGTGAAGTGGGGGAGAGAAGCGCACGGAGAAGCGTGCGAAGGTCTTGGCGGAGTACGGAGCGGATGCTGTCGATACGGTCTTGGAGGGCGTCTGCGTAGTGGGTGAGGTTTTCTTCGTCGATTCGACGGTGGAGGAAGCGGAGGCGAGAGTATTCGGCCGATGTGCGAGCAATGCGCTGCGGAAGACCCAGCAAGGAAGAAGAAGAGGAGGAAGGTGTGCCAGAGACGGTACCCGATCGAGTTCTTGTGCGCGTGGGAGAAGTGGCAGCGTCTCTTGCGTGAGCTGGTGATCGCATGTTTTGGGTGCCTGAGGAGAGTCGACGCAGGATCTTTCGTTTTGTGCGTTTATGATGATCATCGCCATTCCGCAGCTTGTCATCGTCGTTCTCGCTCTCGCTCTCGCTCTCCTCTTCGTATTCGGACGACATGGCATAGTCAGAAAGTTCCTGATCCGACCCGGAAGCCACCGAAGCCAGACTACCTCTTCTCTCCCCCATCGAGCCAATGCTCAGCACCGAAGGCCTCCCCGCATTCGACCTTCTGCGATCCCTCTTCGACCTCTCCTGTTGAATCAGAAGCAAATCCTCCAACCTCACAATCGAATCGTGAAGCTGCAACATCAGCTCGAGTCTCGCCTTGTGGGTGCTTGCATCCTCTCTTCGCTTGATACACTCTTCAATATCATCCTGTACACTCTTGAGCATACTCCTCGAGGCTAGCAGTGTATCGCGAACGGGGGCCATCAGCCCTGGCTGAGCCACATGTTCTCCGTCCGATCGAGCGGTCCAGCCGAGACGTGCGATTCGATGCGCTTCCGATTTGAGACTGCTGCCGAGGGATACAAAGTCTTTGTAGTCTTCATTGATGATCGAGTAGAGCTCGTCCTTGAGTTTCTCGCTATAGCTGCGGAGGTCGCTGAGGATAAAGTTGAGGTCAGAAGCTTTGGTGCGGGAAAGGAGGAATTCATCAACTGAGAAGGTGGCGTTGTGGACGGGCGAAAGGAGGGGAAGGTCGTGCGAGAGAGGGGTGAGAGATGGGAATGCCGGTGCTTGGCCTTCGGGAAAGAGAGAGTCGTTCATGCTGGCCTCATGATCAAGGCTGGAGGAAGCATGGTGCGATGTCGAGATCGCAGATGCGGCCATGTTGCTTAGCTCAGCCTGCGCTCGTCGCTGACTGGTGTCGTGAAGAGAAGTTGTTGTAGAGAAAGAGAGCAAGGGGAGAGTGGAAGGGTCGATGCTAGAAGTCTTGAACAGCTTGTCTGTGTTGTTCTGGCTCGAGCACACATATTGATTTTTCGAAGACTTTCACAGTGTTAGATTGGCATCCAACCGCGTGGCATATTTTTACACGTCGTCTACAGTACGCCGTTCCGTGCATGACAGGGCAGAAGAGAGTAAAGTTACACTTGACAGTCCAACACTTAGTCACTCGAGCATCTGGCAGCCTCCAATCTTTCTTCCTTCCTACATCATTTTGCTCCACGCAACCGACGCTCGAGTCAAACCTTCATCTCTCTTCGAGTTCGGCGTTCGAGTTTTGTGTCACCACTACGGACTTGTCGCCCCGGTCTCATCGCTCGCTCGCATCGTGATGCCCGGTCACCAACTTCTAGGCTCTGGAACAAGTACGGTCCTCGCCGCACTTGTCTTTTCAATCGTTCTTTCGTCCATCATGGGTGTGATGCGTCAAGGAAAGAGGTGGAAACCCGAGGGAAAGCACATCTTCATCACTGGCGGCTCCCAAGGTCTCGGTCTAGCAGTTGCACAACTGCTCGCTTCAAAAGGTGCCAACGTTACCATCTGCAGCAGAACCGAGTCGAAACTTCGCGATGCTGTGGAGCAAGTCAAGGTGAGCTTCTTTTCATCTTTTCGTAGAGAGAGTGAGATAGTCTAAACGTAATGCTCACCCGCACCCTCAATACCTTGCCTCTTTTGTCTTTTGTTGCCCCCCTCCCTTTCGCCCTGTTCCTTCCCGCATGGTTGCTGCGCTGTCGTGCAACGGCCTTCTCCGGAAACAGGCTGCAGCAAAGTCCCCGCAGCAAAAAATCGAATACGTCGCTGCAGACGTATCGACCTTCGACGGCGCAAAGCGGGCCATCGACGGATGTAGCGTCGTTCCCGACACCGTTTTTTGCTGTGCCGGCGGTGCAAAGCCCGGCTTCTTTCTGGAACAGACCGAAAGCGACTTCGAGAAGGGCATGAAGACCGATTATTGGACCTGTCTCGCTACTGCCCACGTAAGTGTCCTCTGCCCTCTCCGCGCTTTCTTGCGGCTGTCCATACTTACTTCTTGTAATCCTTTCGCTCACAAAATCGCGTTCTCTATACCTTTGATGTGCTTGCACGTGTAGGCTGCTGCAAATGCGATGGCACGTAACGGCGTGGTAGAAGGCAAAATCGTACTTGTCAGCTCGTTGCTCGGCTTCATGGGGCTGGTTGGCTACTCGCAATATGCGCCGATGAAGCATGCTATCCGAGGTAAGTTTCCCCCCTTCTTTCCCGAGCAAAGAAGCTGGCCATCCACATCTCGCTCACCTTTCCACCTCTGTCTTTTTTCTTTCACTGCATGGCTGCAGGCTTGGCCGAGTCATTGCGCTCCGAACTGATCCTATACGGCATCTCGGTCAACGCCTACTTCCCAGCGACCATCCTCTCCCCCGGGTTTGACGAGGAGAACAAGACCAAGCCCAAGATCACGCTCGAAATCGAAGGCACCGACGAAGGTTTGACACCCGCACAATGCGCAAAGGGTCTCATCAAGGGTAAGTTTACACCGCCTCCTCCACCTCAACAAGAGCAACCCGAATCGAGCATTCGAGCATCCGACGCTAAACCCGGTAGCCCTAATATTTCTCGACAAGCTTAATTCACGAGCTTTCGAAAAACTAACGCAAGCTTTCGTCTTCTTCTTTTCTTTTGGTGTGGGTCAACAACAGGCGTCGAATGCGGAAACTTCTTTATCACGACTGATTTCAACTCAGAGTTGTTCCGCGTAGCGGCGCAGGGATCGGCGCCGACGAATCGAGGCGTACTTGATCGTGCGCTGACGTTGATCTCGTGGGTTGCCATCCCAATTTGGCGCAATTTTGCGGCGGATAGAGCGATTAAAAAGCATCGAAAGGAGCATCTCAAGACGCTCGCTGGTCAAAAGACAAACAGATAGACAATTTCCGTCGCTAGCAAGATTTGTACTGCAACGTCGTGGTCAAGGAAACCATTTTAATCAAGACACGCTTCTCTCAAGAGAGTGGTGATGGATCTCAAAGGACGATGGACAGTGTGCAAAAACCGAAGGGATGTGAGATGCAAAGTCATGAAAAAGCGCGTTTTAAAAAAGTGGCAACCAAAAAAGAGTTACAGTATATACAAAAAAAAAATAATAAGATGGGTGTGCTCAAGATGGAATGGTAAAGAGAAATGTCATTGTTTACTCTTCGGTCTTGGGCTTTTTGCCGATGGTGGGTGGTGCACCGTCATCTCGGTTGTTGTTGTTGCTTGCCTCGTTATCGCGCTTTCGCTTGTCTCCACCGGAGCGGCCGAAACCACCACGTCCTCCACCACGGCCGAACTTGCCACCACGACCACCGCGGCCTCCTCGGCTGTAACCTCCGTTGCCGCCACGGAATCCACCGCCGCGCTGGGCATCCTGTTCGCGCCTGTCGAGCATGAAGGATGCGCGGAAGTTGGCACGCTCAATGTAGAACTTCTTGGCCGTCTCCTCGTCGACGCGGTCAAAGTTGACAACGTTGCCGCCGACGGTGATGTTCTTGCTCTTGATCTCGGCGAGTTTCTCGTCAGAGAGCGACTCCTTGAAGCCAACGGCACCTTCAACGGCACCGGTAGGGAACTCAACGAACGAGGTAGGGTGAACAGTGATGAGGGTCTCCTTGAGATCCTTCCAGTTTCCACCTTCGCCGGCGCCGGTGAACTTGAGAACCGAGTTGGAGGGGAAAGTGACGGCATCGGGATCAACGGTGCCGTCGGGACGGGTGGTGAGCTGCTTGCCGTTATACTCGAATTCGAGAGGGTCGGATCGCTTGGGCTTGTTGTCCTCCTCCTTCTTGGCGCGATCACCTCGACCACCTTCGCGCTTGTTCATCTCCTTGAAGGCGTTGAACTTTTTGTGAGCCGAATCGGAACCACGGTTGATCTTGTTGGCACTGGGATCGATTCCCTTCTCCTCCATCTTCATCTTGACATAGGCGTCCTTGGACATGACGACGAGCTCCTTGTCCTGGAAAGTGACGCCCTTGCCACCGTCGTGTTCGGGCTGCTTCTGTGCCGCCTGGGCGAGGAACTTGTTTCGGTCGTCCATGTCGGCGAATTCGACAAAGACGGAACCTTTGAAAGGCTTGGGCTTGGTAGCAGCCTCCATGTCACGGCGCATACGAACGCTGTTGACTTTGCCGAAAGTGTTGAAGAACGACTCGAGCTCCTTCTGCAGGGTCTCGGTCTCCTCGCCGAAACCCTTGGCGTAGACGGAACGGTCGAAAGCATCCTTGACGGGGACGAGCTCCTTCCTCCTACGAACGTTGACACCATCCTCGCTAACGTCGAGAAGCTCCTTGGATGCCTTGAGTGCGTCAGCAATACCCTCGAGACCGAGCAAGTCCTTGATACCGCGCATACGCTTGAAAGAGGCGATGGTGGCAATGGGAACCCAACCTTCTGGATCCTTGCGAGTCAAAGTGAACAGAAACTTGTCAAAGGGAAGGTTCGAGTCGTGGAAATAGAACTCGACCTGTCGAAGAGCCTCTTCCTTTGCTTGGTCAACAGTCATGTTGGTGGAGGTCTCGGTGGCCGAGGTGGAAGCGGCGGGGATGACTTCCTCCTGCTTGATCTGTTCTGCCGACATGTTTGTGTGTGTGTGTGTGTACGTGTGAAGCTCTGCCCTGGTGAAGAAAGGTAGTAGGAGCAAAGCGTAGGGAGGGAGATGTTGGTGGTGATCAATCTAGAAGATGATGGCAAACCATGGTTGCACCAACAAAAAGTGTCGTTCGTTGTACTGCGCATTTCTTCATTTCTTCATTTTTTTTTTTTTTGGAGAAATTCCACTTTTTTTTTTGGACCGCTCTCACTTCGAGATTTTTTCTTCTCTTCTTCTCGTGGACCCTCTCTCGTCGTGGGAAAAAATGGTTGGATTCTAACATTTTAGAAAAAAAATGGCGTCTCGCACGGGTGAATGGCGTCACAAAGGAATCGTGCACGAGCCGGCTTTGTTGCCGATGTGCAGGATTGGCACCTGTCTCATGCAGCCAAAAGCGCCAAATTTCAACGTTTGAAAGCCATTCCACCTTGCAAGTCCTCTCATACTCGGCCACTTTTCAGAACACTACAAAGCTGGCGGCTAACCTTTTCATTCTTCCATACATACAACAGGCTACTGTACTGTACACTATCAAACCATCTCTGTCAAAAGGCCCTTTCTCTCAGGCAGCGATTCGGTATGCTTTGAGCAGGTTCCAGTCCGGGCGGTGCTCTCCATCTTTCTCTCTCGGTCGAACTCCACCTCTAATCTAGACAACGACACATAGCGAAAGCATACACGCATCGCAACGCGGTCATCAAACAGTCATTTCAATCGGAAACACTTGGTACCATCGACACCATCTCACTCTTATCACCATGGCCTGGTTCGCACAGACAGCTCGTTCGTGGACAGAGAGCGGACCCTTGGAAACCGCTAAAGGTCTGCTCGAAGCTGCGCTCTTTCGCAACCCTGAACCTCAACCCGTGTCGGCATGGAGAATGATCATCGACCCACCTATGCCTTATTGGGTAACGCTCTTCTCTCAATCCTGCCGCATCATCTCGCTTCTCATCCTTCTACCCATCTTTCTCATCGGCGTGCTCGACTTTGCCGGGTATGCCGTTTTCAGAACACTAGGTAGGTCCCAGTAGCACCAACACAGTCTTGCGGTCATGTAACATCAGTCTGACCCTCTCTATTCACCCCCCAACAGGTCTCCATCGACGCAGAGTGCGCATTCAACGCCAAACAAAGGAAGGCATCAAAGTTCCCGTCGGCCGCACCAACTCCACTCGACGCAAACCTCGCGTATATCAAAACGACCGTCATCGTCCCACAGACCGCAGCAACATCCCCAGCATCGTCAAAGCACCCCTTCTCTCACCTGGTACCTACGACGCCGAGACTTTACTTCGCCAACGAGCGCGAAGCCTTAGCAGCGCTTCTGCCGAGGAAGAAGCCGCATGGGTCGCAAGTGGAGGTCAACAGGCCAGACTCAGCACCATCACCAAAGATGAAGAAATCTTGCTCACTTCACCCGACTTTGATGCGGGCTCGCAAAGTGACGCCGATGCACCGAGGGACTACTTTGGTCGAGCACCAAGAGTTGGTGTCGACGGAGCGCTTGGATTGGCCGATACCGATGTTGATGAGAGTGGCACCGAGAGTGGCAGAGACAGCCCCGTACAGCGCTTCTCGCAGCTCAAAGGTCACAGTAGAAGAAGGGGTCTTTCGGGAGGCCTTAATTTCACACCGGTTAGTCCGGACAAACCTGCCCCGCCTCTCAACAACACTGTACCAGAAACAGCGCCTACACAGGACACAGATTCGTACAGCGCCAGCGTGGCAAGCCTTAGCGATTCGCCTACATCCTCTTCCAACGGAGACCGATTCCTCGCCCCCGCCACCAGCAGCAGCACCAACAGCAACAAGCCCAAAAGCGCAGGAAGCATAACCGACGACGCAGCAAGCTCCAACATGAGCTCGTCGTGGATCGGAGTCGAGGCGGATCAAGACTCGATCGCGCCTTCTGTAGCTGTGGATTCGGCTGAGGCGGCTGCAGCGGCTGGGTTGGAACCCAGTTCCAAGGTTTGGAGTGATTCAAAGGAGTAGAATACTTTTTGTCTTATAGCAGTGTCCATGTCTTTCATATCACCAAAAAGGGGAATTGCGTTTGTTGTTCTAGAATCGTTGCACTGCGCTGTGGTTTTTTGATGTGAACGACTGTGGCGCTGATGCGGGGGATGAGCCCACCAAGTTAGATGAGATCCGCCGCCTCGGTTTATATCGTATCGCTATTTAAGGCACACACCGCCTTACAAGGAAACATGTTGCAGAAACGCTCAACGCTCAACGCTCAATCAATACACAAACAGCACACGACACAAACAGTCGAGAGGGAACATTTTACAACGCTTCTTGAATCATTCCAGTAAAAGCTCGTTGGAGCAACAAACTATTCAAACTTTGGGTTTGTGGAAAGAAGGGAAGACGTGTATAGCAAGACAGGGGTGCGTTTAGCACTCACCGCAGTCGGCGATGGTGATGGTGGACCTGGTCTTGCCAGAGCCGGAGCCCTCGCCCTCGATAGCCTTGACAATGTCCATACCGTCAACGACCTCGCCGAAGACGACGTGCTTGCCGTCGAGCCACGAGGTGACGACGGTGGTGATGAAGAACTGCGAGCCGTTGGTGTTGGGGCCGGCGTTGGCCATCGAGAGGAGACCGGGCTTGGAGTGGGTCAACTTGAAGTTCTCATCGGCAAACTTGGAGCCGTAGATCGACTTGCCACCGGTACCGTTGCCGGCGGTGAAGTCACCACCCTGGAGCATGAACTGGGGGATGACACGGTGGAAGGAGGAGCCCTTGTAGCCGAAACCGTGGGCACCGGTGCAGAGCTCACGGAAGTTCTTGGCCGTCTTGGGGACGACGTCGTCGTAGAGCTTGAAGGTGACACGGCCCAGAGGGGCGTTGTTCTTGGTGATGTCGAAGTATACGTTGGACATGATTCTGGCAGTCGAAGTGAATTGACGAGCAAAAGTGGCGCGCATTTTTTTAGAGAAAGAAGAAGACTGTGTGTGAGTGAGCAGGTATAGGTATGGCTTAAAGGTAAAGATCGAGACAACGTTGCGTTGACGCCGCAAATGTAGAAGTTTTATTTACGTCTGATCGACAGAGACTAGCTGCGCACCCGAAATGAGTTCACAAAGCGGAACACTGCTTCGTGCTGGCAGCCAACAACGTGCAGTCCCAGCGTAATCTAGAGGGAAAGGAAAGCAGATGTAAAAATGGAGGGACACTTACGCTAATTTGTGATGGTGATGGGAGATGTATCTCTGGTGAGCAGAAGGAAGGATGCACGAGCAGAAGGCATTATATACACTTGAAGAAGCTGGTCCATGCGGCAAGTTGACCCAACGGCGAAACTCGACAGACAGAAGAATTTCAACGCCCAAAAAGGCAGCGCACGGAAGGCGGAAGAAGAACTGCACTCCTTAGAAAAAACCGACATGGCAAAACAGCAGAGGCAAACCAGCAAAATTAGGGTGGCTGTTCATAAAGCACCCCCCTTTTTCCTCTGTCTCTATTACGCTGTACTGTATAGGTACTGGACGCTGTTAGCTAGCTTGCCTTGTTGCCTCCCCCTTACCGTTTTTGGCTTCCCTTGACAAAGTGTAAGAGCTCTCTCTCTCTCTGGCAAGTCCAGCACGGTCTGGTGCGTGTCATTACACAACACTTGCGTTTACAAGTTTTTTGTTTCCAGTTCATGTCAAAGCCGCAAACCAACACACACTTTGATGCACAGAACACGTTGCCCCACCGCCACCGAGAGAAGTTGAACAAGGCGCTGCACCCAACACGGAGGCCATCACCAAGTTGGCGGCGCCTCAGAGATGGCCTCTGATTCTCTCTGTCAAAATTTGTGCACGAGCCATTTCAGCCCAAACCGCAAATTTCCGTTTTTTTAAATTTTCCGATCACGCACGGTGCACCCAAATCAAGTTTTAGATCGGGGCTATGAATAGACCGATTCTGATCTGAAATCACGATTGAGTAAGGTGGCAATCGGGAGATTGGACCCTGAAGCGACACAACACAGTTCGACGCATTGCTTCAGCTGCAGGCGTAACACAGAGTGTTGTGCAACTACAGTATACCCGAAGTTGGCTTCATCTTTCCCATTGTCAAGCCACCAAAGTCTTTGTCATCGCACCGTCATCTTTGGAAGGAGATAGCAGGACAGCGTGGCAAAACCAGCTGTCGAGCTACCTTCTCGAACAATCACCACCACAATCGGATCACAAATTCGTCAGCTTTAGGATGGGCAGCTGGCACGTACTTGCTTGGCCACGCAGCAAGTAGACACCAGCCGATAGTCGGTGTCGAACCTATCCTCAAGCTTTTGCATGTACCAGCCTATTTCGAGACGGCAAGGCAGCTTCTAGCTCGATCAGATCAGATATACACCACCACACCATTTACATATTCAGACCGAGAGTGGCAAAGATGATGACGCCCACACTTCAGTCTACCACGCCGATCGCGCTGCCAAGAGGCGCCAAACAGCCACATCTCAACAGACCGCCACAACACAAGGAGCCAGAGCAACCTGTGCCATCCTGCGTACCAGGGCCGTCCTCACTGTCCAGAACAACGCTCAGCCAACGCTTTCGACGCGCCATTCAGCAAGCCGACCTTTCCTCGGCCCAACGTATCGCTGCGAGAGCTTTTGAGCTGCAATTCCTCCCTCGCACCACATACCAGGAGGCCTTTAACGAAAGCTCGAATCTCACCAGCCCAGTCCCATCCAAAGCAGCTCTCCGTGCAGCAGAAGCACAACGTCCCTCCTCAGCACATCCGTTCGATGTCCGCAACGTAGAACCCGTCTCCGAGCGAATCGGGCTCGCAAAGCATCATCATCATCGCAAATACACACTCGCCATTCACGATGAGCCGCTCACCGACACTTCCAGTACCGCAGACCCAAGCCTCGTCATTGCCATCAAGAGCAACGCAGACGTGGAGCTCGTCCGCTGGCTCATAGAGATGGGTCACGAACAGAAGCGTCCCAGTGTCGATGCGGATGGCAACACCGTGCTTCACCTCGCTACACTCTACGATCGTTCCGATATCATCTATGCCTACTCGACATATACCAACAGCCACGTCGCAGCCACCTTGTCAGACCTCATCGATGCCGATACGCTGCACGATCGACGCACGGCCCTGCATTTAGCTTGCATCCGCGGGTTTGACGACGTTGCGCGACAATTGCTGGACTTGGGCGCCGACGTAGACTTGCAAGATCGTGCGGGTAACACGGCGTTGCACTTTGCCTCGGCTTGGGGACACATCTCGCTCGTTCAGCTGCTGATAGAACGAGGTTGCTCGCTAGCCGTCAAGAATGTTGAGGGATCCACACCTTCGGATTACGCCTACTCGCACAGCGTCAAGGAGGCGCTAGAGACTATGGGCCGTGTACGCTATGAGAGCAGAAAGAAGACACGTCGTGTGCCGGTGGCCACTGTCATGCCTGCAGCGATACGTCCCCCGGCTACTGCTGCCGCTGCCGCTGCCGCTGTTGCTGCAAATGCTGTCTCCCCTCAACTCGACGAGTCGAGCTCGTCCGATAGGCAGGCGCGTACTCGGCCGTTTCCGTCATTCTTGAGCAGAAATGGCTCCAATAGCGGCGCTTCGAGGAGCAGCAACACCACCCCCATCCGTACAACCTTTGCCGATATGAGCGGCGCCGACCAGACAGCCGAGGTCATCGACGACTGGGATCCCGAGAAGACGTTCGCTCAACCCGGTCAAGATCTCTTTCCCGGCAACCGAGGCGCATTCTCCTCTCCACCAGTACAACGAGTAGCCAGCCCTGCCAACTTCTCCACTCCAGCTCGGCCATCTATAGATCTCTACAGCGAGGTGCTCAACCACTCTCCCCGAGCACCCGGCGGGTTCGCGCCTCCCCCTCAGCATCCACATCGAGCGGTATCGCCACAGCCGCGAGCACTGGCCCAATCTCCACCGAGCGTGCAACCAAGCGGACCGATGCGGTCACCAGATGAAGCCATGATGCAGTGGCAAGCGGCCAAAGGTCTTTTCCCTCAGAGCGCCTCTGATGCAGAAATACGCCGTCAACTTTCACCTAATCTGGGACCCATCAGAAGAACGCCGAGTCCCGGAAACGTCGGGCCCGCCTCATCTGCCGACAAGGTCAGGATGCAAGACGCCGCAGCAATGTCACTCTTTCGCAGCACCACACCGCAACCAGGCGTGCCGGGACGCATCGATACCCCACCGCTCAACATTGGCGGAAGGGAAAGCCCTTTCATGTCCGGGGCAACAAAGGGGAAGAGTGGGAATGCGAATGCGAATGCGAGGGCGAATGCGGGTGGGGTCAAATCTCCTCCTCCTCAAACGGAAACGACAAGGGCGGCACGAAGCGTGGCTGGTGAAAGCACAGGTAGTAGTGGGGAAGGCCCGCCGCTACTGGCTCCCATCGCGACGCTCCCACGAGGCGCAAGGACTGAAAGGCAAGGGGAGAGCGAAGACATGTCGAACGAAGAGGTAGCAGAGAGACAAGGTAGATTGATGCATAATCAGATAGATACGGCTGGTCCGTATCGTGATGGTTCTAGCCCTTCGACTCCCCGTCCTGACGATCGGGAGACGTTTGGATGATGTGGAAAGGTGACATTTTGTAGGCTGTAGCAATGGAATGTATTTGACCAGCGGCCTGCTGCGCGACTGTGCCTGACGACATGCCATGCCTGAGAGTGTTCAAGGAGAACAGTGTTGAGACGACGCCACGTTAATGTTGGAGTAACACTAAACGTGTCCAACAGAACACCCTCCTCACACCAAACGTTGTCTAATCCCCGCTTGATGGCAGCACGGATCTTTCCCCCAGCGCCCAAAGCCAAAACGAAGAGGGTGTGCATGACCAGCAAGGTACCCCTTACTCCAACGCCAATCGCCAATTCGGTAGATTGTCTAGCAGAATATCCGTACAGCAGAGCGAAAGTGTGTATGGGATGTCAGTCAAGGATAAGCGCGGCAACTCGAGCGGATATCTGACCGGGCCTTTGTATCAAAGGTCCCAAACAGTAACGGGCCAAAGACCGGGCCTTTATTGTTTTTTTGAGCCTCAGTCGCGCCACGGCACACACAACACGCATGCCAAGCGAGCTGTCATACAACGAAATCCCACATTTCACATTTTGCCCACAGCATTCCCGATAGCAAAGTGTGGTAAAAAAAGTCATATGATAGGCTGGGCCTTTCGCCGTTTTGTGGGGTTTCCTCTTTTATATCGGGCCTTTTCCTGGGCCTTTCCCCCCCTCTCTCTCTCGCGCTGGTCTTCTCACAATCAGGTCCACACT
The DNA here is from genome assembly GCA_900323505.1 of Ustilago trichophora. Lineage (NCBI taxonomy): Eukaryota > Fungi > Basidiomycota > Ustilaginomycetes > Ustilaginales > Ustilaginaceae > Ustilago > Ustilago trichophora. The sequence continues at coordinate 449,798 of OOIN01000021.1, read as the reverse complement.
ATTGGCGCTCTGTCCTAAGCATACAGCGTAATTGCAATGCAGAGTAAGGCATCCAATGAAGCGAGACCCATTTGCACCCTACAGTAAGGCGGATGCGTTGCACTGTGGGATCGCGTGACAAAGCAGTACAATAGACTGGCGCTCCTCTGCTTTGGCCCCTCTTCCGCCCTTGCATGTATTGCATTGGTGAGCATCTTTCGCCCAATCGAAGAAGAAGAAGTGAATGCGTCTTATCGTCAGCTTGTCGTTTTCTGAGGTTTGATTTTATTGCCCGAGGAAGGGCCCATAGATAGCAAGCGGCACTGTTGGACGCTTCTCCGTTGTCTTGACCTGCGTGTGTCCTCTCCTGCCCTAAGCTAGCTCCCTCCTTCGGTCCTTTATAAGTCTTGCACTCTTCTCTCACTTGCTTGTGCTTCGCCCCCTCACACCCCGTATCCCACCCAATAGCATCTCTGCTAATCACACGATCTGACCGCCCCTCCCCCCGTACCAACACCGCCCCAGCTAGCTTAGTGACAGCAAACATGCTCCCCGCCGTTCGAAGCCGTACCATCCGGCAAGCAGCCCTCGGTCTCGGTAGGCAGCAGAAACGCACGCTCGCCTCTGTCTCCGACACTGCCTCCGTCCCCGGCAACATCGGCTCGATCCAAGTCGAACCTTACCTTCTCGAGGAGCTTCCCTGCGTCGTTTCCGGTGACAAGGAGGCGATTTCCAAGCTTCCGCCCTTTGTCATTTCGCGAGAGCGCGGATTCTTGCCTCGCGAGGATCCCATGGTCAAGATGCCCGCCGCTTTCTCGGGTCTCAACTCGCTTCTCGACCGAATGACCATCCACCAGCCTGCCGATAAGGACGGTCATCGAGCTACTGGTTTGCTCGGAAAAGGCCAGTTTGGAGATGCCGTTCTGGACGAGCTCAAGCCGGATGGTCCCGAGGCAAAGGCTGTAGATGCCGCGATCGAGTCCGGAAACTCTCATCTGCTGGCGGCGCTTTTCAGGGATTACTGCTTCGCTACCAGTGCCTACCTTCTCGAACCGGTCGATCGAGCATTCAAAGAAACCGGATTCTACACGCAGGGACGAAACCTTCTCCCGCGTCAACTCGCCGTACCCCTCAAAAAACTAGCTGACAAACTCGGCCACTTCCCTTACATGGAATACGCTTCATCCTACGCCCTCGTCAACTACCTCTGCAAGGACCCTCACTACCAGGGTAACGCCGGAAAATATTCGTTCGACAACATGGAACTGATCCGATCCTTCGAAGACGCCTCTGGCTCCGAACGCGGATTCATCCTGGTCCACGTTGAGATGGTCAGTTACACCGGAAAACTCGTCTCTGCCACCGAAGATGCTCTTCGAGCCTGCGATGCCAAGGACACGGCTGCGTTCGAAGACGCTTTCGAACGACTTTTGATCACCTATCGCAAGATCAACCAAAGCATGGAGACCATGTGGGGACGAAGTTTGCCGGCCGATTATCTTAAGTATAGGAGTTTTATCTTTGGTACGGGACCTAAGAAGATGAATGCCATGTTCCCTGAAGGCGTTGTGTACGAAGGAGTTTCCGACCAACCTCAGTTCTACCGTGGTGAAAGCGGTGCTAACGATAGCATCGTACCTACCGGTGACAATCTGTTGGAGATCACGGCGCACATGCCCAACAACGATCTCACCAAGACTTTGCGAGATTTCCGATCCTACCGTCCCAAAAACCAGCGAGAGTTCCTTCAGCAACTCGAAGCGCGTGCCACCTTGGCTGGTGTTCGTGGCTTCGCCATGTCCGCCTCTCCGCGTGCCAAAGCACTTTACGTACTCCTGGTAGACCAGATCAGAGAGTTCAGAAACAGACACTGGATGTTCACCAAATCCTACATCATCCAACGTACCACCTACGACATTGCCACCGGTGGTTCTCCCATCCTTCAGTACCTCCCCAACAACCTCAGCGTCGTACTCAAGGTCCTCGAGGAGAGCTTTAACGAATTCACCGCCGAAGACGAACGCGCACTTGGTGTCGAAGCCAAAGGTGCAACTCACAGAATTGGCAACGTCGAATTGCTCGAAAACGTCACTGCGGCAGGTAAGAAGGCGGGAGCTCAGAGAAGAATGCTCGAAAGAGAGGTGGCAGAGTTGCTGGCCGAGAAGGAAAAGAGAATCGAAAAATTGGGCGGTGACATCGAAAAGGGTAGAGGCATGATGGGTGAACCCAAGAGTATGAAGAGAGGTGCAGTTGGTTGCGACGGCGTTGGTTGATCCGTCCTTTTCCCCCGATAAGAACCGAGGAGAGGTAATATGGAGAAAGTCCTCATCCCAAAGCTTTGGCTGTTGATACTTGTCTTTCGACATGAATACTGGACAGTCATCAGATTGGATAGCACCTCTCCCTCCCTTCTCGTTCCCTCTTGAAGCGCACGATAAAAAAAAAAAAAAAAAAAAAAAAAAAAAAAAAATAGAACAGGTCTTGCCCCATCCCAAAAACATTCCCATCCTCGGATACTCGACTCTCAACAGTCTCCCCACAAACTTAGTTACGATCCTGCTGCTGTTCAACCAGCCTCCTCGCTTCCCTACGTCTCTTGCTGTGTAATAAATTAACATGTGTCGCTTCACCCATACACTCCTGTGTGTCTGCATGATCACATCTATATTCGAGAAAAGAAAATTACTAGCCGAGAGCGCCGAATCCGCGTTGAAGCGTTGATAGAGTACATGTTGTGGAATGGTAACAAGTGACAGAAGAGAGAGAGAGAGAGAGAGAGATGGAGAAATACTATAAGGATGCGAGTCTAGGATGCGAATACAGTGCGTTGTTGAAGCGGCTTTGTGCGAGGTCTATGTTGAATATATGTTGTCTGTTGGTATATGTGGGGGAGAAAAAGAGGGGAGGTTGAGGTCTGTTGAAGGACCTCGTTAAGCTGTTTGATTTGAAAAATTACGCCTCGATGGTGGCAAGAGCGGTGACCTTGTCGAGCACCTCCTGCCACTCCTTTTTGGCGTCCGAGAGATAGGTGATTGCTCCACCAGCGCCGATCGAGACGTCATCTCCGTCGGCGATGAGTGTGCGGATGACGACCGAAAAGTCGGCTGCTCCGTCGCAGCCTAGCCAGCCAAGTGCACCCGAGTAGATGCCCCTTCTGGCGCGAAGGTCGTCGTCCCTCTCAGCATCAGCCAGGTTCAGCTCAAGTCGTTCCAGCAGCTGAACACTACGACGCTTGGGGGCACCCGTCATGCTACCCGGTGGGAAACATCTTCGAATCGCCTCAGTTGTACCGACCGAGGACTTGAGTTGTCCCGTAACCGTCGTCACCAACTGATGCACCGTCTCGTACGACTCAACTTGCATGAGCTTGGGCACGGCAACACTGTCCGAGTCGCAGAACGAGAACAGGTCGGCACGGATGAGATCGACGATCATGAGGTTCTCGGCGCGCTCCTTGATGTCAGCTGAGAGCTTGGCACGGCGCGCTTCGTCCTCGGTCTCACGCCACTTTTGCTTGACCAGCTCCTCTTGCGGTGAAGCTCCACCTGCGCGCATGTCTTGCTCACCAGGTCCGAAGCCAGCACGAGCAAGTGTACCCTTGATAGGCTTCATTTCGACCTGACCGTCCGAGGTGATGCGCATGAATCGTTCGGGACTCGTGCTGAGAATGGCTCGCCCGCGCTTTCGAACGTCTCCCTCATTAGAGCTCTCGGGGAACGAGGGAAGTTTGATGAAGGCAGAGTATGGGGCAGGATTGCGAGCTCGGAGCTTGCAGTAGAGATCAAAGTGGTCGGTGTCAGCTGTATCGGGTAGCAACGAGAGCGGCGCGAGACGACCTTGGAATTGGTTGGTCATGCAGAGCTCGTAGCTCTCGCCAGCAGCAATGAGCTCTCTGGCCGACTCGATCTGGTCCATATAGTCCTCGGCCAGCATTCGAGGTCGCAGTGTCGGCATGGCGTTTCGGAAGCCAGCCGCGTTCTGAGCTGCATTTGTGCAGCTTGAGCTTGAGCCTTGATTCGAAAGCGAAACAACCTTTGAAAGCGCCTCTTGCATCCACGCCTCAGCATCTGGCTTGGACAGAGCCCAGCGAGACCAAGACTTTCCCTCGCCTTGCAATTCTTGAAGAGCATTGTCGACCTGGCCCAGACGACCAGGCAGAGACGAGGTGGCCAAAGTGCTGTCGACCAGAGCAAATGCAATCCACTGCCCAAGATGGTGGTCGAAGGCAAGCACCCTTGGGCAGTATAGGAATTCGGCATCGAATGCGTTGTGGTTGGTCCCAGCCGGAGCTCGTGTCTCGAGCTGTAGACTCTCGTTCTTCATCTCGTAGCCCCAGTAGCCAGTGAATCCCGTGCGGAAGATGCTGCCCTGCTGGTCGGAATCAAGCAGGTCAGTGGAGGCTGTCGCATCGATCGACGATTGCATCTGTCCTTGCAGTTCGTTCATGAACGACCAGAGTGTAGCGTTTTCGGAGCCAGCCAGAGAGATCTCGGAAGTGAAGCTCTCATCGCCCGACACGGCGATTTTGTCGCTGCCGTCCTTGTAAGAGAGTACAAAGGACGGTAGTGCCATAAACGAGTAGCGGCTGTGCGGGTCTTTGTGCCTTGCACTATCGAGCCAGACTGCCCCAGCGGGGCTGACACGCCGGAAAAGCTGGTCAAAGATGCGCACCATATCAGGCGAGCTCTCTGGCATGACGGCAGCGGAACGACGCGCCAGAAGATGGAAGGACTTGCTGTGGGAGGTGGGACCATTTGAAGATGCATGGGCACGGACATTGTTGTCGCTTGCGAGACAACGTTCGCCGGCAAAGGTCAGATGCGCTGGGAGAGCAAGGTCAGCGGTAGCCCAGGCTCTGACTCTGTTGAAAGCATCCGCTGAGATATCGGCGTTGCCGTCCTCGGTGCGTTGGAGCCAGTGTTGGCGGACAATGTCAAGAAAGTTGGACATGATCCTGTGACCCCACGTAGACTCGATGCTTTCAGGATGAAACTGTACACCGTGGAAAGGCAAGGTCTTGTGCTGCAGGGCCATAATGACGGGAGACAGGGCAGTATCAGGGACGGCCATGGATTCCACCTCCATGGCGTCACCTAGACTTGTCGCCTCTGATAGGGTCAACTCGCCAACCTCGGAAAGGTGCTCGGAGCCGTTGCGGGAAGAGATAGGAATCGTGGACGGGGAACGACTGAGAGAGGCAAGGTCGCGGTGTTTGAGCGGTGCAAGGGGTTCTGAAGGCACGTGCAGTGGAGCTGGTGGTAGTGGCTTCTTGGTGTTGCCTGGCCTGGGAGGTGGCGCCGACGAGACTTGATCGTAGCTCCATGCAGTGACTTGGAGGCAGTCGGGCAGGGTATCTGGATCGACGACCAAGCTGTTGTAACGGACGACCAAGGCGTCTTGAGGAACAGCATCGAGAAGCGAAGTGGTTGTGGTTGAAGCTGGCTCTGATATCTTGAGCTTGCTCTGTAAGCCGTGTCGGACACTGATGGCACGTGTGACTCCTCCACCAAAGGCTACAGCAAGCCCCTGATGACCCAGACAGACACCAAGGACAGGTAAATTGAGGTTGTGGTGCTTGAGCAACGTTTCTGCAGCTCCAAAATCGGCAGCTTTGTGCGGGCTACCAGGTCCTGGTGACAGGATGATGGCATCAATGTGAGGACGAACGAGCTGGTGAAAGGCTGCAGGAGCGAGTAAAGGATGGGTGTGTGGGAGAACAAGGGTACGCTCTGCTATTCTGCGGGTGAGCTCTTCTGTAGAACGGCTATGATTGTTGTCGAATTGCGAGTCGGTGATGGGATGCAACAAGGAGAGCAAGTTGAGTGTATATGAGTCGAAGTGGTCCACAATGAGCAGACGTGGGAGTTGGAGAGACATGTTTGGTGTCCACGCTCGCTTGCGGTAGTATGTCTAGGGAGTGGACGGTGAATGGAAGCAGTCCATCAAAGTGTCCAGGGAAGCTGCATGCTGGGTGTTGGAGTGAAGTTCGGCGCGCTGGAATCGTCTAGAGCTCTGAGCTGTTACGTAAAGACCTCAGACGATGCACGGATTGATCTGACTCGGATGGTGAGAGATTGTTGTACAAGAAGGACCACCTGGAGGGGTGTGGGGAAGAAGAAGGACAGGGTTCAAAAATCAAACGTTTCTTTAAACAAGCTTTCATGCAGATCAGAGCCGTCACAGATTGGTAGAGTATCGTGCGAATGGAAGAAATCAAAGAATGAACCCTGACACACCGACCCAACGTTGGAAGAAGGAGAGCAACGTCACACGAGGGCTAAGCGCGGCCAAAAAAAAAAGTGCATCTTTTTGGAATATACACATATCCGTGGTCGTGTCAGCAACACCCTCTCATCATAGCATCACATCGCACCCAGGGTAACAAGCTAATCATCAGCCCTTGCGACCATACTGCAAAGCGCTATCGATTCGGTCTCTCAATTCAGCTGGCTCAATCTGCTCGCCAAGCTTGCGAACGATCCGCGTCTCTTGCGATGTTCTCCATCAACCATCGACCCGCTCTTGTCTAATTACAACCGGGCTGCGACCACCAAAGTGCGGTGTCTCGTGACGTCTAGCACACGGCGTCATATTCACACGCCTCGCAGCTGGTCACGCCTTCGTCCCATGCTGCGATCGCGCGCGGGCCGTCTGTACAAGGGCGTAGCCAAAGCATCAACAACCGCTCCATCGCTCCTTTTCGACTCTCAGATAACCGCATCCACTTCGTATCGTCACCTGACCTCGAGCTCAGCACAGCCTCGACCTCGGCATCACCCAACATCTTCAGCAAGCTTAGCAACCACAGCACTTGGCCAGCATCTCTTCGGCGCAGCTTTCCACTCAGACTCTTATTTTAGCGCATCTCAACCAGACTTTTTTCCTCCTGACAAGTCCCAGAACACTTCTTCATTCAACGACATTACTAGCCCATCTCAGTCTGAGCGCTACCTTCCTCCTTTACTCGATATCCAATTGGTGGCTCAGAATGACGCACAGCAGGCTCTCTTCGATACCATTCAGCACCTCGACGCCGACTTGTCCTGGCATCTCTACCAACAGCTCGGCAAAGCTCGTCTCAGTTTACCTGCTCCCGTCATCGATCTCCTCATCACTTTACAATGCCGCATACCCGTAAGGAGCACTCCACACAACATCATCGACAGCCCTGCTGCCATTCGCCAAGTTTGCGACAGAGCTCTCCTTCTCTCTCGAGACAAAGAGCGGTGCCAAGCTGGCAGCTCCGCCAAACCCTTTTCATCAGCCAACAAACACGGTCTCTCGACGCTTTCTGCCGCACTGTCACTCAGGCTTCTCTACCTTCTCGTTGTGGAAGAGGAGCAGATCGCAGCATCGAGGTCGCCCAGACCCGCTCCTAGGCGCAAGCATCTCTGCACCATCTTGAATGCCCTCTCAACCAACATCGACGCTCACCCTCACTTTGCAGAGCAACACGTCGACATTAAACTCCGTGGACGTCTTGCTGCCACCCTCTCTCGTCTCGGCTCCACAGATGCCGCTTTCCGCCAACTGCAATCGCTCGTACACCAAGCCTCTCCGTCAGACCAAGACCTCTTCATCGATCCACGCCCTTTCGACCAGCTCTTATCGGCCCTTGCGAGACAAAAGGTACCTACTTCGCGCCGCTCCGAGTTTCTTCCCTCTCCACTTGACCTCATGCCATCTACCGTAGACGAGAATCAGCCTATCCTTCGAGCTTTGCGTCTCACCTTGTCAGCTCAGGTTCAAGCATCCAAGGCGAATATACATAAATGTCTCCAAGCCTTGGACTCGGCAACGCTCTGGTGGCTCTTACCTTTCGAGCTTGATGGTAGTCCGAATGGCTCTGGCCAGCTCCCTGATGACCGGTACCCTCTCAAGACAAAGTGGCATCCTTGGCAGAGTTCGGCTGATGGCCACCCCATCTCGCAAGACTTTCTCGACTCTTTCGCCGAACGAGTCGCCCTCGTACTTGCTCAACGCGGCACACTACAGCCCGCCCTGCACATCTTCGATAGCCTCCCAACTTCGACCGACAGCAGCGACAACGAACTGCATCCTTCAACCAACGTTCCCGACCACGATCTCTTCACCGTAGTTCTAGAACAGCTGGCTGAGCGTATGTCTTCAAACACTGTTGCAGATGCTCCCAAGTCTTTGGATACCCATAGAGGTCTCTCTTCGGACCTCCACTTGGCCATCAAGGTCTACAGCATCGCGCATTCCATAGGCGTTGATCTCGATTCTCGAATCAACCAAGCAGTCATCAAGGCATTCTCTTCTTGCTTGCCTACAGCCATCGTCGATCTTGGCCCTGCAAGGGCTCGTCACACCAAATTCAAGTCCCACATCGCGCAACGTAACGAACAGCGTGGCAGCCGACAAGCTTTGCAGATCTATCTCCGCCGTTTTACAGGCATGATCCTTGCCCACGATCCCGACTTGAGCAATGGCAGTCTAAGCTTTCCGGCTCAAGCCACCCTCCTTGGTCTTCACATGCGCACTCGCGACTATACTGCCTCAAAACGTCTGTACCAGCTCATTCGTCTCCGCGAGCCCACCCGAGTACTTTGGTCAGATGACCCTCAAGCTGGCTCGCTCGCACGTTCAGCGCTGCATCCTTTGGCTGCACCAGACCACAGTACCTTCATGTGGCTCTTTGCCGAAAGCCTTCGTTCTGCACCCAAACCCTTCTTCGCGCTCCGGCTTTACTTGGACTGGCTGGCGAGTGGCAATACGCTCCCCTCTAGCCTCATTGCCATCTTCATACAAGCTCTGCTGCGTGCTGGTCATACCACCATCGCCCAGCGCGTCTTCCAGGAATTGCAAGAGGAGCGTGTATGGCTGCCTGCTCGCCTTGCACGCAGTCTTGTCGCCTCGTTTGCAGAGGCTGGATATCCAGATCTTGCTGTCGAGATGGCCTGTACCGCCGCACAAATCGCAGCTGCTACGACCTCTTTCCAGAGGCCAGATGCCGATGCCGATAGAAGCTCGTACGATCGTGATACCTGGCGTCTGACTTCGACGCTCAACTTGATCAGCATTGCCCTGGATCGGTCGAGCAGAATTCCTTCTCAGCAGCACGATGCCGACTTGCACCACAAACTGCTGCATCTCTTTGATGAGTTCAGGCTGGGTCTCACCCATTATCTGTTCGGTACATTGTCTTTGATCAAACGTGACGACGCACCGCAGGCGAGGATCACAAGTCAGGTGACGCTCCAAGATGTCCGGATGGCCTACAATGCCATCGTGAGAGTGCGACTGTCCGCAATCATGGACGGCGAACAAAGCCTTACATCGTCGGGTGGACAAAAACCAAGTATGGCGACGAGTGCCGTCGAATCCTCACGTTCACACATCGAAGTGCTCTTCAGGGAGCTGACTGACCTCGGCGTCGAGCCTGACAGTGATTCATGGACTCTGCGACTCACGACATCCCTACACGCATGCCTCGAAGCTCCAACTAGGGCAAAGCAACAAACGAGAATGGACGAGTCACTTGGACTGTACGAGCAAGCATCGAAGCAGGCCTACAGGAAAGATGGCCCGCTGCAACCACTTGTGCAGGGGTCCTCTGCAGATCGCTTCAATGCCTTGACCCCTATCGAGGAGGAGCCACTTCAGGTGAGATTGCATCCGGCAGTGGTCGCTGCTCTTATCGATGCTTGTCGCCGCTGCAGCCGCCTCGAGTCCGGGCTTCGTGTCTACCAACTTCATATGCGACGAAGTGCTTCCCATGTCCAAGTTGAACAGGCGCGCTTGATGCTTCTCGCCGCTCTCGCCGAACCTCAAATGTGGCGCGAAGAGCTAGAACGTCTCCAGTCCCACGACAAGTTCGCCTTCAAGTTCAACGAGCGCTTTGTCAGGCAACTCGAAGCGCTGTCAGACGCCACCGGTCCAAGATCGGCATCGAGCGCCACCCGTTAGATGCTCATGAGCTACATGTGCGACGGCCTTCCCGCCGTTGAGCCCAACCTACAGTCTATCCTCGCAATTGTACAGTAGAGAAACAGTATGAACGTTGTCAAGATTCGCTCTGCAGGCGCTACTCACGCGCGTGCGCCGTAGCAGCAAAATAAAGTCGATATAATTTGATCCAGCTTGACGCCATACCTTTCGGCCTATGCCTACGTGGGAGTTCCACGCTACGCCACATCATCGCCGTGGCCCGGCTTCTTGCGGATGTCAGCTCGCGGCTAAGCCATTTGGCTGGACCGGAATGAGGCGCGGCAATGCGTGAGCGCAGCAACGGCCTGTCGACAACCCTGCGCACTTCATCTGCAGCCGGCTTCGACAATGAGAGCACACGAAAGAAAAAAAAAAGGTTGGCTTGACAAGGTCTGTCTCGTAGCGTTGTGGGCGAGTTATGACGAAAGAGGCTTGCTCCTTGAGAGTCTTTTGCAGCATCTACACTGTATTGCCGATAGCATCGTCAGAGTCGGTCCGGCCTTCCGATGCGACGAAGCCATGCCGAACCCCGTCCGACCAATGGCCATGGCGCTTTGAGCGATCAACTGATGTCACGGAGCGGCGACGAGCTTCCGAACACCGACATCAGAACCAATGTTCTCAACCCAACTCGGAGCCCTTCAATACGTTTTGTGGGGCCACCGGGTGGATCTTGCGCGATACTAGTGTTCCTAGACTGCGTCCCACACAGTGTGTCTGCGCGGCAATGACCGTGTCTACACGGATTTGGCCGAGTTCAAGAGTGGGAGTGGAGCGCTCTGGAAAGGGAGGCAAAGGACCCACGCTCCACCTTCACTACTTGGCGCTCTTTGACCAATGCCAACGCCGATAAGCTCAGCCTGCATAGCCTCACATACTTGGCGACAACGACTGCCAGGCAAATCTGCCCCTCATTTGGGACACGTGAGCCTGTCCAAACCTTGTCTTTTAACCCAAAGTCCCATCTCGTCCACGCCTTCATCGTCCCGCGTGCCAACATTAACCTTATTTTGCAGTCAAGCCACGAAGCTTGCCAAAATCGCCGCTGATTTCGAGTTTCGTCCATCTCGTGCTCCTCGTATCAGGAACGAGCTGCTTGGCACTAATTCTTTGCCTGATGCATCATCGATAATGTCGCTATGCATCTCAGGGCACGGGAATGGAGCCAAGCGAACCCCGTGCCCAGCTGTGCCCACAGATTTCATACAGGTTCCTGCAAGGTCCCCAATATCCTGACGCATTGGTGAATTCGCCGTCGACTCTTGTCAAACTCGATGACAGCGTACCGCGGCAGCCATCTGAGGGGGAAAAAAAACAATTATTTCAACCTCTCGTGGAGGGCCATGTGCGCAAAGCGAGTATGACTTCATTTGACACTGTCCCACAGCTTTCTTCGAAGGAGCGTGGGACGCAAAAGTGTAAAGCGTACTTGACGATCGGGATCGGGTTGTCAGCCCCTCCCCTGCCCTGCAGCGTGTACGGGCATTCATCAACATCAAGCTCGGGAAGAGAGAAGAAAGAAAAGCAGACATCTGCTCGTTAACGAAGAGAAGATAATGCTTCCAAAGATGAAAGGACCACCCTTGAAAGTGGGCTGGCTGTGCTAATTGGGGCGGCTGAAGGGGACAAAAGAAAACCGAGAAATCTTGACCTTTGACCTATCCCATCATGCAAAGCACACTTTGTTTCATATGGTCGAGCGCCCAATAATGCAGGATATCTGCAGGACGCATGGGGATTAAATCACCGGCGGCGGTGGCGGCGGCTAAGACGACATCTTTCCAGTCCGCACCGGGGCCCAGGAAGAAAACGCAGGTTCATGCGACGTCCCGCCCGCGCCTATCTGTGCGCCTTTGTACAGAGCCTGCACAATGCCTTTGCACAATATCAGAGTCATGAATGGGACCAAAGAGAGAGAGACAATAAACCTTGATGAAAGAACAACCGCGGCGAGATCCAGGAATTCTCAACACACAGCTGCCACAAAGCCGATCAATGCAATTGTCGCTTCAGGTGGGGTGTGTGTGTGTTTTTTGGTCGTGTCTTGAGGCGGAGCTTAAGACGATGCGAGATATACAACTTGTGGGATTGTCGCTGCAGCGAAGAACACCGCAGCTCGGATATCTAGGCAAAGAAGGTGTATAAAGACCAGTTGCTGATTAGAGATCCTTCCAACTGTCAGATGAGCTGTCAACCGTATCTAGTTGAAATCGATACGTATGTCGACAGGGTCTCTCATCTTGTATCCGCCCTTCCATCTACACCTCCCGTCTCTTCCCCCCCTTTTTTTCTTCTTCTTCTCTTTCGTCACTGTCCACATTGACAGCCTCGTTGGATCGGAATGTTTCGTCGTGACGCTGCAGACCAGCCTGAAGGCGAAGACATTTCTCGTATCGGTAGTCCCTCGGGTACGGGGCTCGACATGGCCTCGACAACGGCAAGTTGGTCACCGGCTCTCTCGCCTAGAGCCCATTCCTTCGACTCTATGGCCTCCCATCGACCTCCGCAGCCGATGTTATCTTCGACAGCCGACTTCCAGCGACGCAGCAACTCTTCACCCTCCTCCTCCTCTGCCCGCATCGCTTCTCCTTTACCACATCAGCCTCAAGCCATCCTCAACATGAACGCCATTCAAGCCCAAGCCGAAAGGCTCGAGATGCAGACACGCAGAGACATGGAAGAGGCGCAGCGTCAAGCCGAACGCCATTTTGAAGAGATGCTCGACAGCAAGGGTTTTCGCGTCACGCATGCCTGCGAGCACTGTAGGCAAAGAAAAGCCAAGGTCAGATTCCCTTTTTTTTTCCCCACCCCTCTTAGAAGAAGAAAGATGAGGCTGACTGATACAGTTCGAAATTCGTCATACAGTGCTCGGGACAACAACCGTGCCAGAGATGTGCCAAGCAAGGCATCCTCTGCGTGTATTCCAAGCACGATCGAAAGGGAAACATGTTTGGTACGATGCAAAGCTTTGTTGATGTTCCATCGCAGTCGTCTTCATCGAGGCATTTGATGCATGGGGCTTCGTCGGTGGCGGCCAATGTTGGACCGATGCGCGCCGAGAAGCATCGCGAGCTGAGACATGCGAACTTGTCGATGCCGTATGGCTCGAGGAGGAATACCGCTCCGAACTTGACTGTTGCTAACGTTCCTGCAACGCGAGAAGCCTCGTCGTCTTGCAACATTCTACCACCTCCATCAGCATCACTACTTGCAACCTCTAGCTCGATGCCTCTGCTCCCTCCACCCACTCCAAGGGAACTGCGCGGGGTGAGCCTGTACCACGGTAGCTCCCAGCAGCAGCAGCAGCAGCAGCAGCAAGGAGTGCCACCGCCATTGCTCCGACCTACACCATTACGCTTCACTAGCAGCTATAATACCACTGGTGGGGAAGAAAGGACATCCGTCGCCACCGACGCGTCTTTGGAAGGATTTCCTTATGCACAGCCATCCCAGACTCTGCATCTCGATCGAACCGCGTGGACCATAGATTCGGCTCATCAGCCCACTGCAACCCACTACACATCTGCTGAATCTTCTGGTGAAGTGCAGGTCAAGTATAGCGGTTTGTCGAATCGGGGATTGGAGCCTTCCACCGAGGTTTCACGTGGGGTTGGCTCGTTGGGGGAATTGTGGACCGATGCGTCTTTGGCAGGACAGAGGAACGTTGAGTCTGCCTATCGAAGCGCGTTTCCAGACCAACAACAGCAAGGGATGGAGCCACTGGTAGCACATCAAAGTGCAAGACAGGGAAGCTGGTCCACAGAAGAAGGATTTTCTCAACAAGGTCGACATGGAAGCCTTTCCACAGAAGGAGGACTGTCTCACACTAGCGATCCCCCAAGACTCGAAACCGTCGCAGCACCTTCTGAACCACATCTCGATCCCAAAGAGCAAAGTATCCCGAGGGAAAGATCCACGGAAGATCCGTACACAACTCACGACAGAGACGAATCCTAGCATACCCCCGACACCTTCTTCCGAAAGTCACTCTGACTTGAGATTCTTTGTACCGCCATTTCAACCTCCTGTTATTTTTCTTTTCTGCGGTTTGCTTAATCTATTCTGTCGACTCTTGTCATATGTCTGTAGCTTATCTGTACCGTTCGTGTGCGAACAGTTTGTCTGAATTCCCAGATCTTGCTACAAGATCATATGAGTATATATTAACAATAAGCTTTGTGTGATGGAAAGAAGGGTCTTTAGCTCAGCAGTAGAGCGGCAGACTTCGGTGCAATCGAAGTTCCTTCTAGGTATTCTGCAGGTCGCGGGTTCAATCCCCGTAGGACTCTTTTTTCTGCCCAAATTCCGATCTTTTTTTTTTTTTTTTTTTTTTTTTTTTTTTCCTCTTTGGGCAACTCTTCTGGAGCGGGACAGCCTCCTAATTGATCTTTTGATGCATAGTCTCATCGTGGGGTTTTGGCATCATCAACCCAGCCTCACACACTGTGAATTCCAAAGCCTGTCGCCATCTGAAGTGTAGTATTGCAAGAGAGAGAGAGAGAGAGAGGTTTATATTGCTAATGGAGAGAATAAAGCAAGTGTTTCTGCCAAAGAACGAACTCAATGGGGTCACGCTAGACCCTTAAACCCGGGCAGCGCACTGCTTCTTCAACCAAGTCAACGCCCTCTGATCCTTCTCGAGCAATGGACCAACCTTTGCCAACACTTCATCATGGTAATCGTTCAACCATTTCTTATCCTCCCTTGTCAGCAAGTCTGAATCTACCAACGAGACCTGGATGGGACACATGGTGAGGTGTTCGAAAGTCAAGTAGCCCTTGTTTCCAAAGTTGTTGGGGGTTGTAGCACGACGAACGATGACGAGGTTTTCGATTCTGATTCCCCATTTGCCGTCTTCGTAGTAACCAGGTTCGTTGGAGACCACCATGTTTTCCTTCAAGCTAGTCTCGTTGAAGACGGCACGGGTACCGATTCCCTGAGGACCTTCGTGGACGTTGAGGAAGTGTCCTACACCGTGACCTGTTCCGTGACGGTAGTCGAGACCGTCTTCCCAGAGCGCGCGACGGGCGAGGACGTCGAGAAGATACCCAGTAGTTCCTTTGGGGAAAATTGCCCGATCAATGGCAATATGACCCTGCAAAACCCTCGTAAATGCCCGAACGTGCTCAGCGGCAGGCGTACCAAAATGCCAAGTCCTAGTAACGTCGGTAGTACCATCCGTAAACTGTGCTCCCGAATCACACAGGTAGATCTCGTTGACATCGATAGCGGGGCAATTGGCCGGATCGGGACTGTAGTGGATGATAGCACCATTGGGTCCCGTAGACGAGATGGTGGTGAAACTTTCGCCCCTGAAATGCTCCAGAGTCTGACGATACTCGCTAAGCTTATCGGCACCTTGAGACTCGGTCACCTTGTTACCTGCATGAAGCTGTTCTTCGAGCCAGGCAAAGTACTGGCAGAGAGCGGCACCATCGCGAATGTGACTCTGACGGAACCCTTCCAACTCGACTTCGTTCTTGATCGATTTCTGATCGCCGACAATCGATCGTACAATCTCCACCTTTCCAGCTCCACCCAGCGCCTCCTGCACAGCCAAAGAGGCACTCTTTCCGATCAAAATCTTGTGCCCTTCTCCGAGCTCTGCTCCGACCTTGTGCAGATCGTTGTAAAATTCTTCATACGGTCGAAGGGTCACCTCTGCTCCCAAAGCCTTCTTCACCTCGTCGTTGAGCTGGCTATCGTTGACGTAGAGCAGAACCTTGTCGAGGAGGACAAGGGCAAAGCTGAAAAACACCGGGTTGTAAGGTACATCGGTGCCACGAAGGTTGAAGAGCCAGGCGGTTTCGTCGAGCATGTTGGCGACGAATCCGTGGGCCGATTTCTTCTTGATCTCTTCGCGAAGCTCGCGGATCTTGTCGGAAGACGAGCGACCGGCGATTTCGTCCTTGAGGACAAAGATAGGTTGGCCTGGTCGGGCAGGGCGGTCGGACCAGACTTGGTCGACCAGGTTGTCGCGGATAGACACGAGGCTGGAACCAATCTTGGAGAGCTCGGCGGTGATGTCCTTGGCATCGTCGGCCGAGATGAGCGAGGCATCCATGCCGATCTTGGACTTGGCGGGGAGGTTCTTGGAGAGATACTCCTGCCAAGTGGGCACATTGGGCTCACCCTGCTTCATCAGCGTCCACACCGATGGCTCGAGCTGCTGGCCTGCCTGGAGGAAGTATCGGCCATCCGTGAAAAGAAGCGCCTTGTTCGTAGTCACCACGGCGGAACCCGCAGAGCCGGTAAATCCAGTAATGTAGCCGCGACGCAGATCCGACTCAGCCGGGTACTCGGAAGCATGCTCGTCACCAGAAGGAACGACATAGGCATCAACACCGTGCTTGGCCATGAGCTCACGAAGAGCCTGGACTTGCTTGGTGGTGTCGACCCTTCCTGTTGCGATAGCGCCCATTTTGTCGTTGGTAGTGGTCAAAGTGGAGGCGGATCGGTTATTGAGGTGCTGAAGACCAAAGCTCTGCTGTTGGGGGCCAGAGAATCGTAGAGCGACGCCGTTACCGGAAGCTTGAAGTAGGTTGCCTCGTGCGACGACGGAGGAATTTGTGAACGGGATAGGAGACAGCTTGAAAGCAGACGTGTGGAGGTGTTTCACTCGCAAAGTTGTTCGTGCTGATCGAAAGCGCAAATACGATGATGGAGGCGAAGAGATAGCAACAGATCTGAAGGTGGACCCGACTATCATCTACCACTGTGCAAAGAGAGCTGATGAAGATGCAGAAGCAAAAGATTGGAGAGGAAAGGAGTAGAGTGTGTCTGGTTTGGTCGGTTGATGGTTGTCCGATCGTGCACATACAGTAAAAAAAAATGAGCAAAATGGAACACACGCAACTCTGCCGCCTTCTGCCTTTTTCTTTCGGCGCATTGACCGGCACACAAAAATCAAAGAGACACACACACACACACACGGCGAATTACGATTCGCTCTCGGCTCGGATCACGCGGTGTACCAACAATCTCTCTCTTTCGGACTGACCGAAACAAAAGAAATCTCTTGTCGGACCATAGACTTCCGACCAAGTGGTCCTCTTCATTGGATGCTTTGGATGGCAGTGATCATCCGTTCTCAACCCCCGCATATGGCTTGACCGGCACTGCAGCATCATCAGCAGCAGCAACAGCAGCAGTCGCCGTAGCCTCTTTCAGAACACGGCCACGACTCGCCCACCTGCGACAAAGAGTTTGAGAGGTATTCCCGGCTGTTCACCAAACACTCATTCTGCTACAATGCCCCTCATCATTCAATGCCACACGATACTCCACAAAACCACACCAGAAAGAGTTGTTATGAATATGACCTTGTTGAGAAGGCCGGGGGATATGATGCATTTTGCTGACACGACTGAGAGTGAAGTTTAGCCTGAATACGGAAGCAGAACCAAGGTAGGGATGAAGGTCCTTTGCTAGACTGCATTTGAAGCGCACCAAATGCAGGTCGAGAAGCTTTTTGATGCAGAAGAGGAATTAGGATCTAGATGGAACTATAGTGAAAGAAGGGTGGGAGTGTGTATGTTGTGTGGTGTGTGTGGATTAGCCCGTTGAGTACTGTTACAGTGAGTCTGACCGACTCTTGCAGGGAGAGAAGATTGCACGGAAAACCTCGGAAGCCGAAACAAAAGAAGTGAAGAAACGGAAACGAAAGAAAGAAAAAAGATCAAAGGAAAGGCACCAACATCCCTATAGCGCAAAAGATGCGCTTAGTAGCGGTAGGTGTCACGCTTGTAAGGGCCGTCGACGGGGAGGTCGAGGTAGTCGGCCTGGACCTTGGTGAGCTTGGTGAGCTTGACGTTGAGGCGGCCAAGGTGGGCAAGAGCGACCTCCTCGTCGAGCTCCTTGGGCAGCATGTAGACCTCACCACGCTTGTACTGGCCATCCTTGTCGTTCCAGAGGGCGATCTGGGCAAGGGTCTGGTTGCAGAACGAAGCCGACATGATGAACGAAGGGTGGCCAGTGGCGCATCCGAGGTTGACGAGACGGCCCTCGGCAAGCAGGATGATGCGCTTGCCGTTCTTGAGCGTGTATCGGTCCACCTGGGGCTTGATGTTGGAGACGCTGGCAGCGTTGGCCTTGAGCCAGGCGACGTCGATCTCAATGTCAAAGTGGCCAATGTTGCAAACAATGGCGTCGTCCTTCATGGCCTCAAAGTGCTTGCCAGTGATGATGTCACGGCAACCAGTGGTGGTGACAAAGATGTCGGCCTGGGAGGCAACGTCGTCCATGACGTCGACCTGGTAACCAGCCATCGAGGCCTGGAGGGCGTTGATGGGGTCAATCTCGGTGACGATGACACGGCAACCGTAACCACGGAGCGACTCGGCGCAACCCTTTCCGACGTCACCGAAACCGGCAACGATGGCGACCTTACCGCCGAGCATGACGTCGGTGGCACGCTTGATACCGTCGACGAGCGACTCACGGCAACCATAGTAGTTGTCGAACTTGGACTTGGTGACCGAGTCGTTGACGTTGATGGCGGGGAGCTTGAGAGTACCCTTCTTCATGGCAGAGTAGAGAATGTGGACACCGGTGGTGGTCTCCTCGGAAACACCCTTGATCTGGTCGAGGAGCTGGGGGAACTTGTCGTGAACGAGCCAGGTAAGGTCTCCACCATCGTCGAGGATCATGTTGGGGCCCTCGGGGTGAGCGGTGAGGGTCTGCTCAAGACACCAGTCGTACTCCTCCTCGGTCTCACCCTTCCAGGCGAAGACGGGGACACCGGTGGCAGCAATGGCGGCAGCGGCGTGGTCCTGGGTGGAGAAGATGTTGCACGAGGCCCAGGTGACCTGGGCACCGAGGGCAACGAGGGTCTCGATGAGGACGGCGGTCTGGATGGTCATGTGGAGCGAACCGGCGATGCGGGCGCCCTTGAGCGGCTGCTCGGCACCGTACTTGGTGCGGAGGGCCATGAGACCGGGCATCTCGCCCTCGGCGATCTCGATCTCCTTGCGGCCGAAAGCGGCGAGCGAGATGTCGGCGACCTGTTCGAGCGAAAGCAAGTGGGAGTGATAGCATGTATATCAGTCAGTCTGTTCGTGGCATCGTCATCATACAAAGGAGCCGGCATCGACCGCATGCTGTGTTCAGGAAAACGTACCTTGTAGTTAGGCATTGTGTATGGAATGGAAATGTGGGGTGGAAGGAAGAGGGATGGGAAAGAAGATGGATGTGGTCGGAAAGGAAGCAGAGGTAGGAATCTTTTCGGTCTGTATAAGTTGACAGATGTCAGCCACAGCTCGAGAGCAGACACAGCTACTGTACGAGGCCTCTTTGTTGAAGACGATTCAGGAAGAAATCAGGTGTTGCAAGTGAAAAATTGGCAAATGCCGCCCTCGTGCCCTCGTTGTCTGCACATCTCGAACAGACCATCTTTTTTGATTTTGATTTTTTCCTCCTTGTGTGTGAACACGTTTGCCGCTCTGTCGTTGGGTGCGCGCCCCCTGCAGCTGCTGTCAACAGGTCTTGGTTTAGTTAGCTGATCGTCCATTTTTCTTCTGCTTCTGCTCCAGCGCCACATCTGCCTGTTCAATCCGCCACCTGACGCTGTGAGAATAATGGGCGTGCGCTCCGTGCTCTGAATCTAGGGTCCCAAAGAAGAAGAAGGACAAGGAGAAAAAAAAAATCAAATCTGCCAAAAACCCTCAGAAACATGCAGGCGAGAATTTCTTCCTTACACGATTCAAATTGGGTTGAATACAAATTTCTTCAACATCGATTTCTCTCTCTTTCTTGACAGACTGCGAGCAGTCAAGTGCGGCTCTTCCAGGGATCCGCACACGTTCCACCCTATTCAAGGGCTTTCTCTTTGCCTCGCGCTAGCGCTTGGGCCAGAATTCGAAGACTCACATTCTGTGTCTCTGGAGATCATCATCGCTGTCGGCCGTATTCCAGCCGTCACTTCCTTCGCCAACCAGGCAACAAGATCAAGGATGTCGACTATGCAGAGCCTAACATAAGTCGGCCGTGCAAAAAGCAACTCGGCACGGCGCACGCGCCACTTTTGCAGAGCCTTACCCTTTGTTCAACACAAAGCAAGCCTGTTTCTACAATACGATGAGCACCTCAACATATCCAACCCACAGCTGTGCGAGGGGGTCGGTTGTACTACTCCGTTGCAGAGGGTCACATCGTAAAAAGTCTCTCGGTGTTAACCTGACTCACCGGCTTTTGCACAACCAGTGTATCAGCCTTTTCTAACGTAGCACTTGTACAGCATGACTGTACTAGCTCTGCACAAGTTTTGACACACCATCATTGCTTGCTCAAGGTATGTATTAGTGCTGTACTAGCTTTTGATAGCGCACAAGGTCTGTATTGGTGGTGGAGTAGTGTTTGATACACCACTCACCCGTGTGTTGGTGGTGTATTAGTTGTGTATCAGTAAGAAAAAAAATCATTTTTTATTCGCCAGCAAAAGACCGGATTTTGCGAATTTTGAAGATTCAAATTCCAGCTTTTCATCGTCACTTAACTAAGGTATATATTTAGCTAATGGCACAGATGTATAAAAAAACAGAAGCAATGGAGCAGCGGTATAAAGGGGAGGGTGCGTTTCAGGTTGTTAGGTGGATTGGGAAATGAGTTTGGAAAATCACGGGTTCAAATCCTGGGGGTGGTCTTCTTTTTCTATTTTCATTTTTTTACCCTCTGATACACCACTGATGCAGACGTGGTGTGACAATACAACGTTAGCCGTGCACAAGTTCTCTTCCACAGGTGGTGTACCAGGCGGTGTACTAGCTTTGCACAGCGATAGTTTTTACGATGTGGGTGTGTCAACGTCATGTAAGGATGCGAGTCTGTCATATCGCTTGTTGATCCCAGACCTCATACAAAGCCTGTTGAAGAAGCTGGCAAGGTCCTGATTGTCAACTCATTCTGATTCCCACCAACATCCCACGCCGCTCAGCGCCTGGCTGCTTTCTGAAAGATACGCTCAGGAAAGAACGGTTCTCCATGCAAGCTTGAGAGTCGTGCCTGTGAGCGTGCGTGAGTATATGAGTGTAACCCTGTGTGTGTGGTAACGGTGGGCTCTGTCAAATCGGGAATGAACACTTTGTGTCCTCGATACTACGCTGTGCTGTGTTCGAAGGAGAAGCTTCCAAAAGTTGGCACCTTTGAATTCGAACTGTCCCACCTTTCGAAGTTCTAGCCTTGGATTTGTATTCTTTACTCTGCGCCTAAGCTTCGCTATTCGACGGAGAATACAAAAAAAAAAAAAAAAAAAAGTTGAAACACTCACACTCACACACTTGCAACCTGCACCACACACGCTTAAGTGAACCAAAGTTGAACTTGAACACACGCATCACCTTGGCTCGCTTACTTTTGCTTTGCTTGCAAGGGGCAAAGTGACAGACAACACCCTTTCGACGAGACTTGGAAATCGCGATAAATCGCGCCCTTGCACATTTGACGCCCGCTGGAAGGCTTTGAGACGTCAGCCTTGCTGGACTTGTGTGTGTGATTGTGATTGTCTCGCTCGTTGCTTTGCGTGTGCGTGTGTGTGTGCGTGTGTGTGGCCTGCGTGCAGCGTGCGTGCGCATCGCGGTCCAACGCTCGCTCGCTAGCTCGACTGTCTCAGTCCTCAGCCATTCAGCCAGCCATTCAGCCAGCCAGCCAGCCAGCCAGCCAGCCAGGGCTACGCACCTCACAGCACCGCTTGGACCTTCCAACATTTCCATGCTGTTTCTAGTCGTCTCCAATCCACAATAGTCTTGCTTGCACCTGCATCCACCTCCATCATCCGACCTCGCACAACAACCTCGACTTCATACACCCTCCCTCGGCAGCTTGTCATCGCTGCACACACCTAATCATCACAGAAGGCTTTTCACACCTAGCTGTGCCATCGCCATCCTCATTACGACTCGCACGGACACTCCCTCTGAGCACGCTTCATCGCCTTGATCATCACCTGATCGTGTCGACCTTGTCATCAGCACATCTGGCTCTATCGGACATTTCGGTGACGTGAAGAGACGCGCTGCTTCCCTTTCTCTCCACCAATCGAAGACATTACTCAGACTAGGACTCGCTCAACATGAACGGCGGTTCTCCCACCCACGACGTCGACGCCTCGGCGCCAGCACACACCAACAATGCCGCCTCCGCTATCGCTGCTGGACGGAAGAAGTTGACCGGCTACGTCGGTTTCGCCAACCTCCCCAACCAGGTGCACCGAAAGAGCGTCCGCAAGGGCTTCAACTTTACCGCCATGGTCGTCGGAGAGTCGGGTCTTGGCAAGTCGACTCTGATCAACACGCTTTTCAACACTACCCTCTACCAGCGCAAGGAGGTGCCACCTCCGCACCAGGAGCGACCAAAGACGGTTGCCATCGAGTCTATCAGCTCTGGTTCGTATCCAACCAAATCTGTTATGTGCTCTCATTGAGCTTCCCGCACTGACATGGCATCCCTCCTCTCTTTTTTGATGAATACAGATATCGAGGAGAACGGTGTTCGCTTGAGACTCAACGTGGTCGACACTCCCGGTTTCGGAGACTACATCAACAACGATGAGAGGTAAGTGCCGCGATCTGCTGCATCAGCGCACTTTCGTATACTGTTATCTCTGCCGAGCCTCGCACTGACAAAACATTCGACTCTCAAATCTGACAATGACCGACGTCGACCACAGCTGGAAGCCCATCGTTGAGAACATCGAATCTCGTTTTGACAACTATCTCGAGCAGGAGAACCGTGTGAACCGCAACAAGCTCCAGGACAACCGCGTCCACGCCTGCATCTACTTTGTTCAGCCCACCGGTCACAGGTAAGTATTCCGACGACGGAACGAGGCTGTCCATATCAGCTCTGAGTGCAGTCAGCTCAAAGCGCAGTCCTGCTAACACCCACCCTTGCTTCCACTCCGCTGCGCTCGACCCACACAGTCTGCGCCCCATCGACATCGAATTCATGCGACGATTGCACCAGAAGGTCAACCTTATCCCCGTCATTGCCAAGTCGGACACGCTCACCGACGAGGAGATCGCACAGTTCAAGCAGAGGATCCTCAACGACATTGCACACCACCAGATCGAGATCTTCCACGCACCCATCTACGAGAACGAGGACGAGGAGACGCTTCTTGAGATCCAGGAGATCTCGAGCAAGGTGCCCTTCGCCGTGGTTGGATCCAACACCGAGATCGACACTCCTGATGGACGACGCGTTCGTGGCCGAGCCTACCCATGGGGCGTGATTGAAGTGGACAACGAGGAGCACTGCGACTTTGTCAAGCTGCGACAGATGCTCATTCACACGCACATGGAGGAGCTCAAGGAGCACACAAACGGAGTTTTGTACGAAAAGTACCGAAGCGAAAAGCTGGTGGCCATGGGCGTAACACAGGACCACTCGGTGTTCAAGGAGGTGAACCCAGCAGCCAAAATGGCCGAGGAGCGCGCCATCCACGAGGCAAGGTTGAGGAAGATGGAGAACGAGATGAAGCTCGTCTTCCAGCAAAAGGTGGCCGAGAAGGAGGCCAAGCTCAAGCAGAGCGAAGAGGAGCTGTATGCGCGCCACCGCGAGATGCGCGATGCATTGGAGAAGCAGAGGCAAGAGCTCGAAGACAAGCGTCGCAGGCTCGAGAGCGGCCGTCCGCTTACGCCTGAAAAGGTGTCGCAGGCGACCAAGAAGAAGGGCTTCTCGCTGCGAAACTAAGGTAGCAGAGTAGTGTTAGATGCCTGCGCGAAAAGAAAAGGTCGATTGGGCATCGCTGCTCTGGCGCTTGCTTTGAGGCGAAAGCGAGTCCGAGCAGCGTTTTGATCATGCTTTTTTTTGGCTCGGAAAGAGAAGCCAGGGGCGACGGGCAGCCACTCATACCTCAAACAGCAGCCTGCTGTCAAATGGCTCATCAACATTTGGCATTCTCTTGCTTTCAAAGTCTCTTTCCGTTTCACGTCAAGCCGCCCATTTGGTCACTGCTTTGCCTCTTGTTCCTCAACACTGCGCGTATGTTCCTTTTAGCCAGCTTTGCCCGTAAGTCACAATTCTTCTCTTTTGCAATATTAGCGACGATTCTTCCATATGAACTTTAACCATGAGCTTTTGTGGCGAGATTTTTCAAAAAGAGCGAGTTTGATAGACGTCGGGTCATTCGTTCCTGGCCCACTCGAGGCAGTTAAGCTTGTCTTTTGTTTTTGAGTTGAGGTGGGCATCGACTGGGGGTAGAATGTGTCAGAACGGTGTTCCGAGTCTATTTGGCCGGAGCTGATCAAGTCGTCGGATAGACCCGAATCTTCTTGACAGCTCATGGGGAGATGGGTAAAGTGAATGACTACTGCTGAGCTGAGCTGACTTGGCCATCTCAAAGCCTCGCATGCGAGAACTTCGGCTCTTCCGTCTCTTGCTGCGCTCAGATCAGGTCCAAGACAGCTTTTACGAGACATAGACATGAACTTGCCTGATCTAATGTGGTCCGGGAGGCTCAAGCATTGGGAACACCTTCCTTCCTTCCTTCTTTCCTTCCCTCATCCATCATCGACACCTTCTTCGATCGATCGGATCATACCGACAGAGCGATATCATAGCATGATGCGGTTTAGTCGTCTTGCGATAAACAGTGCTCTTTACGCCGTCGCTCTGCTCTCATCACAGGTGAATGGCGTGCCCAGCTTCTTTCGTCGGGAAGTATCGAGCACACCGACCTCACATCCACCATCCGGATCTAGTGGGATCGACACGTTGAATCTCACTTCATCGGAACGAATTGCGCTGTTCGGCGGTGCAGGTAAGCTCCCTTGTTGGACATCAGTTTCTCTCGACCCCGTGCTAACGTCACCCTTTCGGCTTCAGGACTCGCGGAAGGCCACGCGTCCCAGCAGTGCTACTCTCTCATTTACGATCAAGTCAAGGCTGGATGTGCACGCGACTCTGATATGCACCCAAGTGAGCGCATGCTTGGTGAGTTCAACGACTTGCTCATCCGGTCTGGAGCTCAGATGGGAATGCAGAGCTGACCTCTCATGACTGTTGTCTTAGCCTCAGCCCTTTTGACCATCTGTGACTTGCGAGCATCTAACCAAAGCATTCCATGGGAGTGCGAAGCTGCTCAGAATTCTGCAGATGTATTCAGAACAGAAGAAGCAACGCTAGGCTCTTGTGTCGAGTATGTCCGCAGTCCCCTCCCCGTTCATGTCGATAAGCGTAGTGTAGACTTACATTTCTCCGTTTGCTTCATGATAAGGGCATTATCGAGGAGCAACCGATACTGGTCTAGCTATTCAGGTTATCTACGAGAGATTCCTCAGATGTGCTTTGCTATGCAGCGCTGGAAAGACACAGGTATGTCTCAAGCTCAATGGTGAACTGCCAGCTTGATCTGAAATCACGTTCGATCGCTGACCAAGACCTCCATCTCCTCTCACGGTAGACCGCGCGAGGGATCTCTACAAGGCAGCAACCCATGAGAAGATTGCTCTCTTGCGCTTCTGGCGCCAGAATGTACAAGATGCCGCCGAAGCGAGTAACGCAGATCGACTCGAACGACAAGAATGGCTTCGGGAACTGTCTTTGTTCAAGGCAAACATGCAGCTCGATCTGCAGGTGAATGAAGACCTCGCCAAACTATAGGCTGTTTCGTGTCGAGCCTCAATCTGACAGGGCTTGTCCTTTCTCTCTCTCGCCAACATGATTAGACTATCCTCTCTGACTTTACAGCGTCTCTGGAGAGGCGCGACGAAAGCGAAAAGGATATCGTCGATCTCGCCCAAAGCATCAAGGCAAGTCAAGCACACGCTCCTCACAGGGAGGCTGTTGAACTCTCACTGATCCCCAAGATCTCGTTTGGATGCAACAGCCTATACTCACTCAAGCTGCTGAAGCCTTAATCAGGGCTTTGGAAGATGCCACTTTGCAGCTTTCGGAAACGCTATCGCTTCAGGTGAGATTGCTGCCATCATAAACCTCCCCTACACAGATGAAGCAGAGCAAGTTGCTGACTGCTATAACTCACCAAAGATGTCCGCTTATCTCGAGAATATCATGGCGGAACACAGTCAGAATATCGAGCAAGCAGTCCATCATCACCTCAGTACAGCTTCGGAGGTACTGGAAACACGACTCGTGGCATCCATCAACGCCGTAAATCAACAAGCCTTCCTTCTACAGATGCATACAGATGCTCTCCAACTTGCATTGCAAAATCAACACGGACTCGTCTCTGTGTTGGTCTCGGCATCCGACGAGATGCTCCATCGTCAACAAGCTCATGATGAGCAGCTCAGCACCGAGATCGATGCGCTCCGTCAGCTTCAGTCCGGCTTCCAGAGCATCGAGCAGGACATGAATGCGACGTACGCCAATATTGGATCGCTCCTTCTTTCTCATGGGTCCAGGTGGTCGATCTGGAACGAAGCACTCTTTTCCATTGAGCGGTTGTTTGTAGAGCTCACTCATGGATTCTTCTCCGGAGCGAATCTGAACCACTGTGAGCACGCCTTGAGCTCGAGCTCGAAAGATCATCCAAGAACACTTGATTGGCTGACATCCACTTCATGAGCCCAGTCTTGGTACTGCGATGCCTTCACTGGCTACTACCAGCCCTACTCACAGGAACACTACTCCTTGCTAGGCTTCACAAGAACATCCTCGTCTTCTTCTACTCGCGCTCGATGGTAAGTCCCTCGTTTCAAAATCCTTACCGGCGGTTCAACACAAGGAACACTGACACCATCCATATCTCTTACCCCACACTTCAGTCCTGGATACGCGGCCAGTCAGAAGCAAAGGAGACGACCGACAGAGCACCGGATCTCGAGCCGAGTATGTCTGATTCGTGGTTTGACATGACAACCCCTCCTTTCCCTTCTTATCGTACCGAGATCGCGGCTCGCAACGCCATCCCTTACGAAACGCGCAAGAAAGGACAAGGACGAGCTACGGTGCGTTGTCATCGAATTCATTGCCCTTCTCGAAACGATTTTGTATGACGTCGACGCGGGTCACGACTGTAATGAAGGTGTTCTTGGTTGAATGCAAGCAAGCAGAGTGAGCTTCATGATTGCGGCGAGCTAATGTTACAGGGTGTGCCAAAGACACGCAGGAAAAGAGAGAGAAAGAGGGGTTTGTTGATCATGTCGAGCTGATGCGGTGGTATGCTGGTGAAGCAGCCTCGTATTCTCGTACAAAAAGGCGATGTTTCTCCTTTGCAATGTATCTGTTGATTTGTTTGTTGTAGCGTGGAAAGGGGGAAAGTCAGCGACATGGTTGCCGGTGTCGAGTCTGGTTTTTTTCTTGGGGGCTGATACTTACGACAAGAATTCGGCCAGATGTTCCTTGAGCAATCCAATCGATTCTGCATCCATACTGGTATGAACGATAATCATGGGAAGATTGACAAACAACCTTAACAAATGTTCGGCTCCATACACATCACTCGGCTCCATATCTCCACCCATACTACCATTCCCACTCCTCGCATTACCTACATCACCATCTCCCATCTTGGGACCATTCTTCTTCCTATACTCTACGTACTGTGCCCTTTCGAACCTGTACAGCAGATTTTGACCCAACGATCGGTCAAAGTACAACTTGAGCCCTTTGAGAACTTCTTCTACCACCTGGGGCGATCGACTCTTCCCTCCTCCTCCTGCTGTTGCTGCTGCTTTTGAGGAAGAGAGGTAGTATGCCTTGTAATCGTCCAGGATGGTCTTGACACAGGGTTTGCGTGGAAGAGGTACAAGTTCACCCTTCTTGGTAATGTTTTCCCAATCGTCGACCAGTTGCAACTTCAATTCATCCGGTAGGGAGATTTTCACCTCTGGTCGTTTGAGAAAGTCTTCCTCGGTTTCCACCGTTTCGGCTTTACTCCTCTTGCCTCTACTTCCACCACCACCACTGCCAGTTTTGGACGTGTTGGAATGATGTGCATCGCTATCCCTTGCTCTCTTTGTGCCACTTGCACCTCCCGTCGCTGCACCGGATTTTTCCGTGGATGCAGAATTGGAAGAGGAAGATGTGAGGGAACCGGACTTGGCAGCTTCTTCCAAAGTGGCTTTGCGCGCCAAGTTCTCATCGTTGTACTTGAGCAATCGAGTTTCGGGCACCCATTCATCCCAAGTCTTCTTCCAACCGTCATAGTGGACGAGATAGTGCGGACCAACTTGACCGGTAACATTGTCCTCGCCGGTCCATTTCTCGGCCTTGCGGATTTTGGCAGAGTAGATGAGTGGACCGTGGAAACAGAGCACTTTCTCGTTGTCGCTGTACAACATGCTGCGTTCGTATGTCTAGTGGTGTCGGTGCCAAGATGAAGAGTGAAACCGTTGCAATCGAACAAATTTGACCTGTGGGCAAGTCGATGCGATAGATTTGACGTCGCAAGGAGGACGAAAGGGGTGAAGGTGTAGTCTGACCGTATTGGAGCAAAGAGGATGTTGGTAAGGTCCGTGACAGAGTGTGTGAGTTGAAAGGTCGGACCCTTGACACTCTGGAAGATCGTGGTTGGCGAGAAAACGTTGGATGTGCGTCGCGACACTTGACACACACAGAGACCTTTGTGAGGGCGCGCCGTGGAGGTCTCCGCGGTCCATCCGTACGACAGCCTCGCATTTTCAGGATAAGGGTGTTAGAACGAACAAGTGCTACAAAAGCCACTTTCGAAAAATTATCAAAGAGAAGCATCCTCTGGACAACAGTGTTTTGGCGTGTGAAAGTGTCGAGCGGACGGCGAATTAGGATTGGCTAGGGTCTCCCTAAAACCTGTCAAATCTTGTTGGCCCGCAAGCTGTCGAGCCTCGTTGGAGGAGAGCTGGTGATTGGCACGGCAAGCGTGGTTTACGGGTCTCGAGCCATTTTCTGCAAAGTTGGCAGCTTGAGCAGAAAGGAGCCCCGGCCTTGACTTGTCGATGAGGCTATAGTACACGGCTGTCACAGATTAGCAACGGTGAATTATTGTATATGCAAGAGAGATTGTGACTTGTCTTGTGTTTGGACAGGAACCCGACCACTGGTTGGCATTGCCGGATTTGAGGGGGGTTCCTTGAACGGTTAGTGTGACCCAAGGCGAAATGGTGAAAGACCGATTGGGGGTCAAAGTGGCAGATTGTCTTGTGCCGCAGGTCCAGCTCGGAGCCCTTTGCATTAGAGTAGATCTGGTCTCGAGTTGGCGAATCATGAAGAAAGCATGTTCTGTATATGCATGCAAACCTTTTTTTTTTTTTTTTTTTTTTTTTTTTTTTTTTTTTTTTTTTTTTTCCTCTTTTCTCTTTTCTGGAATGCCGGAAGAGAGATTACAGGTAACTGTACAGGTTTGACATTGATCTGACTTTGCAACACCTCGTTGTCTGTGTGTGTTGCTATTCACAGAGCGAGACTATAACGTTTCTCTGGATGAGCATCCTACATTCATCCACCTTTTTGGACTGAGGAAGCTAGAACGCGCACCAGACACGATCTAGAATGAGATTAGATGGGCACGGACCTACAACGATTACCGGGTTGCAGCCTTTATCGCGCGCAGATCAGGGGCGGGTGTTGGTGGCGGCTGGCGTCACACGAGCGGGGAGACAAGACAACACGCTGTGAAACCATGATTTGTTCAGACTCGCCTTGACAAGAGGAGTGTGCTGGTGGATGTGGCGGTCTCAAAAAAAAATCAAAACCAGCAGCTCGGATAGCGCCAAAAGTTTCGCCATTCCGCGATTGCCACCATGATGGATGTGTAGGGTTAGATTCAAGCACAGAGCCGCTCTCACCACTGATCGCCATGGGAACATTGGTACAACCGACACAGGATCAACTCAACTGAGAGTAGCATCGACTCGTGGGGCCAAGAGAGGGAGAATAGCATGAGCAAGCTTGGGATTTGAATGGATTCTTATGCGGGGGAGGTCTTGTGGTTGCTTGGCACGGGCAGGGCTGGGCGAGTTCTTGGCTTGCTGCTTTTTGCTTTCAGCGTTCTTTTTGGATTTATCGCTTATGATGGGTCTGACAGGAACAAGGCTCAGCTCTTATTGTGGAGGAGGACTCCTGGACGAATTCAAATGAAACAAATTCAACCCAAAAACAACAAGTGTGCAAAAGCCAACAACGTCACAAGTTGCGCATTGTCCAAGTGTCTACAAAGTCGCATGCGCCGCAAATCCAATTTTCTTTCTCTCTATCTTGACGGCTGAAAAGCTGCATTCTCTTTCCAAACTCCGCGCTTGGCTCCCAAGCTTTGAGCTTGTGAATCACTTCAACAGAGTAGACTCGCGCTGCGCGAGTGCGTAGTTTCTCTCTCTCTCTCTCTCTCTCTCTCTCTCTCTCTCTCTCTCTCTCTCTCTCTCTCTCTCTCTCTCTTTGGGTCTCCATCTTTCACTCCTGTCTCCATCACCTCTACCCAACGGTGGCGACGCATCTTCCTCTCATCCATACGAGTTCTCATCGCCCCACATCCTTTCACCTCTAGTCGATTCCATCCCATCATCCAAATCATCATCAACCATGTCCAGACTCGCAAGTGTCGAGATCGACACCCCCGCCAAAAAAGGCGAGACCAAAATCAGGCGCTCCTACAGGGCCCCCGACAAGCTCCTCGAGCGTCCCGCGGAAGGCATCAACACCATGGCCGATGTCTTCCTCAAGGCTCGTGAACGTATGTAGTCCCCCTTTTCTCCCAATCGCGTTCCAAAACTGTGCTGTCAATCGCAGAATCGTATCACTGACGCTTACCGCTTTTTTGCTCTTTGTGCATATTCTCAAACAGGCTTCCCAAACCGTCCCGTCATGGGATGGCGAGACGTGGTCCGAATGCACGACGAGCAGAAGGAGGTCACCAAGAAGGTCGAAGGCAAGGAAGTCAAGGAAATGAAGACTTGGCAGTTCTACGAACTCTCCAACTACAAGTACCTCACTTACAACGAGTTTGAGGAGCGCATTCAGCACGCTTCCAGCGGTCTCGTCAACCTCGGCCTTTCCAAGCAAACTCGTTTCAACATTTATGCCGCCACAGCGTAAGTGTCTCAAAGAAACCTGCACCAGCTTGAGCTTCCTGCAAACAAATCATACTGACTATTTTTTTTTTTTTCTTTTTCCTTCTCTCTTATGCCTTGCCCTTTCTACATTGCAGCATCAACTGGCAGAACATGGCTCACGCCTGTTTCCGTCAGGGCATCCCCTTCTGTACCGCCTACGAGACGCTCGGTGAGGAGGGTCTCCAGCACTCTCTCTCCGAGCCCGAGGTCGTCGGTGTCTTTACCAACGCAGAGCTTCTCCCCACCCTCGCCAACGTCATTGACAAGGCCGACACGGTCAAGTATGTCATCTACGACGGCAAGCCCGACCAAAACCACCTCAACAAGGTTCGCGACGTACTCGAGTCGCGCCAAGGTAAGATCCTCACCATCGAGGAGCTCTGGAACGAAGGCAAGGCCAACCCCGCCGAGGCCCACCTCCCCACCCGCGACGACGTTGCCTGCATCATGTACACTTCCGGTTCCACTGGTGCTCCCAAGGGTGTCATTCTCACCCACGGCAACCTCGTCGCCTCGATTGCCGCCGTCGAGCTTCACGTCGGTGATCTCCTCAAGCCCGATGACACTTTCCTCGCCTACCTGCCCCTCGCCCACATTCTCGAGTTCATCGTCGAATGCACCATGATCTACGTCGGCGTTACCATGGGTTACGGTAAGGTCAAGACCCTCACCCAGGCTTCGGTGCGCAACTGCGACGGTGACATCAAGGCTTTCAGACCCAGCATCATGATCGGTGTCCCCGCCGTCTGGGAGCTCATCCGCAAGGGTATCCTCTCCAAGGTCAACGCCGGTGGTTCGTTGAAGCAGAAGGTCTTCAACGGTGCCATGACCATCAAGAAGAACAAGCTGCCTCTCCTCACCTCGGTCGTCGAATCAGTTGTCTTCAAGGCCGTCAAGGACCAGACTGGTGGTCGTCTGCGCATTGCCCTCTCGGGTGGTGCTGCTCTGTCCAAGGAGACCCAGGAGTTTCTCAACAACGCCCTCGTGCTTTTGCTCCAGGGTTACGGTCTCACCGAATCGTGTGGTATGACTGCCATTCTCACCCCCGAGTTCTACTCGTACGGCCCCTCGGGTGGATGTGTGCCCGCTATCGAGATCAAGCTCCGCGACGTTCCCGATGCCGGCTACTTTGCCACCAACGACCCTCCTCAGGGTGAAGTGCTCATCCGCGGCCCTGCCGTCACCGCGGGATACTTTAAGCGCGACGACGTCAACAAGGAGTCGTTCGAAGACGGATGGTTCCTCACCGGTGACGTTGGTCAGTGGAACCCCAACGGAACCCTTTCCATCATTGACCGCAAGAAGAACCTCGTCAAGCTCTCCGGCGGTGAATACATTGCCATTGAACGTCTCGAGAGTGTCTACAAGTCCTCCAACCTCGTCTCCAACATTTGCGTCCATGCCAACTCGGACGCCAAACAGCCCATGGCCATCATCTTCCCACGAGAAGACAACCTCACCTCGGCCGCATCAAAAGTCGGCGCCAGTGGAGACCTCGAGGAGCTCTGCAACAACCGAGACGTAGCCAAGATGGTTATGGAAGACGTGAACCAGGTGGGCAAAAAGGCCGGATTCAAGAACCTCGAAATGCTCCAAACGGTCCTCCTCGTACCAGAGGAACTCGCCATGACCGCCGCACAGAAGCTCAGCCGAAAGGATATCATCAAGAAGTACGAGAGCGAGATCAAGCGTGTTTACATGTAAAAAGCGATCCAATCCTTCTTTTGTCGGCCATATCGAGACAATACCCGCCTTTCCTTTCCTTCCCCGCCCTCTTGATTTCCCCTCGAGACGTAGTCAAGCCCTCGACAATCTCGTTTTTTGTTTTGTTTGTTCCGTTTTTGTAACCACCGAAAGATCTTCGGGTGGAGATACCTCCTCTTTTTCGTAAGGCTATGATCTGTCAAGTTTTGTCTAGTTTTGGTACGAGGTGTGCAACACAGTTTTAGGATGAAGTTCTTTTTGTCGCTGTGGACGGAAAAGTTCACATGCTGGGACCAAAGGTTTATCGCCATCGACTGCAGGTTTGAGTCAAAAGCGGTGAGGAGGTGATTCTCTTCGAATCCAATCGTTGTGTAGCCATCTGGGTTGGATTCGAGATGGATTGGAACGCTTGAGCGTGACAAAAGAGAGATGTGTTCTGTTGTTAATAGTGAATTCGATGGTGACAACATGTGCGAAATTGCTCAAATTGATATGGGTGGTGTGTCAACCATGTGCCCATGTTTACTCCTTATCATGGTGCAAGTATGACAAGAATGCTTGTTCAAGTGGTCAGAATGTGCACACTTTTTAGGACTAAGGAACGGGGGTTCAAAATTGTCAAGCTCTTTTGCAAGGTTGCAAAAGTCACTATTTACTCATCTCCACTTTTCTCTTCGTCTTCGTCTTCGCTCTCGTCGTCGTCGTCGTCGTCAGATTCTTGACCCTGTGCAACAACCACCTCTTGCATGTTGACTTCCCTATCCGCTCCCAGATACGAATCGCAAACCAGCCAGATCTTCAACCTATCATGTCTACCTTGTGGAAGGTTGATCTCCAAATCCAAATCCAACGTCTTGCGAATCGTAACCTTCTTGATCGCCAGTAAATTCCTGGTACCTGGATCACCGATTACAATCCACCATTGAACCAGCTTCTTTTTCGGATAGAATAAACTCTTCACCACCTCCCCTCCTTCTCCTTCTTGATCATCCTCATCATCCTTCTCCAAATGAACCCGAATCGTGATACCATCCGAAGAGTTAATCTCATCCAAGGGGGTTTGGATGGTATAGCTCAACTCTACGTAAGGGAAAGAATTGACAAATTCCGCCACTGTTGCCAATTGCTTTTTATCCATCTGCAACAATTCATCCCGATCCTCCTCACCCAAATCCGCCAAGAGATCACCGAGTCCAAACACATCTTCAACTCCGCGTCTTCGACATCGCTCCACATGGTCCGCTGTGAAGAACGGCACCTGACGCAAGATCGAATCCTTATCCCAACACGCCTGCACCACCATCTGCGTCATCTCCATCGCCACAATCGCATTCAGATACGCATTGCTCGACATGACATCCACACATGCCGACAACAACGTCAACACCTTTTCCAAAACAACCCTCTGATCCGCCTCCAAATCCACCGGCAGATTCAACCTCGAAAAATGCGCCTGAAGCAGGATAAACACCTTGTGATACGGCGATACAAGGTCGAGTCGATCCAATTTCAACGGAAGTCGATCGTAGATCCGCCCAAGAATCACATCTTCATGCTGTCGAATCGGTAGATCTTCAAACTCGGCCGAAGATGAAACGATCTCGAGGATTCCGCCGAGTTTGGTCCGATGTTTGAGCGACATGTTGAACACGTCGATGGTGACGTAGCTGACGTTGTAGTAGCTTGCGATCATTCCTAGATTGAGCGGAGAGACGTCCATTTCGTCCTCGATGACGATGCATTTGCTGCTCTCCAAATCGGTCAAGGTGGATTCGACGAGCTCGGATAGGAAATCTCCAATGTGGGCCATGGTTTTGCCTTGACAGTTGTACGCCTGAGGATTCTGTTGAAGTCGACGATACATCAGCGTCCAGGTGAGAATGTCAACCGCAGCCTGCTTGTCATCGATCGTACCAGAGACGATTTCGGCGTTGAAGAAATCTTGTGCATAAAAGGGTAATCGTGATTCGATCGGTAGACCTTCCGCCAAAAACTTTTTGAAATACTCCTTGCGCGTAGCCTGGCACAAGAGCACAAGTCGAGACGTACCATTCTCATCAGCAACGGTACACCTACCAACCATCTGAAGCAGATCAGCAAGTGGATAATCCACATATCGATGCTCCCGACCTTGGTACGTCTGCAACGACATGATAAGCACCAAATGGGCCGTAAGCGGAATGCTCCACGCCATCTCCTTGCTCGCTACCACCACTCGAATCGCATCCGCCGAGAACAACCTCTCGACGATCCTTCGATCGTTTTTAGTCAATCCTTCGTGGTAGTAGGCAATCCCGCTTCCGAGCAATTCTCGCAACTCTCGATCCTGCACCCTCTGCAAATGCGGCTCCAAATCTTGCCTTTCGATGTTCAAAAACCTCTCCTCTCCCTGATCTTCGTCTCCACTATCAGCTGCCACATACGCCAACAGATCCTCCGCCGTCAACTTGGCCTGCTTCCTACTCGGCACAAACGCAATCACCGGCTGGTCGGGCGCATGCTCGATGATGGCCAAGTACGCCGGTTTCGCCATGGCGATCATCATGCTCGGGAAATGCGCGATGTTGAACGTCTGCAGATGCACCTCCATGGGGATCTGCCTTGCACTGGGCGAAAAGTTGAAGACGCTTCCACCGGGTGCACCCAGCCAATCGCCCACATCGCGAGCGTTGGCAAGCGGAACAGAGAGCGCGATCATTCGAGTCGGATTCTGAGTTTGAGCCGCAACGAAGCGCGCGCGGGAAGCAACGATCTCGTAGGTAGGTCCGACGCGATCGTCTCCGATCAGGTGGATCTCGTCAAAGATGTACAGAGACACGGATTGCACGTTTTTGCGTTGACGCCACCGACGCGAGAGAACGTCCCAGTGTTCAGCGGTGGAAACGACAAGGTCGGCCATCTCGAGAAGACGAAGATCGGCGCTAGTCTCGCCAGTAAGTCCGACGACTTCTTTGCCATCCTGGTAAGTGCCGAACTTGGCCTTCCACTCGGCAACACGCGGAACAACCATGGATTCGTACGGAACGATACAGACCGCTCGTCCTGCTTCCGGATCCTTCCAAAGCCGCAGCAGCGCCAGTTCTGCACAAACCGTCTTGCCGCTACCGGTAGGTGCGCCGATAAACACGGTATCATCACTGCCATACAGCGCGTGGAACGTCTGCGTCTGCACCTTGTTGAACTGCCCAAACGTCTTGCCGTACACCTGTTCCATGTCTCGATCGTTGAGTGCGGAAACAGGCTGGGGCTGCAACTCCAAGAGTGGCGTATGGGGCGGGAACTTTTCCGGCAAGATGAGATTCTTGAACGAGATCGGCAGTCGCACCTCGCTATGCAGCCATCGATCGCTCACGACGCTGATGTAGTAGTT
The DNA here is from genome assembly GCA_900323505.1 of Ustilago trichophora. Lineage (NCBI taxonomy): Eukaryota > Fungi > Basidiomycota > Ustilaginomycetes > Ustilaginales > Ustilaginaceae > Ustilago > Ustilago trichophora. Next base: position 413,810 of record OOIN01000021.1, on the reverse strand, counting down.
GGGCGGGATGGGCTCCGTCATCGGGATCGTAAACGTAACGGTATGCTCCTCTTCCGCATACTTGCGCAGCAGCAGGAACTGATCGTGGTAGTGCAGAATCTCGGCATCGACATCTTCCACCATGATCCAGAACGACTGTGCACCACCATGCACCTTTTCGTCCCACTGAAAGTCGGGTGTGATGGTAAGCTGAACGTGAAGCAACGATCGAGTGAGTGGTTGGAAGAAAGCCTGCAGTTCCAACTTTGGAAACTGATGAACCAACCTATGGACAAGTCTGCCCGCTTTAGGAATGCCGATAAGCTCTCCGATTTCATTTGGCTCCAAATCGCGCAGTCGATTCCAGGGGAACTCTTTGCGCTCCAAACGGCGAATCAGATCAGCCGGCACACCGCGGAACTGACGCAACGGCGTCATCGAACCCCACTGTCGCGATTCGACCATCTTGCACAGATCCAGAGCCATCCGGCTCAACCGGGCATAGCCGCGCTTGAGGCAGATCTCAAAGATGGCACGCAAGATTCGTCCCGCCGATTGCGTCACGTACACCATGTCGGCTGCGAGCACGTATCCGTCCAGCTTGAGCTGAGAGATCCACGATTGCAACAGCACGTTGACTTTGGCAATCGGATCATCGGCAGATTCCTTCACGGGCACAGGAACCCGTTCGAGCAGTCTGGCAACTTCGAGCTTTTCATCCTGTCGGACTACCTGGTGGCGGAACTCGTTGGAGAGGGCAAAGATGCGGAAGAGTTCGATGAGCCCAAGTTGAGGCTTGATCTGCTGATGGTAGGTCGCCATGCTGTCGTGGGTGATGTAGTAGTGCGATGCGATCCTGCCGAGCTCGTTCGAGGTAAAGTTGCCGGTCCGGCGCTCGTATCGAAGCAAACCACACTTTTCAAGCATCGCCGCTGCGGTGTGAATAATGTCGGCGCGCTTCTGCTCCAGGAAGGGGTCATCTTCGGCATAGTCGGCAGTGACACTGTACAGCGTAGGCGTTCGAAGCATGCGCACGTAGAGGTAGGTGTAACCCAACCATGCAACAGCTTCATCTCGGTTGCGAATGGTACCGAGCACGATCTCGGCATTGAGGTTGTCGGCGAGCTTCGAGACGAGCTGCGACTCGATGGGCAGTTGCTGGTTGAGCAAACTGAGGTAGTACTGCAGCTCCGAGTGGTTGGTGATGATGATACCTTCACCAAAGGTGTCGAACTGCGGTCGACCGGCACGTCCGAGCATTTGCAGCATGTCCTGAGGCGTAATCTCGCACCAACGGCCTTTCTCTGGATTGTAGATCTGCGTACCCTTGATGATGACGGTGTGCGCTGGGAGGTTGACACCCCATGCAAGGGTGGCGGTGGAGACGAGCACCTGCAGATGACCATCGGCAAAGAGTGCTTCGACCAGCTCGCGGTCGAGTCGCGACATTCCAGCGTGGTGAATACCGAATCCATACGGCATGACATCCTTGAGATCGCCATCGGTGACGTTGTCCAACTCGGATCGAAGCACCTCCTGGCTGGCGGGCGAAGGCGGCAGGAAGCGGTTGAGGGTATCCTTCTCCATGGCTCGGTCGCGGATGAACTTGGCCGTCTTGGCGGTCTCTTTGCGCGAGTGGACAAAGATGAGGACCTGATTCTTGCCAGCTTGGTCGAGCGTCTTTTCGTAGGTGACCTCGTTCATGACGAGCAGACGCTTGATGGCCTTCTTCTCGGTGATACCGACGTACTCCTGCTTGAGTGGGCATGGTCGGTAGTTGCTTTCAAAGTAAAAGAGACCGGATTTGGGGTTGACGCGGAGGAAGGTGGCGACATCCTGGTAGTTGGGAAGGGTTGCAGAGAGTCCGACGAGACGGACGGGGTCGTTCATCTGTTCCATGCGACGGATGGTGCGTGAGATGATGGCTTCCAGGACGGGTCCACGGTCGTCGTGCAGCAAGTGGATCTCGTCGACGATGACAAGACGAACCAAGTTGGTGTAGGAAGTGTCGGTGCTCTTGCGGCTGATGACGTCCCACTTTTCGGGTGTTGTGACGATGATCTGGGTCTCAGCGATCTGAGCCTTGGTCAACTGGCTGTCTCCTGTGAGCTCGTTGACGGTGATGCCGTAGGACTGGAGACGATCGCGAAAGTTGCCCGCCTGCTCAGAGACGAGCGCCTTCATGGGAGCCACATAGACGATCTTGAACGCGTTGAGATCGATCTCGCCCGTCTCGTCATCTCGCCACTTGCCAATCTCGTTGAGAATGGCCAACATGGCCACGTTGGTCTTACCGGCACCGGTGGGGGCACACAGCAGCATAGGTTCGTCGGATGCAAATGCGACAGGGTAGCAGCGAGACTGGACAGGGTTGAGGGATGTGGCACCGGGGAAAGCGGCTTGAGCCCATTGTGGCAGATTTGCGATTGGTACAAGCTCGCCTTCGCCGACGGTCCTCTTGACGGGAGGAGGGATGTGTATCTCCTCGTAGCCCTTTTTGGTACGTTTGAAGCTTCCTTCGGGTAAACGGACATTTGCGTTGGTGTTGAGATGACCGCCCTGAGTGAAGGCCATGGCTTCGAGGTCGACGCCACGTCGTGGTTGAGCTGTGGAGCCTGGTGCAATGGTGGCGCGGGAAGTGAGACGCTTAGCTTTTCGTTTGGCGTCTTGGAGGTCGATAGGAGAGATTGCGTTGGCTGGCTTGCCGTTGGCAGCATCGCCTTGCAAAGCCTTGAGGATCCAAGCCACACCCTTTTCGCGCATGGCGACCTGAACATTGACCTTTTCGTCGTCATCTGCACGTGCCAGGCGAGTGCACCAAACGACGGGATCCCTGTTCTTGGTGAGGATCTGAACCAGCTCGAACTTGTCGTAGTCAAAGAGCTCCATGAGGCTGTTTTCGCAATCGCGGACGTCGGATTCGGCCGAGAGAATGTCAAAGGCGCTGTCGGCCTTTTCGCTTGCCTCGTGTGCATCAGGGTAATGTTGGGAGATCCGGCGTTGAATCCAGAATGCGTCAATGTCGCGTGGACTGACATGGTTAGGATCGCGTTGATTGGAGTGGGCGTTGGCAGTCGCCGAGGTGCTGGAGCCGATCATGAGCTCGTCTTGTGCATCAGCATCGACTTGTGCGTTCGAGGCAACGTCGTCTGCTTTGGTTTTGTGGGGGCCAGCTTCGTCGTCAGAAGCATCCGAGTCGTCGCTGCCATCGCGTACAACGTAGCCCACGCCATCCTGGTCACTCTCTTCTTCGTCGTCGTCAAAGAGAACAGCTACACCTGTTTGCTGGTCGATCTCGCCCATGTTTGCATCGACATTGGCATCAGCATTCTTCTGGTCCGGCTCGTCGTAGTCGGTGATCTTTTTGCTGAGGTTGGTGAGTTGGCCAAAAGTTTCGGTACTGAGGTTTCCCAGAATCTCTTCGATTTCCTTCTTCTTGTCGAGATCCTTGAGGTCATCATCCTTGAGAATCTCGAGGGTAGTGTCGGCAGCTGAGCGGACGACGTCCTGTGCCTGATCGCCAAGGGCGGTGTGAACGATGGTGAGGATGAGCTCGTAGATGTCTCTTGTCTCTGCGGTTGTTGGATGATAGCGAAGACCTTCGAGCTCTGTTGTAGCTTGGAGGATGTCGGCATATGCGGTTTGGTTTGAAAAGGTGGCGGCTTGTCGTTTGGGCTGTCTTTGGTTGAGTTGATCGTCTGCGTGTGCCTTTTTGCGCTTCTTGTCGAGATCTTTAACACCTTCCGACTTGACTGCTGCGCCCATGTCACGAACATGGATACGACCTGCTAGGGACTCTGCCTCGCCAGAAGGCTCATCTGGACGGCGATGTGAGCGATCGGCATTGATGACAAGAGAGGAGAGCGCCGAGTACTGGTAGCCAGAAAGGTCTGGCTTGTTGGGCGGCATGGTTGTGGTGCGAGTGGTGCTCCACGTGATGATCTGGCGGGCAGCAGAGAAGACCTAAGCTTGGGTCTGCGTGGTGTGGGCGACGTTACGAAAAAGTGGTATTGGATAGAGCCTTAGTTGAGCTGACTGCAAAGCATGAGGAGAGGATGTAGTCGGAGTGGGGGGTAGGTCGAAGTGAAGTGGAGTGCTGATTTGCTTGAAGCGTGTCGCTGAACCTGACCTTGTACAAACCGAGCTATACAGCTGCTAGGGGCGAGGATGAGTCGTTGCTACCGATATGTACAAGCCGAATGTCGTCTGTGAGGAAGGTAGTGACGATCGAGATTGGGGTCAAAGGGAAGAGAGATGATGTGAAGAAGGGATTACATAGATGGATGGAATTCTTCTCGAGAAATTTAAAGTTGACGCGCGCATTCGCCATCATTTGAATAACAAACAGTACCAAAAATGGAGCACCTCTGCTAATCTGGCTGGATGATGCACAAACAAAAGCTGAGTTGTCTTGTTTCTGAAAATTTTGGGCATTTTTCTTTTTTTTTTTTGACTGAGCTCGAGACGCGATGTTCAAAGGTTTTGCGTATGCCGAGCCAAAGCAGAGACTGTTGTCCTGACGCTTTGAGTTGAGATGCAGGGCCGACCGACATCCCAATCTACCATCCCTCCCATCATCCCTCCCATCATCCCTCCCATCATCCTTCTTTCAAGGCCTTGGCGCCATCCACTTGACACTCGCCCTCTTTCCTTCATCCTACACAGCACATAACATCCGAAGTTACGACCAGCTCTCACTTGCGCTCGGTCCACACTCACTACCACACTCAGTACCACCCTCGACTTGGTACAGACCCCAATCTACCCGTACAGGAGGCAGCCTCCTCTCTACTCACGCTCAAGTGCTCTGCAAAAACCAATCTCGTTTCCATCCATTCGGTCAAGTGTACGGGCTCCATTCAGCCCAGCAATTCTTCCGCTCCTTGCTCTCGCACGCCTACAACCTGCAGCTAGCAGTATGATACCCACAGCCGAGTCCGCCATTTCGGTCTAACTGCTTAGCTTCCGCTTGTCGCAACCGTATGCCTAGTTATAGCGCACATCCCTCTCCTTTACAGTCGCAGTCCACAGCTCCACCTGCACGAGCTCCGTCTCACAACGGCGGCGCATAGTCAGCCGCCCCCAACAACTTCAACATGATCAAGCCACCCACTATGGGCGTCTTTGCCCGCGACCCTCCTCCACCCGCCAGGGCCGGTGCATCCTCCTCCTCTTCTTCTTCTGCACCTGCACCATCCCCATCCACATCTCAACTTCAGACGCTACCGTCCGACCTTCCCACTGCTCCTGAACCTTCTTCTGTCGAGCCATCTCGCCCTTCTGCGCGTCCACCCACAACAGTATCGGATGACTTGCCATCGGATCCCACCAACCAAGATGATGAGGCAGCACAAGACGATGACGACCAAGGCACTGTCGACGAAGAAGCAGGTATCATCCGATGCATCTGTGGCTGTGATGATGACGACGGTTTCACCATCCAGTGCGACAGATGCCTTGTTTGGCAGCATTGCGCATGCTTTGGCATGTCTCAAGCCTCCGTCCCTGACGAGTATCTCTGCGAGCAGTGCGAACCTCGTCCTGTCGACGTCGCCTTTGCTCAAGCCCACCAGCAGAAGCGCAAGAACAACGAAGCCCGAAAAGCGCTTATGGATCGCAACCTCAAACGCCAAGCCCAGGCACTCGCATCCAACAACTTCAATCAAGCCTACCTCACACAAGAGCCAGTCTCGTCACCAACCTCTAGCACGCATCCTGCGTCCTCGGCGATACCTGCATCGGATCCATCGCTAGCACTGCAACCCAATGCCAATCTCGCCTCCTCCTCCTCCGCAGCTCGCTCCCGCAAACCTAGTCAGGCCCTCGATCTCTCCAATACCCAATTCATCGTTCCCGAGGTTCCCGCCAGCGCCGGTGCAGCACCAAAAGGCGGCAAACAGCGTAAAGGCCACAAAGGCTCTCGAAGAGGATACGACACACCTTCCTCCGTGTCCACTCCTGTAAGGGGCGTCTTCACCCCCGGCAGTTCTCATGAACGCATAGATGATCCATTCGACCTAGCAGAACAGCTCGAGGCCTGGCACGTCGAGTTCACCCCCATCGTCAACAACTTGGTCGCAGATCCCTCCATCGTCGAAATCCTCGCAGCTGCTATGCTCGATTGGGAGCAAGGCAGTCCACTCAAGGCCATCCCAGGGCCCAACGGTCGCCTCGTCGTCCCCACAGCTTCCAGCACAGGTCGCCATTTCTCCAACACAAAGCACGCCCTGGCCGAATCGCATCCTTCATCATCCTCTGCATCATCCCCATCCGCATCCTCACCACGCGCGCCAGCCTCTCCCAGCCTATACGACAACAACCCCATCGCCATCTCGGCCGTCGGTGATGAGTGTGTTCCCGTCGAGTTGACTGGACCCTCGCTTGCCGATCTTGCGTCTCGCACCTACGTCAAGCACATCTCTGAGTCGGCCTCTGCAGGTGTTTTCAGCAACGTCCTCTACGTCAACAATTCGGCCGACGAACCGCAGCGCGCATGGTGCGCATCGCGCGCCTTCTCGAGACCCGTCATGCATGGTCTCTTTGCCGATGGCTCCATTCCTGCCGGTGCCTTCATCTCAGAGTTGCGCGGCGAGCTCTACAGTGCCAGCGCCTATCGCAACAACCCCATCAACCAGTACGCTGCACTCGGTGCCACCAAGCCACATGTCCACCTTCTTCCACCTCCGCTCAACTTGGCCATCGACGCCCGAAGGTACGGCAACGAGGCTCGCTTTGCCCGCTTCAGTTGCCATCCCAACGCCGTCCTTCGTCCCATCCTCTTCCATCCCAACGGCCAGCCATCTGTTCGCTCTCGTACCAGCTCCAGAGCCCAATCGCCTGCTCCTGCCCTGACGCCTCTGACATCAGCATCTCGAAATCAGAGGTACGCCGACACGCCGCCCGTCGAGAGTCGCTCCGAGGAGCCACAGCTCTTCTTTGGCATCTTTGCTCTGACCGACATTCCTCGCACCCACGAGATCACACTAGGTTGGGAATGGGATGACGCGCACATCGTTCATTTCTTGCCAGAACTGGTGCAGAACCCTTACCTCGAGTCTCGCGACGGCGATGTCGACGCAGACAAGCACACAGCCAACATGGTGGCTTTGGCAGAGAAAGGCGAGTTTCCCTACGCCGACACCGAGTTCTCGGTCAAGATGAGCACCGTATCTGCTGCTTTGCTAGGCTCGGTACTCTGTGCCTGCATTGGCTCGGCAGCTCCACCAGGAGGCGGAGGAGGTGCCAGCGCCAACAACGGTCGCAAGCAGGATTGCGCGGTAGCACAGATGCTACGCGTGGGTAACGGCATGTCGCTCCTCAACGTCACTATGCCCGGAAAGAACAACCGTAGAGCCAAGTTGCCCGACTTTTCTCCGCTCGTTGGTATCCGAAGACACTGGAGACCCTTCAGTCGTCCACCGACACCAGAGACCTCTATCAAGGATGAAGCCTCTCCTACTGATGCAGCGGCGCTTGATGCTCTAACAGCTGAAGGCGACGTCGAGACGATGCAATTGCTAGGCGACGTCGACGAGGATGGCGAGATTGGATGTGGCGGCAACGAAGCAGCTCCAATGCGAAGCAAGATTCGTCGTGGAGACACAGCCAAGAACGATCGCATGGACATTGATGGGGAAGATCAAGACATCGAGTCTGCCGCATCTGATCTGGATGATGCGGATGACACACGATCGATTGCGTCCTCGCTCACAGATCCCCTCTCCGGCCTCAGCGAGAACGAGACGCTCAGCGAGGACGAGGATGAGGACCTCATGGATGCTTTGCGTGCAGCCGACGGAGCCCAAGCTCTTCCTCGACCTAGCAAAGGAGGCGAAGCAAGCGCAGTAGATTCCGAGCTCTCGGGTCTCTTCCTATTGCCTCCTAAGAAGCGATCCATGCGTACCCGCATCAAGGCCACCGCGGCACCTTCTGACGATGAGGATGCCGAGGACAACGACGCCACCGACAAGGATGACGAGGATGACCAGGTCAAAGCAGCAAAGGGTCGACGATCTACCGACTCCGGCGGCAAAGCCAAGGTCGGTGCGAAACGCAAAGGCAAGCTCGACACTGGGCGTACATCCCTCGACTTTTCTTCGGACGAAGACACTGGCTACGACGAGTATGCTGCGACGACTCCGATCAAGAAGCGCAGAAAATCCGGCAACATTGCGGATCCCAGCTCGCCACTCTCTTCCGTTCCGTCGCCAGACTCGGCCGATTCGAGCCTCAGTCCCCCACCGCCAGTGCCACGCCTTTCGGCCAAGCATCGCCTCGAGAATGACAGACGCACCTCGGATGTGGAGCTATCCAAGAAGGAGCGTGCTGCCAAACGTGCTCGCGACCGCAATGCCAGAGCCAGCGAATCGCGCCCCAAAGAGTCGGCCTCGAAGCGTCGCAAGCGTGAAGAGGCGCGCATTCACCGCAATGCCATTCTCGACCTTGGCGATACCGAGTCCAGCGAGGATGATCTATCGGAAGACGATGCGGATGAAACCAGCAAGGAACGTCCCGACGAAGACGCAGACGTCACCATGGAAGATGCTGGCAGTGGCGCCTCCACACCACGTGCTTCGAAGAAGGAGGAGGAGCAGGATACCAGCGAGGCTAACGTACCTCGAAAGACGAAGAAGGAGAGGCCTTCCACCCCGGCAGCGGTGGACGATCGCAAGTCTGCAAAGAAAGATACCCCAACCAAGGCGAAGAAGGTGCGACGCATCCTGTCGGATTCCGAACCGAGCAGCGACGAAGAAGGTGCTGTGCCTCCAGCCTCGGCATCCAACATCGCAAAGAGGGAAGAAGCTCCTCAGGCTCAGCCCGAATCTTCCGCGCCTGCACAAGCGGAACCTGAGCCGTTCAAAGCTGCTCCAGAGACCAGAGATCCCACGGCGGAGACTCCCAAGAGCGAGGACAGCAAAGCGCCAGCAGCAGAGTCGACGACGGCTGCAGCACCTCCAGCAGCGCCGGCACCCGCGCCCGAAGTCAAGAAAGAAGAGCCACGAGTCAAGCTTTCCTTGGCCGAATACAAGCGTCGCTTGGCAGAGCGTCGTGTCTCGGAGCAGCAGAGTGCCAACACCTCGGCTGCTCCCCTCACCCCTACTCTCGCCACTCCAACTTCCGAGGTCGCACCATCGCCTTCTGTCGAGAAGAGCGATCCCGTGCCGTCAGTCTCTGCTAGGGGATCCGAGCCGACTGTGACTTCGATCCCATCGGAAGCTGCTGGTGCTACTCCCATTGGCTCGGCACAGACATCGTCGAGCTCCACAGATGCTGCCGAGTCGGGCAAGACTTCTGCAGCGGTGCCGCGAGGCGTGTTGTTCACTTCAATCTCGGCACCGACGGCTATCCGCTCCGTCGAAATTCCGAAGTCGCCTTCGCCCGAACCTGTGGCCACTTTGTCGGCTCAGCAGCAGAGCGCGTCGGCGTCAGCAGCAGCAGCGAAGGACTCGAGCTCGGCGGAGGCAGCCACGTCTGCTACGTCTCAGGCGATGGAGTCTTCCGAGGCTGGCGCGGTCAGCATCGCCCCAGCAAGTGCCTCTTCGCCAACAGGAACAGCAACTGGTGCCGCAGCTGCAGGTGCTAGTGGCGCTGGTGCTGATACGCCTGCGCTGCTGATGCGACTCGAGACTCGCCGAGCCCGTGCTCCCTCGGTATCGCAGCAGCCAGCAGGTGCGGTCGACAACGTTGGGCAGCAAGCAAGCAGTTCTGGCAGCAGTGTGTCTGCAGCTGCCGATGGATTCGCCAAACCCCTTTCGACCAGTACAGGCATCGCAACTACGCCGACGGCCATCACATGGGGTTTTGCAACAACTTCAGTCGCGCCTCCTTCAGCTTCTACACCAGCGCGATCTCCGTCACTTGGGCCTACACGTGCTCCAGGCGGACGCATGCCTCCTTCTCCCTCGGGATCATCTTCGAGCGTTGGCAGCGGGTTCAACCCTCCCAAAGCTCCTCGTGCGTTTATGAGTCCTCCTGGGACCAACCTGCCTCCACCGGTTTCAGCCGTGTCTGCCAGTGCCAGTTCCAGCGCTGCACCGCTATCCAACTCTACAACCACTCCTTCACCAGCCATCACCTCCACCCCTGCGCGCATTGGTATTGCCGGAGTCGCAGCCGGCATTGGCAACACGCCTTCCACGGCCAGCTCCACCAGTTCCACCGCTTCCATCCCACGATACCCGGCACCCGGTTTGACATCCCCAACACCGACCACTACAGCTTTACCGTCCTATCCACCGCGCAATTTCGCAGGCGTACCAAAGGGTCCGGCGAGCATGCGCGATGGCGATCCTAGGGCGGAAGCGTGGGCGGAAGCACGCGAGGTTCGAGAATCTCGTAGCGGCGAGTATGCCTCACGTCATGGAGATTCGATCATGCGCGATGGTGGTGGAAGAGATATGGGCTGGGGGGATCGATCTCGCGCTGCCGCCGGTGGTGGGGTGGATCACGATCGAGAACCGTTACGTCCTGGAGGGTGGGGTAGGAGGGAAGTGCATCATCGTGATGCTTCACGAGATGGATATAGAGGTGCTGGGGAAGGACGATTTTTGGGTGGACGGGAAGAACCGTTACGAGATGGGTTCATTTCATCTGGTACGGGTGTTGCTGGTGAGACGTCTGGAGTCAATTCTGGTAATAACAATGGTGGTGGGGGGTTAGCTAGTCGGATAGATGTCCATCCACATCCGCAGTCGCATTTGCACTCTGGAGGGAGTTATGCAGGAGGGGTATATCGACGATCTTCTTCAAGTAGTGGTGAATATGAGGATTCCCAAGTGGGTTCTGGTTTGTACGAACGTACGACTGATGCTTACAATAGGGGGATTATTGTTCGTGGTAGAAGTTTGGGTCTTTGCACAAGTAATCCAAGTGGAGGTGGAAGGGAGGGTAGGGAGGGTAGGGGGGAATATATGCGAGAGAGGGAATACGATGAATCTGGTGCAAGAGGAGGATTTAGACAGGGTTGGAATGGTAGAGGAAGATCTCGTGTTAGAGGTAGAGGTGGGTGGAATGGTCGTTAGGTCGGGCTTGAATTCATTCTTTACCACCTCGAACATCATGTTGAATCAGTCTAGTACATGTATCGTTATTTATGGTCAGCCTAAATGCCTTGTGTTCTAAGAGGCGAAGCATCTTCCTCTCCTTCTACACATCTCACATGAACAATCACAAGCACAAAACTCATCCACAAGATAAGAAGCAAAAACCTGCACATTTGGCAGTCTTAATCTGTCTCTACTTGTACAACATACAAACCGAAACCGAGAGATACTGAAACGAAAACAGACAACATGGGGATAACTTTTACTCCAGTCATAAGCAAGCAAAAAGTCGTAGATCGCGAGGATGTTACTCTTCTTCGCTCAAATCCGAGCTTTCGTTTCCCTCTTCCTCTTCCCCTTGATCTTGTTCGTCTTCGCTAAGCTCGCTACTTTCATCCGAATCAGAATCAGAATCGTGGTTCTTTCTTCTCTTCTTACCCCTCTTTGCACCTTTGCCTGTCTTGCTGGCTTTAGCGCCGGTTGCTTTGCGCTTTGTCCCACCCACCGACGCTTTGATGCTAGCCATGCTGAACTTTGCCCCAGCCGCCGAAGCACCATTAGCTTTGGAAGGTTTGACTTTGAACTCTGACAACTGGCGTACAAGGTCCGCAGGAAGATACTGCCTTTCGTAGATCTCCCTTTGAACTTCTCTGCTCGGGAGCGGTTTGAAAATGTCCCCGGGCAAAGTGACTTTTCCGGGATACGATTCTATGGTCCACCCCTGTTGAGCAGCTCGTTTCTTGATAACGAGTTGGGAAAGCTCGGAGAGTGCGTAGAGGTTCTCGGATGCTCCTTGGGTTTCGGCATCGCGAACGCCTTTCACGCGAGTGGCGAGGTAGTAGAATAGAGAGACGTTGGAAGGGGAAGATAGGGAGTCGAGGAAGAATTCGATGTAGCGGATGAACTGGATAAGGTCTTCCTTTGTTTCGCGAGAGAAATCGGGATGATGCGCGAGGAGGTGGATGAGGCGTGGGAAGGAGACGTCGAGATATTTGAGCCGCTGATCCGGTTGAAGGCTGCGAGAGTTGCCTTGGCAATAACGGAGCACCATATTGCGGTTCTCGTCCTCGGGATCGTAGGCGGCTAAAAAGGCCATGGCGAGGAATCGGCTGTCGATTCGACGCGCCTGCAAGTATGTCAGCAGTTTGTGCAGGATTCGTGAGCGAACGTTGAACGACTCGTCTTGCACGGTGAACGCCAGATCGAGGTATTCTCGTCCAATGCAAGCATCGTAGGAAGGATGGCGGGCAAGCTTGAGAACACAGATGGCCGCTTGCAGGCGCATGCGCGACTTGGCCGGTGCAGGAGTATTGAGGGCTTTCGCCTCTCCTGCTCCTACCACTGCCCACAGCAATCGAAAGATGGGCTTGGCCATGTCTCCGGCACTATCCGTCTCTCCGAACGCCTCGCATCTCCTCGTGAGCACTTGAAGCGAAAGCAATTTGGCACGCAGCTCGTGGTCCACATTGGCGTCCTCGATCCAGTCCTCGCTTCCGTTGGCGTACGCCTTGGCCTTGCTTGCCGGCAGAGGCTTGAGCAAGATGTCCGACAGAATCGTACGGACCACGGTGCTGCTGACATTCTCTGAAGCATCGGGCGCATGCTTGAAGAATTGTGCCAAGCTGTACAGGATGGCTACCTGTCGCTCAGGCTTGGCCGCAGCAAGATGCTTGGCGAGCGAGTCGAGCACCTCTTCGAGTACGCCAAAGGCAGCGCTGCTGGAGACGGATGTGCCTGGTGTACCAGGCTTCTGCCCGACGGCCTTGCGTCCACCACGTGCTCCACCAGTGGCAACAATCGCCAGCAGCTTGGAAGCAAACTTGGCCTGCAGCGGAGTGCCCTTGAGAATCAGCTTAGCTAGACGTTCCACGGCCTTCTTGTCGAGCTGCACCTTTGAAGTGTTCCACTGCGCAATCGCTGCTAAGCCTTGCAAGCAGGTCTGCGTGAGCATTGCATTGGACTCTTCAAACAGCGCCTTGCACAGCTCTGGGACGTGCATTGCCAACATGGCCGGACATCGCTTCGCAATAAACTCGAGCAGCTCGTTGGCCGATGCGCGGTGTGTTTCGGCATCCGTTGCTTCGCTTGCGCCCTGCGACTGGGACTGAGAGGAAGAGCCTGCTTTCGCACGCTGCGATGCCGAAGTTGGATTGTGTGAAAGCTTGCGAATCAGCGTAGGCACCGACGACCTGTTCAAGATAAAGTAGGATCCGCTACGAATGAACACCGTCAAGGTATCGAGGATGCTGGCGTTGGCGTTCTCGACACGGCGGAGAGCGTCGTTTCTGCTCTTGACCGCCGTCTTGAGGTCGGTTTGCGGATCGAAGCAGGTGCGAATAAGACGGTAGATACGCGTATCGTTGAGCTTGGCAAACGCGTGCAGGTCGGTCTTTGCGCGCTCAGGGACGGCGAACAATCCAGCACATCGTCGGATACGATCCGCCATGGCAGTCTTGACCACGTTTGAGTCCTTGTCCGGTGCGACATCACCTCCGTTGTACTGTTCGCAGCAGTCTAGGAATCGATCCCACAGTGCTGGGCGGGCAAAGATGAGATTGCTGAGACGAAGCATGGCCTTGGTGGCTTCGGGCTCGAGATACTTCATGACAAGGAGAAGACGTTGGGTCCATGCTGCCTCATCTTCGTCGAGGTTGGCTGGAATGGGCAGTATGTACTTTTCGACAGTGGCTGCCACCAGCACCTGGAGATCGACTTGACCAGCATAGAGACAGTTGAAGACTTCCTGTGGGATCCAAGCAAACTGTTGAATGGCGGCAGGATCGTTGTTGTCAATTTCGGAATAAGCCATGTCAAAGAGCTTGCCGACTGCCTCGAGCGACTCTCTGCGAACAAGTGTCTTCTTATCCTTGCATCGATCGGCGAGCTTGAGCAGCACCGACTTTTCGACGTGGTGCAGGGCAGTCTCGTAGTCGAGCGAGCCGAGCATCTTTGCCGTGGCTGCACGTACACGCTCGTCTGGTTCGAGGAGCTTGTTCTCGAGGATAGGTGTCAGGTCGTGACGCAGTTCGGGATGGTGAACGAGGATGGGCTTGGTGGATTCGGCCCAGACAACACGCAAGCTGGACGACTTGTCATTGGCCCTGCCGAGCCAGGCGCGCCATGTACCGGGATACCTTCGTGCGAGATCACTGCTCTCGGCAGCGGTAGCCGATGGCTTTTCGGCAAACATCTGAGCAAGAACCTTGGTGGCGAGCACTCGGAGTTGGACGTCTTCTGCTTTGAGCTCTTCTTCCAGCTGCGGGATGACGTTGAGGAGAAGCGAGGGAACGACACGGTTGATCTGGACGATGAGGGAATGTGCGGTCTGCAAGCTTTCCAGGCGTTCATCCTGCTCCTCGTCCTGAGTGGCAGAGAGAATGACTTCGTTAAAGTACTGGGCGACGTTCTTCTGCAGACGATCCTTGGTGTTGGAGCACACTTCGACGGCGAGGCGGTGGGCAGCTGGGTTGTGTTTGATGGCCTTTGATGTAAAGTTGGCGAGGAGGAGATCGAGAACCTCGGAGGGGAGAGCGACACCTTCGTCAATGAGCTGAACGAGGACATCAGCCATGCAAATCTCGACGTTCTTGGACATGTCGGGACGCGCAAGGTCGAGGAAGCCCTTGAAGTATTCTGTCATGAGTTCGTCTGCATTTGCAAGGTCGCAGATGAGCGTGGCCGACTTGACGTTGCTGAGGTTCTCGAGGAGATAAAAGTATTCTGGATATTGTGGACCGTTGGGTTTTGAGAGACCGCCTTGAGGCATGGTGAGCTGATGAAGGAAGAACTGAAAGATGTCGCGAAGTTCTGAAGGGGTGAAAGGAGCGTTGGGTGCAAATAGACGAAGCATATCTGCCAGACAGCAGGCGACGTTGGCTTTGACTGCCTTGTCCTTGTGAAGCATGAGTGCGGGTGTGACGAGTTCTTTGCAAACGTCTTTGAGCGAATTGACGTCGACTGCATCCTGGTCCATCTCGCTGAGCTCTGTGCGAACATGTCGCACACGCTTGAGGAGCGCATCTGTGGAAGAACCCTTTTGGTAGAGCTTGCCTTTGAGTGAAAGACGGGCGAGTGCTTGCCTGCGCGTGGCTGGTGCGGCTGAAGAGGAGCCAGCTGTGGAGCTGGAGGTGGACGTTGCGGTCACCATGGTGTGGTATGCGGTCCTGTTATGGCGGCGAACGTGATGATGAGCACTGTGACAAGGCAGCTGGAAAGCAAACCGCAGCCTCTGGGTGCCGATGCTTTGTATGCTGAAACGCGCGGTCGGTTGGCTTGGGGTGTCCGGTTGCTCTGGGTGATGATGCAGGTGATATTCGAACTGTGGCTGTGTTGTAAGAGAGATGATCCTCTAGTGGTATCGAGTGCTGAGACAGAGGGGATTGATGTACTGTACAGTACAGAAGGAAGAGATAGCGAATGAAGCCGTGAAGGAGGCGGAGGCGCGTCTGTCTTTGGTGTGGAGCTGTGCGTTGCGTTGCGTTGCGTTGCGTTGCGTTGCGTTGCGCTGAAATCAGAAGAGCTCAGCCAGTCTGCCATTCTCTTTTGCCAAAAAGAAAGTGTTGGATTTCAACGCGTTGAGAATGCGCACTTTGGCAGTCTCTCTCTCTCAAACTCTCTTTCCCCTTTTGGCTCGCGTTAAGCAGAGACGCGTCGACCATCACACAGAAGCACAGGCTCACGCTTCGTTTGGGCGGGGTTTTTTGTGAAGGTTTCCAGATGTTAGCATCGAGAAGATCATTACAAAGAGGATCAACATCACGACACTGACAGTGAACTAGTCTGTTGAGCAAGCATCGCCATCTCCTCTTCCATCTCATTCAATGCCGTGCGCATCTCCCGTCCTGTGCGACCACCTTGATTCGACCTGCCAAACCCAATATCGAGTTCCTCGATCGACTGTGTTAGCAATTGCTTGGCCAGCTCCACTCGCATCTCTTCAGGTACGCTCGGCGGGTCTTTCAGGATCGACAGGATCTTTCCACCTTGAGCGCTTGTTTGCTCGACTGCAGCACGGCATACTGGAGCACTAGATGCGGTATTCGACTGCAGAGTTGCTTTCCCCGCCTCATCGCCTGCTTCACGCTGACCGAGACGATGTGCGTGGTCAAACTGTGCGAGCACCAGCTTGGCCAACGTCGCAATCGCAACAGCACGCGCCGGATGTCCCTTGGCGTAGATGGGTGTATTGGAAGCTTGCGTGCCTGCCACCACTAGCATCTGCATTCGCACCGCTTCGTCAAAGCAATACACTGCTGCCTCTGCATTTGATGCATCTGTTGGCTCCTGCGACAACATGAACGATCCCACCTCGATCAAGCACGTCGTTGCCAATCGAAGCAGCTGGAAGAGCGGTTGCCACGAAGGTGGGTACCTCTCCACCAGCACTCGAAGCACACATGCACACTGGCTCCATGCCGCCTCTGCCTCGCCCCGATCCAACAGTCGCGACGCTTGCTTGAGCACTTCCTTGGCCTGCTGTGTATCCTCCGCCACGTCTGATGACGTGACTGTGGCTACCGAATGGCACTTGTTGCACTTGGCCGGTCCTGTATGTGGTCCAGCGAACGCGCCTCCTTCTGCACTTGGTTGCGACTCGAAAGAGAGACCGTCGATCCAGCCGCCACATCGATGCGGGCACCACACCGCACGTCGAGGATCGATCCAATTGTTGGGCTGCGGCGGACGCACTCCAAATCCTTGGTACGACGACGACGACGCGGGCGATGCAACTCCTGGACCGTTGGCAGGTGCCAGCTTGGCATGACTCTTGCGACACAAGTCGCAGCGGCAGTCAAAGCAGTAGCGTTTCTTGAGATAGCTTCTTCGCTCTTGGTACGTGTCGGCGACGTCGACGTACGAGATGAGAAGCTCCTCACCCGGTTCAATCGCCCGCAGTGCCACGAGCTGCATGATCTTGTCTTCGCCATCGTTCCACTTTTGCTGTCCATGCTTGGCAGCACCCCCAAATGGAAACACGACCGCGGCGTTGGGCGTGCAAGCATGATTCACCATAGCCATGCTCGGGTGCATGCAAACGCCTAGCGGATTCAGATCGCTGTCGGTGAGCGTGAACGAGTTGCAAGAGAACTGACAGACGAGGTCCAGCAGTTCCGTAGCCGAGTCGATGCCGAGCGCCCGCAGTGCATCTCCTTGTGAAAAGCTAGGTTCGGGTTGCAGCATCTCGTCCATGTGAGCTTCGCCTTTCGAGACCGGTCCAAACGTGGCTGTTGCGCGTGCAGCCGCCGTGAGATACTGTGCAAGGTGAAGTGCCAGCTGTGCCTGCTGTTGGAGCTGTTCGGGAGCAAAGCGCTCGCGATGCGAGCAGAGTTCAAGAAGATCGGCGCCTTCACCTCTGGCCTTGTCCTTGCTACCACCAGCAACACGGCTGCGTGCCCAGATCCATCGAGCAAGCGCACGCATCATTGAGCTTGGCAAACGGATGCGATCGTGTTTGCCGGCTGAATCCGTCTTAGAGCTCTCGTTGCCGTCGCCGTCCTTTTCGTCTGTGCTGCCTTGGTCGCTGTCTCGGTCCTGAAGTTGACCAGCCGCAGCTGCAGCTGCTACCACCTCGTCATTGTCTTGGAACGAACCGATGCCAAATGGGGCACTGCCTCCCTGAGTCTTGGTGAAACGCCCGGCGAGGCGTTGATCCAGTTGACGTTGTTGCCGCAGAGCCGACTTGTAGGTGTGGAGCTGCTGCATGGCCTTGAGCGCCTTGCACTCGTCACGATGGGTGGGCCAGTCACGCCTCTGACATGCTGGCGAGCAGTAACGCACGACCTTGCAAGCAGAGCATCTTTGCAGCTTGCTGGCTGGTTGAGAGGCTGGAGGAGAATAGCAAGCCGAGCAGCGTTGCTCGAGCAGCGCTGTAGACAGAACAGCTACCTCGGGACGTACACGAAGCAACACATCACCTGGTCGACAGCTCGAGATGCCAGCTGCTGCCCATCCACCAGGAGCCGAGTAGGAGCTGGACAGAAGCTGAGAGTACGAGTAGGACATGGATCCTGAGAGCGAGCGGGATGCATTGGGAGGGGAGAAAGCGGAAGAGGAGCTGGATGTCGAGAAATCTGCGGGTGTAGGGCCATTTTTGGGCAGAGGTGCATAGAAGAGGGCGCGCTCACTCGAGTAAGCATCGAAGCGTAGCTCAAGATCCTGGATGTCGGGCAACCGCACTCGACTACCGGCGGCACCAGCCTCGGGTTTCTGTTTGGGTGGAAGCTGTTGTGAATCGGTGGGAGGTCGCTGGCTACCGATGCCACTGGGAGCCGCCGTCGCCCTTGAAGCCATTGCGATGGAAGCAGCTGGTCGATTGGAAGGGATAGGAAGAGCGCTGGATTGTGCTTGCGCTTGCGCTTGCGCTTGTGCTTGTGCTTGTGCTTGTGCACCAGATGGTGGCGCCGGAGGACCCATATGACCAGGTGTGGGCGAGTCGTGACCTTGGCGGGAAGTGTCCGAGTTTGAGGAAGCGGCGGTGAAAAGAGGATTGCGTCGAGCATCCCTTTGCGCTTTGAGGGCGGCGAAGGAGGATGCGGAAGCCATGGTAGAGGCGCGCGGATGGATGGATGGATGGATGGGTGGATGGGTGGATGGGTGGATGGATGGGTGGAGGAGAGCAATGGTGGTGTGGATGAAGTGTGTCGTGTGCAATTGCGAAAAGAGAGGTCGGAGTGCTTATCGAGCTGATACCGTTCGGTACACGGTAATTGGAGCTTGAAGCGTGCCACAGAAACAGACGCAAAAGGCGACAAAAGCAACTTTATGGATTTCCCGACAATCACGAATCTCGACGGGATCTTGGTGTGGCTTTTGATGCTGACAGTGAGAAGGCGAATCAAGTCTAACTGTTCCTCAATGCGTGTGCAGTACTGTATGCAGAGTCGCTCAGTCCATGTCGAACATGAATTTCGCCGAAGCCTCCCGACAATTTAGCCTTCTGAGTCCCGATCAGATCTGTTTAGCGAGCAATTTCCTGCCGATTTCGGAATTTTTGTGTCATCGTAGTCATTTACGCGACACGTCTGTCTCTGCATTCCGTAACAGAGAGACGCGTCGACACCTCAAAAATCAATTTACGCGAGAATGTGATTGTAGAGAGGATGCGAAGACTGATGTGATGAGGAGATTGGCACATTTGAGACGCGTTTGATGAGATTCCACTTGGTGATTGCGAGCCAACCTCACGACGCGTTTGAAAGTGTCAAGTCAAAAGCATCGCTCGATCGGTCGACTCTGTATATGTTGCAGAGAAAGGATATTGTTTGCAGTGGCGTAAATGAGCACAGAGCACAACAGCAAAGCAAAGCAGGGGAAGGGTCCGTTTTTCTCTTACGATCTTTTTGATCCATGCGTGCATGCTTTGTTCTTGACTCTTTTTGCTTCCGCATTGCCTTGCACATCTTCCATCTCGATCCTTGGTATCGACTTGGCACCATCATCCATCCATCCGTTCATCCGTTCATCCGTTCATCCACCTGCTTCATCTCTCTCTCATTGCTTTCTCTACATCATATTCCGGCTCCTTGCTCCATCTCACTACCACTCATATAGACAACATCTACCAACAGGGCAGCTCCTATCATACGCAGCCAGCACCCATCCATCTACTCATCCAGCGCTGCATCCGACATTCACTCTTTCCGGCACTGATTGCTCAATACCCGCTTCGCTTCTCCATTCACTCAGTCCTTCTCTGGTAGTCCCCATTCACCTCCTACAAGCGACCACATCTTAGTCCCGGCTCTCAACCTGTTCATGACCATCTGATCAACCCGACCACGAGCCAAGTAGACTGGCAGCATCACAGCTCACAGCCGGGCTTTCCACTCGCGCTCAGTTGTGCCGACATCTTCCGTCGACACACTCGCTTCCGACCCCAGCCGTTGCTACATCTCAAAACTAGCTCACGTTCATCACTCAAGACCGAGTCGCCCATCATGTCTATCCAGCAAGGCCTCATCTCACCCCCGCTCTCCGGCAGGACATACAAGGCAGATCAGCCACGCATCAAGGATATTCACACAGCAGTCAAAGCTGTCGATGTCTTTGGCGGCGCTCCTTCATCCAGCTCGGCCGTCCATCACTCCGAATCAGGATTCGAACATCGGCACCACACCATTCGAAGCCCTGTCAAGAAGCAATATGACCATCTTTCAGATGCCGATCGTGCTGTACGGCCTCTCACTCCGCCTATGAGCAAGGACGTGCGTCATGACGACCAGTCCCGCCAACGTCAAGACCCAAACGGTCACTATCGACTCAGCTCCGAAGCTGATCACTTGGATGCTCAGCCTTGCTCCTTCTCCACATCGCAAGTCGACATCGAAGCGGCCCCAGTTGAAGTGCGTACCTCGCAGCCATCGGTAGCCCCTGCTTCTGCCTCGAAGAGCGGGCTGCTGGAAGCTGCACGCGTTGGCAACCGCTTTGACACGCTCAACCAAGGGATCGGTTTCGAGTCGGATGACGAGCACAACCCTTTCCTGGACCGCCGAAGGACAGCAGCACCATCATCATCATCAACAACAACAACTGAAGTATCCAAGGCGACTGCTTCTGCTCACACTCAGGCTCAGCCTCACGCCCACCACTCGCACCCATACTATGACGACTTTGACAGCGACCAAGATGCCGAGGGCTCTGTGCACGAGGACGATATCCGCGATGATGCCACGCCTCGAGCATCCTCCTCCAACCCGACCACGCCTCCCGCCCGCACACGACCCATCACGTATCGACCCGCACGACCCTTCTCAGCTCGTGTCCGAGTCGACAATCAGCCCGTCACATCCATCATGCCCATCCGCGATACTCCCAAGAATCCTTTCCTCGCAGGTGGACCCGCCGACAATGGCTTCCACGGGCCCAATGGTCACCTGGCGTATCGACGAGCCAAGCACATTCCTGGCAAGGAGCGTGGCAAGATCGCCTACGTCTTCCGTGGTCAACGAGTGATCTATGCCGATCCAGAGTACGCTGCCGACGATGATGACGACGATTCAGACGAGGAGCGTGCACGAACGAACCAGTTCAACCCGCATCACAACCCCAATCGACCTCCCAGGCTTCAGCCCAAGTTGTTGTTCCCGCCCACTGCTTCGGCTTCGTCTCTCGCCGCTTGCCAGAACAGCACAAAGAGTGTGCGTATGGGTAGTGCAATGCAGTACAGTGCAGCGCCCAGTGCTGGTCGACGCAGCAATGCGAGCAGCGCTTACCTTCCGCGTGCCGAGCTGGCCGAGGATGCATTTGGAGGCTCGACGAGCAGCAGCAGTTACGAGGAAGAGAGCTATGCGCCTCGAACCGGAGGTGGGCTGTTTGCTGCACAGATCGCAGCCAAGCACAAGCAGGAGATGGCGGCACCCAAGGCGACAGCCTCGTACAGCTCCCGAACTCACCACAATGAGAGGGAAGAGTACTATCCCCCTGAGCAGCATCACGTCGAAGAAGCGTCCACCGCCAGACACCACTACACAGACCAACGAGAGCATCGCGAGGCCATCGCACCCTCCAGCTCGGCCAGGCTGCAGAGCGTCACGCATGACATCCAATCAAACAGAGATGCAAGGCAAGCAGGTTTCGAGGGTAGGCAGGCAGCGAGGGATGCCCTGCTGGCTCGTCTCGACCAAACCAACTGGAGCGATGATGAGGAGGAGGAAGACGACCGCCACAACGATGCTGGCGGCGGGCATGATCACAGCTTCAGCAGCCGCCGCCGTCATGCGCGTTGTGGCAGCGAGGGTACGGTTGAAGAGCAAGAGTACCTGGTGGAAAGTCACATTCTGCCCCGATCGCAGAGCCAGCACAAGCGTCTATCGGAGGAGCTGCATCCAGGCCATGCGGACGAGGTGGATGTGTCGGGTCGTCCCATGAAGCGTTCGCGTGCTTCGTTCGCGTACTAAGTTGGCTTGGATCCTCGCAGAAGCATTTTGCATCCTTTTTTGATTCTGTCTGCCGTTTGCCAGTATAGTGTTGCTCTCCATCTCGAGGTTCATTGTTTTCGTTCCAACATTCAATCATGACACTTTCGTCATTATCATCATCATCATCGCTAGATCGTTCATCATACCTGCAGTAGAAACTTTCATTTACATCATCAGCATTCGTTCTGTTCGTTCAGTCAATCGATCATTTACAGCCAAGAGCCGTCTTTTGTGATTAGAGTGACAGTCGCATCTTTGTGTCCCAGAAAGTCAGCTCAGCTCAGTTGAGTTCGGAATTTTTCGACACGAGATCATTGTGAGACCGACGCCTCGCACATCATCAAGATTAAAAAAATGGTGAGCGGATGTTTGTGCATCCCTGACTCTTTCTTGGACGCGTTGTCACATGGACATGAAATGACCCTGCCTTTTGCTTGATTTTGTTGGAATTTGGATTGGATTTTGCTTTGCTTTGATTCACATTGCTTTGACATGACTGGTTGAGAGCAAGGCAAAACGGTAAATTGAACGGAGCTGCAAAATGTGCATGTGTCATGACTCGGTGTCCTGGTGGAAAAGCATTTTCGCGCCTAAATATACTGCCCAAGCCCACAGAGAGCCAAGCAAGCAGTCTAAGGGCCTAGGGCCTAGGGCCTAGGGCTCTGGGCTCAGGGGAGCTGCGGTTAGTTAGACGCTGGTCTAGAGACACTTTTGAAGAAAAATTTTCGCTTGCTCTTTCTCAAGAATCGTTATCAAGAGAGAAGCCACACTAAGAGCTATATTTGTGGCCGGTTTGAAGGCCGTTGGACCGCTCTGCCCTCTTGTTCTTGTTCGTCATTGACCTGCGTCACTCTCTCTTCCTCTCTGACTTTTCCGGTCTAACCCGCCCGACTCTCCGCTTCGCTCGGCAACTTGGGTGCCATTCCTCCTTTGTCTTGTTGCTCTCTCTCCTTCTCGCTTTCAGGTGTCATTCTCTTCTCCAGCTGCAGTCGAGTCCCTCATCCTTCCTTCCAACTCAGCTTACTGTACGCCCTTGACACCCTGCGTGACCCCGCGTTCCTTCTCTCTGCTTCGGCTTTCACCCGTTGCCCCTCACCCGCGTTTGCCTAGTCACTAGGAGCACAAAGTCGCACTTGGTCCTTGTACGCCCGGTGTCCTCTTGTCTCCTGCTCCCCCGCATCGGTACAACCGCCCCTCCTCCTCTTCCTCAGCTTTAGGTGCCACTTGTCCGGCTACGGTTCATCATGTCTCTCCTTCGCGTTGCCCTTTCCCGCGCTTCTGCCTCGTCATCATCCGCCTCCTCCACCCTTCTCCTCCCTCTTTCTTCTTCTTCTTCCACCACCACCACCCTTGCCACTTTGCCATCCCGTCGAGCTTTGTCCACCTTTGCCTCCCCTTTCGCAACCATGACCTCCACCTCACAGCCCAGGGATCGCTCCCTGTCGCGCTCCTCGGCCTCGTCCGGTTCTTCCTCGAGCATGGCTCTCGACTCGGCCTACGGATCGTCGTACACCACTCAAGCCTCTTCATCGCGTCACTTTGCCTCCTCTTCCAAGAACCACACCACCGTCGGCAGCTACAAGCCCGTCCTCACCACCAAGTCCATCAACCCGCACGTCCTCGAGGCCGAGTACGCCGTTCGTGGAGAGATCTCGAACCGCGCCAACAACTACGCTGCTCAGATCGCACAGGGCAACGCCGATCTTCCCTTCTCCTCGGTCGTCACTGCCAACATTGGTAACCCTCAGCAGCAGCCTTACCTGGCACAGAAGCCTCTCACCTTCTGGCGCCAGGTCGCTGCGTTGACCGAATACCCGGAGCTCATGGATCAGCCAGGTATCGACAAAATCTTCCCCAAGGATACCCAGCAGCGCGCCAAGCTCCTCTTGCAAGACATTGGCAGTGTTGGTGCTTACTCGCACTCGAAAGGTGCCAGCATCGTGCGCAAGCATGTCACCGAATTTATCGAACAGCGTGATGGTTATCCTTCGGATCCCGAGCTGATCTATCTGACTACAGGTGCCAGTGGCGGTGTTCAGCTCTTGTTGCAGGTCATCATTGCAGGTCCCGACTCGGGAGTCATGATCCCTATTCCTCAGTACCCGCTCTACAGTGCCGCTTTGGCATTGTACAACGCCCAGCCGGTCAAGTACGATCTCAATCCCTTTGACGACTGGTCGCTCGACGTCGACGCCATGTCGCGATCCATCGACCAAGCACGTTCCAACGGTGTCGATGTGCGTGCCTGTGCCGTCATCAACCCGGGTAACCCCACTGGTCAGTGTCTCTCGTACCAGAACATCCAGGATCTCATCCGCATGGCCTACAACAAGCGCGTCGTCCTCCTCGCAGACGAGGTTTACCAGGCCAACATCTACCAACCTGACGAGCGACCCTTCCACTCGTTCAAAAAGGTTCTCATGGACTTTTCCACTTCCAACAACGCCCAAGAGCGCCACATTTCTACCAGTGTCGAGCTGGTTTCGTTCCACAGTATCTCCAAGGGTGTCTCCGGTGAATGCGGTCGTCGAGGAGGATATTTCGAACTTACCAACATTCAACCTGCCGTAGAAGCCGAGATCTACAAACTTGCCTCGATCTCCCTCTGCCCCTCCCTTCAAGGTCAAATTGGAGTCGACATGCTCGTCAAACCCCCTACTCCCGGATCCCCCTCCTACGACCTCTACAAGCAGGAAACCGAAGGCATCCATGCTACGCTTCAATCGCGCTCTGAAAAAATGGCTAGCAAATTCGCCCAACTCCCCGGAGTCGAAGTCGAACCGGCTCAAGGAGCCCTCTACCTCTTCCCGAGGGTGACTCTGCCACCGAAAGCTCACGAGGCAGCCAAGGCAAAGGGAAAGAAGGTCGACGAGTTTTACTGTTTGGAAATGCTAGATGCCACAGGAATCTGCGTTGTTCCTGGAAGCGGATTTGGAAAAATGCCAGAGCAGGATACGGGCGCTTGCTTCTTTAGAACCACCGTGCTGGCAAAGGAGACCGATGAGTTTATTGATCGCTATGGAAAGTTCCACACCGAGTTCTTGGAAAAGTACTCTTGAAAAGGTCGATGTTGACGTTTGGTTTTGTTTAGATGATCTTGGCTCGTGTGCAATTCGATTGTAGAGTCTTTTGGAGCTTGCTTTTGGTTCAGATCGCTGTTTGGTGTGTAGGAGGTGAGGTGTGATGCGCGAGAGAGTGAGTATCCCCTTTTTTGGTGCCTTTTTTTCACCTCTCTTTTTTTTTTCTTTTTCTTTTTCACAGAAAACAAACATCTCACAGTCTAAACCCGGATCATTGCTTGCCTGGTTCCTTTCAACAACAACTTGGGTGTAATCCTACAAACAATTGTTACACAAGTCTTCCAGCTCCACTTCGACCGTGGCTATCACCAGCGTAGCTACCTGCTTGTCCACTTGCATGGCGCTTTGCATTGGCTGCACCGGCGTTGGGGCCTCTGTTGTGTTCATCGGCTGGGCTTCCCGAGCCAGCTTTTGCACTTGCTACGTTACCTTCTGCGCCATGGGTGTCTCCTGCATAGCTTGGGGTGGATCCGGTGTGTGCGGTTCGATTCTGAGAAGCAATACGGTCAGCAGCAGCGTTGGTGGTACCAGAAGAAGGTGGAGTGACGTCCTTGAAACCTAGATTGTCCATGTCGTCGTGTTCCATTAGGCCCCTAATCAGACGAGTAGACGGTCAATACGATACCAAGAAAAGACTGAAAAATAAACAGCAGCAAAAGAAAAAAATGGGGATATAGACTACTCACTTGTCCATACGACATTGCAAATAGGCTTTACTCAAGTGTCGACATTTTCCATTGTCATTTTTGTTATACTTGATGCAGTTCATGTACTCTTGCATGACGGATTTGCATTCTCCTACACAGCGACAAGACGTAACAACAAAAAAGTGAGGGTGAAGATGTTAGTATCTATCCTTGCCCATGCAGAGAGAGAGAGAAGAGGGGTGAGAGACTCACCTTCATGATCGAGTGGGAAAGATCCTCTTTCCGGAGGAGACACTTTGAAGTCGGAGAATGTTGGAGGTCTGCCGAACGACATCTTTTACACTCAGTCCACGGGTTGTCGATGGATGATGGTGATGGTAGTATCGAGAAGAATCTTTCGTAAGCTCTGAAGAGGTAAAGAGGGCAGCAGCAAGTCGAAAGTAGCTGCACCTGGAAAAGGTCAACCAGAGTCCAGAACAAGTAATTTGAAAGCGGTCAGTCACCGAGAAGATCTGTCAAGAAAAGGAAGGTGGAGGGAAAGTGGTGACGGAATTCGGGATTTCGCTCAAGTCAGCACCGAGTCTTTTTTTTTTCTGGGCAATTTTGTTTGATCGAACATGGCCTACATCCAGAAGAGGTTCGAAAACCCGCCTGCGCGCGTGGTGGAGGAGCGAGCTGTCGTCAGGGTCCAGAAGAATCCAAGGTGTTGCTCTCTCGTCTTTCCTTTACACAAACACAATCCACTTCTACGTTTGTCGGTGGCCATGCCCACCTCAACATCCACCATCAATATGGCCTCGACATCCATCGAAGGTGCAGTGGATCCACTGACAGGCGTAGATCATATCTTAATCATCGACAATGGAGCGCACAACATTCGTATCGCTTCCGTTCCTTACCCTTTCCCTGCCTCCACGCTATCTTCTGCCACCGCTGCCTCCTCCTCTGCCTCATCTTCGTCTTCGTCTTCAGACCCCCACATAGACTCAAACCTTCTAGCCCAGCAAATAGCAATCGAAGTATACCCCAACGCAATAGCCCGAACCCGCAGCCCCCACACCATCCCCGCATCCACATCGCCCACTGCCCCGACACCTGGCAGCAAAACATCCATCTTTGTCTCCTCTCACATCCACGCTTTGCTCGATGACTATGCGGCATTGCATCTGCGCCTACCCCATCAGAGCGGGGTGGTGGTCGATTGGGCAGCGCAAAAGACCATTTGGGACCACGTGTTGACCAACCACTTGGCGAAACTCGAAGGAGAGGTAGAAACAGGCAAGAAGAAGAAAGGGGGAGGCAAGTTGCTAGCAGGCAAAGCGGTGATCATCACAGAAGCGTATAACAATTTGGAGCCCGCACAGCATGCGACGGATCTGTTGCTGTTCGAACAGTATGGTGCGCAGGCGGTTTGGCGGACGAATGGTGCTAATTTGGTCGGGTTGGGGAGTGATGTGTTCCGATCTGAGGTGGCTCAACAAGTGTCATTAGTAGCACAGGCTGCACAGGAACCTTTTACAGCAGCAGCAATAGCAGAAGAATCCACCGAATCCACCTCTTCCGGTCCCTCGCCCGCAAAACGCATGCGCACCGCTCGCACGTCAACTACCAACACCACATCTACAGATACACCATCAATCCCACGCATCCTCACCTCCCTTCGCCCGCAATGCACTCTCATCCTCGACCTCGGCTACTCCTTCTGCCACGCGATCCCTCTCATATCCGGCACGCCTCACTACCCCTCCATCCGCCGTATCGAGTTAGGCGGTAAAATGCTGATCAACTTGCTCAAGGAAACGCTCTCCTTCCAGCAGCTCGATATGATGGACGAATCATGGCTCATGAGTCACATCTTTGCGAGGACGAGCTTTGTTGCTGCCAAGGTTGGGGAGAGGGTGTATGGCTCAGATGACAAGCTGAGGGGTGAGCTGGACAGAATCAGGGAAAGGGAGGCTGCAGAATGGAGTTACAACGATCTGCTGTTGCTGGACAAGTATGCGAGTAAGAAGAAGGGTAAAGGGTTTGAAGGGAAGAGCATTAGTGTGACTTGGAGTCTGCCGGACTACGGAGGCAGTGCGACGACAAAGGGTGGTAAGGAGGCAAGGGATAGAGCGAGGTATGGGTTCATCATCGACGGTCCCAACCCGCCACCTTACCAGCCTCACACAACCTCGAGCAGCCCTCCAAAACGGCAGAAGCTCGACCCGCTACTCGAATGGGAATCCTCGTTCATCGCCACCTCTTCCTCTCCCCATCAATCATCTACATCTACATCTCCATCTTCCAACCCCACCTCTTCTTCCTCATCGGACAGCTCCGAAAATGAAGCCGAAGAAGACCAACAAACCCTCACCCTAACCTCTGAACGGTATAGCATCATCGAACACCTTTTCAACCCGTCGTCGCTCTCTCTCGACCAGTCTCCGCTACCGGAACTTGTCCAGGCGTCCATCTCGTCGGTCTGCGAGTCTGTCTCTCGGAGCGTGGGCGATCTGATGTGGTCGAACATTGTCCTTATCGGCGGGCTGTCTAATGCGGTAGGTATGCGTAGGAGGTTGATTGCCGAGTTGCGGCCGTTTGCGCCTGCAGATGTGCCACTACGGATTTGGCCGGATGTGGAAAGGGCGATGGAGGAGGATGCGAGTTTGACGGCGATCAAGGGAGGGGTTGGGTTTGCGTGTCAAGTGAGTGCAAGGGAAGCGGTCAGGAGGGAGATTTCCAATGAGGATGGTGGGAAGCCAAGGGCTGCAGGAGGGAAGAAGAAGAAGGCGAGGACCAGCAAGGCTTTCGATAAAGACGGTGAGGAAGATGTGGCGAAGGCGAGGTGGTTGACCTATGCCAAGTACATGAATCCTGTCTCGGGAACAGGGTCAGCTGGTGAAGGAGATCTTGTTCGAGCGGCAAATATCCACTTTTACCCTCCCCTTAGCTCAGGTCCACCATCCAACCCCTCACACACAGCATGAGTCGCTACAATCCGCACATCTCTCTTTTTCTTCCTCTCTCTCTCTCTCTCTCTTCGACATCATACAGTATCGCATCTCTCGAGGAAAAAAGACCGTCATCGTCTATCGAACCGCATCTAAAGCGCGCATTTACCACCCCTCAATAAAAGGAATGTACTATATACTGTGTATCGAAGTAATGACAGTGGAAAAGAGAGTGTAACGTCTATATACTGGCAGAACCGCAACGTTTTCATCAGCGCGGCAAGGGACGCATGACCCGTCTCACTGAAGGTATGAACGGGGTTGTAAGCACATCCGTCATTACGTTTTTGGCCTTGGTACCGACGGTTTTGGCTTGTTTCCAGGCGGTGGAGAGGCCATTGTTGAGACGTTGGATCGAGTTGGGAGCTTGGGAGGCTGCTTGGGTTGTTTCTTCGGCAGCTCGCTCGGCAGCAGCCTCGCCACCTTCTGTGGCTGTCGTAGCTTCGCCGTCCTCGATTGAGGTTGACGAAGGAGATGCTTCGCCAGTGGATGTTGTAGGTCTGCGTTGGGAGTTGAACCAGGTTCGTGGCCCGCCAACGGCTTGTACTCTGCTCCAGGCGTTGTTCCAACCGGCATTGATCCTTGCACCAAGACCGGACGCTTGAGTGACGCCTTCGGCAGCAGTGGCTCCTTCGCTTCCAGCCGTTGCTTCTCCACCTGGGCTTGTCCGAGGCGTAAACCAGCTGCGAGGCCCGCTGATACCTCTGGCTTTTTGCCAGGCATTGTTCAAGCCAGTATTGACGTCGTTCCAGCCACTGTTGACGCGTTGACCGAACTTCTGAACCTCTTGCTTCATCCTCGCTTTGGCCGGATCCCACTTCGTCGTCGGCCATCGAAGGGGTACCCTAGGTGCCCATTCCCTCTTATCGTCAAAGTCTCTCACCCACCTCAAATACTCTATCATGCGTGGTCTCCTACGCCTAATCGCCTCATCCCTA
This sequence comes from Ustilago trichophora, assembly GCA_900323505.1. Lineage (NCBI taxonomy): Eukaryota > Fungi > Basidiomycota > Ustilaginomycetes > Ustilaginales > Ustilaginaceae > Ustilago > Ustilago trichophora. Next base: position 384,215 of record OOIN01000021.1, on the reverse strand, counting down.
CTATCCTCCATCACGTCTACCCGCGTATCCGTAGTTTCCTGGTTCCCTTCCGGCTTTTTCTTCTCCCTCCAATGTCTCGGCAGCGGCAAGGCAAGCTTGGGATCTTTGACCAGGTAGGTGCGGAAATGGGATGGCGGTAACAGCTCGTCCGTGGGCTTCTTGAGTTGGCCATCGTAGGTGATGCGAATTTGCGACTTTTCATCGAAGGGACTGTAGAAGATACGTGCCTCTCCCCTTTGTTGTGCGATACTTCGTGCTTCAGCCGGGATCACCATACCATTCGTGATCATCTGACGTCCGTAAAGGGCAGGGATACCGCCGGTAGTGTGGTATTTCTCGAGACTTCGATCGCGGCCTACTGCAATCACGTCTTTGAGATCGCTCATCTTAGTCTGAAGTTTCCATCTGGCATCGGCTACTTTGCCTTTATACTTGTCCATCGCTCGTCCCCACGCGTCCTTGGGAGGAGCGGCAGTAACACCTTTCACGGCTCTGGACCAATCGTCTTCTCCAGCCCGCACTACCGGTCTTAAACTGTCCCAACCGTGGCTCTTGATGGTTGACTTGGCTAACTCTTCTCGCTCAGTCTCTTTCAAGTGGTCCTCATAAAGCATGAGGTCGTGTAGGATGTCCGGGATATGATTCTCTGTCTGACGAAAGACGGAGCCATCCTTCTGATGACTGTAACGAAAGACTCTATATCCTCCCGGGGCGCCATCGTCTGCCACGACGACATGTTGAAAGTATCTTGGGTCTCCGACAGGCAAAGTTAAAACCTTTTCGCGAATGCGTTTGTTCGCCCCAGATTGCAACTCATAATCAATCGTTCCGTCCGGTAGGCGTTCAGCTAGCACGGGAGGAGGTAGATCAGTCCATCTTGGACCCCTGGCAAGTTTGGCTCGCAATTCAGCCTCAGGATCATCCATAAGGTGCTGCTCCTCCAGTGGATCGTACCGCAGTCTGTCCGTGGGCCGTAGTTGAACTTCCAGTTTCTTGGACTGTGGAGTGTACTGAAGTCTGCCATTGGACATTTGAATGATCCTCCTTAGCTCAGCATCTTTGAGCTTTCCGCCAATCTCGCCATCAGTAATGTGTGATCCCTGGGACCTTGCAGATGTGTCTCCATCCGACGTGGAAGAGTATTCCAACGGTCCGAATTTGTCTTCTGAGCGAATTGAGTCCGAGCCATGAGACTTTTCTGAGCCAAATTCGGATCGAATTGAGTCCGAGCCATGGGATCTTTCGGAACCAGTATCGGATCGAGCAGGAGAGGATACGCGTGAAGTGCGTGCCGTCTCAAAGATGGGAGGAGATTGGGGAGTGCTTATGCCGAGCGAGCTGAAGGTTCTGCGTAGGCCGACGGCAGAGTCTTTTCCGAGATTTGGGGCTCCGGATGTCCCACCTCCGACCTCTACGGCCGGGGAGGACAGTTCTGGCGAGCTGATGGTACGGCGAAGGTTGGCGGCAGATTCTTTGCTGGGACCTGGGGCTTGAGATGCTCCCCTCGCGACCTCTGAGGCTGAGTCGGGACCGCTTCGCTTCCAAAATTGTTGCGCTTGCCTGGAACCATTAGCACGAAGTGACCCAGATCGACGATTGGCAGCCAATGCGACATTGAAGAGGAGAAAAAGCAGCAAGAGAGTTATCCAAGCTTGCCGCTTTCGCCTTTGCTTGGAGGAGGAAAGGGGTATCATGCTGTCCGCTATCGCAATGGTGCTAAAGGAATGTGAGAGATGGTGGAAAAAAAAGTCACGGAAGGGGAGGAGGAGAGTTGATTGTCAGTACTGGCTCCCTTTTCCTATTCAGGCTGAGGTGATGGCTGTTATGTAAAGATGAGGCGATAAACATGGCCAAATGAAGTCGACCTACCACCGCAGTATGGCAGTGTTGCAAGGGCGAAACGAACAACGGTGGTTGTGACGCAAGAAGCGTGGTGGGTCGATGGGACCTGCCTCTTGTGGTTGTCGCCTGCACCCTCGGGACCAGCACCCACCGACTTGCCGCAGCCTCTGCCTTCGGCTTTCGACTAGCATCTGCTACCATGTAGACCAAGGAACCATGGCAAGTGTCGTTCGGTTCAGCACTGCTAACGTCCGAAACCCATGATTTGCCGCTGAGCTACGAACGGAAAAGATGGCACACCTTCATCCCATCTGACAATTGTCCGACCGGCTTCATATCCCTCGAAAGACGCCACATAAAGCAATCAGCTGAAATGCCGCAACCCAAAAGGTATCGGTAAGGTCCCTTCCGAGGTCGGGTGGGTTCCCTACGCCGAATGACGCTATTTTGTCAACACGAGTCACCGCTCTTCACTGAACCTCACTGTGAGTGAAGCTGGACGGGCGATTCAATACACGTTCGCGATCGATGGTGGGTTGGTGGGTACAGGAATTAAGCTGTATATTCAATGTTTCATACCAGAGGCCTCGCTCACCTTCCCCAAACGGCTGAAGTTTTGCACAGACTATCAGCATGGTGACGCGATGGTGGTCTCACCTGAAAGCAACGCAAGTGCACCACGGAAGAAAAGAATGTGAATACGATTGAACGAAGTGACAGTCGAGAGGTTGCACAGAGTGCGAGAAAGTGTGGAAGGATGATAAACAAGACAGAAGGAGCGAGAGCCAGCTCGCTGCTGTGCCATTTTAGACAGGCTTTAGGAACTTTAATCCACTGGCCGCTGATCCAAACCAGCTCTTCGCGCCTTGGGTGAGCCTTTCCATCCATCCCAGACCAGACTTGGCTTGATTTCCAGCACGAGCGACCGAGCTCGTGACTGTCGGCGTCACTACAGTCGGCGGGATCCCAGGCTTGTTGAGAGCATAATTCACGGAATTCCGGGTCAGTGCACCCACTTCTACCGCCTTGCGATTGGGACTGACGAAATAGACCTTGCCATTTTCTCCCGCAGCGTAGAACTGTCTTCCTTGCTGCTGCTCCAACATTCCTTCGAGCGCAGCACTAGAGAATCCATTGCCCGGAAGCCTAATTGCGTTAAAGTCTTTCATTTGTACTGGGTTCAAAATCAGCTTTCGACCAGAATCCAATGGCGCCGATGGATTTTGGAGCAATCTGTTCACTTGTCTCGTGGAAGTGGGAACTGCGTTAGGATCGGGAGACCAAGGCATCGTCCACTTGGACCACCAAGAGGCTCGTGGGGCTGGCTGAGTAACAGGTACTCCAGTCGGATATTCGACATATTCCTTGATGGGCTTGAGTTTCTTCGGATCGAATGGAGGCCTAATGTATGGATTACGCTTCGGAGGGGCGCGGCCAGGTACCGCGGGATCAGCAGGTGCGACAGGATTAGCAGGTGCAACGGGCGCATCAGGACCGATGGGAAACACTTGAGAGCCAGTGTCGAGAGGCGCAGCTAGACTTAGAGAAGCCAGTACCGACAACGTGATCAGATGTACCAGAGCAAAATGTCTCGTCTTGCCAAACATCTTGTGAATAAGGGACTGTCTTGAGGGCACCAGGCCACGAAAGGTAAGATGAAATAACGTCCGAAGGAGAGTGTTATTGGATGTAGAGGGCTGAGAAAGTGGAGCCAGCTACTTTCTGAGCTTCTGGAACGAGGAGAAGAATCGTTGAAAGATTAAGAGTTCAAAGAAGGAACAGTCGTGTGCATGATGAAAGAGAAAGAGGAAGGCGATGTTTGCTTGCATCAGAGGTATTTGTATGCACTTTGTCAGGATATGAGAGATGCCACTTGCTAGCCTAGCCCAGCCCACCGAGGATATCGCTCACCAAACGCCTGCACTTCACCTGCCACGTTCTCAATTAACCTCTCTGGTGGGACCAAGGCGAGCTGTTTAGATCAGACGCTTCGCTCATTGTTTCTTCAACACTACTGTATGCCCATCACAGCACCTACGCAGCCTCGAACAAGTGATAACGATCTCTGGTGGGTCACTCGGAACATTTCGGTAAACTAAGTGGGTACTCTGATCACGTCTTCACACCGTCACCACAGATGAAGGAGATGTGGGACCTCTGAGTGTGCACAGCTCACGGTGGGTGGGACGGCATTGCCAGCTCTGAAAATTGAAATGAAGGAGGGCAAACTCGCTGCTTTACAAGTTTAGACAGGCTTGAGGGCCCTGAAACCTCTGTACGCAGAGCCAAACCAGCTCTTCGCGCCTTGGGTCAGCCGGTCCATCCATCCAAGACCAGGTCTGGCCTGGGCGACTATTTCGCCGGCAGGCGCTTCCTGGGCTACTCGGACTGCTGCTTCTTCATCTACTCGAGGGTATCGAGCGTTTCGACTTGCTTTCCATTCTTCATACGCGCTGCGTTTGACGCCTGCCTCCTGCGCTGCAACTTCAGGAGCAGCCTGCCTGGTGTGTGTAGGCGCCTCCACTGTCGGGAGTCGAGCATAGTTAAGATAGGTAAGAGCACTAACCGTCTCTTCCTCTGTAGCCTTAAGAATGTTGCGTTTCCCATCCGCATACAGAACTGTGTTGTCTGCAGTTGCTACGAGGAATGGCCGTCCTTTTTGCCTCAATTGCATAGCTTCGAATGCCTGAGCATCCCAGCCATTTCCGGGGAGCCTAATCACCTCCAACCGTCCGGTATTAACCGGGTGCAGCGTCAATGCCTTGTCATACATCTCTTTCGATCGATGATTGAGCGCTTGCAGTAGATCTTGCCTACTTTTGACGGTCGTAACAGGCCCTGAAGGCTGTGGTTTAGACCAAGGCATCCACTTGGACCACCAAGAGCCTTGATTGTGCAAGTCACGGAGCGCGTTCTCAGGACGAGGCTGGACATAAGGGGTTTTTCCCTCAATGTCAAGCTCGACATGATGTGTTCGAGGATCGAAAGACTTGGGGGGCTGGTAGGGGTCCCAAGTCACGCCCGAAGGGATCGTAGCCAAACTTGGTTGAAGTTTACGTTTAGGACCTGTGGATGAACCAGGAAAAGGATCAACGGATGTACCAGTGGATGAACCAGTGGGTGGACCGGTGGATGGACCGGCTGAAAGACCAGTGAAAGCAGGAGCAGTAAGACAGAGCGATGCCAGCATCGTCAGGACAATCACATGCACCAGCACAAATCTTGGCACTCTGTCGAAGAACGTCATGACGAACTTGAAAAGACTGTTTTGAGGGCACTAGGCCACGAGTGGCGAGAAAGGGTGTGGTGAGAAGGAGAGTGTGACTGGATCTTGGGTGTGAGAAAGGGTAAGAAAGTAGAGCCAGCTACTTTCCGAGTTTGATAAAAGGGGAGGGCGGGAAACGAAAAGACAGTGGAGAAAAGAAGCGTTGGATGGATGACAAGGGCGAAGAAAGAAGGCGGTGCTTGCGGACAGCGAATCTATTTATATGCACGTTTCGAGGCATGCAAAAGCATCAAAAAGAGCAGTCAATTGTCTGGCAGGGCCCAGGTAATCAAACACCCTACATCTGCACTTTGCCTGCCACATACTCAGTTGACAACATTGGTGGGATCAATGTGAGCGACTCAGGGCCATCATTTTGGTCAACACTCTCTTGAAATCTGCCTAGAACTGCATCCACGCAGCGTCAGTGTCAACTGAAGATGCCTTATTGTGGATTACTATCACGGCTGGCAGTAGATGTGGGTGCTTGATCACGTCTTGACAGCGTCACCACACCACAGATGAAGGGAATGTGGGCCCAATACGTGTGCACAACTCCGATGGTTAAGACCACTCTCAGCTTTGCAAATAACTTAAGTTAAGAAGGGTTGACATAAATTTCGCAACCGAGACAAGAGCTTCAGTTAGCCATCAACGCCAGACTCAGCCTCAAAATGAAGTCGAGCACCACATTGAGAATTTGATGCTTGCTCTAGATGGCGTGTGTGGATCCAATGAAAGCTGCAGGCTTCCGGAAGATGGACCTAATCCCTTCAGAGAGCTTTCGTGCCCATCCAGGGCTGTACCGCGAATGTGATCGTTCCATCTGTCCGAAAGGAGCGGGCGAACCAAAGAATCTATCCGGACTATCTGGCGGAGTACCTGCCGGAGTACCTGATGGAGTGTCTACCGGAGCGCCTGTGGGAACTTCTGCTGAAGCGTCTGCAGACTCGAACAGCGGTCTGTTTGGTGGTACAGAGTGTAAGTATTTCCGCACGGAGCGCTTGTCGGATTCCTTGACCTTGTGTGTATAAGTAAAATGGTTTCCGTCTTCGGTGTGAAAATACCACACTTTGCCTCCGGCTCCCTGCACGAAAAACGGTTTCTGCATTGCCATCATGTTCTTCAGGGTCTCTCTATCTAGGTCCTTGCCTTTCAGCTTAACTGCATTAAATTGCTTCCCAAGAGTCGATCTGTCTGGTCTCAGCTCTTTGTCGAAAGTCGGAGCCGGTCTCGGAATTTCTGACAGGAGTTGTTCCAACTGTTTCTTGTTTGCGGGCGGAGCATCGGGGCCTACCGGGTCCGTTTGCCAGAATCTGAATCGTCGATGTTCTCTGTCTTGGCTTCTCTCGCTCTCTTGCCTCGGCTCAGTGTCTTCCACCAAGAAATTGAAGCGATAGATTGCCTTGCCTAAATGATAAGGCCTAAGAACCTTGCCTTGCACACGGACAAGTCCTGTGACTGGCACTCTTTCATTATGCACCCGAGGGGCCGGCAAATAGGTGGCAGGAACCGGATATAGGTCGCCGCTGGCAGGAACCGGATATAGGTCGCCGTCCGCCGGACCCGTGATCGCGGGCGTGCTTGGCTTGTTAAACATTTCAACATGCTCTGGCACCGACTCTAATTGGCCTGACCCTAGGGCAGAGCAGGCGAGCAGTAAGAGGATTGCAACCTGTATCCACATTGCGGTTGCTCCTTTCTTGTCAAGCATCTTGTGAGTGTCGATTGAAAATGGGTGCCTGACCCTAGGAGAGGTATTTGATCTGAAGTCGCTAGTCGAAGCGAGTGTTTGAAAAAACAAGAGTCGAAAGAGAGATGAGAAGAATGCAGCGATCAACGTCTGCTTTCTCGGTTTCGCTCTATCTTTAAGGATTTTGAAGAGGACCAGCTTCGGAACGGCACAGCCGTTCGTTTCGTAAAAGAAAGTGGGATGAGCTGCCAGAGCATGTGGTAGGACGTAGAGAGGTGAGCGGCACTTGAAACTTGTACACAGTACAGTACGGTCCTGGCTCAAGGACGCTAAACCTATGTCACAGGATCCGCAGATCGACTAGTAGTGAAACCGTCGGTGAATTTGGTGGGTACCAAGCTCAAGCTTCTCCCCACTCGTCAGAGATTGAGCTTCAGAGTGCCCGTTCCCACGATTTCGTAGTGTCACACTTCGTCATCACAGATCAGAAATTGCCAAGATCACCAGCACAGAGAGAGGAGATCTCCGGCCTATACAGCGAGTCAGATTTATCGTTGTGTGGGACTTACCTGGAAAGTGGGATTTTGCGCCTAACTGAGTCTTGTCCTTAATTCAATCTCGATCACGAGAATTTCAGTTTTCAGACATGGACCTTCGATCCTTCGAGCCGGCACAACACCGGTAAGCTGGCTTATCGAAAGGAACAAAAGAGGCTAAGCCTTGAGTATCGACTTCTTTGGTAAGGCTGCAGTGATTTCTCCTCCAGAGGGAATGGCCGCAGTCGAGCGCTGTTCTACACCACCGCTGGCTTCGTCTGACAGTGTGAGCCTGATCTTCTTTGGAGGCGGCTCGAAGATTCTTTCGATTGAATCCTGGGTCCAAGCCGTCTTGGGTGGGTCTGAGTATGTTGCAATTGGGGACGCAAACCGAAACCTCTTTCGGGGTGGCACGGGAGCACCAGTCTCCACGCTGGGAATATTGCCAGTATATTCTCCAGCCACCGAACCACTCGCACCAAGCACTTCTCCGGCTGGGATGGGTGCAGCGGAGGCTAGTGAAACCAACGCCATAACAATTGCAAATCGAGCGAAGAACCGCTTCATCTTGGTACCCATTTTAGCCTAGATTCTTGAGAAAGAGCTTAATATCTATTATGCCCGGCGCCGACACAGATTGGGGGCAGCTTTCTATCGAGTCAAGGAGATCGAGGACGCTGCAACAGGCAGGGGGAGATTAGAGTGCAGAGAGAGCGTCAAACAAGCAGACCCAGCTGCTATCTCGAAGAAAGGAAAAGGAGCAGGAACAGGTAAGGTTACTTCACTGACCTTCTTCGGATATGAACGTCCTTGAGCTGCTACTACTTTCTGCGATTCGTTCCGAGGAACACGTTTCACTTGCATCGTTGTGTGGGTCTCAGCTGAAAAGTGGGACTTTGTGCCTGACCTACAACACCAACCGAGTCATGTCCTTAGTCCAAATCTGAAGGACTTCCTTTCTCAGACACAGACCTGTTCAACTCTTCGAGCCTGCACGACACTGGTATGCTCACTGACAGTAATGAAAGGAATGATTGAAAGAGACTAGACAATCGAACGAAAGTAATTCGGATAGGAGACAGTAGGCAGCGCCAGCGCTACCCTGAGATACAGGTCAAGAAAGTGGGGGGGAGTACGAGAATGACTAAATGCCATGAAAGTATTTCAATGGGGCAGCAGCTTTTCTAAAGAAACCTCGAGCTCCTTCGGTCAAGCTCTGCATCCACGAGGGCTTCGATGCAATCGCTCGACCGTGTGAGGCATTCTGCCTGAACAAGCTAGGAGCTACGCTTGGATTGGGAGCCATGTATCGTGCCGTCCTCTGCAGATCGTTACGTCCGACCGCATTTGCCCAGGTCCACCCTGTTGGTCTAGAAAATTTGGGAACCCAGGAGGAAAGCTTCCAGTTGGGCAGCCAAGAACGTCCCTGAGATGACACGCTCTTCACCTCAGCCACGGGCGCAGCCTGACCCCAGCCATACGGGTATGGAGACTTCAACCGGATCCTTGGGGGTGGTCGGGGTGCCGCATTCTCAGCTAAGACCGCAGGGGAGCGCTGCTCTGCACCACTGAGGGCTTCGCCTGATAGCGCGAATCTGTCATTCATCGGGCGCGGCTCCAAGGGTGTTGCGATTTGATTTGCCCATCGAACCGTCTTCTTTGGTTTTACGGGTGGTTCCGCACCCTTGTTTTCTTCTGCGGGTGGTTCCGCAACCCTGTTTGGCTGCACGAGTGGTTCTGCAACCCTCTCTGGCTGTATCAGTGGTTCCGCCCGCCGAACATTCTTTTTAAGCGGCGTCACAGAAGCAGCAGTATCTCCGTTGGGGATCATGCTAGTTTGCTCTCCAATGACGGGAACAGCAGCACCAGGAAGGCTTCCCTCTGGAATGGGAGCGGCGATGGCTAGCACAATCAGCGCCGTGATCATGGCAATTCGAGCGAAGAGCAACTTCATCTCGGCACCGTTCTAGATCGAATTCTTGCCGGAAGAATTTTGATATCAATGGACTTGGCGCGCCAGGCTCCACTCAGCTTGGGGGCAGCTATCTAACAAGCTGAAGAGATAAAGGAAGTTGCGCCGGGCAAGGCGAAAAAAGGAGTGCAAAGAAAGACTTGACGAGGCAGAACCAGCTGCTGTCCTGAGCTTTGTAAAAGGAGTGGGCAGAAGTACAGGTTGTTCTGGTTTGGAGGAGCGGGGGAATCTTGAGCTGCTGTGACTTTATATACGCAGGATAGCTGCTCTTCAGGAAAAGCGTTTCAATTCGAGGTACATATTGCATCAGCATCGCTGTGGGGTTCTCAGCTGGAGGGTGAGAATCTGGCGGTATCATACGCCAACTCGGTGGGACAACCCAGCAACAAATGAGGACAAAATTCAGGCTGAAGAAGTCCAGTCAAGACTGTTTCCACAGTTCGCAGCCACTGCATTCTATCTCACCAGCCACAGTGGGACGTATCCCACCGGTATCAAGGCTTCAGGTGATATGAAGTCGCAGGAGCTCAATACGAATATCGGCCGAGCCTTATTCCTAATCCAACCTCGATCACGAGACTTCATTGCTCAGCCACAGACCTCATCAAAGCTGAAATGTTACACAAGTCCAGCGAAGGTCTGAATGAGTGAAGGGTTGGATGAAAGAATGTAAGTGAATGTAAGTATGTATCGACAAGCGAACGAACGAATAAGAGAGGGAAAGAAGGAATGTGAAATCGAGAAGAGAAAACACCACGAAGCGCCTTCGCTAGCTCGGAATCTTTAGTGGGAAGGAGAAGTAGGAGGATTCTATGGTGGAGAATCTGTCTAGCGGCCGCGAAGGTATTTCGGCAGATCTTTGAGGAAGTTTCCGGCGTTCTCGGTCGCTTTTTGCAACCACGGACGACTCGACTCTGCAGGTTGCGCGATCCTTTGAGCCGCCTCCATCGCTTCCATGGTGTCTTTCTGCTTTCTGTTATTGTAGTCCTTAAACGCTTTCTTGACAGCGGCTTTCTGGGTTTTTGTGACATCGTCGGTCCAGGTAAAGGCGTTAGCCTCGTCTTTCTTTGGTTTGAAACGGAAGACATTGTTATCTTGATCCAGCACGTGGAAGGCGTCGCCCTCCTGAGTCAAATAAGTCACGCGCTGTGCGTCGTACCTGTTGCCTTTCGAGATCTTCAGAATCTGGCCTTTGTCTGTCGATGGCACATCGTACACAACTCCCGGAGATGGTTCTGGAGGACGCGAATCGAGGAATCGAGCCATCCTCTGGGTAGCCGGAGATAGTTGCCGTCCCCAAGACCAAGGCTTATACCAAGGGCCTCGATAAGGCACCAGATTCTTAGATTCCAGTTTCGGGATGATAGGGCCTCTCGAATCAAGCATCCTGGGACTTTGCGAATCTACACTCTCCGCCTCGGATATAATGCCAGCATGTTCAGCTGTAGTGCCTTCCCTTGCAAACTCAGCAGCTTCCCTGGGAGCTGAACGAGTGGCCTGCTCGACTGATTTTGATGAAGACGATCGAGACATTTGTCGGTCCGCTTCCCTTTCCCAGAAATCTGTCAATTCGGATACTCTACCAGAATCCAGGACTCCTTCTGGAGCTGCCTCGCTTGCAGCCCGAGTACTTGCGTCGGCTGTCATTCCAGTAAGCCCCTCCGAGGGCACTGTGCGATGACCAGCGGTAGCCGAAGGTACTTTCGATAGACGTGCAGACAGGCCGCCTGCGTCAACACCAGATCTAGGGAAAGCCGTGGTATGCCCTATGGTGGATTCTTCCAAAGACCGAGCGGCTTGAGTTGCCGTTTCGGGGGATCCAAGGCCTTCTCTTGCTATTCCAGCAGCTTCCGTCGGAGTTGCAGCAGTGACTTTCTTGAGCAACGCTAACTCTTCTTCCTCAAGTTGGTCGGTCAAAACCAAGGTGCTTTCGCCGGGGACTGTGCTTCGTAGGAGAGACCAAAACTTTCCGTTGCCGCCTTCGACGTAGAACGCTTCGCCTTTGTTAGTCATGACAGCCATTGCACTTTTATCAAGACTTGGGTCTCCAGAAAGAGTCAAGATCTCTTTCCCGTTCACCCTCGGCAGGTCCTTCGTGACTGTATACGCTTTAGGGTCTATGACTGTAGGACGTTCTTGAATCAGCTTGACCATTTCATAGTTTGGCGAAGTGGGCATGAGATGTTTTCGTCCCTTTCTCGAGAAGGACTTAGTCTTCGATTCGTCCTGTGTATCATCTTGTAGAGTTCCTATTCTGACTGGATGTTGTCTGATCCCTCCAGTAAGAGTCTCGGAGGGTCTCATCACGTGATGCTCCTCCAAAGGCATGGTGGGGTGATCAGCGGCAGACGGAGGTACATCAGACAGATGTGCAGACAGGCCGCCTGCCTGAGCACCAGGTCTAGGGAAAGCCGTGGTATACCCTATGGTGGCTTCTTCCAACGACCGAGCGGCTTGAGTTGCCGTTTCGGGGGATTCAAGGCCTTCTCTTGCTATTCCAGCAGCTTCCTCTGCTCCTTCAGCAGCTTCCTCTGATCCGTCAGCAGCTTGCTTGAGTTGCGATAATTCATCTTTGGGGATCTTGTCTGTCCAGACGAAGTGGGCATCGGGAGCCTCGCTGCTTCGGTCGAAGGACCAGAACTTGCCTTTGCCACCTTTGACGAAGAAGGGCTGTCCTCTCTGTATCATCGTAAGAATTGCAGATCTATCAAACTTTGGGTTTCGACCAAGCGTCAGGATCTGTTTACCGTTGAACTCCGGCATGTTCTGGGTAATTTTTGTCACTGTCTCGAATTCCAGAGGCTCTTCGGGAAGTTTTTGAAGTAGCCTTTCCATCTCTAGGTTAGAGAAAGCGGGCTGCCAGCGGTCCAACAGCCGGTGAAATTTCGATTTGGCCTTTTGAAGAGTCAAAGCGGCCTTTTGGTGAAACTTCCGAAAAGCGCTTCTATCAGAGCTTACAGGCTCTGCCTTCACTGGAGGATGAATTTGAGCTGATTTGCCCGTGGCATCTTCGATTCTTGGAGACACTTCTGAAGTGACTGAGGAATGATCATCGGCAGCTAGGATTCTACCAGGCGACCCCATGGGCAACTCGCCCTCTGCAAAGGTCTGTCCACCCTGCATCATGGTGTCCCCTGCGCGATCTGCCTCTTCTGGATGAAAGTTAGCTGTGCTCGTTTCGGGTACTGCAGGTATCCCAGTATGCGTCCCAGGATTGACAGCGTCAGATTTCCCCCCGAGAGGAACAGGAGCAGCACAAATTAGAGAGATCAGTGCCAAAAGCATGGCAACTCGAATGAAGAACGACTTCATCTTGGCACTGTGCTTAGATCAGCTCTTGAGTAGAAGGGTATGGTCTTGTTGGACTAGAAGCGCCGGGCTTCAGCGTCACAGCTTGAGGGCAGCTATCGATTCGAAGCCGCTAAAATAAAGGAAAGTGGGATGGATGTGGGAAGTTTGAAGTAGCGAAGAGAGTGTCACGAAAGCAGACCCAGCTACTGTTGAGTAACACGAAATGGTGAAGAAAGGAAGGGTAAAGCGGTAAGGACTGTGATGGTTGAGAAAGAGGGGAGCTCCTCGGGCCGCTGCCTCTTTAAATAAGCTGCTCTTTGCGGAAAAAGTCTCATTTCAAGTAACTCCTGTCCCCACTTGATGCCTTGGGCTTTCATCACTATCTTTCTCTCCCTATTTCCGCCTCTCTCTCTTTACCTTGCTTGCATGCAAGTCCATACCGGTGGGGGACGACCAGGTGTGGCCAGTGGGCCTGTGGTATCATCGCATACAGTGGGTACTGACGAAAGCACCACCCCCCAAAAGAAAAGGAAAAAAAAAAAAAAAAAAAAAAAAAAAAAAAAAAAAAAAAGAGGAGACTGTCTGTTTTCCTCATTCGTTGGTGAGCTGTCCCTCCAAGTCGGCGTTCGCGCAAGGCCACCGATCCCACTTCACTTGCTATGGTGGGTCCATCAACGGTCGTGCCACGTGCTTACTGTGGCAACGGATTTTCGACCTGCCTCTTGTCCTCATTGATCTGAGGAATGCCGATTCGACGTTCGTACGGTACCATCGAGCCCACCTTCACTTACTCCTGTGGGTTCATCATTGTGGCAAAAGAGGCTAAGTAAGTTGCCACGTAGCCACCTAGAAAAAAACTCGCAAACTTTGGTCAGTCAAGCCGTCCTTGAAAGTCCAAAGCCCCAAATCAAAGCTGAACCAAAGTATTTGATCTCATCAATGAAAGAAAATAGCGCTTCAGAGCAAAGCGCCTGCGCTAGCTCACAAGGTCATGGTTGGTAGACGTGAACGCTTTCTGCATTCTAGAAGTGCAGATATCTGCCGGCTTTTTCAATAGACAGAGGCGACTCGGAGAACAGTCTCTCCATCCCGTCGGTTCCCTGTCTAGCGGCTCGAAGCTCGCTGCTGACGCGATCACCATTGTCTCCCTTGAGATTGCCGTTGTATGTGAAATGCTTTCCATGCTTTTTGTCCACTCCAGCTTTGAAGAACCACACCCTACCAGAGTTGTCCTTCGCATAGAATGACTCGTGCTTGCGAGTCATGGCGGCTAAAGCTTGGCTTCCGGGATTTTGGCCTAGAGGAAGCTCGATGGCAGGAAATCCCAGAGCCGTTTTGGGCTTGTTGGTAATCTTGAGCACTTCAGAGTCGATCTCTTTGAAACGATGGCGGCTCTTGATCATTTGCTGCATCGCACTGTCTGAGGCTCGGAGCTCTCTGTTGGATGCGTATGCAGGCAGTTTGTTCAGCTTTTCTTCTAGAACGTCCATCCAAGGACGGGCGTCGTACTCCTTGTAAGGTATGACTTTCAACGGAGATTGAAACTCCTCGGTCGGAGTCGAGGGGCTGAACTGACGAGACGAACCCACGTTCGTACCCAGCTGACCAGGTTCGAGCCATGATTTTTCTCCGAGTCCGGGCAACGGAGATGTCAGTACGAAGGCGGACAGCGCCTGCAGGATGGCCAATCGTACCAGAGATGGGACCATCTTGATTGGAATTGACTAAGAGAGTGAGAATAGACTTGCGCTCTGGTTGTTGTCGAAGCTCCTGGCTTGACAGAATAAGTGCATATGATGTTTCAAATGAGAGTTGATCGACCTTGTCGCCGGGACACAAGGCCGCTGATTCACTGACAAAGAGACGGGTCGAGCGGAAAAGGATTGTATGATGAAAAGCATAATAATGTTGAAGCTTTAAAATAAGATTAGCGCTTTTCTGTGCGCAACTGTCTGAGCATCGCTTGGTCTGCGTCCAAAACAGCCCACTGTACGAATAGGGGCTAGATTGCCACCGCCCATTGTTCCAGCATGGGTCGACACCATGGTGGGGACAAAGTGGCTATTGTCGTACGTTGCAATCGAATTGCTTGGCTGACGTCGGGTCAACTCGCCTCAGCCAGCGCTATCGACTGTCCCACCTTCTAGATACGGGGCGGGAACAAACCTGCGTTTTGTTCGAAAGAAGCAGCAACGTGTAGGCGAATAAAATAGGCGAAAGCGGTCTCAACGCCGAGCCTGATCCCACTCAATTCTACGAACAACATGTTCATCAGTGTGACTGCCTTTGTGCGGAATCAAAACAAGCAGCAAGAGAACGGCGTCTAGAGATAAATGATTTTGTCCCTGTGGAAGCGGACTGAAGAAGACTTGATTCCTGTAAGCAGTTACATGCAACTTGGATATGATCCATGAACATTTGCGTGTTCACAGCAGCTGTTCTCGTTGTCTCTGCCAAAGGTACACATCAAACTACCACACAGGATTGCCAAGAAAAGACGGACTTTTCGCTTTTGGGAGCAGGGCTTCCCTGGTTGCTACAAGCGCGCCGCCCGCGATGCAGCTCATCATGGAACGAATTAATCACCATAAGGCGTACTTTAGGAAAGATACTGGGGTGTCAATGGCACCAGATGTTGCACACACCTCAGTCTTGTTCGTGGGACTTCCCGTGGACAAGTAAGACCTGCGGCCCGATGAAAAGGGGTGGACTTCCGAACTTGCTGATCGAGCTCCAGGAATATGTGTGTGACAGTGTGCTGTCACCCTTCGACTAATTCTAGGACCGTCAGACAGTGCGAAATGCCGCTGAACCAAAAAAAAAAAAAAAAAAAAAAAAAGCTTTACACAAGTTGGCGAAGCAAAACAGTAGCGAGAAAAGCAGCACTTGCCTTCCTTGGCCGTGGCTTACTATTTTTTGTGTTTCGATGCGAGCCGACCTGGATCCAAAATTGCATCGAACATCCTTTTCCTACAGGTATTTCAATTTCATTTGAATTCCGACTTTCAATTTGAATTCAACTTGTATTCTCTTCTATCTCAGAGTAGCTGCAGGGTCGTGTCAGAAAGTGCATGACCCGCCCTGGCCATTGCATCGTCTAAGGATTGCTTCGCTTCACAGTTGTCTGAACAGGTTGATTCTCTAAATCTCAGTGTGCTCAAGTTCCACAGGTAGCACACACATGCAAAGACAATCTAACGCTGAGTTTGAGGCTTTGTTATTGCATGTCATGGTGCAAACAACCAACGAGTGCGGGGCACTGCATAGGGGTAGAGAGTTGGCAACGGCAATTTCTTTCGTACAAACAAGCCGAGTCCAAGCCTAGAAATACGGACGAGAGGATCAGAAGGAGGCAGAGTAGTGCAGCACTTTACCAAATTTCATAAAAGCTGCAGCCGAGGCCACGGCAAGGGACGCTGGTACTCGTCGTGAGAGTGGCCGGTCCCTCTGTCACATCCGAAGTTCAGCCAAGTGTTCAAAAATGACTTTACCTCCTTCCTGGATCTGATGCTCGAGGCGACCGTCTGGCCGGGCTCGAACTGCGAGAGATTTATCCCCTTCGGTATTAGTGAACCTGATGTACCGGCTGTTGTCCAGTCTTGGCTTCAGTTGATCAAAGGGCTGATCGGATAGGGCAGCTCCCGAGCTGTGAATCCTTCTCCAATCTGGAGCCTTTCTGGTCGGCGTGCTGGAAGCCTCAGCTTCTTCGGCTGTACCAGGCGGGGGAGGTGTCAATTTCGGCGCGTTCCACCCATACGCCGTAAGAGCGGCTTTCCTGCCAAAGTGGTGTTGAATACTCTCGATACGATTTAGCTGTTTGGTTACAGACTGGTCCCCTTCCTTCACAACAAAGAGATCTTCATTGTTCGGGTACCGCACAATGGTAACGACCCTTTCTTCATCTGTTGAAGGCTTGAGTTGGGCGTGGAATCCGCCAAAATCGGCTACGGCTTGGCGCAAGTTGAAATCGTGAATTACGCTGCCGCCAGTCTCGAGCTTGTAGACAGGCAGTCCGTTGACAAACTCCTTGTTGCGGTAGAAATGGGTCCAGAAGCCCTGATCCGAAGGTTTGTATCCAGGGTCATGCTGAAATCGACCTTCGATCAGATCGTTGTAAGTCAGGGAACCGTCACCCCTGCCACGAGAGCTTGCTTCTTCCATGCGTTTTCCCAGGTCCGCGTGAGAGGGTCGAACGACAGCTCGCGCCACAGCCACGAAGGCCAGGGACACAAGTAACAGCCTCGTTCCTTGGGACCTGAAAAGCATTTTTGTGTTCTGAGATCAGTCGTCGAAGCGGAAGTTGGGCTTAGAGCACTAAAGGGTATCGATGATGAGGACACAATGTCTGCTCCAAGAAAGGGTTGACTTCTTATCCTTTCGCAACCTGCCTCTCGATCTCCTCTCTTGTCCTTGCCACTTCGTAGCTTCAGATGGTACCACCAACGGTGGGAAAGCAGAAGCAAGAATCGCACGTTCTTCCCACGCTTTCCCTCGCTTCTCTGGCCCAGGCGTAAACAAGTTCGCTCTTCCCAACCTTTGTCTCTCCTCCATTGCTTGCTTGCTTGTATGCCGTTCACCTAATTGCGCTCATCTACGTCTCTCCCCAGCTGGCCAGAGGTCTGAGGGCCATGAGAGTCGCAAATTGGTCCCACTCGCAACCTACACGGTCCCCCTTTTGTCCCTCGCTCACAAGTGTGGGTCACCTGTACAGAATTCCCGCGGTTCAATATTGCTGCGCCAATCTCATTTTCAGTGCGGCTGCTCATTGTCCTAGTGAGAAAAGCGAACAATTTGAACCTATTTCATGCGCCGCGGCACTGGGGAGACCGGAGGGATCTTTGATTCCGACATCTCCATGGATACAAACCGCATTTGCCACAAATATGCCGCGGCTGCTCCCTAGGTTCGGCCCATAAAATCGCCGAGGCACGCTCAAGAGCTTCATCGCAACTCTTTTATCCGAAAGTGGGAGAAGGAGATGCTAAAATGCAAGCTGTTGAAGACAGGATCTTGTCGATAACCCCTCGGCTGACGCATGGTCACCAAGCTGAGAAAGGCCCACTATGACGAAGATATCTAGAGCACTGGCAGAAGAGAGCGATCCAGTACCAGTGGAGAGGCATGTAAACTTTACCAAGCATGCGAGCAGCCCTCTGTCGAAGGAAGGGATCAATTATTCCGGGGAAACCGCCGAGCATCGGCGGATCGAGGCTGTTGCAAGCCCCTCAGTGCAGCAATCGAGTGAATTGCAGAAACACTCTACAAGCAGCAACTCGGGAATCAGAGTCTATCATCGAGAATGCATCTTATTACCAACTGTCTGAGACAAGACACAAAATTGTATGATCATCGATGTGGCTGCAACTCGTGCGGAAGGGCGAGAGCGTCTGGGCAAGCAGAGCTCGCCACGTCAACTCACCCACCTTCATTATGTTCTTGTTTCATGTCACCTTTCCTCTATAACGTAATTACAGTAGTACCGACGCGGATGTAGTACCGACGCGCTGAGTCATTTCCGAGTTCCCACCAATCTGATGTTAGTACCCCCATATGATCGCATCTGTGTTTGTCCGAAGCCTGCATGAGACCCACCATCCGACTTTCTGGAACCCCTCATCATCATCGGATAAACCTCCAATACCACTCAATTCCACAATATAACTCTATTCTTCTGCATTTCTGGTCATCAGCATGCCGCAACGCCCTTTCTCGAAGCGCTCTGTGGCCTTCCGAGCGGCGTCAGCGGCTGATCGCGACACACGTGAGGTTCGGCTGCAGCGAGCATCCTTGGAGCTCGATAATGGACAGCATGACAGCATCCGACAAGCCGCAGCAGCAAACAGTGTTCCGGAAGCGAGCTTGCGCCACCGGAGGCAAGGCCGTCAGCCGAAAGTCCGAGCTCAAAGCCATCTGCAACGCCTTACTCCAACCGAAGAGTCGGGTCTGCTTGAGTTCATCCGCCGTCGTGCCTGCAGCGGCTTTGCCCTGACACCGGCGCTTCTCTGTGAGCACGCCAACAATATCATTCGTTCCGATCCTGCTCGTTGCCAAGCCACAAACGTCACACACACGTGGCTGCAGGCGTTCCTGCTTCGGCACCCGACAATTCGGTCCCATTGGTCTCGGTGCCTGGACAATGCCCGGCTTTCCGGAGCTACTGAGACTGTAATAAAGGAATGGTTCAATCGTTTGGCTGATATTATGCGTGAGTACAATGTAGCATCCACAAACATATACAATATGGATGAAACAGGGTTCATGTTTGGTCAGGCCGGAAGCGAGCGGATCATTGTGCCTTCCGGCAAACCAGCAGCTCGGTACAAGGCACAGCCAGGAACACGAGAATCAGCAACTATAATTGAGTGCATCGGAAGCGGCGGTCAGGTACTATCGCCGCTCGTTATCACCAAAGGCCGGGTCCACACAGTCGGAGAGCAGCGGCGAATGGAAGGTGTACCGAATTCCTGGAGGTTTGCCAAGACCGACAACGGCTGGACGTCCCACGCACTCGGTCTGGAATGGCTTGAAACCATCTTTGAGCCAGAGACAAGGCTGTCGACGCCATCAACTTGGCGCTTGCTCATCATCGACGGCCACAAGTCTCACACCAGTGCGCCGTTCCTCGACCTTTGCTGGAACAGGAACATCATTCCGTTCCTGCTTCCAGCTCATGCAACCCACGTGATGCAACCCCTGGATGTGTCGATCTTTGGCCCACTTTCGGCTTCGGTCAAGCGTCTGATCTCGGACGCCGCGACCCACGTGAGCGACGTTGACAAGCCAATGTTTGTTACGATGTACGCCCAGGCACGAGAGAAGGTTCTGACGCAGGCACGAGCCCGGAAGGCCTTCTCCGACAGCGGAATCACACTTAATCCGAGTGCAAATAAGGTACTTGACCGACTACCCGGGTCAGGAACGCAGCAACACCGGCAGCCGCTGCAGGAACGTGCCGTACCGGATTCACGGACTGTCTTCGAAACCACCGTCGCAATTCTAGCTCAGGAACAGGACCCACGTGAGGCCCGAAAGCTCGGAAACTCAATCTCACAAGCACATGCACAGACGGAAACAGCACTTGCAGCTTCTCGGGTTGAAGTTGACCTCTTGCGATCGGAGCTGGAGCGAAGGAACAAAACGTCGACGAGGAGGGGCAAGAAGAGGAAGGATGGTGATCAGAGGGTATTAACACGGACAAAGATGATCACGAGGGCGGAGGCAGAGCAAAACTTAGTTGGAAAGGGAGCATACAAGGGTAGGAACACTGGAGGGAAGGAGCGAGAGGAGGAGGTGGTGGAGGAGGCCGAGGCCGAGGCAGTCTCTGGTGGCGACGAAGCTGTTCCTGATGGTGACGAAGGGCTCTCGGCATCACCAAGCATCTCTGCTACACCTGCACAGCCAAATATCACCAACAATATCGATCCTGAACTGTCTCTCGACGCCATCAATGACGATGACCTTGGTGGCTTCGGTTTCTTTGATATCATGCCAGTAGCAAGCTCATCACGCGTCCAACTTTGATTCTGTTTAGCTCGACATGTATCATAGCATCTCAGGAACACACCATTGAAGTTTGACTCGGATTGATTCACAGACTGCTGAGATCACGATCACGCCGAGTACTACCATCAGACTGAAAATTAAGCTCGGCGAACGCGTCGGTACTACATCCGCGTCGGTACTACTGTAATTACGTTAGTACCATCATCTTCTGCACTCGTCGCTAGGCACTGCCTAGCGATTTTAGCACTCCCCACCTTGTTCCCCTCCCTTTGCCTTTGTCGCTCGCCCTCTGCGCTCGACCAGCCCCTTTACGGCGGGCTGGGAGCCTCATCGAGCTCAAGGCCTCACGGGTCTAGCCTCAATCTCATCATATCTATGCAATTGTGGTGTGCGATGCTAAAGGGGTAGAAATGAAATTTTGAGATTGCTGATCTTAACGACAATTGTTGCCATCCAGTCATGGCTGCAGGGAGCCAGCTTTAGTCGATTCTCGCTAAGTTGGATCAAAAGTGCGTGAGTACACGAATGTGTAAAGAAGAGTAAGCTCATAGGACGAGTTGAATTTTATGAGCCGCCGAGGCAGCAGCGAGACATGTGACAGTAAGAGAGTATCCAGAAAGTGCAGAAAATAGCATGGTACCCCACCCGGACCCCAAATACCGCAAGGTATTGCTTGCTGGAGACGTCTCGTCGAGGTTCCTTTCAGATGCCGTGGAATATAAGTCGATTGTTGTGGAGGTCGAATAGCTGGTGCTGTATCTTGCCCTCGGTATCTGGTTCCCTTTCATAAACGCCCATGATACATAAGACAGAGTGCGGCACAAAGGAGGTCCAGTGCACGGGAGCCAAGGTCTAAGTATCCAACAACTTCATCTTGTCCACGCTGACACTGGGCAACCTGAGACATTTCCTCACAATGATTCGGGACACAATCTCGAGCTGGAACAGAGACCGAGCGACGGTCAGCAACCCACTTCGCGGTGGTGTCTCTCAAGAGTGAAGCATTTTCGCACACACATCATGGTGGGACGATCGCATGCAGCTGCTCATGGCATCACAAAATGCGCAGGAGCAACGTGATTTCAAAGGAGACGGGTTTGTCAGGTGACTAGAGCGATGATATACTATGAGAACGTGCACTGCGACAGATTGGCGCTCGCGAAGTGGGAGAATAATGAGATGGTTTGATGCTCAGCATACAAAACAAGAGAAAAGTCGTTCTCGGCTTGCCGAACAGAGTTGGTGGTAGAAAGAGGCTGCTAGCAAGTCTTTGAGCATCAATGAGGGAGAAACACTGCAAGCTCGCTTGCGAAATGTTGAACTTGCTGCGTTCCATCTTTCAGAAGTCGAATGCCGAATGCGCTTCCATCGTCGCTGGCGCTGAATTTGAGAAAGCGCTGCGCGTCAATACGAGCCCTTGCATCCTCAATAGGCATATCTCTGGGTACAGGGACTGCATTCCGGACGTCTTCCCATTCCGGAACGGGGCGAGTCTTTGTGAAGAGTAGCCACTTCTTTTTAGGCACGGGATCGAATTTGAATCCATAAGCAGTAATTGCTGCTAAGTCGCCATATTTCTGTTGAACGGTACGGATCTGGACGGCATGGTCGTGGACTGCTCGCTCAGCTTGACGGGTGACTACTTGTTCATTGGCATCCTTGCTGATCGTCAATGTCTTTGAAGGATCTTTAGGGTCTTCAAGGAGGTGAATCTCGCCAAAATCGGCGAATCCCCGCTGAAGCTTGTCAAGGTTATAGCCTCGATCAGAGTGCCGAAAGTGTATAGGGATCCCCTTGTGGAACACTCTCGTTTTGTGTGCCTGATAAAGCAGTAGTCCATCGCCCAATGTAAGCGGATGTAGGCCTGTATCTGGATGAAACGAGCCTCGGCTCAGCTCATCATAGGTGACTACTTGTCTTGGCCGTCCATGAATATAAAGGTGATGAGAGTCCATGCGATCAGCCGCCAGAGACAGGGAAACGGCAGTGAATGCCAGGATTCCGAGCCGGAGATAAGCGAGCAAAAGCATTGTTTTTTACCTTGCTTTCGTTTGCGGTCGGTGGTCGATTTCAAGATTCTGATGAGGAAAGGAGAGGAAGGAAAGGAGTGAATTTGAACCCTGTGGGGCCTTTTGACTTTGCATCCCCACCGAAGCTGGGTTGACTTTGCGCGGCTCTTTTGGATCTACGTAAGGGACTCGGCTGAACTCGAATAGCCCATCTTCGTTGCTCTTTGTATGCCCGATTCGTCCGCGTCATGATTGTGTCTTCTGTTGTCAGAATAATTAAAGATCACAGCTTCGATGCTCACTCATAGTCTCATACGCTTAGTCTACCTAGCGTGCTTCTTGAGCTCTGATTCGATACTCATATTTACGACACAGCTGGTTTCGATAGATTCGAGTGTGTCAAGCATTCAAACGTTTCTCTTGCCTTGAATCCTTAACACAGAGTAGCAAGAAGTGGGTAGAAGTGGTGGCAACTCAGTGCGGCTGAGGAAAAAGAGTGGAACGGTGGGGGTCTGGCGCGAGCTCTACAGCATTGTCGAAAGCTTCATGATAGTGTGAAAACTTAAGAAGGCGCAATGCCGCTGAAATACTGTCGCAACTGAACTTTACAATGAATCGCAAAGATGTTCTACTCAAGGACACGCAAGTCTTCCCAAAAGGTGTCGAGCTTCCCGAAATACTCTGGTCGGATCAACGAATCTTGTGTAAGGTACAGAGCCATCGCTGATTCACCGTCCTTGCTGCTTATCTTTGCGAACCCCTGCTGTCGAATCCGCTTCCTGAGCTCTGTTGAGCTCCTGTATGTGTCTTGTGGGACGGGCGTCGCAGACTCGAACTTCCAGTATGGCACACGTGGCAGTGGCGATGGATATACGTCGCCAGATATCTCCTCAAAGTTAACATCTGGACCATTAGTCATAACTGCAGCAGTTGTCCCGAAATGTTTCTCGAGTACTCTTATTGCTTGAGCTACTTTGTCGAGTATGCCGTCAAAGGTGATAATCGGCTGAACGTTGGAGTTATGACCAGTCTGAAAAATGGTCAAAAATCGACGTTGCTCAACATTGGCGACGTGCACCTTTCCGAATTACGTATAGGCTTCGTGGAGCTGAGATCTCTTTAGAGGATTGGCAGAGTCAGTAAAGAAGAGAGGCTTTCCTTCGAAAAAATGGGTGTTGGGATACATCTCCTCAGCGTCGATAGCGCTAGGAGTTTGGGAATTGGGGCGATGATCGAAGAAATTGCTGCGCAGGTCGTCGAAAGCGATGTAATCGCTGCCTCGTCTGTAGACTGGTGGGTCATTCTGATCGACTCACCTCAGAAGGGGCACTAAAGAGGAGGTAGAAGCAGCTCTGACCCGGGCTGCAAGGACGCAGCAGGCAGAGGCTACCCTCCATATCTTGTGCCACAGCATGCTCGAAGCTGAAGGTCTGAGACGCACCGGACGTCAGAGATGCTGGAACGGAAAGTCGCGGTGTCGTTGCTCTTCTATGACCGCTCTTGTGCTGCTCGAGGATAGGCCTCTAGTCGTACGAACAGTCCCCTCAAAAGTCGAGCCTTTCTCAAGCCCACCAAGACCTCGAAATCTGCTTGGTTGTGCCAGAGCGTGCGTGCTGCAGCATCAAAAATGAAGTTTCAGGCTGAATGCACATATTGCTCCCCTTTCAGACCGATTACGGCATCGGTTGTTATGCTCTCTCGAAGAGGGTGGGAAACTGCTGTCGAATTTCAGAGAGACCAGGTGGGTGCCATTGAGATTTGGAAAACGTGTGAACGGGCCACCTAAGAAACCTCACTTTTTCCTACATGACCGCACTGTATTGCGACTGAAAGTTGCACCTCAAAAGCACAGGGGTTTCGCATTGTCTGGTAACAAGACCAAATAAATGTTGCAAGGGAAGCTAGAGAAGATCAGGCAAGGGTACAGTAGAAAATGGCAGAAAAATGGTGAGCCTGCGGTTCTCAGAAAAAAAGAAAAGATAAGCTCACGGTGAGTAGGCGCTTGAGTGCAGGCAAGCAGCACCGAGGTCTCAGGCGAGACGTGAAAACAGAACTCAAACCACGCTTCTGTCTGGCTAGGACCATCCCGACCTCTCCGGAAGAGTAGTACAAGTGCGTCGAGTGACAGCTTTATGCTGAATCGACTCTAGAGAAGAACAGGAATATGCGGGGTTGTTCACAATAAGGAAAGAGTTTGGCATTGAATTTTGGCGTATAGACAGTCAATGACGCAGCAATTTCATGACCTCGCCATAAATAACATATTCGCGATCAAAGGTTCGTCCCTGTACTCCACCAAAAGAATCCACACGAACCCCATACTTGATCTCTGGCTCCAATCTGCTTGAAAAGTTCAAGAAACGCTTTTGACGAAGAAGGAGGCGGATGTATTCTTTTGTGAGATTCTCATCGAAAGGCATCGCATCCGACGCCCCCACTCTGGGCCATTCAGGAGTTTCAAAACCTTCTTCGTCAACCGCTTGACCCAGGTTTGCCCCACGAGACACTAGAGTGACAGCCCTTCCAAAATGATTCTCCAGCACTTTGATGCCAGCAGAGAACCGATCTAATAATTTGTCGGACATCCAAGGTTTGCTATCGAGACCAAGTGTTCCATCGTCTGGCCAAATGGTCAAGTGGCGTGTTCCCTCCGCGTTTGAGACATGAACTTTGCCAAAGAGATCATACGCTTGAAGAAGCCCAGCCCTGCTTAGGTACGAGTCTTGATCGGCAAAGAAGAGGGGTTTGTCGTTGAAGAAGGGCGTGCCAGGATACATGCTCAAGATGGTGTGCGCATCAGGAACACTGGCTTGAGGTTGATGCCGAAAGAATCGGCTGTGAAGCTGATCGAAGCGGATACGGTCGTCGGGACCGTTTTGGCTGCTGCCCTCCATGCGCTCATTCAGCTCTTCCGAATAGCGAGGGGCAGTGGCTGTAGCCACTACTGCCAGTCCTAGACAAAGTTGGAGGAGCCGAGCTCCCTGATTCCATCGCATTATGGAACGTCTTGCTTCTTCTGCGGGACTGTATTGAGGCTTGGAGGCTAAAATGATTGGATGGATACAGAATGTACCAAGGTCAGCTGTCGGAAGGACTGAACGTACACTCTTACGCATTCCGTAGCAGATCGAAGCTCCAATCTCTCCTTACAGATAGCCCTGATCCATTTCGTTCCATCGGGGAGTCGATCTTGGCGTCAACAACTACCCTTAGCGTACCCCCACTCATTTGGATGCTGATGGGGACCAGCTGCAGTGCGGGCATGCGCTATTCCACCGTGTGACCACTTGAGGTGTAACTCGAGGGAAGAACCCCACAAACGATGACAAAAAGCGCAGTCCCGAATGAAGTCGTCGAGTCGGCTTTCGTTCAAGTCATGTTCTGGACTGGTCACTGCGTGCTTCAACATGCCTCAGCGTCAGTCTAACCAAGCCACCTCAAACAGAAGACGAGCGAGGTCACATACTCATTCTTGGGCCAGTCTAAGCATCACCACATTGTAGAGTCCCTGAGCATCGTAATCTTTTCAGCTGAGGAATACAAGCATGTCAATAAGTGCCAGCCTTTGCCAAATTGAGCCTAGAGAGGACATTCCACGGGGCCATGTTCGATCAAGGCCGTGTTAACTTGACTCTAGGTTATCAAGGACGCAGTAAGTTTGCAGCCTCGCGAAGCACGATTTTGCTGTCACCAAAACTTCTTCCCTGCACTTGACCAAGAGCAGTCAGCCGGACTCCATATTGTATGTTTTCATTCAACTGGCTCGTAAATAGCAAGTAGCGCTGTGCTTTGAGCAGGCGGCGGAGGTTCGAGATCTTGTAAAACGGGCTGGAAGGCATCGGCTCCGTGAGCTCGACTGTGGTCCACTTGGGTGTTTGGAACCGCAATCCTTGCTCGCCATCCTCTTGGCCAAGGTCTGCTCCTTGCGACACAAGCGCAACAGCCCTTCCATAGTGATTCTCGATCGTCTTGAAACCGGCAGCAAGAATACCTAAGCCAGGTTCCGATATCCTCGGCTTGGGATCTGTACCAAATTGACCAATATCTGGTACAATGGTCAAGTGGCGCGTTCCTTCAGCGTTTGAAACGTGGACTTTGCCGAAGAGATTGTATGCTTGAAGGAGCCCAGCCCTGCTCAGGTGAGAGTCTTGATCCGCAAAGAAGAGTGGCTTGCCGTGGGCGAAATACGTTTCAGGATACATCCTCAAGACAGTAGGCGTATCAGGGCGATTAGCTGCAGGTTTGTGCTGGAAGAACCGGCTGTGAAGCTGATCAAAGTGAATGTGGTCGTCATGTGCGCTGCCTCCCTCCATGCGTTTTCCAAACTCTACCGAGTAGCGTGGGACTGCAGCTTTAGCCACTGCTGCCAGTCCTAGGAAGACTCGAATGAGCTGAGCTCCTTGGATCCATCGCATTATGGGAATCGGTGCTTCTTAGGCAATTGCTCTCAGGCTTGATGTTCGTGATATAGAATAATACAATCAAAGGAGGAAGTAGTGAGCAGCTGCAATATCGAGCCCTGCAGAAAATTCTCGTCTGCGCTCTTCTTGACTTCTAATAAGTGAGTCTCCTGTTAGTCCTAGAGCAGGTGCATTGTGTGGGTTCATCGTTCTCAGTGGCAAAGTTTCTTGACAACGACACTAATCAAAAAGCGCACTTTTGGACGTAAGCCGGTGTTGGTGGGAATCAATTGCAGACCGCGCATTCATGTCACAGGGAAGCACGGGAACTTGCGCTGCTGTCGTCGATCCACCGTGCGACTAGTTGAGCGTAAAGCGTGGGAGCAACCCCACTACTGAGAGTAGCCACAAATGATTTTGATCGAGTCTGCTTTTGCTCAAGTCGCCTTCTAGACCGGTCGATACTTGCTTCGACGTGCCTCAGCGTCAGCTTACGAAATCACCTCGAGAAGAGGATAAAATGGTCTGATACTTTCGCATGGACCGGCCTGAGCATCATCACATCGACTCGTAGTCTCCGTCATGAGTTTTGGTGCCGAGACAGACTGTGGAGGATAGTCATCTGGAGAAGCGACAACAGATTGACGTGTGCCCGAGCCCAAGCGAATCTCGACAAAAGGCTCTCACACGTCGACCCTTTGCAATCAGAAGACTTTATGGACTACCGGCCACTACATCGTGCGGAAGTCCAAGTGTTTTTACCACCATGTGAAGCAATCTGACGAATCACCTCTGTCTGCCTTATGTGGATTCAGCTACTCTGGCTGTGACGCTCTTGTCTGGGAAGATGAGCAAATGTTGATCGCGACGCGTATTTAGATGTCGCGATGAGGAGGTCGTTTGCAGAAATCAGGTCATCGTTGTAGTTGCACCGGGGATCAGGACATACAAAGAGTATCTAGTTGTACTTTTGTGTCGCATGCCTGTTAGTGCCCTTGGCGAATGCCGAACCACAGGAACACCTCAAAAACGTATGTATTTGACAGGGGTGGGAGATTTTTGTTTTCGATAGCCATCAAAGCTTTACGCTAACGTGCTGCATTTCCGCTCAAACGATTCCGAGGTGGCTCTCAAGGTGCGTACTAGTCTGTGAGGTTACAAGCACAGGTTTACGAGGGTGCAAATGAAGTGTTTGTTGCCCAGCCCACCGCAACGAAGCGACTGTCGAACGAGTCATGCTCTTTATTGAGAAAGTAGACAGGGAGGTGCACATTGAAACAACGGCTGAGAACTACGTGCTAGGGTAGAAGAGACCATGAGTATCACTGTGTTGAGGGCTCTGGACCTATTATCCTGACAACGAAGAACAAGGTCTGCTGTGAGGTGACTGTGAAGAAGATCAAATGTGAAGCTCTTGGGCAGCCGACTTCAGCTCACCGAAGACTGAAGGATGGATCGAGCCTTGTGGTTGCAATACGAGCCGCAGGCGGCTTTTACCGCTCCTAGATGCAAGTACCGCCCACCCTTCTTCACTTAGCCTCTTTCTGATCACTGTGTAGCTTGTCCCTGCACTCATGTCTCGCAAAGCATCTCGAGGATGTCCAAGTCCGAATTTTGCCTTTCTTGTCGGTGTGAGGTCCCAACCATACGTGACTAGAGCAGCATCATTGCCAAAATGCTCTTTGATGAACTCTTTACGACGCACAAAGCTAGCCAAAACGTCATGTGCAAGCTTCTGATCGTCTGCAGCTTTTACGCCTGAAGGGAATCGATATTTGGGCTCGATGGTCAGAAAGCGACTTTGCTCTGCATTTGAAACGTGAACTTTGCCAAACGAGTCGTAAGCATGCCGCAATCTAGACTGGCTGACACCGAATTGAGGATATGCTTGAAAGACCGGCTTCTTCTTGAAAAAGAATGTATCTGAAAACTGCTCCAATACCGAGGAGGAGAAAGCTTGAGCCAGCCTGGGATTGTGTTGAAAGAAGTCACTGCGTAGTTGCTCGAAGGGTATACGGTCTTTCTCGCTGCTGACATCTGTCGCAAGCATGCGTTTGCGGAATGTGTTTGAGCCGATAGCAGCAGCTCTTGTAATGGTCGCAAGTACCAGTACGACAAAAATGAGCTTGTTAGGGTGAGAGTACATGTCTGTTCCCGTGTTTGAAGAAAGCGCGGAGAGGTCAGGGGAGAACAAGTGTAGATTGTACGACCCTTGAAGAGTGCTCCAAGAACGAGCCGGATCGCATTTTTCGCCGACCGAGTAGAACGACACTTTCAGAATTTGATCCAGGGTCCACCGGCAGAGTTTCTATCCCACCACGAATCTGGCAAAGCGGGAACCTGCAGATCTCTGTGAGCTGGCTTCAATTGAATACCTGAGAGCCATCGAAGGTAACAATGATGCCACCGACCTCTTCATCTGTCTGTCGCCCACCAGCAAGACCCACCCGTGATGCACTATCCCCACACCATTTCGCCCTTGTTACTGCCACTTTTCCAGACGTCCCACACCTGACCAAATAAAGCCTCGTTGATTGAGCAGAACTCTCGCAGTTCCGTCCAAAGAACACCTGGATTCGAAACTTGCATTGATGTGATCTCCCTCTCAACTGCGCACACCACACTAACACTCGACGATCTGTGGTCAAAGTTGTTGATTTGGAAGGCAATTGTTTTGGTACGAACGGAGAATGACACTTGAAAGCAGTTCCGGACTGCTGTGAAATCCAGTCTAGAGACGAGGAGAGAACATGAAACGTTTGCGGACCAAGTCACGAGTATGGGCGGAAACCCCATCTTGGCTCAGTGGTCTTTAGTGGTTCAAAAGCGGACTTTCGAAAGTTTCGAGAAGTCGCCTTTGAGTTCTCCCCAGACATCCAGCTCCATATTCTTACCAAGTATGTCCTTTGAGATGATGAACGTGCTACCTTTCTTGTTCGAAACGTTGATACTTCTGCCATTGTTGAGTCTGTACCTCATGTTTCTTAAACTTGTTTCGCTGGTCACGTCCGGTTCCGTGGACCTGAACGGATTCCACGTCCACTTTGATACCTTGAGCGGCTTCGCATCATGCCCGTACGCAGCGAGGGCAGCGTTTCTGCCGAAATTCGTCCTGACAAAGTCTCGATCTTTCAAGTATTTAATCAGACCTTCATCTTTCGCGGGTGGTTTCAATGACGTTCCGATGGCTATCGGATTTTCTCCCCGATGATCAGTGACATAGGCTCCGCCAAATTGTTTATACATCTCTTTGAGCTTCTTCTGGCTCAGACCAACACCGTATTTGGCTTGAAGGACGGGTTTGCCGTCGTAGAAGTATGTTTCGGGGTACTTTTGGTAAGCCTCGAGTGGTGGTGGGCTGTCAAAGTAGGGACTGTACTCGCTGCCAAAGTAGTCGTTGTTTAGCGAGTCATATCCGACTTTGGTGTCACGAAATGAGAAGATGGAGCGCTCTTGAAGCATCGCCGGATGTAGGCCAACTGCTCGTAAGACAGCAGCGTTGACAACAGCAGCAAGCGTCAGTAAGACGAAGACCAGCTTCGTGGCTTGGGAGGACATCTTGTTGTGTCTTGTAAAGGAGTGTGTAGGAATCCAAGAGAGGTCAAAAGGAATGTGCTGGTTGGACGCTGGAGAGAAAGACGAAGATACACGATTTCGGAGGTATATGTGCAGAAGAGCCGGACTCGCTCAGCGAGAGTCACACCTGAAGTCCCTCTGAGCAGCTTTTGAGTGTGCCACCGAACTTACCACGGGTGGGGCTCTTACGAAGTCCCACCGTCGCATCTGAGTACACACAGGCAGCGACACTGATCAAGCGGAACGTGTGCAAATGACCCACTTTCTGTGAGACGGTGTGTATTGTCTCTGATCACAAAAATTCAGTGTGAGAACACTGTATGTACTGGACATGCCGAAAAGTTTGCATTTTACCTCAGAGAGCACCAACCGGCTTTGTTTGCGCGTGCTGTTGGTCGCAATTCCAGTTGGTGGAGCCCAACCGAAAACCCAGAGTCGGATTGTAGGTGGGTGCGTACAAAATTGGTCTTGGTGGGATACGACCGAGCGATTGGTCGGGTGTGCATATCAACCCACACACTCCTAGATATCGGCAAGGTAGGACGGATTCGCTGGCAGATTTTCAAGAAAGACTTAGTTACACAAGAATGGCTCATTCAAGCAGTTCCAGACTGCTGTGGCGGACGGTCTTGGCAAAAAGGAAAAGAATGAGCAGAAAGTAGGAGTCTGTAGGCAAGCAAGGTTGCAAATGTGTCAAATCACAGGGCGGAGGTTTTGGAATTCGCGACGGAGAGTGCCGAACACCTTCACACTTTCGAATCCGCCTTTCCTGCCCAGACTGATTTCCAACGAACTGAGAT
Source organism: Ustilago trichophora (assembly GCA_900323505.1). Lineage (NCBI taxonomy): Eukaryota > Fungi > Basidiomycota > Ustilaginomycetes > Ustilaginales > Ustilaginaceae > Ustilago > Ustilago trichophora. The sequence continues at coordinate 353,328 of OOIN01000021.1, read as the reverse complement.
TGTCCGGAGTCGTAATCTTGACCTGTCGCAAGACTCCCAGTCTATACCTTATCTCGCCATATCGTGTACTGGTCTTCAAAACTTTATCGCGAGGGCGGAATGGGTTGAAGGTGCTCCAGAATGTGTACCTAACTGGCTTCATCTTTCGTCCGTATGCTGCCAATGCAGCGTCCTTCCCAAATTTCTTTTCGACAAATCTTGCTTGGGCCAAGTGCTCAGCTAAGCCTTGATCGACTTGGACTCCTGGCTTCATGCCAGGCTTCATGCCAGGCTTCATGCCAGGCTTCATAGTGATGGCATTTTCTCCCGATTCATCCGCAGCTGGTCTCCCTCCGTAGGTAGTATCGGTAGACCCTCCATTGAGATTGTGCCACCAGACGTACCACGGGTGGGACTCTCACGGGAATCCCTGGGTCACCTGTATACATAGCCCGGCTTGACACTACTGTGATTAAGCGGACCGTATGTAAGGCCATTGCCCCACCTGCTGCGATACATTGGGCTTCTGAGGTCAGCAAAGGGATCTGTGTAAATACATGTCTGAGTTTCTGCAGATCACCTCAGAAAACGTTTCAGAAACAGCAGAACTAAGGAGAGCGCCAACCAGATTTCTTGCGGTTCTCTCTGGGCGTAAGGAGCCCCTGCTGGTCAACATTCCATCTTGTTCTGCTCCCAATGCTCAGCCGAAAACACAGTCGCTTCGCAGGTGTGTGGGTGCGTAAGGCTCACAAATTGATCTTGGTGGCATCTAGCAGATTGCGTACATGCAGGATTGTGGTTATGCCACAGAAGCAGAATCATCTCTTTCATCGGCAAAAAAAGTCAGCCACACCAAGCGTACCGAAAACCGACTGAACTTCAAATATGGGCCTCGTGGATCGCAGACTCATAGTGGTCTGCGATACCGAGAGGGTTCACACGGATGCCAAGCCAGTACTTGCCGTCCAAGCTCTCAAACTTACCGAACCGATGACGGTTCAGATGCTCCCTAATCTCGATAGGATTCTCGCCAAAGCTTGGAATGACGTCAGAAGCTACAATATCTGCCCAGGTTGGCCATGCTTTCCTCTGCTCGCTTGTCACAAGTTCGTCGATTGGCGTGAAAAGACGATAGAAGCGAGACCAAACTACCTCGGGACCGTATTTTCGTCTGATATACTCGATCTCCTGGATTCTCTGATTGAGACCGTCAATGCGGCTGCCTCGAGCGATCACGAGTCCTTTGATCGGGGAACTACGCACAATCATGATGTAAGAGTCGAAACTCCCATCTGGGTTGTTTCTGTAGATGTGCAGGTGTCTGTACCGGTGAACCAATGCGTTGAGTGAATGAAACGAGATGGGGTCGGTGACATCGACAATGGGCGCCCAGGCTGGTTTTGGAGGATCTGCAAATAGAAGCGTGTTGGGGTATCGGTCCCCTTCGATAAGATGTGGTATGTGAATTGACTCGATCCCCGTCGGTTGGAAGCGGCCGCTCAGGATGTCATCGAAATGGACTGGTGTCGTGTCAAAAGAGCTAGCCCCCAAGGAAGTACTTTGCTGCGGAGAGGTGCTTGGATCGCCATATCCTTTGGCTGGGATTGAGAGGCTCAGCATCAAGCACGTCGCCAGGGTGAGACGAAGCACTGAATCCCACATTATGGGCGAGAAGAATTTGGAATGGAAACAAGTCGGTCTTGATCAAAGTTGCCAACTGACATCAAGATCTCCATGCCGCTGCTTATATAGCCTGGATCCTCATGTGGAGCAGGGGACATAAGTGACTCGCCGAAACGGTCAATGAACTTGTGAGGCGACACAGCAGATAGTTCTTGTGTCCTTCAGTGAATCTGCCCACAAGCCTCTGCCGCGTTCGCTACATCATCAAAAAAAAAAAAAAAAAAAAAAAAAAAAAAACCTCGTTTGCGCCGTGAAGCTCAGTGAACAAAGCAAGAATTTCATAGCGTCATAGCGGTAGCCAAGCAGCAAAGAATTGTTGGGGGAACATCTGCTGATCACTTCACTGTGCGCCCCTGTTGCTGGAACCGGGAAGCCTCCCACGGAGCACACTTCTCATCAGGGCGGCGTGCCGTCGAAGCCGCAGTATGTCCCACGCCATCAAGCCCGCTCGCATTCGCCGAAACAGTGTCGGACCGATCTGCGCCGCAATCTCATCCAATACTCGCAAGCTTCCAAATTTGAATTCGCCCTAGAACAAGAGAGATCAACGTTCTGACATTTGCTGTCAGACAGGGCTGAAGCCTGTTGGGATACGACAGGAGACGTAGCAGAGTGGAATGACATCAAAGATATCGGACAATTGAACGGACGATGACGGAAAGGAAGAGAGTGTGGAAATGCAACGGATGGGACTGGGCAAATCGCATCGATCTGTGTCAGACAAGATTCCTATGAGGGATCTTTCCAAGCCATGAATACACTGTCTCTGAGGCTTTCTTGAATGAGTTCAGAGGCTTCACAGTAATCTTCATCGGCTCACCAGAGGGTGCCTTTCGATTAAGTACTTTGATCCTGTATCCAACCTCGTTGCCTTGGGGGTCTTTGACATAGAAGCGGAAGCGTCCATGCTCTTGGAGCGCTTGGACCATCTCTTCACGTTTTGTGTTCTTGTCAAAACGCGGATAATCTTTTAGTTTCACTCCCTGCTTTCGAGTCCTCCCGTTTTCTACATTCAGATAGGTCGGCTGACCATACAGAACTGAGGCCAGTTCATCGCCAAACTTCTCCTGGGCACCTTCGTGCTGCTTTACCACGCGTTCTATCGCGCCCTTCTCTCGGTCGTTAACAGTCCGGTGCATTAACTCCTGCCTGATATCGACCAAGATTGGCCTAGCATCTGATTCTTTGTAGTAAAACGTCTTTGTGCCGACAGTTGATGCGCGCAGCATTTTGCCAAGGTCGCCGTCTGAGATGATAGGCGTTGCCCCCAGATGTGGCACGTCATGGATGCTCTTCTCCGGCAGTCTAATCGCCTGCGATTGGACAAGTTTTTTTCGAAGGATGTGGAAATCGGGGTTGAGCTTGTACAGCTTGATTGTTTTCTCCAATTCTGAAATAGATTTCTGACCGAGTTGTTCGGTTCCCTCTGGATCTTGAGGAGCAGTTTTGCCCAATATGATCATCCTTCCGTCGTTCTGGTTGGGGTCGACAATGTTGACGGCTCCGTAGTCTTTTATCGCCTGCTTGACTATATTACCCGGGGCCGCTAGTCCGTATATAGGAACATTTTCGTGGAACGGAATCCGACCATATCGCTGGAGTATCTCTTCGTCTGTTGACTTCTGCAACCCCTTGATTTCCTCTGCCCGAAGCTTCTGCCTCTTCATGTACTGAGACGGATAAAAGACCTCGGGAGGCTCAGCAAGTTCAGTGAAATCGTCGACTACCCTGGCCTGAGGCATCCAACTAGGATGCGAGACTTGATCTGAAGGACCAGCTTCTTCTATTTCAGTGCCAGCAGCTGTACAGCAGCATGATAGCAGCAACAAAGTGCCCAAGGCTGCAATGCAGGTAAAGCGAAGTGGACGAATTAGCTCCATGTGATTAGATAGATGTCCTGTTGTGGATGTTGAGGGTACAGGTATTGTTCTGGGGTTGATGGGTCAAGCCCTCACATTCAGACTTCGTTCCCTCCTTTTTATCCTTTTAGGCCCGGTGAAAGCTCCCTAAGTATCCCATCCCACCACCCACCAAAGCAAGACTGGACCACGTCATTTCGAGATAGCTCACCCTCATCGCAACTTCCATTCGAAGCATCTAAGCTTTAGGCCCACTCTTTGCTTGATCGCATCGGAATTGAACACGTTCATGTGGCGACATTACGCCGGAAACAAATGAATGCCCCTCTGTACCACCAAAGCGGGGCTGGTCCACTCTTTTTCGGGATTGTTCCACCTCCCCACCGCAATTCTTATTTGTTACACACAAAGCCTAGGCTCACTCGTTGCATCAAAAGTCGGTGGATCGCATTGAATTGAAAGTCGTTGAAGTTGCTCGGAAAGAAACGAAAAGAAAATGTTGTGTGCTGTCGCATTGTGTAAAGATGCGAGTCTACAGAGGAGGAACAAGAGTCATAGCAGAAAGGATGGACCAAGGGCCATTCAGCAAAGGAATCAAATGACGGGAAGGTCGGCTTTGTGCCAACGTAGCGGACCGATGGTCGCAAAGCTGCGTAGGTCGGTTTCAGATAGGCTCAAGTCGATGGAGGTCTGCTAAACGCGTCGGGCCTGGTATACGAACTTTGCCTCGCCACGACTGCACTTTCTCCGCAGCTTTGTCCCGCCAGCCCAAGGGATCGATTGAGAGCTTCATTGGCTCGTGACCGGATGCCTCTGGATTCTCGACTTTGACTTTGTAAGCAGCCTTGCGACCTTGAGTGTCCTTGAGGTAGAGGCGGAGGCGCCCGTGTTCTTGTAGCGTATTGATCATCCGGTCACGTTCCAAGGGTACATCCTCGGAGAAAAAGCGCGGGTATTTGGACAGAGATAAATCTTTGATCCGACTCTCTCGATGTCGGGGATCCAGACGAATTGGCTGGCCCCAGATGATCGAGGCCAAAGTATTGCCGTACTTGATACGGTCGGCTTTGTATCCGTTCAACACCTCTTCGATTTCCTTCTCCTCCCTGGGAGTGACATCTTCGACTAGATATTCCTTCTCCGGGTCGATCAAAACTGCCTTCTGGCCTGACCCCGTATAGTAGAATTTCTTCTCGTGGCTGTTTGAGGCGCGCATCAAGTGGCCGAGGGAATGAGCTCCTTTTGAGAGATCACCATCGCCTCTCGAAAGGATGGGCTTGCCATGTACATGCGGCACGGCGCTGATGTCTTTCTCCTGCTCAAACGTGACTTTGAGTCCTTGTAAATGCTTTCGAAGGACGTGCAGTTTGGGGTCGAGCTTGTACATTCTCATGATCTGCTTGGGATTCTCAACCTCATACGATCTGAGAGAATTTAGATCAGAGTTATATGCAACAAGCTTTGCGTCCCCCTCATCCTGCGGGTTGACAATGTATACGGCTTCCTTATCTACGAGCGCCTGTAGAACTGTTCTTCTTGGAGTAGTTGTTGCGTATATGGGTGCTTCTCTGGAGGACGGTACCTTGTAGAATGGTATCTCACGATACGGATCAAATCTCCTGTCATTTCGCGAGGGTTTCAATGCTTTGAGTTTTTCGAGTTCGATATACTTCTTGAAGTATGTTCCCGCTGTGATCGGGGTGCCTTCCGGAATCTCTAGAGTAGGAGTGATGGCTGTTTCGGAAGGGCCAGCTTCTTGGATTTCAGTCCCAGGGGCTCTACAGCAGCGCGACAGCAGCAACAAAATGCCCAAGGCTGCTATGTAAGCACAGCCAAGTGGACGAATCAGCGTCATGATGGCCGGAGAGATGCCCTGCTGCGAGTGCTGAGTCTGTCAGAATTGTTCTTGAGTCAATGTCTCAAAACCACTCATGTTCAGGCTTCGTTCCCTTATATCCTTTTCAGCCCAGTGGAGAGCCCCTGGATATCCCACCATACCACCAACCACCCACCAAAGCAAGACTCGCTCACGTCACCTTGGGATAACTCCCACTGCGAATCTCATTCGTAACACGCAAGCCTCAGGTTCATCCACTCTCTGCATCCAAAGTAGGTGGATCGCATTGTAAGCTCGTTGGTGTGGAGACATCACGCCAAAGACAAAGCAGTGTAGAGGGCTGCAGCACTATGAAGACAGAACATGGAAGGCGGGCTCGCCTGACTCGAGATCCCGCCAAGGCGCGGCTATGTCAAGCCGGACTCGCATTAGCCTGGCCGACGCAGTCTTGATATCCACTCGTAAAAAAACTCTTTGCCCCTCTCCACAGCCGATAGCCGCTCGATAGTGGGCCGCATAGCGGTGCCTGGTGCTCCGTCGGGATTCAAGAGTTTGACCTTGATAGGGCCACTGTTGGCACGATTCTTGCTGTTGTAAAAGCGAAATTTGCCGTGCTTTTGCAGGGCGTCTTTCAGCTCGTCTCGTGAGGCATCTGGGCCAAAGCGTGGGTATTCGAGCAATTTAGTCCATCTCATTCGATCCGATCGATGTTCTTCGTCCAAAGGGATGGGAGCACCCCAGAAGATGGAAGCCAGTTTCTGACCGTATTGCCGCGTATCGACACCATATCTTGTCAGCACTTGATCGATACTCGTTTTCTCTGGACCTAAGGCGACACGGACCAGTCGGTGCGCCGGAGCTGGGGGAGGCTGGATGAGCACAGTTTCGTGACCGAAGCGCTTGTGAAAAAACATCTTTGGTCCTGTGAGAGAAGCGCCCAACATGTACCCAAGCTCATCGAAGCGATCTGTTAGGATGGGTATTCCGTTTGCATGTGGCAATTCTTCGACGGAGAGCTCGTCAGGCATGTCAATCGGATAGTTAGGCTCTATTTGACGTTGAAGGTGCTTGACCAAGATGTGTACATTTGGATGCAAACGTTGAGAGAGCAAGACCTGGTCTATTTCCTCATAAGGAAAATAGTTTTGTGCAAGATGCTCGTTGCCGTAATGGATCTTGATTGCTTCTTTTTTCGCTGGAACGACGATTGCGACATACTGAAAATCACGAAGCGCCTGCTCCACCTTCTTTACATCAGCCTTGACTGTGTAGATAGGTATGCCCAGGCTCGTGTAAAAGGGAACTTCGGCGTATTCCTTCCTATCGAGTTCCTTCAAGTTGGAGATCCGGATTGGATCGAGGCGCTCGATATATTTATCGATCTTGGGAGGTGCACCTGTGTTGAGCAGCGACTCAATTGGGACGTTCGGCAGCCGTCTCGTCGAAGGACCGGCTTCGTCGTCATTTTTTGGCGCTATGCAACAGCCCAAAAGGAGCAGTATAGCAGCCAAGACAATGTGAAGCATGTGGAGCTTCGTCATGATCATCTATAGAAAAGAGTGCCCTCGCTATTAAAGGGAAAAGGTCCAAACGGAGAGCCGATTGCTTGCGCGCGGTGCTTCTTCGAATACTCGATGTTACGTATTTTGCCAGGCTTGCCTCTTGCTCGGTTTTTGAAGCAGCCTTCTCACCGCGGCGATAGATCTGCGTTTACAGGTGCGCGCGTGAGAGAGCTGTACGTCTTCAGATTGATCTTGTCAGAACTACTAGACCGAGCTTTTCAGGGGTATTGGCTCAAAGGACGGAAGCCATAGAGACGCTTGCCACACGACGAATAGGATGTACAGTCTGCGAGTCTTGTGTACAGTCACCGGACTCTTCATCCGCAGACGGAACAGATCCCACCAGAAAAATGAAATACCAAGGCTCTCCACAGACGCAGCCACATGAAAGGACGTTGCACGACGTCGATTCCACAAGAGAAATGGACTCAATCTCATCGTCTCTCATCGAACCTCCGCCTTGGAGGGACCTCATCCAGGACTCAGATTCTGGCCTACCTCATCGAGACCGATCAGCTTGATTTTTGAAAGACTTGTTGATGAAGCAAGTATGAGCTTATGATATGATAAGCCACGGCACACAACTTGTACTGGAGATTCTGACTTTTTGTGTTCGAGGAATACAAAGCCTCAAAAGGAAGATTGAAAGGACAGCGGGACAATTCATAATGCATCAGAAGTGCGGATGAGCTCTAGCAACGCCTGACAGAAGTGACTCCCCTACCTCCTCTGCTCTAGACAGTGGCTTGATCTCGAGGTGCATAGGAGTCTTGTCGGGAGCATCAGGATTACGCACCTCCACGATATACGAAGTGATGCCGTGAGGACCAGGAGTGTCAAACTGAAAGCGACCGTGCTCTTGCAATGCATCGACCAACTTATCGCGCCCACTACCCGGTAGAAGTACCATCGGCTCCAATCTTTTCTTCCGCAGATTTTGGAATTTGCCTTCCAAGGGTATAGGATGACCGCGCAAGATGGAAGCGAGCTCTTCACCGTATTTCTCCCTTGTGGCCTTGTAGCCAGTCAGGATGCGGGTAATTTCGTCGCTCTCTGGCTTCTGGGCGACGCGGGCGAGACCTGCCTGTCGAGGTCGGATGAGGACAGGTGGGAGACCGTCCTGTGCGTACCAAAAAGCATAGGGTTTCGTGTATGCAGCTGATACCATATGGCTTAGCAAATTAGGTCCAGAATCAGCTGAAATGATGGGTGCGCCATCATAGAGCGATAGGTGTTTGATGTCCTCGTAGGCAGGCAAAGAGATTGGATGTTTGAAAGAGGCTGGGTGTAGTTCGAAGTGCTTGGCTAAAATGTGCACCTCTCCGGGAAGACGTTCAAGAAGCAGTGCTTTATCCAAGTTTGGGAGGAGTCTCTGTCCAAGATGCCGGTGTTCAAAGTCAAAGTCAATCTGAAAACCAATTCTATCCTTGGGATCTACAATTCCAACAGATCCGTAATCTTGAAGCGCCTGCTCGACTTCATCCACGTCCGTTTTTGTGTTGAAAATGGGCATTCCTTCATGGAAGGGACGTTTGGGACGTTTGAGAACAAAAGGGCTCAAGCTGTCGATGCGTTCCGGATCGAGATGATTGATGTATTGATATGCCTTAGGAGGCGAATTAGTGGTTGCTGAACGTTCTGGAGAGGCCCTTGCAAGCCCTGTTGAAGACGAAGGACCTGCCCTGTCTTCGCTGCCCGCTGATTCGCAGCCGCGCGGTCCAATCAAAGCAGTGATGAAAGCCAGGGCAAGACCGCAGGATAGCTTGGTGAACAGCCTCATCTCGGTTCGCAAAGGAGCTATATCTGGAGTAGAAGTTTAGGGGAGCCTGTGTGTCCTATAGCCGCTGACGCTCTTATAGGCTTTGCGGTCGGTGACATGTCTGCCCATCCTGTCGTCTTGAGGCGAGGGATATGCCTGTCCATTCATTTTCGCGGTGGGTCTGACCCACTTCTGCCTGTTACCGTTGTCACATACTCCACCATTCCCATGTCTCGATGCTCTCGATCCGCGGCGACGGTGGGACCTGGTGGGGTCGATCCCGTGCGCAAGCGACCTCGAGTCATTGCACAGTAGCCACATATGAAACAATCAAAGCGGGTCAGTGAGAACGCTGCGAGCCTGCTCCTCGAGTCTCACCATATCCGTTTCACACATTCATTGCTCGGTAGCCCATTAAAGCAGCTCAAAGTTGCGCGGGTTCCAACTGTCTTGTTTGACCCATGCGTGACTTTCACCGGCTAGTTCAGCTTACACTACAATGCAGAGAACGATTGTGTTCAGAGCGGTAGAACTACAAGCTCACATCGGCGTGAAGGTACGATCATTGTGTCCTTGAACCGACAGCACACAACACATGGCACAAAACCTGAAGCGACGATATTCGTCTGTTGCATGTGACGGATACAAAGCGGTAAGAGGTGTATTGGAGACGCAGTAAGACAGGTGATGGTGCATCATATCGGAGGATGAGCTCGAGCAACTCCCGAGAGCAGCGACTTTCCCCCCTCCTCTGTCTCAGGCAGAGGCCTCATCCTGATTTCCATGGGCGTCTGGTCATGATCATTGGGATTCAGCAGTTCCACCACGTAAGAGCTGATGGCGCCGCGACCGGGAACGTCGAATTGAAAGCGACCGTACTTTTGCAGTGACTCGGCCATGGTTTCGTAGTTTTCGCCAGGCGCGTATCGCGGCAGCTCTCGCCACACCTCCCGGGATTCTTGAAAACGACTGTCTACAGGTATGGAAGGACCGTACAAGATGGCAGCGAGTTCCTTGCCGAATTTCTTTTCTGCTCTCTTGTGCTCGGGCTTGATAGTATGGATCTCGGCCAAGGTCTGCTTGGAGGAGGTGTAGCCTATATCTTCGTCGCTTCGTGGAAGAATGAGGACAGGTGGGTGAGGATATCGTTCGTAATAGAATCCGAAAGGGCTCTCATAAGCGGCTTTCCGCATGTGTCCCAGCGTGTCGGTTTCAGAGCCAGCTGTGATGATGGGCATACCGTTGTAATGGGGTAGATGAATGGTTTCTTCCCACTTAGGCAATGGAATTGGATAGTTGCTGTTGAAGGGTTTTCGTGCAAAATGTTTCTGTAGAATGTGCGCGCCTTCGGGAAGACTTAGGAGAAACTGTGTCTTTTTCAGGTTCGACTCCTCAATGGCATCTTTACCAAGATATAGGCCTGAGATGCGAACTTTAAAGCCCTCTTTCTTGTTGGGCTCTACCACAAGAATCGATCTATAGTCTTGGAGCGCCTGTCCGGCCACTTTCACGTTCGCCGTAGGGGTGAATATGGGCAGTCCATGGAGGAAAGGAATAGTCGGGTAAGGACGAAAGTGAGGTTGGTCTTGGATCGTCTGATCCATCCTTTGAAAATGATCCGAAACGAGTTGCTGGAAAAACTTATCTGCATCTGTCACAGCGCCTCCAGGTGTTCTTGACGACGAAGTGCCTGCCCTGTTGCTGCCGCCTGTAGCAATGCATCTGAGCGGTAGGATGAGCGCACTGACGATGGCTAAGGCAAGACCGGAGGATATCAGGCGAAACAGCTTCATAACGAGTCACAGCGGAGAACGATTGCGTCTTGGATGAGAACGATGGGATTGTTCTCGCACTTCTTCCAGACCTCGCTGTATATAGGCTTTGCGGAACAGAATCACTCTCGCTGCCCTTTTCAGAATGTCGAAAGGAGATTTTTACGACCAGCTGTGCAGCCACAGAGCGTTTGTGGTGGGTCGGAAACGCATCTGTGTAGCCATCTAGCCCTTCCCCCTATCCCTATTGGCAGATGCCTTCAGTACATTCTCTTCTCTTGCATGACAGACTTGACTAGGCCTTTCCCGCCAGATTACATACGGATTCGAGTTCTCGGTGCATGCATAAAAATATGAAGCCGCCACGTAGCGGGCCAGTACGTACATCCGTGAGAACGTTGCGAGCCTGAATCGTGAGTCCCACAAGCTCCGTTTCGCACGTTCATCTCTCGGTGGCCCACCAACAGCAACCCAGAGTTGCGTGGGGTCCAACCTTGCTTGGCAAACTGACCTGTCCGACATCACCAAGTATAATATAAGAATTCAATTCGCACTCCGAATCAGAGTATTGTTTTGTATAGAGCGATGGAACCACATATTCACATCAACGCACAGGCAGGGTTTAGTAGTGGGGCTATTCACTGAAGGCTAGGGACCGTGGGAAGTAGCTTCTGCACAACAAGATTGAATTCGCAAACTAAAGCAAGTCGAGTCGAGTGCAGCGATATCGGCGAGAGTGGGCCCCATAAGTCTTGCAAAAGGCTATGAGATGGGCGATCAGAAAAAGGAGAGCAGAGTGCAGCTAAGCTAAGGACGTGCCCAAGTGAAGCGATTCGAGACTGATGTAGAAACTTGCTGAGAAACATATCAGGTCGCATCAGTGCGGCAGCTGAATCAGGCGCATTCTTTCTAAAAATGACTCTGACTGTCGTTCCGCCGGAGTCAGTAGCTCGATTCCAATATCCATGGGAGTGCCAGGAGGAGCGCGAGGATTCTTCACTATTACCTTGTAGGGGCCATTGTGTGGGTCCACAGTATCGTATAGGCGATAGCGGCCGTCTTTTTGCAGGGCTAATAGAAGCTCTGGCCTCGTTCCCCCAATCATGGTGAAACGCTTGTACTTATGCAGCCGCGGTGGCTTGATCCGCTCCCGCTGATACTCCCTTGACAGTGGTACGGGCGCACCATACCTTAACGAAGCTGTGCCCTCACCGTACTGCTGCTCTGCGTTTCCGTAAGCCTGCAGGACCTCGTTGATGTTTTGCGTTTGGGCTTCGCTGGCAATCTGTATTACTGGGACCTTGTATATGTTTTCGCCGGAGTGGTGTGGCTGAGCATGCGGGTCGATCAGGTAGTCGCCGTCTGGTCTCCTGAGCCAAAACTTTCGGGCCCCCGACCTAGATGCGCCGAGCATATGAGGCAGATCTTGCTGTCTCGATTTGAGGATGGGTACTTGATCGAAATGCGGCAAATGGTCGACTGGACCTTGTTCGGGTAAACGTTGCGGCCAATATCGACCCTGGGGCGCACCAGGTTGGAAATGCTTCATCAAAACATGAAGGTTCCCATCGAACTTGTACATGAAGAGAAACTTTTGAACTTGCTCTGGCGGTAATTCGCCCTCCTGTAGGATCGAACCCCTGTAGTAAACGACATCACGCGCAGTGCCTCTCTGTAAGTCTACAATAACAAGCCGTTTATAGTCGACCAGCGCCTGTTCAACAGCCTCAACTCGAGAGTCTGTAGTGAAGACTGGGATTCGTCCGTAGAATGGGACATCGGGAAGCAGGTGTCCAGTATGACGCCCCGAGATGCTCGGATGAACTTTATCTATGTTTCGAGCTTTGAGCTTTCCGATGTACGTGTCCAGATCCATACGAGACCGCACAGTTCCAGATCCAGAGGGGCCGGCCGAGGGCCCAGACGAAGAGCTCGCCTCGCCAGGGCGCATAGCAGCTGTGAAGATCAGAGACGTCATCAGCAGAGCCACGGCGGCTGTGATGACGCTCGAGCGCATCAAGAGGAGCAGCTTCATGGCGAATGGAAGCGAGAGTCGATGCAGAGGGGAAGAGTGATGCTGAAGGGCGGATTGGGAAGCAAGAATGACGAGGAGCATGCTATATATGTGTGCGTCTGGAGCAGGGAATAGCGGATCAAGGAGGGAGGGAGACAACAAGGCAGGCTTCCTGTGAAGCTCCGAGGCAGTCGAGCAGGAGAGGACGCTGAGCTGGCTTCATTTGAAGCACGCACGAAGAGCCCGCAAAGGTGGAGGTTGCTTCAGTTCCTGCACGGTTGGTGGTAACGAGATATCTCATTTTGCCGCCGCTGGAAGGGTCTCCGTTGTCAGTGTGCACGGACGTTGATGTGGGTTGATAGGGCGTAGGTGATGGGCTCTGACGATCGAAAAAGGGCATACATCGCATGGCCCAGTAGTTGATCGTAGAGAGGCTCGGTTTTTGGTCGATTCTGTCGTGTTCGTCTTTGGGGAGCAGCCATGCCATGGGCATGACGAGCAAGTCGACATTCCTGTCTACGCAGAACGAGGCCAGCTCGCAGCTTTCGAAGGGAGTTCGGAATTCAAAAGGATTGAGATCCATACAGATCGCCACACAGACGTTGCCCAGAGTAGGTAGATGAATCGCCTCAAACCCACCGCCTTCAGAGGCCCAGACTCGGTCCGTGTCAAAGAGAAAGTGTTTGCGAAAGACGTGCTGGAGCGAGCCATCAGGGGCAAGTAGAGCAGCTGAGTTGAAAGCACGACCACTCGGAGCGCCGACAGAGACGCCTTCATCTGCCGAGATCTCTGCATTTCGGACGTCTTGAGGCCTGGCGTCGAAAGCTGGACCGATCATGCCCTTGACATTTGTGGGTGGGGAGGATGAAACGTTGGAGGGAGCATGTGAAGAGCGTTCCGGAAAGCCGATCACAACGTAGCAATGAAGCTGCTGCGCAAGGTGGGAGGCAAGTGTGAGGCTTGGTTGGCTCGATGAAGCGCATGAGTCAATGCATGCGGTAATGAAGGAGGATGGGGATGACTCGATTGACGTGGGCGAAGCAGATGGTGATGGAAGAGGAGGAGGAGCCTGGAAGCTAGCGGCGTCTTCAAGGAGTGGGTCGATGTCTTGCCTGCTTGTGAAAACGTAGCCTGTGAGTGCGAGTTCGGGGAGGACGACAAGGTGGATCGGATTTGAGTCTCTGTCGGAGATGAGCTGTGTGACGAGATTGAGAACAGTGTGGGTGTTTTGAGCCACATCAGCGTGTTTGGAATCGAATTGAACGCAGGCGATCCGTGTTTCTTGCGATTGTGACATGACTGAGAAAGCAGCACTTCGATGCGATCGGTGGCTGAAGGATATATGGCAAAGACGAGAAGCCAAGAGTGTCGAGGAGGAGGGCCAGCACTGCCGAAGGGAACCTGAAGCCAACCCTCGCGCGGCCTTCGATGGGACGAAGCAAGAAATCGTGACTAGAGCAGTGCCCCTGCGTGTCGTTATTCCGATGGTTGCACGCCAAGCCCTTGTTCAAAGGGAGGGGATCGTGTGAAGAAGGTTGGTCCGGAAGGTGGTTTTAGGAAGAAGCGTCAGCTCAGGGTCCAACCATCCTAGTCCCAGTTGTGGAGAAAAAAATCCCCGAACGAGAAAAGACAAAAGTAGGTCTAACAATTTCGACGTCGCAGCCAATCACGCCAGAATGCCATTGGCAAAGGCTTTTGCCATTCAGTTCAGCTTCTGTTCGTGTTCCCCAGATCCTACGATGCCAAACAGAGCCACATCGAGTGAGGTCTGACCCCATTGTACCCAGTTTGGGGCAATTGCTCAGCAAGCTACGGGCCAGTTTGCGCTGCATTGGTCCTCTGCATTCAATCCAAACAATAACAACCATCACTCTAGCTCCAAGACAAATGTTGGCGTTCGGTCATTACCATCGCTCTGATCCCTCTTTCAGTCCGCCACTTCTCAGCTGTCTGAGTTACTGTATCGAAGTGTTGGTGAAGATCAGCAAGAAAGAGTGTCTCAGAGCCCATCCATCTCGCGAGACACGCAAGCATGCGGAAGCCGGGGGAGTCGCGTCTCTTTCCTTTTTGAGCACAAGCCAGTCACAATTGGCGCATTCCACAGCTTTTTCCTCTTTCCTGTCAAAAAGAAAGGGTCAAGTCGAGACGCGCCCAGATTTCTTTCTTTTCTTTTTTTTGTTTTTCTTTTTCAAGTCCCGCGCTGCAAAAGGGCTGTGCTGCACATCTCACACACACACACCCGCACACTACTTGCGCTTGCTGATATCAGATCTTGGATTTGGCATCAACTTTGGCTTGCATCCACATCACCATCGTCTACGATCGCTCTTTTTTTCTCTTTCTTTTGGCTTTGAGGCTTGGATCTGGACAATACCCTTCACCCATCGCAAGACATTCTCGAAAGATACCGAAAGGAACCTCATACATCTACAGCCATGGTCTCGTCACAAGAGCTCGAAACTGCTATCCGGCAAAAAGTGCAGAACGTCTCCACTTTGGTGAGTAGCTACATTCCATCATTTCGATGATAGAGAATGACACACTAATCTTTGATGTGACGCTTTGATGTTTGCTCCCTTGTTCCGCTGACAGGTGGTCTCCGACGTCTCGGGCGGCTGCGGTCAAGCATACGATGTAGTCATCGTCAGTGACGCCTTTGAAGGTCTCAACACGCTTAAGCGTCATCGCATGGTCAACGAACTTCTCAAAGATGAAATCGCCCAGCTTCACGCCTTTTCGCAAAAGACCTACACCGTTGCTCAGTACGAAAAGATGTCTACCTCCTCCTCCACCTCAACCTCGACCTCTTCCGACCCTGCTCCTGCACCATCTTCCACCAAGCCCACCTCGGCAGATCTGCAAGCACCGGCACCCATCATCACCTCTTCTGCTTCCTCCTCTCGCCCTTCGCACAACCGCACCGCTTCGGGAGTCTCGATCCCGGAGCTGACCCTCACTACGGACGACGAGACCCTTTCAGGCCTCTCGGCCCGTAACGCCGGGAAACCTCTCAGCCCAGGCGCACAGCCAGGCGGATCAACCCAGTACCCAGGCACCGCAGTTCCCCCACCGCTCAGCCCGAGCATCTCGAGATTGCACGAAAATCGCATTCGCTCAACCGAGTTTTGGACCGGCTTGCGATCCTACCTCGAGCTCCAGTTCTCGGGCCCCAACGTAGAGGCCGGTGCCGCTTCGCCAGGCCCATCCGGCAGATCGCCGGGAGATGCAGAGATCGAACGCATCTTTGAAGATTTCTTCCTCAGCCAGAAGCATCATTTAAGCGCAAGCGACGTGGCTAGGGTCAGAGACGCAACGGGCATGTTCGGTATGGCTGGCGTGTAAAAACGCAAGAGCGATCAAAGCGGCGCTTGCTTTCTTGTACCTCTTTTCTCTCTCTTCTCCCGCTGTCATACGACTCTTTTGGTATTCATCTGGTATAATGGCTACGTTGGCCTTCGTGTGATTGACTGTGATTATGCCGGCGGTGAGACGCCGATAAGAGAGCTTGATGCTGATACTGTTACATTTGTCTGAAAAAGCGAAACCTGAGGCTTCCTTCAGCACTCCTTCTTTCCTCCTTTGTCGCCCCTTTGCTCCCTCCACCTTGATTTATACCCCTCCTTGCATTTTTTTTTGTCGCTCCTCGACCATCAGTCGTCCTGGAACCATCCATACACAGCCCGCTTGTACTCATGATGCATGATAGCCCATTTCATGCTCCTATGGTCGGCCTTCAAAAATGCATGTTTGCTTGGATCCATCTTGAAAGTACCTTGCCCAGTTGCCGCGGTTACTGCTGCAGTCTTGGGCTTTGACTCCTTCTCCTCTTCGCTCTCGGGCTGTTTCGGCGGGTGGGGGCGTTGACGGGTGATTTTGGGAGCCGTTGCGACGAACAGGGCCAGATCTGGGTCCATCAAGGCATCCATATGAACCGGTGTGTTGGGGTCCGACAGACAGCCGGTGCATCCGATCACGCTGCTCAATGGCGCCGGGTCGTGACTTGTGGTGGGAGGAGCAGTCTGAGCTTGGGAGTGAGGGTCGTTGCACCGCGGGTTGAGAAAGTCGAAACAAGCCAAGCGGTATTCTTTGATCACCAGAGGATGCTTTGATGCGTTGCAGTGAGGACATAAGCCCGTTTTTCCCATGCTCGTGTTGCTGTTGCTCGTCAGGAGTCGATATCGATACAGACCGCGGATGGCAGCGATCCACTGGAGGACCACCTTTGATACCACCAATTGTCGCTTGGCTCTCGTAAGGGCTACATAGAGGTGATTTAGCTCGTCCTGGTGCCAGTAGCTCGCCACTTCGACCCGCTGCGTCTTGTCACTGCCGAAAATGGGGCGGAAATCGTCTTCCACAAAGACGCAATCCCACTCAAGACCTTTCGCCTGATGTACCGTTGTCAGGATCACAGTGGCGGCTCCTTCGGTATCTGCAAAGCGCGTCTCCAGCTGCGCAACTTGGTCGAGAAAGTCTGAGCTCGCCAAGAGGCCACCAAGGGCTACAGCCAGACTGAGCTTGCTCTCGCCAGACCCTTCTGCTTCGACACGCTGAACGAGGTCTTTCCAGCTGGCAAAATCTCGAAGCAACGAGTTACGCGACATGGATCGTGAGTCGTTGTGATAGAGGATGTGGGCATCGCGTAATAGTGTCACAATGGCATCAGGTTGAAGTGATTGGCTCGTCTTGAGAAAGATCTTGTGCGGTTGTGGCAACGAAGCAGAAAGCGCCAGCGCTGTGAGACAGAGCTTTCGGTTGGATCGAAAGATCCGAGTGTGGCGAACAAGCTCGTCGCTTCGGCCCATCCGGCCGACAGAGCCCACCTGCAGAGCAACGGCCTGTTGGCCTTCGCCTCTCTGACCTTGGATTACATCGGCAAGCGTCCCTGCTCGATTTGCATCAGCTTCTTGTTGCGTTTCCGGCATAGCTTCGCCCACTTGACCTTGCTGCTGCTGAGTGGCGGCTTGCGTTGGCTCCGTTGATGGTGGCTCGAGCTGTTGACGAAAGACGTTTGCTTCGGCATACACGCGATCGGCCATGCCTAGCGCGCCGCTGAGCACGGGTTTGGCCGTGGCGCGCTCCCAAGGAGCAGGCTTGCGTAGACCGAGCATCTCGGTGGCGATCTTGGCGACCGAATCGCCGAATCGGAAACTCTTGGTGAGCTGGAAGTGGGCTGCAGACGGATACAGACGCTCGTTGAACGCCTTTGCGGTTCCTCCACGGAAGCCGTAGATCTTTTGGAAAACGTCACCGACGATGAGGATGCCGCAGTGCTTCTTGGCACGCAGCAAGATGGACACCTGTGCGGCCGACAAATCCTGCGCCTCGTCCAGAAGGAGCACGTCGAAAGCTTTGAAGAAGTTCTCAGAATGATGGGGTGCTTGTAGCTGAAGCAGCTTGACATAGGCATCGTGAGGACACTTGACCGACTTGCCGTTGCGATCCGGTGCGCCTTGTCGGATAAAGTCCCACAGCTCCTGGGCACATCTGGCCACAGCTCGGATCTTGAGGTCGGTGTCGGTTGCCACCTTGGTGGGAACGTGGCGGTCAGGAATGATGGTGGCGTCGTCCGAGTAGAAGAAGCGCTGAAGGGTGGCGAGGACGTAGGTGGCAACTGCAGTCGGCGTCAGGCGGTGGTCTCTTCCGGTCTGTGTTGACATGGCCTGTGCACGTACAAGCTGTCCCTCGGGAAGACTTTCACCAAGCAGACGAACTACGTCGCGTGCTCGCAAGTCGCCAATATCCTGGCCAGCAGTGCGGACCACTTGACAGAGGGCGACGGAATGCATGGTGCGACATTGAACGTGGTCCGGGAAGCGACGGCGGGCTTCCTCTGCGGCGGCCTTGTTGAAGGCGATATAGAGGAAGCGTTTGTGCGGGCGACGCTCGGCATACGCCAGAAGCGATCTGGTCTTGCCGGTACCAGCGAAGGCTTGCACTTTGATCAGCTCGCCAGGTCGGACATCTCTGCGGACAAATCGACCTTGTTCGTGGGTCAGCTGGAAAGTCAGATCGGCGCCTGGTGCCGGCAAGATGCGATCGGGCTCGAAGAAGGTGTTGATGGCGGAGCGGCAGTCGTAGTCGAGGATACGAACGGATTGGATGGGCGGCAGGTCTTGTGAGAAAGCACGCGAGATGCGGACGACGGCAAGGTACAGGCGAACGCCGCAAAGGACTTCGACTGCGACAACGTGGTCGACGGCACCAAAGATGTGATCGGCAGTGACGCGACCGACTACAAAATCTCGACACCATTTCCGTATCAGCTGAAACGAGGGGTGGTCATGCCAGAGGCGCGTGAGGCAAGGTACGAGTTCCAGCAGGTCGAGAGGGGCGGCTTTGAGTTGAAGGCAGCTTATGATGTCAGCGTAGGCTTGTAGGAAGTTTAGTTCGATCTGGACTTGATCGGGATTTGTTGGTCTCGATGCCTCGGTGCCACTCGTTTCGCCATTCTGACCGTTGCGTTGCGCGGCCTGTGCAGCGTCTTGGCGCGCATCATCTTGATCGTCTTGGTGATCGCTGTTGCGATCTGTTCCGTCAAAGAGAGAGTCCTCCTCTAGAGCGACGGTGTCGTCGTAGAGTCGCTCGCGATGGAGGAAGGAAGCGAGAAGCTTCCGCCAGGGGCAAAAAGACTTTGCGTGCACGAGAGGGCGCATCCTCTTATCGGCTCGGAGCAGGCTCTGGAGATCGCGAAAGGACAAGAGGTGAAGGACCATGAAGACAACCTCGCGAGGGAGCCATTCGAGAACGGTTCTTCGGGTGGGACCACTGAGATCAACATGTTGATACGACTTGGACCTGCGCCAAGAGGTCTGCGAGAGCTTGGGCTGCAATCGGGCGGCGAGACTGTCATCGTTGGACGAGGCGATCTTCTTCTTGAGCGGTCTCTTGGAAGCGGAAGCGGCGGCGGCGGCGGCGGCGGCGGCGGCGGCTGCGGCTGCCTCTGCTGCGGCCCCAGCTGCGCTTGTCGATGCTTCTGGTCGGGCGAAGAAAGAGGAGGAAGGCGGCTGGCGTCGTTTGGCCGGTATGTGTGCTAGCGTCATGCTCGTACTTGCAGGTTTGTTGGTGGTTGGTGGATTGAAAGGGAGGGTGTTGAGGCGCTGCGCATGCAGGAGCGGATCCATGTGTGTGAGTGGCTGCATGGTGAGAGGATGAGGGCCGGGGCGATGTGGCGAGCTCGAGGTCACAACACTTGGACCCTCTCACGTGTGAGGGCACGATGCGACAAGCTTTGTGATGGTCATGCGTCCGTATGAGCGTCCAGAGGGCGGGCAAGAAATGGCAACGGAGTTCGTGGCGATGCTGGTCAGCGGGGTTCAATCTACTTTACGATGGCAGCAGTCTGACCGACAAAGCATAGCACCTGCACCTGCATAAAGAGCGGAAGAGTTGGTGTGGAGTGATGCTGTACGTTGGGCTGGGAGAGTTGGGATGAGTGAGTGCTCCGGTTCGCAAGTGGATGAGGGATGATGAGAAACGGTCTGATCTGAGCTTGACATGCGGAGATGGTCGACCAAAAGGGTGGTAACAGCAGCGGAAGGAGGAGTGGAAACTGAGCCGTGGCTGTGGCTATGGCTGAGTTTGAGGCCAGTTGCACGCGCTGCAGCACCCTTTTTTTGATTGATTTTTTCTCGACTTTCTCGGAACGCGGAGTACAACAGCGTACAGTAAGAAGGAGCATACACCGGCTTGTCTTACGACTGTATTTGTACCGACGGCTCTGAGCGATTCGTGTAAGTGAGTGGAACAAGCTCAGAATGTTTGCCATTCCGCTGTGCTGTACCGGGCGGGTTGGCTTTTTTTTTCTTTCCACAGTGTTGGATGGCGCGCCGTGGTGAAATTTGAGAGCGCGAATCTACTCAACGCGATCTTGTCACGCGAGCCCAGACAGCCAGCAGCAAGCCTGATGCTCACCTTGCAGCAGCACCACCAGCCACGAGAGTCAACTTGGTCTGAGCTGCGGTGGGATTGGCCCCTACGCCCACTTTGAATTGCATCAGCTGCATCTTCTCTGCATCTTGAACAATTTTGCCTTTGTGTGCGATGTGCACTCTTAAGTTCAACGGGACGGGCGCATCTGACAACTGCCTTCCTTGTTTGGCGTGACCTCATTTGACAACTCGCCCACCGCTCTCGGGCCGCTGTTCTGCTTTGTCTCGAAGCACGCGTGCAGTCAAGACCGCGACACGCCGACACCATAGCATGTCGATTGCAGCGTCATAGTGGTCTCCAGTTTCCTTTCCGTCCTTCCTGTAGCGTCGTCTGCGCCTTAGAAGGTATGGTAAAGACCAGAGCATGTCGAAGGGCGGTGCTCTCACCAGAAAAGAAAAGCACTGCAAAGGCACGTGATGTTCGACCCGCGTCGCGCGTGCTTTCAATGTGGAGGGGTTTTTTTTTTCTGTGCCTTCTTTCTTCCAGATCTGTTATTTGGCCGGCCAGAATTGCCGAGCAGTGGGAATTTTGGAGCCTGTTTTTTTTTGCAACGAGATGGCGTAGCAACTTTTCCATTTTAGCCTTTTCTCGTCCTCGACCCTTTCTTTATTCTCTTCTTACATACCCCACGCTGATGAGAACGAGCAATCTGCACGAATCAGGTGCACAAAATGAGGTCAGCCTGATGTGTCGAGGTCAGTTGCATTACAGCATCGACGACACCAACACTGGACCGAGATCATTAGCTGCATGTTCACCGCCACGCCGCAGACGAAGGATGGGGGGAAAGAAAGGCCATCTTGAACAAGGATCAAGCTTCGAAGAGCTGTACACGGTCAAAGCATCTCAATGCATTCAAAGCTTGCTCGGAAGCAGCACAAAGGAGACTCGAAACCTAGTGTCAAATGCAATCGACATCAGCTACACACTGGGCTAGGTGCGATTCACCATTGCCAAGATGTAATCAGCTCCAGTAGCCTGACCGAATCCTCACTCGTCCAGAGGTCAAAGGTGACGTAGTGAGAGACAGAGATAGACGGTGTCACACCTACTCTTACCACGCTCGCGCTTGATTGTATTGCTGCCACGGTGTTTGTAATGCCGACACGGGTTGCGCCTCGTCGACTGAGGATTTGGAAGCGTGTATGTGTCATGTATTTTGAACGGTTAGCGTGCGAATAAGCGCTTGGCAAATACTATGCACCTCTGGATAAAGTCACAAATACGACACGAATCGCATCCACGCCCACGACCCGCTAGGCGCTCTACGCGATTCAGGGAGAGAGAGAGGGAGAGAGAGAGAGCGCAGTGAGAGCGAGACAGCTTGTATTGCCCTTGACGAAGAACCCAAGTCGAATCCGTCTGTTTGCATGCAGCCCGGACTGTCAACTTTAATTACGGGCTTGTACTGTACACTTGTAGAATCGACCAACAAAGCATACGGACGACAGACACGCACACAAATACAATTTCACAACAGCTTCCTCGACACAGCTGAGAGAGAGAGATCGTGTCTCAGACAATGACTTGACTTGTCTCCGCCTAGCCTTTCTCACTCCCTTCACCTACACGTTCTCAAGACTCACCATCCTCACGTTCCCCACCACCCTTCTCTTTGCCGACCGCCTCTCCCTCTCCTCGTCACCACTCCTCTCTTCACATCTCTATCTCCTCGCCACTCAACGCGCGAAGCTCACGCTGGCCGTCGTAGTAGACATAGACACTATTTGGCTGCCGTCGACTGAAGCTTGGAGACACCGTAGAGTCCAGCCTAGCTGTATCCTTTACAAACTCATTCAGCACATCTTACGATACACCACACTCTTATCACTCGACTACCATCAACATCGCAATCGACAAGCGACCCTTTACCAGCTCGAGCTTCATTCCGCCAACCTGACCTCAAGCAACACAAGACGCTCAAACAACAACCTTTGACCATCTGCACTTAAAGTTCCTCTTTCAAAGCCTTTATCCCGACATCGCTCCTCTCAAGGTGAGTAGCATGCCACTGCCAGCTTCTACATGGCCTCGTCTCGTGTCTTGTCTTGCTCCGTTTGTTCCTCGGTCCTCCTTCTCATTGTCCCGGCTGAAGCCGCTTCCATTGCACTTGGCGCTATCTCGTTCTTCTGCAAGCTGCACATAGCCCGTACTACTATCAGGGATGCCTATAGCCTCTTTCACCGACTCTCCTACCCCAACACTGCAGCTCACTCCGTCGACAAGATGGCGAGGCCAGTGATGTTTTAAGGAGCAAGGAAGCAAGAAAGCAGCCTTCCGCTTAAATCTAACAAATCCCGAAAAAAGGCCAGCGAGAAGCCGAGTGGAAGTTGAATCTCAGCTTCTGCCTGTCTGCCGCCTTGGATTTTGGCGTTGTTCCAAGAAAAATAGGCTGGAAATTCGAGAATTTCGAGCGTAATTTCTGATTTTTTTTGGTGGATTTTCGCCGGTTGCAGATCGCGATGAGCAGCGTAGCCTAAGGAATTTGGCGCTCGATGCTCGCGGCTTTGGATTGCGACACGCAGCCTCGCGATTTCTGTTCGTGTCTGGCTCTTCAGAGAGAGAGAAAGAGAGAGACAAGTGCCATTTTCGTGGAATTTTGGGATTTCAATTCACCACGAACGCCAGTCGCCTTGGTCACGTAGGGATTTTGAATTGGTTTGCCCGTCGTGGCTGGTAGTGCCTGGCGCCGTGTTGTAATCATTTTCCACTTTGTGCCTCTCCACTGCCTCTTTTTCTTGCGCCTCCTTTCTTCCCTCTCTGCTTGCTTCACTCAGACGAGCAAGCCTCTTTGACTCTTGTCCTCACTCCACCCTCTTCCTTCATCCTCACTCCATCTTCATCCCCACTCCTCTCTACATCTTCCTTTGGTCCCCTATCACGTCCAACTGCTCCTGGCTTCGTCTCTTGGCATCATCTACTCTCGGCATCACTTGCAATTCTTCCACTCTGCATCGCTTCTGCTCGTCACGATTCGATCGCGTCTGCTTGCTTCCTCGTCCACCATCTCTCCAGCCCTGCTTCTACCTCTCGCGTCAACTTGCCAGCATCTATACCTCCATGTCCTCAAACTGACTTGTATTTCGCAACTCTTGCATCATCCCTTCCGCCGTCATCGTCGCGACGCCCGGCTCTGTTCGCGTCCGTTGTTTGACGCGACCCTCAGCCTGACACGACGACTTCAACGACATCCTTTCATCTAAGTCTATACTACAAGCATATTCATCATGTCTCAGAACCTCGTAAGTGTCTGCCACCTCCACCTCCAGCTGCTCTGCGAATGCTGCCGCTTTTGCAACACATACTGATCGTCGTTTCATCGCGTCGACAAACAGGCATCCCGTCGCATCCCATTGCGGACACGAAGCACCGCCTCTGCCACTGGAGCTCAGGCCAAGGAGAACGCAGGTGTTGCCGGCGTCTCGTCAAGAAGCACACGCTACGGCCTTGAAGGTGGTGCCGCCGATGCTGGTCCTTCCAAGCCCGCCTCCACCGTGACTGCGGCCACAAAAGCCTCGGCCGCTTCCGCCGCCTCTGGTGTTCTCGGAACTCGGAAGAGGGCCGCGCTAGGCGACTTGACCAATGCCAACCGCACGCGTAACACCATGGCTGGCAACGACGACAAGGGCAAAGCTGCTCTCAAAGACGCCATCAAACCTCGCGCCACCACCTCGGCATCCACCTCGACACGATCCGCCGTTGCCGTCGCCACCACCGCTTCCACCACCACCACCACTACCACTGGCATCGGCGCTGCTCGTCGCGTCGTCCGTACTCGACCTACCACAGCTTCCAACGCGACCACCGCCGCTACCGCCGCCGATGCTGCTGACCGACCCTTCCGAGCTTCGAGACGTGCTGTCGGCACCACTGCTTCCACAACGTCAGGCATCCCAGCAGCGACGTCGAGATCAACATCCGCTGCCACCACCACCACCACCACCACCACCACCTCGGCTGCTGTTGCTGCTCGCAAGGGGTCCATGGCCCGCACTACCTCGGGCAATTCCCAGACTGGTCTTCGACGTGATGCTTCCACCACCTCTGTCGCTGCCGCTCCTGTCGCCGTTGCATCGCGGTCGTCCAAGACCCAGCTCAACGAGGTCCACGACACTGACGACAAGATGGAGGCGCCACAGGCCAAGCGTCTCAAGACCGAAGCCACCAAGCCTGCGAAGGATGAAGGATGGGAGGACCTCGATGCTGAGGATGCCGAGGACCCGCTCATGGTTGCCGAGTACGTCAACGACATCTTTGAGTACATGAAGGAGCTCGAGATCATCAACATGCCCAATGGCGACTACATGTCGCTCCAAGAAGAGATCAACTGGGACGTCCGTGCCATCCTCGTCGACTGGCTCGTTGACATCCACGCCAAGTTCCGCCTGCTCCCCGAGACTCTGTACCTCGCCGTCAACATCATCGACCGCTTCCTGTCGCGACGTACCATCTCGCTGTCCAAGCTCCAGCTCGTCGGTGTCACCGCCATGTTCATCGCATCCAAGTACGAAGAGGTCATGTGCCCCTCGATCCAGAACTTTTACCACCTCGCCGATGGCGGTTACACCGACGTCGAGATTCTCCGTGCCGAGCGATACGTGCTCAAGGTGCTCGACTTTAGCATGTCGTACGCCAACCCCATGAACTTTCTCCGTCGTATCAGCAAGGCTGACAACTACGACATTCAGACGCGTACCGTCGCCAAGTACTTTATGGAGATCTCGTTGCTCGACTACCGTCTCATGGAGCATCCGCCTTCGCTCGTCGCCGCCGCCTCGGTCTGGCTCGCCCGCGAGGTGCTCGAACGTGGCGAGTGGACCCCGACCCTGGTGCACTACTCTACCTATTCGGAGCAGGAGCTGCTGGGTACTGCCGAGATCATGCTCGACTACGTGTTGCGACCCATCACGCACCACTTCTTCCACAAGAAGTATGCCCACAAAAAGTTTATGCGCGCCTCGACTTACGTCATTGACTGGGCTCACAAATCGTTCCCCGAGGGTGTTGTGGGTGTAGACGAGCAGCAGGACCTCAACGTTCTTCGCGTAGATCTGTACGATAGGAAGTGCATTGAGCGACCCGAACAGTCGCCCGTCTCTTCTTCGCGTGCCAATACTCCGGCGGCTGGTAACCAAGGTCAGGCGCACTTTGACGCCGAGCCAAGTCAGAACGCCGAGGTTGATGGAGACGATACCGTCTCGT
The DNA here is from genome assembly GCA_900323505.1 of Ustilago trichophora. NCBI lineage: Eukaryota > Fungi > Basidiomycota > Ustilaginomycetes > Ustilaginales > Ustilaginaceae > Ustilago > Ustilago trichophora. The sequence goes on along the minus strand of OOIN01000021.1, from coordinate 327,729 downwards.
ATGCTCACGATGACGATGAGGAGGAGGAGGACTTGGAAGCCGAGGTGTACGGAGAGCATCACGTGCAGCTGCTTGATCATGTCAAGGCGGGCGCTAATGCAAAAGATACCCGACAAGTTCTTCGTGATGTCACCAATGCTTATGAAGCTACCGAGACGTTTTAGAAGAAACCTCTCTTAATTTTTTAGCATGCAATCTTGTTCGTCCATCCCATCCTTATCCCATCTTGACTTTTTTCCTAGTTCATATCTCTCCCCCTCTTTTTCTCTTGGATCTTCCGCATCATCATCATCATGACATATATACACATACATGGCTTTGCATTTGCTATTGGTGTAGACTCTTTGCACAGTTGATAAAATCCACTTTTTTGATTCGGTCTCAATACACTGTTACTTCTAAGGTTACCATTGACGTGAATCTCGAATAACTTGTGTTTCCCATCATGACAAAATATGCTTAGAAAGCGGTGGAAGTAGTGGACTGGTTAAAAAGCGCATTCTTGAGTTGGATGGTAAGCAAACCATGATTTGCTTCGCTAGCCAATTTTTTAGCATCGTTGCAAGCGCGAGTTAGAGTGGAAGATTTGGATTTCTTGTAAAGGTCCTGTGCCAAGCTTGATGCGTCTTGCTGTGATGCTGATGTGTTTGATTCTTTTTCACCGATGATCGAGGACGGATCAATATCGCCCTTTGTGGCTCCGGATGAGGAAGAGGAACCACCAGCGGTAGGGGTAAAAGGAACCGAACTGCTCGAATTCCTGTTAAGTACGTTTGCATTGGTCTGAGCCAACTTTTCGGCCAAATCGGCAATCTGATCGGTAGTATACGCCCTATTGGTCACGAGAGGGGATTGAGACAGTGTATTCTGCCAGTATTTGTTCCACAGCAGGTCCAGCAGCTTGGTGTCGAGGCTAGATTTGAAATGCTCGACTTCGAGAGGGTAGTATTGACTAGCGTGGACTCCGAAATCTTCGATCTTGGCCAGAGGAATGCTCTGCTCCTCACCGGCAACAGAGGAGGTGGAAGGAGGCGTGTAGCCCTCGGGAAAAGTTCGAAAGGCTCCAATGTCGACTTTGCCACTGCTGATGGTGCGGTTGGGATCGATGACGATTGCTACAAATGGATCTTGGAATTGTTGGTTGGTGCGTTGGGTGTTTACGTCGATGCCTGACAACCAGCATCCGTAGCCTGGATGAGAATGATACCATCCGACAACGTTTTCCAATCGTCCGACCTCTTTGGAATGGTCGAGATACTGTACCATGTACTCGTAGGCTTCGTTCTGCGCGTTGACTCGTGTTTCTGTACCTTCGACCGGCAGGGCGAACGAATCCATGACGTACAGCGTGCGGTTGGCAACGTCGATTTTGCCCTGCATCAGACCCATGATCTCGTAAATGCCGCCGGAACGAGCGTGCATGACCATCTTGATGAGTGCAACGGCAGAGATGCGGACCTTGACAAAAAAGTGCGGGTCCGTTTCCCACGGCTGCGAGCGTAGGATGGCGCGTTGCGCTTCAGAGTCGTAGGAGAAGATGGAATCGAGAGTCGACGAGGAGAGTGGGATTATGTCATTGTTCAGTTCGAAATTTGCTCGCGCCATCGAGGCGGAGGAAGATGAAGATGCAGCCATGATGTGAGTGGTGGGGCTATGATGATGAGCAATGTGCCACGAAGGGGGTTTGTGGGCCTTCGAATCGGAAGAGGGGTGGCCGAAGAGCTTGGCTATCTCACGACGACACCGGGGAAAGGATTGCTTGCTGTCCGGGACCGGATCTGGTTCTGTGACAAGAAATAGAAGGAACTGTTGCTGCGCAAAGGATGTAGAGGCGTTCCCTTGATGTGAAGCGATGCAGAGATGGAAGTGTGGAAGAAAGGCGATATGCAATGATTGAGCGCAGCTAGAGATGTGGCTCGAGCGATGCGCAGTCAAAGCCTCCACCCAGCCTCTGCAGTTTTTCGCCCCAAAGTGTTGCATACTGCACCCTAACAAATTCAAAATTTCCGGCACAGAGACAGCATCGACTCTCCTCACCACCATCAAGCTACCATCTTCGCTTCGGACACTCGCTCTGTCTTTGAACAAACAAGGGGATCTGTCAATCAATATCAAGTTTACATTGTCTATCTCTCTATATGTGTTAATAGGGCCCATCATCACTCAGACTCTCCTCTTCCTCATCCACCCCGACACTGACCCACTCCCATTCGACCTCGACCGCAACCAGGCCCAAAGGTTCTTTCCTGAAATCAATCTCGTCCTTGTCAAATCTGATCTTTGTCCTTGCCCCGACTCTAGCCATACCAGCCACCCCAGCATCTGGGTCTTCAAAGGAAGGGATAAACCAGCACCATCCTGCGCTGGCAATGTCGGGCAACTTGGCGTGCTTGCTACCCGTGCGTCCGACTAGCACTTTGACGCATACCTCTCGATCTGCGTCCAACACTTGCCCCACGAATAGAGGTGGGGAGGTGGAGGAGGAAGAGGAAGAAGAGTGGGTGGCAGTGTTAGGGAGGTAGGCGGTGGATGAGGGTGGAGTAATTTCTTCTGGGCTGGGTTTGCGAGCGAGATCGCTGGCAGAAGGGCGGGAGAAGATTCCGGATGCTTTGCGGGTGATCCTTCGCAAAGGGCCTTCTTGGGTTGGTTTAGATGCGTCGATGGCAGTGTGGGTGGCTGGGGGAGCGAGGTGGTTGTTCCTCGCTTCGGGCGCACCGTTGCTATTGTTCCAAGTGGCACCAGCGGCACCTTCAGACGGAGAAGGTCCACCCGACGAGTAGTAGCCTGAATCAGCGCTTGAGGTGGAAGAGTGTCGACCCTTGCCGCTTTCTTCTTGCGGCTCGAAAGTGTATTTCCACATCTTCTCCTTACCCTTGCCATCTGTATCTCCATCCATGGCAACACGAGGCTGGCTCTCAGGCAAGAGCGCAAAATACTTCAACTGAGGCTGATCATCTCTCCAGTCAAAAGCCCTCGCTCTTTCCGCTTCGGCATTGACGCACACCCCCCAATTGCCAATCTTGGTCTCGTGCTCCTCGCCAAACTTGTTCCCATCCCAGCAGTGCAGATCCGAAGCCTTTCTGCGTAAGGTCTTGAGGTACTGCTTTTGCTGCTGCTGTTCGGCGTCGAGGTCTCCGGCGAGGCCGGAAGGGTCGTGCTGACCGAAAGCTTTTGCTCGTCGTCGGGCATGCCTTTCCCAACTCTCGAGGCGGTCGACGAGCGTATCTTGGTATCGCACCAGCTGGACGCTGAGAGAATCAGAGTGGGGGACGAGACGCTCGAGCCAACCCTGGCTACTCTTTGTGTGGGAAGCATCGCGACGCTCGACAGAGATGCGGGTGATGCGAATCTGTCGTCGAGGCTGACGCACTGTCGAAGTCATGGATAGGCGTGCATCTCGGCCGGATAGGATACGTGTCCAGTAGCCCACCCATCTACGCTGAGACGGGATGGAAACGCCCATCTTGGGTTTCTTTGTGTCGCTGTGGTCTTCGGTGTTCTGGTTGACAGCGACCGAGTCATCGTCGTGGTCCTGAATACCAGGGTAGTTGCTGGAAGTGTCCACCATCGAAGTGCTCACATCTTGGCTGTATCGCGGGTCGAAATTCTGCGACATGCTCGTGCTGGCTCTGCTGTGCGTAGCATAACGAGAGTGAAGGCTCATGTTGCTAAAATCGTTGGCACTGTGAGCGGACATGTGGAGAGCGTCACAGCTGCGGCCTGCGGGACCGGCGCCCAGCGCGCGGAGCGAGACGGTAGATGCTGCAGCAGAGGGCATGGCGCCGGTCGAGTGTGCCGAAGGACGAAGACCAGCAGCGTTGGAGCGTGCACGTTGACGCCCAACGGTCTTGGGCTGAGGCTTCATGCGACGCTCGGTGTGCAGGTCAAAGATGGTCTGGAGGCGTTGGGAGATCTGCTGGATTTCAACTTCGGGATCGTGATCGTCGTTGCGAATGATGCTCTGTTCTGGAGCGAGCGAGGGTCTGCGACGAAGTGTGCCGCTTGCCGAGGGAGGGACGTAGGAAGCATCCGTGGACGATGCGTTGGCGTTGGCCCAGGCGGCTGAACGAGGAAGTTGCAGCGTCATGCTGCTGCTGCGTGCTGGAGGCTGAGGAGCCTGTTCGTCCAGTGGCTGCAAGGTGTGCTGTTGCGTCTGGATCGAAGGCTGCTGCTGCTGCTGTTGTCGATCATCGGCAGAGGCAATGGTAGCCAAAGGAGGGGTGACGGACTGATTTGGTGGGCGCTGCATCTTGCTGTAATTTTTGATGCTGGTGGGTGCCGTGGGGAGGTATGGGAGGGAGACGAGGTAGCAGCACGTCATGGTTCCTGATCTTCCTTTGCCTGCCTTGCAGTGAATGACGGCCGTGGCGTCGGGATCAGACTCGAGATACTCGGTAATGTCGGCGACGAAGAGAGGAATGAGACTGAGTGGCGGGACGTGGTGATCTGGAAAGGGGAAGCGCGAAACCCTGCCGTAGAATTCGTCGGCATCATAGGAGTTTTCTGTGACTGGACAAAAGTTGTAGACGCGGTAGAGATCGTCGTGACGCTTGTCGAGGAAGCGGCGCACATCGGAGCGTTTGTTGCGGTAGAGCGACTGGACACCCGAGGCAGGGAAGCCCATGATGATGATGTGGTCCGTAACATAGGTGAGATCGAGATCAAGGTCGAGGAGAGGATCCTTGAAGCGGGCCTTTTGGCCGCTGACGATACGGCGTGCGATGGAGGCCATGTTGGACTGTCTAGCAAGTGACGAAATGCAAAGATGATGATGCAGGGAAGGAAGAGTACCGGGGGGTATATGGCAAGCGGGAGTTGCGTTGATGGTGTTGATCGAGGGTTTTGTCGCAAAGGGTTCGCTAGCTTGAAGCTGGGTGGCTGGAAAGGGATGGTTATGGTACCTCTACAAGCTGTAGTCGGAAGTGATCATGGTAGTGTCACAGGGTGGGTCGGTTGTGCTGGCTGTGTGAGTGTGCTTCGGAACATTCGCAAGGACAGAAAGAAATGGCGGGACGGTGGAACAGGAGGGATGAGGTGGAGAGGAAGAAGGCGTCTTTCTTCATATGAGAAAGGAGAGAGAAGAGAGAAGTGGGAGGGTTGGAACGGGAGACTTGAGGAGGGTTAGGAGGAGGAGGAGGATGGAGGATGGAGGGTGACAATTTGAGGGGCGCGTGTGGGCGGCGTGGGCGGTGCCAAGACCTCGGTGATGCCAAGCGAGGCCAACGCTTTTTAGCTCGTCAGCCAGCCAGCCACCTTTATCATTTTTTTTTTTTCTGGACACACTTAGAGGAAGAGCTCGATTACCGACCGACGGTAGGCTCTTGTCCATCTACTGTAGTCTCTGCAACGCAAGCCAGACTCGGGTCGGGGTTCGACAATAAGCCCGTTGAGGCTCGAGGCTTTGTAGAATGAGCTCGAATGTAGATGAAGCAGAGGGCATCGCTGTTCTACGTCCATTCATACAAACGCAGAGGCAGATGTTGGGACATCTTGAGCAAGGACACATTCCTTCGAATGCTTGGCTCAATCAATCAAGTGGTCCTAAAGTTGAGCTTCGTCCGTCTCGGAGATTGCAACACTACCATGCTGCAATCAACCAACCACAATCTCGACGCCTACGTGAATAGCATGCATGCGGTAATGCAGAGCCCCTCCTCCTCCGCCTTTTACATCTCTCAAAGCCTTTCTCGGGAATCTCTTTGACACAATACGCACTTGATCCTAGCGACCCACCGAGCTCAACAGAATGACCCACTCTTGGCAACCACTCTGATGAAGCAGGCAGCGAGCACAGTGAATGGAAAAACTAGTCGATATCGACTCTCCCTGCTGGAGACTGGACTCTGATCAAAGTGAGACTCTGTGGGTGTGTGTGGGAGGGAGTCTGCTTCAGGGCATTGTCTCACAGCATCTCTAGACTTGACCGGCACAGAAAAGAGGAAGAGAGGAACTACAGTGGATTCTTTTTTAGAGTGTGACGTAGCGGTTGATCGAAATTGACGTTGGGTCGCCCAAATTGACACGCTCAGCCGATGCCGTTGACCGTCATCGTGCCGCCAAAAAAAGTAAATAAATAAAATTTGGCCCCAAATTTCTCATCCATCATCATATGCTCCGCCCCGCACGCACCGACCAAATCTCGGCGACTTTTTGACACCGTCGAGCGAACCCCAAAGCCAGTCGCAAAACTGCATCGTATAGTAGTGTACGGTTCTGAGCCTCGTCCTACGATCTGCGAATCACTGTGTATGAATATACGCTACTTTCTGAGAACGATCATGTTCGGAGACATGCCAAGAGCGGGTCAAAGCCATCCACATCAAGCATATGTGCAAAGGTGAGCCTCCTGAGCGTAGAGCGTGTTTCGAATCACAAGTCAAAAATCGGAAGGAAACATCCGTCGCACTCCATCAACATCTTGTAGCGTCAAAATCAAACGGATGCCAAGACTTGATGTACGCGCCCCCGAACCCACAGCGCGCTAACCAACAGGTTCGTGCGTGCGTGCGTGTTGCAATGCAGGGATCCAAGAAGCGTTCTTTCAGAACACCTGGTCAGTCGACAGCTGTCAACATGCTGTACCGCTTCATATCATCACGATCCACCTCCTCACATCCAATGCCAAGCTTTGACGGTTCTGCTCGATGCGAGGTCAAGCTAGCTGAAAAGACGCAATCAAACGGGTTCTATAAGATCTGGCAGACTTACCTCGAGACCGGGAATCCCAAAGTTGCAGCTCGGGGAGCTTCTTTGGCATGTCTTGGCAGTTGAAAGGGAGCTTCTCGGTCCAAGTAGATCCTTACCGATGGTGTTGTGTACCCGATGTGTGAGGTCTGTCTCACATGGAAAGCACTGGAGAGAAGGGGGCGGCGGCTATCTTGAGCTATTTGACCGATCTGCCACGTTGTTTTGCGAAATAAGACGCTGCTCAACCAGGGGCTTGCTGCCAAGCATTCCACACCGTCTCGTCTCGTCTCGCCTCGCCTCGCATTCGCATCTAGGATTCCATCCACCTTTACTCTCTCTCCGTACAACAGAGCAAAAGATGAAAGAACCCTATGCCCTCAGCATGGCGTGCAGGGCCACACTCTAGACGTTGCATCTAGCCTACGCATACCTTGCCATGCTATCAGTAAATAGAAATCGCAATCGGCACATGAAGCAGCCCATCTCACCCGATCCAACATTTTCCGACTGGGAAAAAATAGAAATGTAGACCTAACACGCCAACGAAAAACCACTCGCAGTCCGGGTGAATTTCGGTCCCTCTTTCCCCCACGTCGCGCGCCTCGTGGAAGAAGATCAACAACAAGAAGAATTGTGCTCAGGTCGTACGATTCTGACCCTGCGTTTTCTTTGGAAGAAACACACACACAAGACACACGTGAAGACGCACCTCCAGGAAACACACAACGCAGCGCATGAATCTGCACACACGATCCCGTCCCCTCTCTTCTTTGCTTTCTTCTCGCCACGTAAAAGCGCTTTCTTTCGTTTTTTTTTTCTTCTCGCTCGAGCTTGTCAAGGTTTGTGTTGGCGTTTGTGATTTGGCAGCCCTTTGAGCGAGTGATGGAGTCCGGATTTATGGCGCTCTGCAGCAAGTCAATCCACGCCTCGCTTCTTTTAGTTTTCTTTTAACCGAGCTTGCTGAGTGTCGCTGCTCCTTGCACCTTTGTCTGGTCTCCGCCGGTCGTTTTGTCTGTTCTGCTCACAAAGATCTTCGTTCGTGTCAGTGTTGGTCGGTGGGCCTTTGTTCGGCGAGAGACGTCAGAGGTTGATCTTTGTCCTCAGCTGCCTTTCTTCCTGTCTTCCTGTCTTCCACATCTTCATTCAAGACATCGCTGACATCATGACGGCTTCATCACTGCCAGCCATCCCCACCTCGTGGGCAGGCCTCTCGGCAGCAATGGAGCAACTCCAGCTCCATCTCCAGCTGTTTGTTCTTCAAACCGACCTCTACCTCTTCCAGCTGATCCCTGCACTTCGTTCCAGCGCCATTCGCTCACCCACCAGTCTCCTTCTCACCGGTCTCGTCATCCTCATCATCTCTCGCATCGGCTCCTCCATCTCGGCACACGTCGCTGAGCAAGGTGTATCCATCTCCATCCCTGCCCCACCGCAAGCTTTACCCGGATGGTCCAGCACCATTCTATCCAACCCTCACATTCGAGACCCTACCAAGCCGCACAAGATCATCTGCTACGATCCTGCCACCGCCTACCTCATTGGCGAGATCGATGCCGACACCCCTGCCACCATTGCTTCCAAGATCAGTAAAGCCAAAGCTGCTCAATCCAAATGGGCGCACTCTTCCTTCTCGCAGCGCAGGAAATTCCTCCGTACCATGCACAAGTGGGTCGTTGGTGATGCAGAAACCATTGCTCGAGTTGCTGCTCGCGATACGGGCAAAACTGCCGTCGACGCTGCGTTTGGTGAACTCCTTACCACCTGCTCCAAGCTCGCCTGGACCATCAGCAATGGCGAAAAAATCCTTGCAATGGAAACGAGACCCAACAATCTCTTACTCATGCACAAGGTCTGCGAGGTACATCATGTACCCATGGGTGTAGTGGCCGCATGTGTAAGTTGGAATTACTCGGCGCACAATGTTATGGGTCCCATCATTGCTTCGGTCTTTGCGGGCAATGCGATCGTCGTAAAGGCGAGCGAGTTGGTAGCTTGGTCAGCCACCTACTTTATCGATGCGATTCGCCAGTGTTTGAGGGTTTCCGGATGCGATCCTGACCTGGTGCAGTTGGTGACTTGTTGGCCCGAGTCGGCGGAAGCTCTAACGCAGAGTGCAGAAATCGCCCATATCACTTTCATCGGTTCGGAACCTGTGGGAAGATTGGTGGCTCAGGCTGCCACAAAGGAGTTGACGCCTGTAACGCTCGAATTGGGCGGTAAAGATCCAGCGATCTTGTTGAAGGATGCAGATCTCAAGTACTTTGGATCCACTTTCATGCGAAGTTGCTTCCAAGGTGCCGGACAGAACTGCATGGGAATCGAACGATTTATCGTCGATGCTAGCATTGCTGATAAATTGGTCAACATTGTCGAACCACGCATCAGGGCTTTGCAGCTGGGAAGCTTTATGGATGATGCACCTTTTGGCGTTTCTTCTTCCATCAAGCCCAAAGGTCGAGATTCGCGCGTGGATATGGGTGCCATGATCACCGACGCCCGCTTCTCCCGCTTGGAAGAGCTCATCGCCGACGCCGTCTCTCAGGGGGCCTCACTCGTCGTTGGTGGAAAACGCTACCCTCATCCAGTCTGGAAATATGGTCACTACTTTTCCCCCACCCTCCTCACAAACGTAACGCCAAACATGGCCATCGCACAGGAAGAGCTCTTTGCACCCATCTTTCTCATCATCCCTTTCACCACCTCCAACCTCGACTCTGCCATCACCATCGCCAACTCTACACGCTACGGTCTCGGCTCCTCTATCTTTGGCTCCACCTTGTCCCAATGCCAATACATTGCAGCCAAACTCCAAGCAGGCATGGTCAACATCAACGATTTCGGCGTATCCTACCTCAATCAAGGTCTACCTTTTGGAGGAGTGAAAAAGAGCGGCTATGGAAGATTCGCAGGCCCGGAAGGATTGTTGGGTTTGACTCAGGCAAAAGCGGTGACGAGGGATCGATTCTTCAGTGTTGTAAGAACGGGAATTCCTCCCAAGCTCGATTACCCGTTGGAGAAGCCGAGCAAGAGTTGGGGCTTTGTCAACGGTCTGGTGAGGTTTGCTTACGGTGATGGATTGGTGGCGAGGGCGAGGGGGATTTTGGATCTGATCGTGAATGGGGCGTAAGGAGGTGACACGAAAGTGACAGTGCAACGCCAGAAATGAAAAAGAAAGTCTTTGCTCTTGCTTGTCGTCGTTTGTGCGTCTGCCTTGCTTGCAGTCATGATTGTGTCACATGATCACTTCGGAAAGTCACGTTGAGTCCACACACCCAACACGGAGCACACACACGACCACCACAACAACAATGAGCAGAACGCCAAAGCACAATCGATTGCAAAACAACACATCTTACGCCTTGGGAGGCCTCTTCTTTACATCCTCATAGTTGACCGGTTGAATGTAGATCTTTGGCTCGACACCTCCTGCACCCTGATAACCCTTGTGCCAATCGTACCCTACCGCGTAGGCAAAGATGGTTGCGTCTCTGTTGAAGCAGATTGCGGTGATGGGTTGTTTTGCTGGGTTTGTCTTTAGCAATTCCTTGGGTGCGTTTGCGGGTCCTTTTGTTTCCATGGTCTTCAACCGCGTCCTGGATTGCTTGCACCAAAAGTTGATGCTTCCATCGGCTCCTCCCGTGGCAAAAGTTCCATGGACGTTGAACGAGATGCAATTGACGGGGTAGAGATGGCTCTCGTTGCGTGGCACTTCGGGATGGTCGGCGTTGGCACGTCGATGACATTTGAAGGCGAATTTCTTCACCTTTTGGTCTTTGTCTGGTGGATCGTGAAAGTATTGTACTCCTACACGACCTTCGACTCCTCCCAGTGCGTAGCCGTCACCATCCGGCAAGACTGCCATGCTTTTCGTCTGATATTTCAAGGGAGACTGCTGCTCTGTGAGCGGAGTGATCGATCCATTCTCCTCGAGACGGAATCCCAACACCATCCTCTCGGCCATAGCTACCACCACAACGTTCTGGACGTTGTCCATCGAATAACACTTCTCTGGCAACGTCAAGCTATGCACAGCTTGCGGTGAAGCAGGATTGTCAATCTTCCAGATTTTCAACTGCTTATCCCATCCGGCTGTCAACAGCACTCCTCCTGCCACGTTGAGCCATCGTACGCTACGAATCACATCTCCATGCTGTGCAACTACGGTGGGGGTGTTGGTGTTCATGTCAAACATTCTGCACACTTTGTCCGCACCTACCGAAAAGATTTTCGCACCATCGCTACTCCAGCACAGATCGAGGACGGGTCCCTCGTGACTGTACTGCTGCCAAGGTTGGACCGGAGTGGGCGAAGTCTTGTTGATCTGGTAGATGCGGACGTTGTTATCCCAGCTAGAAGCAGCGAGGAAGTCGGCGGTGGGGGAGAAGGCGAGGCAAGAGACAGTATCGGTTGCGCCGGGTGTGACTTCTTGGTCCTGATCGCCTGTGGTTTTTGTAGCGGCCGAAGTGTTGATCTGGCCAGGGGTCGTGGTCGCCGGTCGCGCGCCAAAGGTGGACGGAGTCGAAGCTGAGGAGAAGAACGCCATGCTTGCAAAAGAGCGTGATGAAACGAATGCTATTTCCTTGCTTCCGATGGCGTGGTTGGCCCTAAGGAATGCTGCTGGTGCACGGTGGTAGATGTAAGAGCGTAGACTTTCTCGCGTCGATATCTGAAGCTTGCTCTGCCGTCGTTTTGACGTTCGAGTGAATGTCGCAGCTATTGATCGTCTAACAGTCGAACAAGCTGGAGTGCGCTCTGTAGTGCCGAATGATTCGTGCGGTGAGCGAGATCCTTAACTTGGCGTGGTCTTCAGCCCGAGTGATGCGGCCTTGCGCCTAGCCTGCGATGCAAGCTGCCGAGATTGGAACGCCTGTACGTGACTCGAGCGAGCGACTAGATCGGAAGCGACTGTGGGACGACTCGTGCAGCAGAAGATGTGTTCTGCTTATGCTGTATGTCGATGTGATGGTGATCAAGTGGTGTAAGAAGAAGACCGGTTAGGCCAACCAAATGTGCAAAATTGACGGATTGGTTGCTGCGCCAACTTTTCGGCGCGTCACGTGATCCGCCCTTACACCACCACTGTTTCAACTCCACACCTCTCATCCCCTTGCAAGACCTAGATGCCACGCTATTCACGATCCTGCTCACAGCTCATTGTCAAAGCCTTCGTTCGTTGAGTATGGGCCGCAGGATTTCCAGAAGTGGTGCACGAGAAACGCACAGAAGAGGGGCAATGTTGTATCGCTTGAGTAGATAAAATTACGAAGATCACAGGATGCCAAAGGATCAGAGACGAATGAATGAATAGTGAAAAGTGTGCTTAGGATGGAAGTAGCGAGGGCAATTGTAGCACCCTCATTCTAAGTATATATGAAAGGGAAAGCAGCTGGTTGCAGCCGCACTTTTATTCCTTGTCAGTGCCAGTGTAGTGGTTAGCTGCAGCGGCATCGACAGGATCGAGGACCTCCTCCTCGGCCAGCAAGCGTTCGGCCTCGAGCGCAGCAATGCAACCGGTACCTGCACTGGTGATTGCCTGACGGTACTTCTTGTCAGCGACGTCACCTGCGGCAAAGACACCCTTGACCGAGGTCTGTGCGGTACCTGGGGTGGTGATAATGTATCCATCGCTGTCGAGCTCAACCTGACCCTTGACGAGGGAGGTGGCGGGCAAGTGACCGATGGCGTAGAAGAGACCGTTGGCGTCCATGTCACGCTCCTCGCCCGATTTAGTGTCCTTGACACGGACCGCCTTGAGCAACTCGCCGTCACCTTTGGCCTCGGTGGGGACGGTGTTGAAGTGGACAGTGACCTTGGGGTGTGCCAACAAACGCTTGGCCATGATCTTTGATGCCCTGAGCTCGTCTCTTCGGACGAGGACGTGGACGTGGGAAGCGTACTTGGTGAGGTACATGGCCTCCTCGGCGGCGCTGTCACCACCACCGACGACGACGAGGGGCTTGTTGCGGAAGATGGGGACGGCACCGTCGCAGACAGCACATGCCGAGATACCGCTCTGCCAGTAGGTGTCCTCTCCGGGCAAGTGCATGCGCTTGGCGCTGGCACCGGTAGCGATGATGAGGGTCTCGGTGAGCTCGGGAGCCTGGTCCTCGGCGTACTCGCGCCAGAACTTGAAGGGGCGAGACGAGAGGTCGAGCTTGGAGATGGTCTCGGTGTGGATCTCGGTACCGAATCGGACGGACTGCGCACGGAACTTGTCCATAATCTCAGGACCACGAATACCGTCGGGGAAACCGGGGAAGTTTTCGACATCGGTGGTAGTGGTGAGCTGTCCCCCTGGGGCCAGACCGTTGGCGAGCATGCCTTCGAAAAGGACGGGTTCGAGATTGGCTCGTGCAAGGTAGATGGCAGCAGTGTGACCGGCGGGACCGGAGCCGATGATAACGACCTTGTGGACCTTCTGGCCCGAAGACGAGGAAGCACCGTTGGCGTGTTCAGTCATCTTGTGTGTGGTGGTGGAAGAAGAGGAAGAAGAAAAAGGGCGGGTAGAGTCGATCGAAACGGCAGAAAGTGCTGCTAGAGGGCCTGTAGCTCGGAACAATCGAGACGAAGACTTGGAAGAGCGAGAATGCGTAGAGAAGTGCGAACGAAGAGCAGGGAGAGCGAGCTCTTTCCTTGTAGTTCTGGTTGCGACGAGGTGAGTAAGGTTGACGGGGTTGAACGAAGCCGAGCGCAACGAAGATCGGGCCAGGCTCATAAAAAGGATGATGCTAATAGAGCAACGAAGGGATGTTTGCGATACGAATAGAGTCGCTGGAAGAGGTCGAGGATGGTATGTGGTGGAGGAAGACTTAGAAGGTACAGTGTCGGAGACGAGGTGAGGCAATATGCGTTGGATGAATGGCGTGCGCCCACGGAGAGAGAGTGAGTCGAACCGGATAGGCCGAAAAATAATGGAAGCAGATGGATCTTCTGAGCGGCGGCCACTCACCCTGTCCCTGCTGAGCCAGATCTGGAATTGCCGAATGCCGACCACAGAGTTCGACCTCTTCGCCCTGCCAACTGCAAATTGCACCCGCGGGCTTAAGCGTAAAGCGTTTCAATTGGGCTTTGAGGCGACCAAATCCAAATCCAAATCCAAAACCCTCCGCCACCCTTTCTTTTCCTTGGTGCGAGTGTGGGACGCCCGCCACACGGAGGAATTTCGAATTTCTATTCCCACCAGCAAAGAGAGTACAGTACTGTAGAGTTTGTATTTCGGCCTATCTCCGGTTTGTATTCAGCGGGTACTTCTCTGCTCCTCTGCCTCTCAAGCCTGCCTCAACAGTTCAGCTGATCGAGTCCATCTAACAGAGGTTTCGCCACCCAAAAAAGATGTCGCTGCTCCTCTAGTTCCGCACTCTACTGTACAGTACGCTCACAGATCTTCTTAGCGCCATTAAGGTCAGGCTCTGCCCTTGGTTTCGGGATCAAAGTGTGGGGTTGACAGCACACATGGCTTCGCGCAATCTCGTTTGCCAAAGTATTTGTGACGTCGGTTGAACAGCATTTGACTGAGACGGTCGGTGTTGCAAAGGCTCCTGCTCGGACAACCACCGCGCTCCACTCTGCTCTACCCACTGTAGATAGTGGACCCTTGATCTTTATCATGACGATTGCCCTCCCCCACTGCAGACGGCCTGAATCGGTATGCTCCTAGCATAATGTAGAGCAGCTGCTTACACCATCATTCATACTTTCTCTCTCTCTCTCCGCGCACATACTCTTCGGACATTGTCCACGCTTTGCATGACATGCTTTACGCTATACCGTCACGATAGATGGGTAGGATCGACGGTCGGGTATTGTGTTGCTCAATTGCAAGAGGATTCGGTTACAAGTGTATTGGAGCATAGCATAGCGTGCATTTCCAATCGCGAGTCGCAGTGCACCCCTTTTACTTGCCGATCTGCTTAAGCGCCTCCTTGATCGTGTACTCCATCTCTTCCAAGTCATTGGTGGCCACTCGGGTAATTTGGCACTTGAGCGCCTTCTCGATCTGGTCCATGTAGGTCCAACTCTGCTGGTCGTGTACAAAGTTGATCGAGACACCCTTGCGGCCGAATCGTCCTGTTCGTCCAATACGGTGCAGGTAGGTCTCTGCGTCTGCCTCGCCCGTCTGCGTCAGCGGCATGTCGTAGTTGATCACCAACGTCACCTGCTGAATGTCGATTCCACGTGCAATCACGTTGGTCGAGATGAGCACCTTGCTCTTGCCATCACGGAAGGCGTCGATGGTGCGGTCACGATCCGCCGTCTCGAGTCGGCCGTGCAGCGAATCGACCTTGTGGCCCTCTTTTGTCATCTTTTGTGCGATTCGATCGGCGGTCTCGCGCTTGGCGCAGAAGATGATACTCTGTCCGATCGTGAGCAGGTTGTACAGCTCGACCAAAACCTCGTACTTGTGGTCCTCATCCTTGCAGTCCATGTAGAACTGCTTGATACCTTCCACCGAAAGCTCCTCCTGCTTGAGTCGGATCTCGTTGGCGCCTGGTGCAATGCGCACCGCGAATTCGTACACGTTGGTTGGGAAGGTAGCCGAGAACAAGACCAGCTGGCACGACTTGGGCATCGTGTTCTTAACACGGATCGACTGTTCACCCAACGACTGCTGATCCAGCATGTTGTCGGCTTCGTCGAGCACGAACACCTTCATCGCAGCCGTCTCGATACCTTTGCTCTTGATCATGTCGAACGTCTTTCCTGGCGTACCCACAATCAGCTGTGCCTGGATCTTTTCACCTCGCTTCACCTCGTCTGGCAAGCACAGGCAAGTGGTGACATTGGTGAACTTGGACATGGTAAGCACCACGTCCATGATCTGACGCGCGAGCTCACGTGATGGTGCCAGTACGATGGCTTGTGGCTTCTTGAGGTCGTAGTCGATGCGCGAGAGCATGGTGAGGATGAACGCGGCCGTCTTACCGGTACCGGACTGCGACTGGCCGATCATGTTCTTGGGTGGGTTCTGCAGCAGCAGCGGCAGTGCCTTTTCTTGGATCTTGGAGGGCTTCTGGTACTTCATTGCGTAGATTCCTTTGAGCAAGTTTTCGTGCAGACCGAGCGCCTCGAAGCTCTTGGCCGAGTAGAGGGGCGAGTTGGGATCCGCCTGCTGGTCGGCGAGCGTCACCTGGACTTCGTGCGACGACTCGCGAAGATTTGACTCGACCTGCTCTTCCTTGCTTGTGGATGCGTCTGCATCAGCCCCTGGTTTGGCGGCAGCGGTATCCTTGCCGGACATGAGACCGGACATGCCCGCTGCGATGTCGTTGTCCTTGGTGTCGCTCATCTTGTGTATGAGCTCGTCGTCAATTTTGTGCTGTGAGGCGTATAGGATGGTCGGCAGTATCGGTGTACAGCCTCCTGAGGGATCGTCTCGAGGTTCGAGTTGGTGTTGGAAAGAGCAAGCGTTGAAACCAACTCTTTCTTTTTCTTCATGTGTTGGTGTGGAGTGCAAAGGTTGTCTGTGTGTGCTCGTGCGAGTCTGCAGCCAAAAAAAAAGGAGACATCGTGATCGATCTGGCCTAATTTTGCTGCAAAAGAACCCTTGTGAATGGCGCGGTCTAACACTAATGATTACGAAAAAATCAAGTGTTGGTCTGACGCGAGAGTCGACAGCTGCAGCACAACGCGTAAAACGGCGCGAACTGCCAAACTGAAACGCTGACATCGAACACCTTTAGCTTCTAAAAAAAGTCATACTTCCTGACAACGACCCTTATACCTCAGAAACAAACGCAAAGGGTCTTGACAGGTCCTTTTCGTTCATTCACACGCATTGTTCGACTAGGTCCGTCTCCACCACAGCTTCCTTTCAGAGGTCAGATTGGTCGCAGCTGCTCTATCACCAGGGCAACACCGGCGACCCACACACCGAACAGGCCGGCCCAGTGACGGATAGAGGATTGATCGGCCCAATTCACTGCGACAGCCATGTCGTCCACATCGGACCCCACTTCCTTCCTCACAACATGGGTGCAGCGCGACAAGAAGCTCATCACCTACCGTCTTCTCAGTCGTGAGCTGCGTATCCACGTCGACGATGCCAAGAAAGCATTGGCCACCTTCTTCGACTCGCACAAGGACAATTCCGACTTCGACGCCACATACGTTCTCGTTGGGCGATCTGCATATACCAACACGCAAGCTGGTGAGGCTCAAGGAGCCAAGGTAGATGAAGAGGACAGCAAACTCGTCGGGTCCTCTTCAACAGCCTCCTCATCCACCGCACCTGCCCGCAGCTTTCTCGAGTCCCGTATAGCGCGGCGTCAGACTGAGGCTGAAGTCGCACGTCAAGTGATTCGTCTTGTCTCCGCAGACCAGCTTGAGGAAGCCAAGAGCTCTTTGGAGGAAGTTACTTCGTGCCACATCTACTCAATATCGCCCGGCCGTCTCCGTGATGCAGCGCAACTCACTGCCGTGCAATACGACCTGCATTCGCAACAAAAGTACGCAGATGTCTGGCGGCAGACCAATCGTGGAGCTGACCTTGGTGTCATCATCAACCCTAACATCAAAGACAACTATGATCCGTCGAAAGCCATACCCAGCCTAGCAGCACCTATTGCGCCCGCCATTTCTGCAAGCAAGGACAGCAGGCAAGCCAAGGGAAGCACTGTCAAGAGCCAAGTCAAGGATGAGCCAGATACAAAGCCTTCTGCTACTACGGCAAAGTCAACGCCGTCAGCTCCAGCCAGTGGTAAGAAGAGCGGTCTAGACTGGAGCAGAGCGAAGCCCAAGGAGGCCGAGACGAAAGCGGCAGTCAAAAAGGAGACGCCGAGCTTGAACAAGCGCTCGTCAGCAAGAAAGGCGCTGCTGGGAAGCGATGACGAGGACGACGAAGAAGGCGCCAATGGCCGCAAGCCGATTTCCATCGATGACGAAGACGATGAAGATGACGACAAGCCAGAGAAACTCGGCTATGCTGACGACGAGAGCGACGATGGTGACATCAAGATGGCCGACCCAGTACGTGGCGCAGCGCCAAGAGGAACAGGCAAGCGTGCGGATGCTCGATCGCAGACCAAAGCGCAAGAAGCTGCACAGCGCAAAGAGCTCGAAGCCATGATGGATTCTGACGATGACGATGTGCAAGTTGTCGAGCCCAGCGGCACAAGCGGCACAAAGGAGACAGGTCAGGGCAAAGACCTCGATCCAGACGTTGAGATGGCCGATTCCACCGTCACCGACACGATGAATGGCACAGAGCCCGCACCTGCTGCTGCTGCTGCTGCAAAGAGACGTGTTCGCAAGAAGCGCAAAATCGGCAGCAAGAAAGTCCGCACAAAGGACGAGCGCGGCTATACAGTCACCAAAACGGTCGACGAGTACGAGTCGTATTCCTCCGAGGAGTCCGACGCACCTGTTGTCGTAGGCTCGAAGCGGGGAGGTGGAGCAGCCAAGCAGCAATCCAAAGCCGCCGCGGAATCGAGGTCTACATCGACATCCGCTTCAGCCAGTCCTGCGCCCTCCGCAGCACCAGCCAAGTCGACACCGGCATCTAATAACAGCTCAGCCAACCGCAAACCGTCTGGGGGTGCTACCCCAACACCGGCCAAGAAAGGCCAGCAGAGTCTGAATAGTTTCTTCACTCGCAAGCCCAAGTAATACCTCAGCAGGCACGCTTTTCTTTCGTACATGGTGTCGGACACGTATGCGCTACGCTCCTTTTTGCAAGCATATATGCATTGATCTTCTACTTCATACAGTGTGTCGCGACCGCCTACGCAATGGAGGGAGCGTCTGTTTGTGATGTGACCGATTCCATTGCTGTATCCTCCTGCGATTTCGGTTCCGGAAGGTCGACAGAGGGAACCTCCGCCTTCTCCCAGGGCTTCAGTGGCCGACTCATGGTAGCTTGTGTTGGAGGCTCCTCGTTGATCTTGAGTGGAATGTCACGAATGCCTGGAATCTGATCCGTTTTGCCAGTTGTGATGAGCTCGACGATGGCATCGAATGATGCTGGATATGGCTCCTTCTCTTTCTCTTTCCCTGCATCGGCTTCAGTACCACCTGCTGTTGCTGTCGCATCACTTGCACTCTCTGTCGTCGTGGCAGGTATCGAGTTCGACGAGAGCCAAGCCTTGTAATCGGCATAATCGACCTGATTGCCGGTCTTTTGCGACCAGAAGAAGACCTTTGCGCGCTTCTTTGTTTCCTCAATCTGCTCCGATGCCACACCGGACGATTGCATGGGTCCAATGATGGTCTGGATACCAGCTTGGAATTCCGGGTCGGTCTCGTCGAACTGTGTCAGGGCGGTATAGATCGCCTCCCTGTCGTAGGGAACTGAGGGAAGTGATGTGTCGAGGTCCATTATTATTGTTGGTGATCCAGTATAACCCGCTGTAACGAGGAGAACGAAAGAGAGATGATGCACGAGAAGAAGAGATGACGATGAGGATGAGGATGGTAGAAAGCGAAGGCAACGCAACCGGCCCGTGCTTGAGAGCGAAAGCCGGCCAACAGAGTTGAAGCGCCAAGGACGGAAGGCGGGGTTTGCTGTGGAGGTTGGAGCCACACGTGATCTCACATTTTTAAAATTTGAGAAGAAATGCGTCTTTCGGCCAACTTTTCTTCTTCCATTCATGTTGACCTTCTCCATCACCTCGTAGTATACCTCGCCTTCTGAACATCATCCTTCGAGGGGCATCACATCATGTCGGCAGAACCAGTCACATCATCATCAACTTCTGCTGCCGCTCCTGAATCTGCCTCGGTAGAAGCAGGTCCCAGCACCTCCCAAACAAAGCCCGGGAATGGAAAGCATCAGCAGCGCCAAAACCAGAAACCCCGCTCCAACTCCAACATGCCTCGCCTGACCTCGGAACAGCTGCGCAAGCGTCTGCACTACATCGAGTCAGGGTCTACCGTCATCCTCAAAATGCCCTCCGGTCGTACAAAGGCGGCCGAGATCATGCCCGGCAAACAGGTCAGCTTGGGCAAGTTTGGAAGCTTCAAAGCGGACGATTTGATCGGAATGCCATATGGATTCACGTACGAGATTCAGGCCGATGCTACCTCCACTGTAGAAGCAGAAGATGGAGCCAAGCAGAACGGGAAGGGCGCTGGGAAGAAGGGTGGAGTACCAGCTGCTTCTATGGGAACATCGCTGAAGTTGGTCATCAATCGAACGCTGGGTGATCTCGAAACAGAGGCAAGCGAAACCGTGGAGACAACAGCAACCAACGAACACATCAACGACGACGGTTCCGCACAGAAGCTCACCTACGTCGACATTCAAGAGCTGAAGAACAAAGGCATTTCTGGCCGAGAGATCATCGAGCAGCAACTTGCCAGCTCCGAATCCTTTGCTAATCGAACCGTCTACTCTCAAGCCAAGTACGTTGCGAGGAAGGAGCAGAAGCATCTGAAGCTCTTCACGCCCCTCCAGCCTGATTTCGGCAATGTGTGCGATTTCTGGTTCGACAAGGCGCCCGAGAAGATCCGTTGGATTCGCAAAGATGCGCTCTCGCAAGTGCTTACTTTCGGTAGTGTTCGACCAGGAGGGCGATACCTCGTCATCGATGGTGTATCTGGGTTGCTCGTTGGTTCGGTCCTCGAAAGGCTCGGAGGCGATGGAACTGTGGTAGCAATCAACGATGCCGAATCACCACCTTCGTTCGACATCATCCCTTACTTCAACCTGCCCACATCTGTCATCAAACCGGTGCTGAAAGTGCTCAACTGGGCCGCCACCGAACGCGACTACGCACCGGTGTTCTCTACACAAGACCTCGCCCCGGCGACACGATCAACAAAGGAAAAGGCGCGCGACCGCAAACGTCAGGCCAACTTCCGCGACATTGACCGCGTCCGCAGCGACTTTTTCGCCGGAGACTTTGATGCCGTCCTCATCGCATGCCACTATGACCCCATCAGTATCCTGAACAGGCTCAAGCCGCATTTGGGTGGATCGGCGAGCGTGGTGGTACACAGCCCGTATTTGCAGCCGCTCAACGAGGCACATGCCAAGCTGAGGGGAGACGAGGAGTTTATCAATATCAGCGTAACAGAGCCTTGGTTAAGGAAGTATCAGGTGCTTCCGGGCAGGACACACCCAGAGATGACGACGAGCAGCACCGCTGGTTATATTCTGCATGCACTCAGGGTGTTTGGCGAACTGCAGGCACTAAAGATGCGCAAAGAGTATTTGGCGTCACTGGAAGAAGAGAAGAAGGAGGCAGTTGAGCAGGAGACAAACACGGTCAAGGAAGGAGAGGTGGCGAAGCGCGCACAAGAGGAAGATGCTGATGCAGCCGAGGAGCGGGATGTCAAGAGAGTCAGGACAGAGGAAACGACAGAAGCTAAGCCCGTCGCACAGGAGCAACAATAGATCCAGCGCGTCTCTTAGACAGATGCACCGCAATATCATGTAGCAATGCTGCCTTTCACATCATATCCGTTGTGAACAACGCAGCTAAATACTTAAAGTGTTGAAGACACTGTGCCTTCAGAGACTGTCTCATGGGAGTGAGAAGAGACACTCAACTGAGGGCGGTCAATTTGTACTTGATCGAAACCTGGCACTATTTTGAACTTTTTTTTTTTTTTTTGAAATGGGCATCGCTCCACTTGAGGACTGTCAACCGAAGGCCGAATCTGGACCCTCGCATCTTCTTGTCTGTGAACCATCATCTAGCACAACTACTCTATCGCAGCTCGTATCCAACCCTTAACGTTCAAGCACCATATACAACCAGTGGATCCGAATCGCCTTGTCAAGCATCATCTCGATCACCTCCGTCTCTCGCTAGCATCCGAAGTCGCTTCACTACCGAGCGCAAAGGGCACTTGCATTGAGACGATTCAACCCTTAGACCAAAGCAGTGGACGTCATCTACGACTACAACAGCAGAGGATCCAGCTTCAAAACACACAGAGACGACTACCTGCTACAGCAGGCATCATCACGAGCATCTAACTACTAGCAACAATGTCGACGATACAAAACCCATACTCAATACAACCCTCGTCGTCCTCTTCCACCACACCACCCTATCCACCCTCCTCTTCTTCCTCAGCGACACCCACGATCAATGCAGCTGCAGTAAACGGCACGGTGCCCGGTGCATCTCCCGACAGTTCCATCATGTTTTGCGTGGTCTGCGCCTCGAATCAGAACCGTTCTATGGCAGCGCACTCTCTCCTGGCACAATCGGGCTTCAACGTCACCTCGGCTGGCACAGGTTCCGCCGTCCGTTTACCCGGTCCCAAAATCAACCTTCCCAACATCTACCCCTTCGGAACGGCATATACGGACATCATCGACGATCTGAACTCGAAAGATCCACGCCTCTACTGGGCGAATGGACTCATGACAATGCTGAATAGGAACAAAGACGTCAAGAGGGCGCCCGAGAGATGGCAGGAGACAAAGTATACCGCGGACATCGTCATCACCTGCGAAGAGAGATGCTTTGACGCCGTATGCGAGGATCTCTTCAACAGAGGTGGCGAGCTCAACAGGCCGGTCCACGTGATCAATGTTGAGATCAAGGATAATCATGAAGAAGCAGTAGCGGCGGGTAAGGCGATTTTGGACTTGGCAAATGCTGTAAGTTTTCTTGCTCACACAGACACATTCCCCTCTTTCCTCTACTATCGAAGCAGATCACTGACAGGTCTCGGTCTCTACCTTTGGCTCCAATGCGATGCGGATTGCGATGACAGATCGCGGGCTCGCAGGATATTGACACAGAGATGGACGGCATTTTGGAACGTCATCAACAGACACATCCACACGCTATCCTGCATACCGTGGCGTACTATTGAAAGTCTCCTCTTCTGATCAATCCATCTCTTTCAAATGCACGATACATTCTCAGATGGCGGCTAGGTGTGAAGTTTGAGAGCCACAAACGGGTCTGACCGAGTAACTGCAGATGATTCCACTGAGCCTAGTTGACACGGACACGAGTATGAGCCGGGATGCAGATGGATGCTGAAGAAATGTATGTACACAAGGTAACGAATGATGCGCCGAAAGATGAGGGACCGGAGAAGACCATGAAAGCCGAAACGACGACACATGAGGTGAGCAGAAGGGAATGCGAATGATGATGGTTGAAAGAGTACTGAAAGGGGGCAAAGGTCGACACGGGCCACAGATGCTGGAGTGGCCCACGATGTCGTCGAAGTGCCGCGTGTTAGCCTAGGGAGCGATTGAATGCAACTAGCGGCAATAGCTGGATCATAGCAGAACGCACTTCTTCTTCTGCCCACCTGAACCACCACCACCAGCTCTCCTTCCCCAACCCTTCTTACGACACGCCTCCCTAATCGCGGTATCGAACACATTCTGAACACCGTCCTTAGTCTTTGCCGAGCACTCTACGTATTTTGCCGCACCGATCTCATCCGCAACCTGCTGGCCTTGTGCTGGAGAAACCGGCTTGATCCCCTGTGCCTGGAGCATAGCCAAACTGTTGGTATCCTTCCGCAGATCGGTCTTGAGTCCCACCAACAGAATCGGCACGCCTTCGCAAAAGTGGTTGATCTCTGGGAACCACTTGTC
The DNA here is from genome assembly GCA_900323505.1 of Ustilago trichophora. Lineage (NCBI taxonomy): Eukaryota > Fungi > Basidiomycota > Ustilaginomycetes > Ustilaginales > Ustilaginaceae > Ustilago > Ustilago trichophora. Next base: position 304,529 of record OOIN01000021.1, on the reverse strand, counting down.
CTGGACATTTGCCAAACTTGTTGGGAAGTCGACGGCAAAGCAGATAAGGATGACGTCGGATTCAGGGTAGGAGAGTGGACGAAGACGGTCGTATTCCTCCTGACCTGCTGTGTCCCAGAGTGCAAGCTCGATGGTTTTGCCTTCGAATTGGATGATGGGGACGTAATTCTCAAACACGGTGGGGACGTATTCCTCTGGGAAGCGATTTTGGGAGTAGACTATCAAGAGACATGTCTTGCCGCAGCCTCCATCACCAACGACGACAAGTTTCTTTTTGAGATCGATGACGGGTCGACCGGGCATCTGTTGGATTTGGCCTTGACCGGGTGGTGCGTCTGATAAGGAGGAGCCGCTGTTGTAGGCATTCATGGTGTATGTGCTTGGTTCACGATGAGGTGATGATGCTAGGAAGAGGATGGATCACTTTGATGATAAATATGTGTACGTTTGGCAGCGAGGATCGGAGGAGTGAATTCGATCGACAATGCAAGAGGTAGCGGTCTCAGCCTGCTGTGTAGTATGAGGATATGCGAGAGAGCTGTCAACCGAGATGATTCCGCTTCGAATCGGATTTGCAAGAAGGTGCTTTGGATGCTTAGTTTAGAAAGTCGTCGAGGGGAAAGAGTGTCGAGGAGAAGCGAACAAGGTGATGAGGACGAAAGTTTTCTTAGAGAGAGACGGTGAGAAGAGCGCAAAGAGTGAGACACTAGCTTAAGCGTACTTTTGTCAACTGATGGTCCGTGGCTATCAAAGGAGGGGACTCTTCCCCGTTGAGTGCAGCTATCTGCAGCCATCTAGGTTTGTGCAACACTACTCGGCTGTGTTGGATTCAACATCGAAAGTGTTGCTCTCGCACAAGATTTCCAAGCCACCACACTGCAGTGCCACGCGCTGTAGAGATTCACCGCGACTCTCGACTTTTTCGGCCAGCCAGCATCACGTGATACTTACATTCAAAAGTCTAACAACGTTGCCTCATTTTTCGGCCTCCAAACCGGGAGAGCGGTGTTGGTGTGGAGTAAAAAGTGACACTTTTGCTAAAGTCAGAGTATTGCGCATCACCATCTTCCACTCGATCAAGGGCGCCTTCATTTCATCAGATCAAGGGAGCGCATCCACAAGCTCGAGGCACCCTGCCACCCACGAGGCACAGCTGTAGGTTAAGGTTTCGCCTCTTTCTCCTGCGCACACGAGAACACTCCCGGCTGGACCAGCAACCATGGCACTGCATACATCACCTTCTGGCATATAAAAGCAACCGGTTCTCCTTCTCCTCGTTCCTATCTCTCTTCCCTCTCCCACATCTTTCAAAGCGGTATTAGCTCTGCTGAAGCCCCCCTTCCCCCGGCCAAGCAGTCAACATGGACGCCATCTACGCCAAGTGCGCCAAACCGGCCATCTATGCTGAGCTACATCAAGGCCTCCAACCCTACGTCTATTGGCATGTCACCGAGTCCATCCAGGAAGGCTACGCTCCCGACCAAGTGGGAGAGCTTCAGGAAGAAGTTGAAGTTGAAGCGCTCGTCCTGGAGCGTAGGTCCATCGCACGCGATCGCGCACTCGGCTACTTTATCTCTCTTCTCCATTACTATCTTCGCCAACAGTCCGACTCTGCCGACCTTGACGCTGCTCTCTCTATCCTGGGATCAACTCTGGAGAAAGAAGAAGATCACGCCTCGATCGATGACTTTCATCTCGACACAGCCGATATCTACGAATATGTCGAGGAACAAAAAAAGAATGCTGGGCTTATTGCCGACGACCCTGCCTGGCACCGTCAGGCCAAGACCAGCGAAAAGATCCAGTGGAATACCCTCTTCAAAACTGCGCTCGAACTCACTCGTACCTCCTACATCGAGGCTTGCAAACGTTTCGAGCATCGCTTCAAAATGGGCTCCGAGGCTGATCTAGCGCTCGTCCAGCTCCTTCCTGCCAACGAGCTAATCGAGCTTCTTTCCAAGTACAAAGCCAGCCCAGCACACGTACCCGCTCCACCTCAGAACATTGCAGCTTCAACTTCCAGAAGTAGCTTCTGGGGTCAGAGAATTGGGAACAACCGCGCCAATGCCAGCGCAGTCCTGCCCGAGTTCGATCCAGCACACCTTGTCAAGGCGGGACAGCAGTTCCGCGCAGCATGCATTGAGCGCGTTCGAGCCCAGAATGACGCTGCCTCTCGTCCATCAGAGCCTGGCAAGGACTTCATCGTGATCCTGTCGCAGGCTCTCAATCCTGAAACGAATCCAGAACGTCTCATCCAACGCGCCAGCCAGCGCTACGATCCATCGAAACCGTTAGAATCAGAGTTGGAAGGTTCCATTCGAAGCGCAAAAGACTCGCTCAGCTCTGCCTTGCTCATCCTCGGCACGCGCGATGGAGAACGTAACACATCTCTTCGCATTGATGCCTACAATCTTCGCGGATATATCAACCTACGCCTCGCTCAACTCAAACCGCAACACGAAGCCAACTACCTCGGCCGCGCTGTCGCAGACTGGTCGGCTAGCACCGAGCTCGACCTCGACCAGAACGACATTATGGATATCTTGGCGAAAACCGAGATTCGGCTCGAGTCGCTCCCAAAGTTGATCGAGGGTCCTGTCGAAAAGGAAGCTTCCTCCACTGATAGCAATATGTCCAAGAAGTCTCTCGAGTCCGAATCCAGCACGGTTTCCGCCGCTTCTGCTTCCACTGCCACCCCACGTCAGAGCACAGCTGAGGCAGCTCCCAAGCCAAACAAGTCTCAGCCATCTACCAGCAGCACAAACAAGTCGAATGACGTCGAGGGTGCAGAGCCTGGCAAGCCTCGAGAGAAGACCATCCTCGAGTCGCCCTTCTTCCGCTCTGATCTTGTCACGGGTCTCATGGTCGACTCCCTCCTCGCCCTCCCCTTTCCGCACCGCGCCCATCGTGACATCCTCCGCTTCCCCTCTGCCGCCGCCGTCGCCGCTGCCAGTCAGGACCACGTGCCCATGCTAGATCGCCTTGCCAAGTCCCATCACCAGACCACGAAAGCATTGACGCCTGAGAACAAGGCGCAGCTCAAAGTGGCCATCAAGTGCGTAAGCGCTGTGTTGGCGCTCCCGGATCTTCAGCAGACGCGCGATGACTCGGCGGAAAAGGTACTTCAAAGGACGAGTCTGAGGCTGGTACTGGGAACTTTGCATCTGCTGCTCAACGATTTTGTCAAGGCTCAGACGGAGCTCGATCTCGTCTCGAATGCGCTCAGGCCCAATGTGCGCCAGTCTAACGGTTCAAAGGGTAGCAAAAAGGGAAAGGAAACATCCACCACTTCAGCCGAGCCTGCAGTACAGCCTGCTAAGCCCTCCAAAGCAGCAGCAGCATCCAACCCCGCCAACGAAGCAGATCCGGCAGACGATACCATCCGACAAGTGCAAACCCGCGTCCAGGGTCAAACCCTCTTCCTCCTGGCCAAAACTTGCTGGATGAGCAACAAGGTGCAGGAGTCGGTCAAGTTTTTCCGCTACTTTACAAAGTGGTATTCGGAGCAGCAGACACTTGCTGTCGAGTTGGCCGAGGGCAAAGATGTGGCTGATATCGAGTTGGTGGATTTGGACATGGGATGGTGGCATCGGATTGTTGTGGCTAAAAAATGACCAACAAACCCACTCAATGCTCGGAAGGTCGACGCTGGTTACGCAGGCAAGAGACGGGTGGTGGTTGAAATGCAACGAAGGTGATCTTTTTGGCGAAATGTCTACAGTACAGTGTGATGTGTTGTTAAGGGGCGGGCCTATCCTTCGTCCTCTCTATCGCGTTTTCTCTTACCTGCATCCTTGACGGGTTTATGCTGAGCCAACGGATGTCTCGCCAGCTGTTGGGGTACACTGCTCAACTTACTCTTTGTCAACTCCATCTTGAGATCGTAGAACAAATCTGCATCGGCTTGATCCAAAAACGTAATCGCCGTACCCTTCTTGCCGGCTCTACCCGTACGACCGATCCTGTGAATGTAAGCCTCGATGTTGTTGGGCATTGCAAAGTTGACCACCAATCCGACGTTTGGAACGTCGATACCTCTTCCCGCCAGATCGGTGGCGACGAGGATCTGGGTTGTACCATTTCGCAGTTGGGCCAGAGCCTCTTCACGAAGTTCTTGGGTTTTGCCAGAGTGTAAGGTGGAAATGTAGAATCCATGACGGATGAGGTAGTTGCCGAGGGAGTCGGCGGCTTTTTTCTGATTGACAAAGACGATGATGGGGACGAGGTGGGGAGAGCGTTGGAGGATCGAGATGAGACGAGAGCGACGGGCTTCTTCGGATGGGATGAACTCGACGATTTGCTCGACGGAGGCTACGGCTTGACCAGCGTCGCCGATGGTGATGGTGGCGGGTCGACGGAGGTAGACCCGAGCCATGCGTTCGACGGAAGGTGGCATGGTGGCAGAGTAGAGCATCGTTACGCGATACCTGCCGACCGTGTCTTCCGGTTTCTCGGCCAGCTCGGAATCGGGTTTCAAGTTGGACACGGGCAAGGAATCTAAGATGAAGTTGACTTGGGGTTCGAAGCCCATATCTACCATCTTATCCGCTTCGTCCATGACCACATACGTGCACTGCGAGAGGACGAGGACATGACGCTCGATGCAGTCCTTCAATCGACCTGGGGTAGCAATGACAATCTCGGCTCCATCGCGAAGCGCGTACGCCTGATCGTTCATGTCACGTCCTCCCACAATGCTTACACATCCCAAACCGAGACGGCCGGCAAACTTGTTTGTTTCCGTCTCGATCTGCTGCGCCAACTCTCGCGTGGGGACCAAGATGAGCGCTTGCGGACCGAGAGCTTTGGTATGCTCGTTCAGCTTCGGCAGCTTGGAGATGTACGCAAGAAGCGGGATCAGGAAGGACGCAGTTTTACCGGAACCAGTTTCGGCGATACCGATGAGATCTCGATTTTGCAATCCAATCGGGATGGCTTGTCGCTGGATGGGGGAGGGCTCCTTATATCCAACTTCCTCGATGGTGCTCAGAATGGATGCGGGGATCGAAGACTCGCGCCAGGACCGGAGAGGTTTTGGGATGTTGCCACCACGGGCAGAGATGCCAAAGTCTTCTCGGAAGATACGCCAGTCGCGCTCTTTCATTTGTTCTAGGGTCTTTTCGCTCCAGTGCTTGTCGTCGAAGCGCTTGTCGAGCGGATCGTAGCGCGTGGAAGGTGTAGCAGAGGTGGTGGTGGAAGAGGAAGCGGGCTGAATCTGGGCAGCGAGAGAATCGGCGGCGGTATCGTCTTCTTCACCCCAGTCAAAGACAAACTTTTTATCGGTTGGCTTGCGCTTTGGCTTCTTCTTCTCGTCTTTGAGGCCGAGGTACCTGCGTCGGATTGAAGCTTGCTCGGATTCGGTCAAGGGTGCAGTGTTTATATCAGCCGCAACTTCTTGCGCACCATATTGCTTTTGACCGTTTGAAGCTGATCGACCGTTTGCGTGGTGGTCTCTCTGCCTCGCATCCACATCCCGTCTCCTCCTGCGGTCGTCAGACCTCGCATCGGCGCTCCCGTAGTCCAGCTCGCCGTCATCGTAACGAGATCGATCCCCGTTCTCCCTGCCGGGAGGTCTTGTAGGATGTCTTGAGGAGGAAGCGACCGAACGAGCCTGCTTCTCGAACTCGAGCCGTTGTTTCTGTTCTTGCTGCTGCTTCTGTGCTCGCTGTCGTTCTTCCTCTTCCTTTTCGCGCTGCGCTTTGGCCAGACGCTCGGCTTTGGAAAGAAAACGTGGTTTGAGGGCGGACTCGGCTTTCTGCTTCTCGAGGATCTCTTCTACCGAGAGCGGTGTCTTTGACATTGTGTGCGAGCGCCACTTCACAGGTGAGAGAGGATGGAGAGAAAGACCAAAGAGTGAGTCAGGGCTGAGCATCAAGGTGAAATGTGTGGAGCTACATGAGAAAGTATCCGAATTCCGCGATCCGCGGCGTCGATTTTTGGGGGCAACATTGTTACATCGACACGAACTGCTGTTTTTGCTACATTTTTTTTTTTTTTTTTTTTTTTTTGTGCTGGCACCGGCAGTCGGATGCGTTCCACGCCCGAATCCTGAAAGAGCTCAACTTTTCTTGTACGACATGTAAGCATTTCTTAGATGGCACCCTTTGACATGGCACGGCCCGCAAGCGCGGGGTCGGGTATACTTAGAGCAAGGGTTCTCTGCTGTAGATGTGCTCCTGCTAGCGACCTCTCTCTCTCTCTCTCTCTCCCTCTTTGTACCCAACCCTTAATCTGATACCACCAGCTGCGAAAGCACCATAACAATCTTCTTAACGATTTCCCCGCATTCTTGCTATCTCGCACGTCCCCCCCCACCTTTTGACAACGTACAAAAGAACCTCGAGTGATAGCCCCACAAAACGTAATTTATCTCTCAAGAAGACCGCCCCCGCATACACTCCTATTAACACGACCATCCTTCTTCAACCCCAACCCACGGACGCAAACCATGTCGCAAACCAAACTCACCAAGCCCACCGTGCCCTTCTCCGAGGCGCCTTGGATTCAAGGTCTTCCCTCTTCCATTTTCACCTCGCCCTCGCACATCCAGCTTCGCGAGTGGTGCCGCGCCTGGTGTGACGAGGTACTCATCAAGATGTGTGCCAAGTACGACGAGGCTGGTATTCTGTTTGACGACGAATCGTACCAGCGTGCTGCCAAGGATGGCGTTCTGTTTGCTTTCGCCACCGGAGTTCACGTTGATCCCAAGATCGCCAAGATCGCCCAGAGTGCCGGTGTCAAGCTGCCAGGAGGTGTCAAGATGGAAGAGTGGAACAACATTCACGACTACATTCTGTGGGATGAGCTCAACCGCAGTGCCAGCTCGGCGTTGATGGGAATGGTTGGAGGCCTCACTTACGGCAGCGGTCCCGTGATCAACTTTGGATCTGAGCAGCAGAAGCAAAAGTGGCTGCCGCAGATCTTTTCCGGCAAAAAGAGGATCTGCCTGGCTATCACCGAGCCTTTGGCCGGAAGCAACGTCGCCAACCTCAGCACCGAGGCCAGGTTGATCGAGGAGAACGGTAAAAAGTACTACCTCGTCAATGGTAGCAAAAAGTGGATCACCAACGGTATCTACGCCGACTGGTTCACCACTGCCGTTCGTACCTCTGGCAAGCCCGGTGAGAGTGCAGGTATCTCGCTCCTCCTTATTGAGAGGGGACCTGGTGTCACCACCAAACAGATGAAGATGCTTCCCGGCGGTGCTTCGGGTACGACGATTGTCGAGTTTGACGATGTCAAGGTGCCCGCCGAAAACCTGATCGGCAAAGAGGGTGAAGGATTGAAGCTGGTATTCTTCAACTTTAACCACGAGCGTATGACGATTGCATACACTGCTCTGCGCTACGCTCGAGTCTGCATGGAGGACACCATCGCCCACACGCGCCGTCGCGAGGTGTTTGGCAAGAAACTCATCGAGCAGCCCGTCGTTCGACACAAGATCGGTCACATGGCTCGAGAGGTGGAAGCGCTCCAGGCCTGGGTGGAGAGCATCGTCTTCCAACAGCTCAACTTGACCATTGCCGAGAGCAACGTGCTGACGGGTGGAACGTGCGCTTTGCTCAAGGCACACGCGGGTATCGTGCTGGATCATGTGGTGCGCGAATCGGTGCATCTGCTGGGAGGCATGGGTCTCACCAAAGGTGGTACGGGTGAACGTATCGAGCGCATCTACAGGGAGGTCAAGGCGCTTACTGTCCCCGGTGGAAGTGAGGACGTTATGATTGATCTGGGTGTCCGTCAGCAGCTCAAGCTGGTTGGTCCTCAGAGCAAATTCTAGGGCGAATGACCTCCGATGTACCCATTCTAAGCTTGTCCGTATTGCGCTACGTACTTGTTGTTGAATACCAATGATGAATGATTGTTCTTTTGCTTCGATATGTTTAGATGGAGCAACGACAATGAAGGGTAAATATCCCGAAACTTTTTGAGAGCTAGTTCAGCGTCATATACTTCTCGACGCAGTCCTTCCAATCATCTTCACTCAGCCGAACAGCTCCTTTCCTCACCTCCTCATTGGCTCGCTTCACAGCGTCGAATGCAGTCCACCACCATCCATGGATCTCTGCATCTGCATCCTTCCCTTCCGGATTCGCGTTGCCACCAGGCCTTCCCAGGGTCCACGGTTTATCCAAGATGTAGTGGATATTTGTCGCCTCTGCATCCTCCCAGATGTTTGGGTGGACCAGCTTGAGCTTCTTGAGTGCATTGTACTTGTACGGCAGATATCTGATGTGACGAGTGCGGGTGGAGAAGAAGTCTGCGAGGAAGTCTTGATCGGGAAACCTGTACTCTGGGATTCGGGGGTCTGTGTTGATGCATTCGATCATCTCGGACATGGTGCTTGAAGAAGGAGTGAGGATGACGAGGCCGCTGTTGATGAGTTTGCCAGGTCGTGGGGTGGATGCGTCTGGTTGAGGGACGCTAGCCGAAGACGAAGCAGCGGGAAGAGTCTGGTTGGTGAAGCCGCAATTTTCAGGAATCCACTCAGCCGGGTAAGTCTTGATCTTGTTCGGATTGCAGGTGCATGCCCAGCTAGCACCGATCCATTCCTCCCCTTCGGCCTTGTTGCCACCAAACACATACGGATCGGTGAAGAGCTCGTCCATATTCTTCCTTACCAACATGTCGCTATCCACCAAAGCCACTCTTTGGTATTCGACCAGCTCAAACGCGCGAAGTTTGGTCCAGACCTCGTTGAATCGGGCATATGCCAACCCGGTTGCAACACTGGCCGGGTAGATGGGCTCAATGTCTCGAATCACCAGCTTGCCGGAGGGAAGCATGTTGGACAAGATCGTGCGGGCTCGGGAGCTAAGTTTTGAGGTTGCCATGATGACCAGTGGATATCGAGATGCATGTTCGACCAGAAGCGAGTGGGCGAATACCACCAACCCCGGTAAAAGGTGTTCCGAGGTGAGCAAGGTGGCCCAGGCGCAAGAGGTGGGATTGTTTTCTTCTTCGCCGATCGACATTGTTTTTTTTTAAAATCTTTGTTCCTTTCAAGTAGGGCTCTACGGGATCTTTCGAGGGCGAAGGCGGTGGTGACGGATGAAGAACGAGCGAAGGGAAGGATGGATGAAAGAAGAAGTAGAAGAGATACTGTCGAACAACAAGAATTCGGAATTGGATGTCGTCCTGCACGGCTGATGCAATTCTCAGGGTCCTGGTTGCTGCAGCGTCCATCGTGTCCCAGATGCACATACACCACGTCGATCGGTTGATCCAAGTGCACGCGTTCCTCCGCGGACTTTTTTTTTTTTTTTTTTTTTTTTTTTTTGGACGACACTATCGTAGGCTCAGACTCCTCCCATCCACCAGCGGCCCTTTTTCGCCCTCAATCTCGTCAAGATTGGGGTCATTGTTCCATCTTTTGAAGAGAAAGTCAGATGACAACCCACCACACGGAGAAGAGACGGCAGGCTGAAGACGAGCATGCTGCAGGTGAACCAGAGTTCGTAGCGACAAGATTTTAGATTTGTGACAAAAAGGATGGCAGCAAAAAGGAGCAAAAAAAAGAGCAACAGGCAAAAAGCAATGCCTCCTAGCCGACTCGAACGACTGACCTCTTCATTACTAGTGAAGTGCTCTACCGCTGAGCTAAGGAGGCCGATTGATGTCTAAGGTGTCCGGTGTTGCATACAATATCGCATAGATTTTCGCCCTCACACGACACCAACAGCCTCTTCCACCTCAATTCAGACCCACGATCCACTCCTGCACTCTTTGCACGGCACACTTTAAAAGTACGAAATGTTGGATAGGATTTGCACAAAACCATGCTTTTGGTGAGGGACCTGTATCGGTCTTGCATATGCCTAGATGTTGGGGCTGCGACAAAGGAATGCTCATCCTTGTCGCTGCTTCTACTCGGCGTTATTGGGTGACAACCAAGCCGGACGGGCGGGTAAAGAAGGATGAGACAGGGCTGGTATAGGACCATTCGCTGCCTTGTTACTGGCATTGCCCACCTGAGAGGTGCTCCCTGCTGCACTTACGCCGCTGAAACTCGCTGATCTGGACGAAGAAGCCGATGAGATGGAAGCCACGCTCATGGCATCATCCCTGGCACCTCTATGATTGTTCATACCGTTGCCACCGCGCTGGGAGCTGGCTCGGCTGCTGGTCGCGCTTCTGGGTCCAACAAAGGGTTGGCCTTGGCCAAGCTGCGTATAGTGGGGTGCGAGCGAAGGATGTCCCATCTGGTAAGGCTGAATGCCGGGCTGGTATTGCTGCTGCTGCTGCTGCGGTGGAGGGTAGTGTGAGTAGTGCTGTGGCTGCTGCTGGTGGCGCTGTGGCGCATTGCTGTAGACACATGCAGAAGTTTGCTGCGCCCAGGCGCCTACTCCGTTCATGAGGTGCTCCTGTCCCGCAGGTTGGGACCGGCTCCCGCTGCCTGATGCTTGGGCGTTACGAGAACTGTTCTGCTGCTGTGTCTGTCGGCTTCCACTGACACCACTCTGGCTGGCACTGGACAGTGCTGGGAATGCATCGGTCTCGGACGAATCGCCTGGGTGCGGCCACGAACGCTGGTGCTGCGCTTGTTGTTGAAAGCCCATGTCAGGATACCTGAGCGCACCGCCCTGCGAGTATGCGGGTGTGCTGCTACCCTGCGGGTGGAAGACGGGGGCTCTGGACCGCAGGTTGGGATTGGAATGCGACTGCTGCAGATGCGAAGGGTGTGTTGGTGGAAAGTAGCCCTGGGTGACGTGGCCCGGCAAAGCGAGCGGACTGGATTGCTGTGGTCCACCAAAGGCGGGATTGCTAGACATGGGCAAATTGCGACAGAACTCGAGGTCGTCGTTGTTGCTGTCGCTGGCATGGCTGTGTGCTGCCTTGGCTCGACCGTTGCCACGCGTGCGTTGGGTGGAACCGTCTTGGCTGGCGACTGAGGAAGCGGAGGATGAAACCTTCTTCTTTGAGCCTGAGCGTCCGCCTGCTATGGAAGCGACGGGGCTGGAAGCGGCTGAGCTTGTGGGCGATGGCTTTGAGTTTGGTGCGGATGTGGCGGCGTCCTTTGACTGGTCGGCTTCTTTGGTCTGGTCGAGGTGAGACGTGGACGAAGTGGGAGAGGTGGAGCCGCTGGTGGCGAGGTCGCCAAAGATGCGGGCACGTGCAGCCTTGTAGGAAGCTTCCCTTTCCTCGAGGGTCATGTCTTTGCGTGCTTTGGCAGCAGCCTTGTCGGAATCGCTGTTGCTGCCCGAGATGTCGTTGTCGGTGGAACGCAGTCGAGACTGGCGGCTGTTTGAGGGGTCTCGGCGCATGATCTTGAAGCCTGCTTTGGGTGCACCTGAGGCTGGCGACAGAGTGGCAGCTTGGGTCGGGACGGGCGAAGAGAGGGAAGAGGTGGACGCGGACGGGCTGGACGAGCTCGAGTTGAGCTGATTTGAAGTTGCATTGGCGAGGCTGATGACAGCAGGATGAGCATTGACGGGGTCGATGCCATCACGCTGAACCAGAGCCTCGCGAGCGCGGAGAGAGAGAAGCGCAGAGGGATGCGAAGTGGCGGGGGTTTTGGAGAGGGTGATGGAGTGGGTGGCACGATCGAGTTGATGTTGAAGATGGAACTGTTCGGCACATTTGTGAATGAGCAGACGCTGATAGGCGTTCATAGCACCAAGTTCGAGTTCAGAGCGGGAAGGATCACGCACAAAGGCGGCCATCTGATTCTCGTATTGGCTGAAGAAGATGCGATCATCGCGCTTGCGTATAGCCTGCAGAATAGTGTCGTCGACGGGAGCTAGCTCATCGGCGGGAGAAGCTACGGTTGGCGGTGCGGGAGTGGATGCACCTGACGAGGCCAATGGTGTGGGTGGCTGGGCAGATGTAGCCTCTTTTGAGAGGATCAAGGGCGTTGTAGATTGGCCAGATCGGAGTGCCGATGCAAACGAAGGTTTGGTAGGCTTGAGCGATGGCTGCTCGTGGGAAGTGTCAGATCCATTGTCTGTGGTGATCGAGGTGGCCGCTAGGGCATCTGCGAGGGGATCCAGCTGAGTCATTGTGCCGTTCAGAGGTGATTGTGGCTCGTATTGCATCGGAAAGGAAAGCCAATCGCAAAAATGATGATTGAGTTGCAAAGATAGATGCCGAATACGCCGACAGGCGATGCGAGTTGGGGTGAGTGGGAGAGAGGATGAGCTGGCGAGGTGATGTCAACGATGTTGGCACATATCTGCGTTGCTCTTGGAGCTGAGATTACGGGATATGTAAGCGAGGTGGGATCGGGCGAGTGATTCGTATGGTTTGGCGAGTCAAGGATGCTGGGCGCAATATGGGGCAAGTCAAAACTATCGTGAGTGCCAGAGGGGATCGAGGAGAGCTTATAACGAAGTTAGGACAGATGAGGGATTGTTCGGAGACTTTTGTGACGTGCAACAAGGGCTCAAAGAGTGAAGCTGAGACGAGGTTTGGAGGGAGCCAGCGTGTGATGCAGGTCAATGCAATGCGAGATGAGCTCCTAGAGAAGATCCCGATGGTGGTAGTGGCGGTGGCGGTGGTGATGGTGGTGGTGATGATGATGATGGTGAGTGGAAGAGGAGCTGTCACCCTATCGAGACAAGAAGGCATTGAAATTTGGACTTTTTTTTTTTTTTTTTTTTTTTTTGAGACGCTTTGTGCCTGGCGGTTCTTTCTCTTACATCTCCGCACACACAAGTTCACGCGACAAAAAATTCACCCTCCCTCACCTTTCGTCCAAGAAGAAGAGTAGATCCAAATGCCACGATGGTGACGATAAAGAAGAGCATGGTGATTGCGGAAGATGGCCTTGGAAGTTTCGAGGCTAGCTCCAAACGAGATTGTGCTCATTCTCCTGCAAACAGTGAAACAAGAACAAAGGGTACAGTAAAGGTCTGATACCATTTGAGACGGTCGTAACCTTGGGGGTGAAGATGCAGTATGTTAGACCTCGTCGAGTGACAAGATGTGGAAATGTGAAAAGCCAACCTCACACGATCCTTTTTCTATCGATTCTGGCCTGGTGTGACAACAGAGAAAAAAAAAAAAAAAAAAAAAAAAAAAGGGAAAAAGGAAGAATTGGGTGGAGAACTGAGCCTGTGTTGCGTCTGGTTCGTGTGATTTGGCGCTCGATGACCAATTCAAGCTTGACAGCAGCAGAAGCAATGAATGCATCACCGAATTTCGTCAAAATCACAGCTCAGAGAGTTGTGTGTGTGTGTGTGTGTGTGTCGTCTGCGTCTGCACTTCACTCTCTGACTCTGTGCTTTCTTCCATCTCACCCTCATCTTCCCTTTCATCCTTCTCTCACTCCTTTCTGCACCGCCCATTGAACATCCTTGATCGGTCCTTTCACTACCTTTGGATCCTTTCCTCTCATCCTCAAACTTGGCAGGATTTGCTCACGTTTCTCGCGCATACACCATAACATCTCTTGTTTGGGCCAACTCATACGGTCTTCTCCTCGCTCCGATCGACCCGTACGTCACTAGATCATTGCGACGGACAGCACCGACCTGGCGCTTCTGTATCAAGTCATCGTACCGCAAAACAATAACAACAACGATCTCGACCTTGACCCTCGATTCTCAACCGGCAACTGCCATCGATCTTGCCGGCTTGATCGCATCGCAAGGCCCTTCCTTTCCCTGTTCGACTACATCGAGCCATCACGTTCATCATGGCTCCTCCGATATCGCAAGCTAGCAGTGCTTCCTTTAGCCCTGTCGCATCAACATCAGCACCATACGCCACTCCGTCTGCATCCAAGCAAGCTTCCCGTTCTCAACAATCATCCACAATACCCTCATCAGCATCCCTTTCCGCGAGTCAAGCACATGTATCATCAGCAGCAGCGCCAGCATCATCAACATCAGCATCCTCCGCATCCCAGTCGCAATCAGTCTCAACATCTGCAGCAGCTCTCTCCTCGAGTGCCGGCGCGCCTTCCTTCGTCTCCGAATCCTTTGTCGACCACACAATTGCTCAAACAGGTCTTTCGACACCGCCACGAGCCAAGCCAGTCACTTTACCCACGCACAGCATCATCGTAAGCCAGGCTGGTCAATTGTCTCCACTCACCCGGCAAAGGAGAGCAGCAGCAACCCAAGATCCTCAACGCGCATCATCAAGCCGCGGTACACAGCACTTGGATCCATATCTACAAACGCTCCTAGAGGCCAACGTCGCGGCTGCCTTCCGACCCCCCTCTCCTTCTTCGGCACCTGCCCTCACCCTATCTTATCGATCTAGGCCCGAAGCCACACAATTCCCAAGCTTTGCTGCGCTCCTCGAGTCCTTACCAAAGCCATCCACTCGCCGCTCTCGCACCTCTGAGAGCACACCTGCACCCTCATCCATCTCGACTCACCCCTCCTCTCCTCTCACTTCCGAGCATCCCGATCTTGCCGCTTCCTCGCTCACCGAAGCCACCAGCATTGCTGCTGAATCCACATCCGAGTCAGCATCTACAGCAACCAGCACACCACAGCTGTCTGCACCCAAACTCAATGCTTGGGGCGCTCCCAAGTCTTGGGCCGACACCCTTGGTCGCAACGGTCTCAACGCCAAAGGCCCCATCGGTATCAGCGTCAATGTAGGCCAAGAATTGGCCTCGGCGGCTTCCGACTTCGGTTCGCCCTCGGTCTCGCGTTCTCCAAAGGCGGCTGTCAATGGCAAGAAGGCTGGTCGCAAGTCTGGTGCTGCTCAGTCCAAGCCTGCTGTCATGAGTCTCGAACGACTCCTAGCAGATGCACACACGCGCTTCGATGCCCCCGTCACTCATCCTCGAGGTCTCGTCAACAAGGGCAACTTTTGCTTCGCCAACGCCATCCTTCAGACACTCGTCTACTGCGCCCCCTTCTACAACCTCTTCAGCCTCATCGGACGCGAGGTCCCGGCAGATTTCGGCAACGCAACGCCGCTCATGGAGGCCGTCATCCACTTTTTGCGCGAGTTTCTCCCAACCGATGCCACCAACTCGATCCACTCGCCTCAGCTTGGACAGGACGCTTCTTTGGCGGCCGCATCCGAGCCTTTTCTTCCCGAATTTGTCTACGACGCCATGCGCCTCAACAAGCGTTTTGATCAGATGCGTCGAGGTCACCAGGAGGATGCAGAGGAGTTCCTCGGCTTCTTCTTGGACACGCTTCATGAGGAGCTCATCTCGGCGCAACGCCGATCCGCGATCAAGCTGGCTCAATCAGCTGGCGGCCCCAATGGCATCCTTGCCAAGATGTCCGAAGAAGAGAAGAAGCTTAACGGCGTATCCGATGACGACCTGAAGCGTCTCGGCGTTCGTGTCGGCAAGGACGCTGCATCGGCTGATGCCGTCGGGCTTGGCCTCGATGCCGCCTTGGACGAGGACGAGATCATCGAACGCGAAGTCATGCGCCCCGTCAGCCCGTCCGAAGAAGGCTGGATGGAGGTGGGTCAGAAGGGCAAGACCGCCTACACCCGCACCACCTCGACCTCTGAGTCGCCCATCACTCGCATCTTCGGCGGAAAGCTTCGCAGCGTCCTCAAGACACCCGGCGCAAAGGACAGCGTGACGCTCGAGCCCTATCAGCCCCTGCAGCTCGACATTCAGCCTCCACACGTCCAGTCGATCGAGGACGCCCTTCTCCATCTCACCGAGCCCGAAACCATCCCTGGTGTCTGGTCGCCCTCGCGTGCAGCTGAGGTCGATGCCACCAAGCAGGTCTTTGTCGAATCCCTCCCGCCCGTGCTCGTGCTCCACCTCAAGCGTTTCATCTATGACGAGATTGGTGGTGTGCAGAAGAGCCAGAAGCCACTTTCATATGGAACCACGCTCGAGATTGCGCCCGAGGTGCTCAGTCCCGCGATGCGTTCGCAGCCTCAACCGCGATACCGCCTTTTCGGCATCGTCTACCACCACGGCAGATACGCCTCGGGGGGTCACTACACGGTCGACGTCCTGCGACAGGATGGTCACTCTTGGCTCCACATTGACGACACCATGTTCCACACTGTGCCCACCGAGCATGTGGTGCGCAACGCAGCATCGCCCAGCCGAGACTACGGCCACGATGGTCTCGCCTATCTGCTCTTCTACCGCCGTGAGCTTCCGGGTGAGGCAGAGGCAGCTACCAAGCAGGCTGCCTCAGCAGTCTCGAATGTGGCCAAGGCGAGCGCTCCGGCGTCAGTCAATGGCAGCCACCCCGTTCCTGTCGCCGCAGCTATCGCAGCCAAGAGCGCGCCGGCTGCCCCAGCAGCAGCACCACCAGCCAAAGCAAAGCAACACAAAGCCGTTTCGGGAGCAAAGACACCGAACGGATCCGCCAACTCGGCAGCATCGTCGCCGCGTGTGGCTCACGCCTCTCCCAAGCCCGCAGCCGCAGCTGCAAACGCAGCCAAGACAGGCAAAAAGGCTGTACCCGGTTGGGACCGCTAAGGATCGTACCGCATCCCCGGTAAGAATGCGCAACGCTGCATGTGCCACTCACTCATCCGACTGTTTTAGTATCACCATCTGTTCGTTTATCGCAATTCCAGCATCGCATCCTTTAACACACCGAAACTCACACACTGAAATCCATGATACACTTGAGAGAACATTGATTGCATTCCAGAAATGATGAGACAAAACGTACGCGGGGCATGAGACATTGTTCGTTACGATCTACACTTGTTCGATTCATGATTGGGCAGACATGCACTAGGACTCTGCGTCGATGGGCACCTGGTTTGCGGGTGCAGGAGTGTTGCCCATGGGAGCGGAGGTGGAAGGGTCTCCGCCTCGACCACGGTTGTCACCGGGGTATTGGGCGTTGGACGTGTTGTTGGCCGGTGGAGGGTTGAGGTCGAGCGAGATGGTGGAGGGGTTTGTGGGGGGTAGGGTTGCGCCTGGTGCTGGGACTGCGGGGAGGTTTGGGTTGGGAAGAGGTGTCAATTCCGGATCGATGGTGGAAGAAGTGTCTTGGGCTGTCGCTGGGGTGTCGGTGGCTGTTGAGGGTTGGGTGGGGTTTGTGGATGGGGTGGAGGGAGCTGGAGCTGGAGCTGGAGTTGGGGTAGGGGTAGGGGTAGGGTTGGACGGCGTTGGGTTGACACCCGATCCGGTGTTGCCGCTACCTGGAGTGGTTGGGGTGGTAGGCGTAGAAGGAACAGGGGCAGCAGGAGCATCCCAAGCCCTAGGAATCAGCGCAACAGGCAAGATCCAAGTGGCACTCAGCACCACACCCTGACCCTTGTTGAAGCTCTTGATGGTATCCCAACTCCAACCGATAAAAGTGCTAATGTAACCCGTCGTCGGGGCGATGGCCTTCAAGATGGTCACGACGGCAGCGAAAGCAGGCGGCAATCCAGCAGGGACATTGTTGAGGATGAAAGTCAGACACTTGTTGATCAAGTTGGCAATCTTTTCGGCCTCATCGACGTCTCCATCGAGAGAATCGAGCACCGGTTGGGGCAGGTAAAGGTTGTATCCCCACCAAGAGGCGTGGATGGAGACCTTTGTTGAGGATGGGATCCAGACACGTTTTTGCCCACCGGCGTGTTCGGGTGTTGTATCGGTCGGGGTGGTGGAAGAGGGCTTCTTGTTGACCCAGGGCATCCAGCTGGGCCACTTGAGCTCGAACGACGTCGCTCCGAATGCAGCGTTAGGGTCGGTGTAAGCGGACAGGCTCAGGTAGTTGGGCATGATCTTGCTTGCTCCGCTGGAGCCTCCAGCGCCTCCGCCGAGGGTGGAAGAAGAAGCCTTGTGACGCAAGCCGGTCTTGCTCACGAGATTGTCCCATTTGTACTTGACACCGGCACCAATGTCGTCAAACAGAGCCTGGGTGTTGCCGTTGAAAAAGTTGTTGTGCTGCAAAACTTCGGTAGGTACCACTACGGATCTGCCGAGCTCGACCGTGGTGCAGTCAATGTCGACGCTGAGGGTGATGGCGTTCCACAAACCGTCGTCTTCCAGTCCGTTGTTGGATTTCACCGAGAGCGACGAGCCGGTAGGTGTAGCTGGTGCTCCTGGGATCCTGCCCCAGCCAGCACCGGCGGGAAGACCGTCGAGCGAGCTCCACACAGTGCCGACTCCGGTCCAGCGTTCTTCCTCCGCCCTACGCCGGACAACGGTGCCGCTGGGGACAAACGAAGTAGCAGCTCGACTGGCCTGCTTCTTTGCCTCGAGTGCAGCCGCCTGAGCACGAAGCTTGTCGCAGTTCATAATGCTTCCATCGGAAATAAAGTCGATCAGATCGGCGTTCGACACACGGGAGAAGAAGGGAGGACCAGGCTTGAGCATAGATGCGATCTTCTGAGCCACTTCGTCAGGTGTCAATTGCTTGCCCGAGATGGAGAAAGCATCAGGAGCAGCAGATGCAGCAGTATAGCCTCCTGAAGAGGCTGGTCCACCACCACCACGGGATGGAACGCCGGGATAGCCATGACCACCAGTGAAAATGCGCGATTTGGGAGAGAGGAAGGCCGAGACGTGGGGATTCTCGGCCAGTCGGACGGTTTTCTTGTGCGGCGAGCCGTGAGGCGAAGCAGGGTTGCTCGAGAAGGAGGGCTTTTTGGAGATGCCCGGCATGATGAATCAAAAGAAGGTTGAAGAGGATAAAGATGAAAAGGATGTGTAAAGCTGCCTCGGGTTAGAAGGATGTTATCGGACGCTGTCGAGCAAGGTGATGTTCACAACCAAGCTGTGCTGGCGAGGAGGTATGCTACGCTTCGGAAGTGCTTGGGATGACGAGAGTCAAGTGGAGTGGAGAGGATGGGGCCGAGATGATGGTAGTGGAGAGACAAAGGTAGGAGGAGCCGTGTGAGCGGGATAAGACTAGCGGAGCTGGACAGATGTGCAGGGCCAGTGTATATATCATTCCGGATGGCATGCCTACACATTCACACCCCGCGAGCACACACGCTTGAGACAGGAGGGTTGGGAGGAGCACGAACAGACACCAACGGCGACAACGTCTACACGGCAATTGCAGAGTCGCTAAAAAAAGGAAAGAGATAGCACTGTGCGGGTCTGATCGACCTTGCAGCGCCCGAGGAGGGATGGACGGGAGAGGTGCAGCACAAAAGAGGCGTGGAGGCATGAGGAGAATTGTGGATGTCGGCAAAAACTCTACACACCCTAAAGCTCGGCTTCTTGGCAGCAGCAATCTCCCCTGCGTCTGCGGGCCCTTTTCTTGCTTTCCTCGCAAGGCAACTATATGGGTAAACGAATACTCAACTCCTGTCGTCCCTCCAAGCGAGAAGAATGCTCTTGCTGTGGCTGTCGTCGATCAAGGGTGTATGTTGATTACCCCTGAAACTGTAAGTTCCATGCCAACTAGTTTAGTTTCTATCATCCAGATCAACATCATCGCGATGGACGAGAACTGATGAGCTCACGATGGTACAATTGCAGCCCTAAGCCGATCCTGCCAACCACGGTACAAAGCAACCATCAGGGGGGATGGGAGGAAGAAGGACCGAGCTCACAGCGCAGTTGTTGGCCGTCTCTTGGCACCGCATGGGACTGCTGGAGCTTAGAGTCTACCAACGTCTAAGCCCTCTTAGCAAGTCGGCATGTATGCGCATGGATGATGCTGCATCTATTGTCGCCTCGAGAGAGGAGAGCTCAGGAGAGGGGATGACAATTTCTCTAGATTCTACCGTGCAGTGACAAAGCTGCAGCATTCCATCTCCGAACCACCGCCGCCGTCGTCCACCCATGCGTTGTCCACCACACGACTCCTGCCTCCTTCCCTTCCCTTCGCGGTCACCAGCATTCTGACTAACAAACAGGATCGCGAGCACAGCCCCTATGACGACCCCTGCACTAATCAGCAAGTTAGATACGATGGGCCGAAGAACGGCATGTTGTTCGGAAAGGAGCCAAAAGGCAAGGCTTACCCAGGCAGAATTGGACAGTTTGTTCGGTTGAATCATGCACAAACCCCTAAAACATGGACGCGTGCCTAGCCTTTTTTGGAAGGTCTCAAGGAAAAAAAAAAAAAAAAAAAACACTCGTAGAATGTGAGATTGAACAAAGGTCGAATTTCAAAAATCCCAGATCTGATAATCAGAAGCACTGCCCGATCAAAGTCCTTTCGATCAAAACGCATGGTCCTGACTCCATCAGATATGGTATCGTAGAGCGACTGTTCTGTCACTCGTGGCTGTCATTATGATCACACAAACAATTCTTAGACCTGTTCGGAATCTAGCTTGTTCAGTGTAGACTGGGGTTACAGGGAAACGGCCAAGTCAACGAAGCGTCAAAGGGGCGATGGAGTAGCAAGCTGTATCGCATTTAGAACTTGTACACCTGCTCGGCCTCGTATCCCATCTTGGCGAGCAAACCCTTGAGCTCGCCCTGGCTTCCCTTGGGGCCCTTGCCACCGCTGATGGCCTCAACTTGAGGGGGAGGACCACAGACAAAGATCTTGGTCTTGCTGGCCAATTCAGGCTTGGGCAGGTGCTTGGTGATCAACTCGGGGGTAACGTAGCCCTCGAAACCGCTGAAGCCCTTGGGCAGCTTGTCAAGACCGTAGACAATGGTGAACCGGTCATCCTTCTTGGCGAGCTCGTCAAACTTTTCACGGAGGAGAATGTCCTGCTCGGTCTTGTTGGTGTAGATCAAGGTGCACTTGGTCTTGTCCGAAGGGTTGGCGGCGATGTCCTGGATGACCTGCCACATGGGGGTGATACCGGAGCCACCGGCGATCATGCCGATCGACTCAAACTCGTTGGCCTTGTAAGGGAACTTGGCAATGGGACCCTTGATACCGAGCTTGTCACCAGGTTTCATGTTGTGCATGTACGTGGTCATCTTGCCGCCGGGGTACTTTTTGACGAGGAAGTCCATGTGTCCGGCTGTGTCGGGCGAGGTGATGGGGGTGTAAGGGCGGATGACGTCCTTGCCCTTGTCGTCCTTGAGACCGTCACCGACGGCCTTGACGACGACGGCGGATGCAACGCCCATACCAGGCTTCTTGCCATCGGGCAGCTCAAAGACCAGAGTGGCCGAGTCGTGGTTGTAAGGCTTGATCTCCTTCAAGGTG
This sequence comes from Ustilago trichophora, assembly GCA_900323505.1. Lineage (NCBI taxonomy): Eukaryota > Fungi > Basidiomycota > Ustilaginomycetes > Ustilaginales > Ustilaginaceae > Ustilago > Ustilago trichophora. Next base: position 283,566 of record OOIN01000021.1, on the reverse strand, counting down.
AATTCGACAAACTGGTCCTTGTTGAGCGCACCGCCCTCAACAACACCCTTGGCGTGGTCAACAGCCTCCTTTCCTTTCTCCTGGATCTTGTTCGACGCCTTCTTTGGGTCGTCGAAGCCGCCGAGCGAGTACCATGCGCCGAGACCGGCAACACCACCAAGAGCCAGAACAAGAGGAAGGTTGGATCCACCGGAAGGCTTGCCAGCCTCTGTAGCGTATTGACGCACAGCGGGGGCCTTGGAGCGAAGGCTCGAACGAGCGGCGTGGCCGAGCGAGGAAGAGAGAACGGGTCGGATGAACATGATGTGCAATGTAGGTGACTAGAAGACAATAGTGTGGAAGAAGGTCAAGAACGAGGCAAGAGCTGTCCAAAATGTGCTTCCATACTGTACCGAGATGTCAGCATCCTTTTCTTTCCGATGGCAGCAGCACCTATTTTGCTGTGTCCAAAGTGGAGGAAAATGAATTCACGTCATACAGGTGTGTACTGTACAGAGTTCTGTGCTTCTTCGCAACGCAATACAGTATCTTGGCCAACGGTCCGTGCTCCTTTTTTTTCTTTTCTCATGTCAGGACGATCGCGGGACATTTTCCTATTTCGACAATCAGATTTTGACTTAGTCATTCCAAGTCAGCAGCCAAAAAGAATAAAAAAATAAAATGTAACAGCAGCCGTTTTTTCCAGATGGCAACTGAGCCTCGCAAGAGAAGCTTTTTTCGACGTGCAGCTGTGTCGCACAGAAAGGGTCCTCTCGACAACTCCAGCTTTTGATGGCTTCTGTCTTCTTCATCTTGTCTCGCTCACACCTGCACAGGAGCAGACAACATCTCTTTGCACCTCTGATTTGCACAGCACAAAGATGGCCGCGGCAACGCTCATTCGCAAGGCGCTGCCTCAACTCGATGATCCCGTCGTCGACTATCTCGATGGCTACATCAACGATGCTGCCGATGATCCCACCGAGGACCTCTTCGAGACTGTAGTCAAGCCCATGCTCGAATCTGCCTGCATCTCGGACCCTTCCTCCTCCAAGCACGTGCATGCTCTTCTTCCCAAGCTCTTCGAGCTCATCCAGTCCAAGCTTCCCGACGATGTAGACGCAGCCAACGCTTCCGGCCTCACCCGTCTCGACAAGGTCGTCGACATGCGCAACACCGAAATGTCGCGCACCTCCGGTTTCGACTCGGCCGGCGGTGTCGACATTGCCCTCGGTACCACCAAGCAGAACCGCTCCACCGTCGACGTCAAGAAGCTCGAGAAGCAGGAAGCCAAGACGCGTGCCAAGCTCGCAAAGCGTGCCCAGCGCGATCTCTACGAATCCTCCAAACTCGTCCAGCAATCCAAGCAGCAGGCCAGCTACGAAGAGCTCTTCCTCAAAGTAAACCCACTCGAAACCATCGGCAACAAGGGCAAGAACAAGGACATTCACCTGCCCAACATCGACGTCAACTTTGGCAGCAACCGCATTCTCTCCAACGCCACGCTTACCATCAAGGCTGGTCGCAGGGCCGGTCTTATCGGTCGCAACGGTGTGGGTAAGTCGACCTTGCTGCGCAACATGGCTTTGCGTGAGATTCCCATTCCCATGCAGATCTCGATTCTGTACGTCGAGCAGGAGATTGTGGGTGATGACACGCCAGCAATCGAGAGCGTGCTCAAGGCCGACGTGTGGCGTGAGAAGCTGCTTCAGGAGGAGGCACACATCAACGCAGAGCTGCAAAAGCTCGAGGACTCTGCGGCTGCTGCAGTGGCCGCTGCCAACGCCGCCGCTGCTGCACAGAACGAAGCCGGAGAAGGCGACGAGGCTGCTGCCGGTCTCTCACGCGGTTCGGCTGTCGATATGCCTACACGACAGCGCGAGATCAAGCGCGAGGAACTGTCCACACGCCTCGGCGAGGTGCAAGCCAAGCTCGTCGACATGGAGGCCGAGACGGGTCCCGCCCGTGCCGCCTCGCTCCTCAACGGTCTCGGCTTCAAGACCGAGGACCAGATGCGTGCCACCAAGACCTTCTCCGGTGGTTGGAGGATGCGTCTCGCCCTTGCCCGTGCGCTGTTCTGCAAACCTGACTTGCTCATGCTTGACGAGCCGTCGAATCACTTGGATCTCAACGCGCTTGCCTGGCTCGAAGACTACTTTGTCAACGACTACGAGGGCACACTGCTGGTTGTATCGCACGACCGAGCTTTCCTCAACCGTGTCGCGACCGACATCATTCACATGCACAGCGAGAGGCTCGACTACTACAAGGGCAACTTTGACCAATTCTACCAGACCCGCGAAGAACGTCGTCGTAATCAGCAGCGCGAATACGAAGCCGTTCAGCTGCAGCGTGCCACCTTGCAAGCCTTCATCGATCGATGGAGGGTCAATGCCAACCGTGCCGCCCAAGCCCAGAGCAAGATCAAGCAGCTCGAGAAACTGCCCAACATCGAGCCACCCGAAGATGACGACGTGGTGCACTTCCGCTTGCCCGAGACTGAGAAGCTGCCACTTCCCTTGCTCCAGATCAGCAACGTCACTTTTGGCTACCGTCCCGATCGTCTCTTGCTCAAGAGCGTCGATTTCGACATTACTCAGCAGAGTCGTGTTGCGGTGGTTGGACCCAACGGTGCGGGTAAATCGACGCTGATGAAGCTTCTCATGGGTGAAATTACGCCTTTGCAAGGTGATCAGAAACGCAACTCTCGCTTGCGCGTTGGATTCTTCTCGCAGCACCACATTGATCAACTCGACCTCAACGCCAATCCGGTGACCTTTTTGCAGTCCAAGTATCCGGGCAAGACGGAACAGGAATACCGCTCCCACCTTGGCGCTTTTGGCATTAAAGGTATGACCGGTCTCCAAAAGATCGCTACGCTTTCCGGAGGTCAGAAATCACGTGTCGCTTTCGCACACATCTCCATGATGAATCCGCACGTCCTACTGCTCGATGAGCCGACCAACCACTTGGATACCGAAGGTCTCGACGCACTCTGTGAGGCGATCAAAAAGTTTAACGGTGGAGTCATCTGCATCTCGCACGACGAGACGTTTATCAACAACTGTATGGAGGAGCTGTGGGTGGTGGATGATGGAAGGGTGGAGAAGTTCTATGGTGATGTGGCCGAGTATAAGAGGATCATTCTTTCCAAGAATAAAGCTGGCGCCGCTCGACCTTAAGGGGTTAAGCATACTCGTACGCAGTGTTTGTATCCAATTCAACATGACAGCATGTACAGAACATCGCCACACCATTTCGGTTGTCTGATCACATTGATGCTGAGCCAAGACGATGCTTGTGAGAATACATACAAACGCAGCGAATCTCTAGAAAGTCGCACTGGCGTTGGCCGTACTTGCGACACCACCAAAGAGATTCAATGGCCAGCTAGCAAAGTAGAACGTCCATCTTTGTTGTGTCCTGCATTCCTGTGCCAACCCCTCCAGGTCAAAGAGCTCGCCGATGGGCATCCCCCACATGGCGAGCAAAGTCTCGTGGAGCATGCATTCCCCCTGCTTTGTTGGGCGCGCTTCGAATGCGGGACTGTCTCCTGCTACTGCGGCAAAGTGGTGATTCCACAGAAACTCTTTCATATCGTCGCTCTGCTCGACACCGGCAAATGGCATTCCTTCTCCTCCATGTGCTGGGGCAGGGTCGGACCAATCTGCTCGTTGGGCGGGAGAGAGGGAATAGTAGCGTGCAGTAAAGCCGGAGCGGATGAGGAGAATGTCTCCACGTTTGAAGGTGACGTTCTGATGTTTGGCGGTGGCGATCAGGTCTGCAACTGTGATGCGGAATCCGGTGCGCGGATCGTAGCCCTTTCCACCGCCGTAAGATGGCCAGTGGGACCATGCGTAATCGTCTCGTGGTACGTCAGAGGTGCCGTGGTGCGAGAGGTATTCAAAGACGTCAAGCAGTACACCTCTGCCACAGATGCCGTGTTGGGCAAGATGATGGATGCCAAGCGCATTCCTCTTCTTTGCCTCTTCCGAGTTCCATGCCTTGGGGTCAGCCGGCTGGGGCGAAGTGTCGTCGAAGGTATCGTGAATGCTGGCACGCGAAGCGCCGCCGTAGAAAACGTTTAGTGGCTGATGTCCGTAGTGGCGGAATCCATCCCACTGCGATCCGCTCTGGGTGTTGAGCTCGAGAAGCTCATCAGAGACAGGCACCTTGGAGTCGTGGCGAACGACAAGATCTGGATTCTTGGCGCGGACCGTAGCCACGTATGCGTCGCGCGGGTTGGTATAGCCTGGACCTCCTTTGCCATATGGCTTGTGCGTTAGGGTTTTTCGCCGGAAGAATGGTTCTGCGGGGAGGTGGAGGGGCCAGTTGAGCGACACTGTGCGACCCAACTTGATTTGCTCCTTGGCAGTTCGAAGGACAAGAGACTCGGTGAGAAGATTGATGGTGCCTAGCTGGTCACCTCGGCCCCAGACATCCCATGCACATCCAGGCCAGCCGCCTTCAGATGGAAGGTCGCGAAAGTCTGGCAGCGCTACCGTGGCCCACTTTTCCGAAGATGCAGACGATGATGCGGTGGGATGATGCGGCGAAGAAGAGGAAGAAGAAGAAGACAGGGCACCTAGAAGACTAGGAGCCTGCTTAGCTGACGATGTAGCAAGACCTAGCTGGGACGCAATAGCCGCAAGGCGGCGTCTAGCGTGCAGAGGCGACTCGAACTCTGCAATCCTTCTGCGGGCGTGCAGGGGCGATTCGTACTCGTACCACGCTTTGCCAGAGTTGGCGTCCTTGTCTGCGCTGCTCGAGACATCTTTGGTGGTGAGCGCCATGGCTTGGAGCAAGCCGGCACTCTGTGTAGCTGCAGCATTGCGAGCAGTGGCGACGGTTTTGGCCACTTGATGGCCTGCTTCGGCTGCGGTTTCGGAGCTCTTTTGAGCGGCTTGGGTTGATGCTTGGGCGGCTAGACCACCAAAACGGCTGGCGATGGAGGCGATGCGCTGGCGGTTGGAAGCATCTTGTTGTTGGCGGTCCTCTTGGCTTTTGTGGGGTACCTCTTGCTGAGGCGTAGAGTCGGTAGCAGATTTGGTGTTGGAATCGACCATGTTGTTCTCACTGGAGGGTCGTGATTAGATGCTGTTGGTCAAGTTTGTGATGAGGTGTTTGGACTGGTCTGAACGGCTAGGTTGATGATGCGGGAAAGGATCGATGGCTTCGATCTTGGTAGGAGGGTGATGAGAGTCGCTGCGGACGGGCCATTCCACCGAAATGACAAACCACACTTTTTTTCCGGTTGGAGGCCAGCCAAAGTCAAGCTACTGTACCAGTGCAGGGTCGAGATGTCGCGCTGCAGGACCTAGCCGAGGGTCGGATCGCTGTCAGTCTCAGTCTCAGTCTCAGACTCAGCTCGAGCATCAAGAGCAAAGGCGTCAGAGCAGCGTTTCACAGGCTATTTCGCGAGGCTCGGGAGGACCTGAGCAAAAAGAGCATCGACTATCACGAGCTCTCGACAAGTAACAAAGCGTTAGATACGCAGCTCATCGCTAGTCCATATCAAGGATCTTGTCAAGCGATATCAACATCCATTGACAGAGTTGGTCAGATCACAGATTGTCTATGCACTCAACCTGCAGCGGCTGCCTTGCGCTTGGGGCCCCGCATTTTACGAGTGTTATGCCGCGCTTGTCAACAAAATTATTTTTAGCCAATTTTGGTCCGAGTCAGAAGATCTCTCTCTTGTCCTCACTGCAAGGGTTCATGAAATTTAAGGCTTTCCGGCGATTGGACAGAGCCCACGTTTCCCTGCTCACCCAAACAACATCGTGCAGCTTGCTTCGCATTCTGAACATCATCATCGCACACCACCATCCACCTCCTTGTCGTTGGCAACTCTGTTTGAAACCCATCAAAGGTCTATGAAGGGTTTGTCGATCTTGCCTCTTCGATCTCGCCCATCTTGCCTCCTGTCGTTGCGCGCTAACCCGTCGACTGCTTCCGGGTCTCAGCCTTTGCGCAACGCTTCACTTCAATCTCCATCCCTACCTCTAGCAAGGCAATCTTTGACTGCATCATCGACACCGCTTCACTGCTTCGCTACCATGTCAGCTCCCATCCAAGCCGAGAGCAGCACCGCTGCCGCCGCAGCACCTCGCACTTACGACGACGCCATCGATGCGCTCAACTCGCTACAGAGCAATGCTGCCACCATCGAAGCTCTACGCAAGTCAGGTGGTCGCTTGCTCGACTTTGCTATCCCCGAAATGGTCGAATATCTGCAACGTATCGGCTACACCACCTCCGACTTGAACCGACTCAACGTCATCCACATCACCGGCACCAAAGGAAAAGGCAGCACTTCAGCCTTTGTCGACTCGCTCCTGCGCCAGTTGACCCCCGTCAATGCATCTCAAGCACCACCAAAAGTCGGATTGTACACTTCACCTCACATGACAAGCGTACGCGAGAGGATCCGAATCAATGGTCAACCCGTCTCCCACGAGCTCTTCACAACCTACTTTTGGCAAGTCTGGGACAGGCTGTCCGAGAATCCAGAGCGCAAGTTCGACTTGACCCCACTGCGACCGGTCTACTTCCGCTTCCTGACGCTGCTCGCATTCCACATCTTCCTCTCTGAGCGCGTTCAACCTGTCATCCTCGAAGTCGGCATCGGTGGCAAGTACGACTCGACCAACATTGTACCCAAGTGTGTCGTCGCTGGCATTACACAACTTGGCCTCGACCACACAGCCATTCTCGGTAACACGGTCGAGGAGATCGCAGTCCAAAAAGCGGGCATCTTCAAGTCACAAGCTCCAGCTGTTTGCTGGGCGCAGCAGCCAGGCAAAGCATTGGACCAAGTCAAAAGGGTCGCCAATGAGGTTGGTGTGAGCGACCTCCAAATCGTCGACGTGCATCCTGCTCTTCGATCCGAAGCTGCAGCACTCGGCGACCAAGATGATGCAAACATCGTCAGTCTCGGTCTTCCAGGATTTCACCAACGCACCAACGCCAGTGTCGCCCTCGAACTTGTCAATGCGTATCTCGACTCAGAGGCGGGTCGTGCCATGTTCCAGCAGTCGGCGCACAGAGTCTCGACCCAACCTGACGGCGGCCAAGTGTTGGCTCCGTGGCAGAAGAAGGGTCTGCAAGACGCCAGATGGCCAGGAAGGTGTCAGACAGTCCCCACCGCTCGTCCAGATTTGGCACTGACATGGTACCTCGATGGAGCCCACACTACCGACTCGCTCAGCGTCTGCCTTGGCTGGTTTACCGCCATCCAGCAGCGCCGAGCAGCCGACAAGCGCAACAAGCGCATCTTTGTGTTTAACTGCACCAACGGCCGTAGCGCACACGAGCTGCTGTCGGCTGTCCTTGATGCAGTCGAGAAGGGTCTTGGCGGTCAGCCTGCGTCGGAAAGCTCGCGGTACGCTTTATCCAAGGACTACTTTGACGAAGCCATTTTCACGACAAACATCACCTTTGAGGGAGGGGGATGGTCGTCGGAGCTGACCTCGAAGCTATTGGACGATGCAGAGCTGGTCAACCTGACAGTGCAAAAGCAACTCGCAGAGACATGGAAGGAGCTCGTCCCCGGATCATCGACGCAAGTACATATCACACCCAGCATTCAAGCCATGCACAACCACGTGCTGGACATGGCACAGCAGCAAGGCGGAAAGGGCGGTGTAGACTGCCTCGTGTGCGGATCGCTTCATCTGGTAGGTGGCGTCATGGCACACCTCCAACAGAGCAAATGTCTCGATGATTCGCTCGTTTCCACCGTTCGTCTTTGAGTTTAAGTAAAAAGCATAGCAATACCAAGCGGTTTCAACAACCGAATCATGGTCTGGATTCCTTTTGTAGTAGATTTCATCATCTGTATTCTTGCCAATCTCATCTCTTTCTCAGAGTCTGTACGATCAAGCAAGTACATCACCGTATGAGACTGCAGATCAGTACCATCTTGGCTGTCAAAGATAGTGATGGTCTACATGTTGGACAAGGAAGGATTGCTGTGGAACACCCTAAGCCCTAGATGCTATTGAACTGATTCTCTTGTATTGCTCTTGGATCCTACAATGCTCCGATTTCTTCTTTTTCAGCTTCGCTTTCAGCTCAACAATCCATTCATCATGCAACAAGCACACAGGTCACCGGCCATTTCTCTGACAATCTTATCAGCCCTCTCAAACCGAAGCAAGTACACATGGTGTTGAGCCTGTCTGCGACTGGTCTGCTAGAGCAACAACACTGCAAAGTTCAACAGCAATCCTCACAGCGCGTCATCACCGGAGGAATTTTATTATTATTTTATTATTATTTTTATTATTTTTTCTTTGGAAATACCTGAGCTGGCTGTCAGGAGCATGCAGATCGTGACGCCTCACACACGCAGCGAGCGATTCGATACATGCTCAGTCAAATGGGAGCTCGCTGTTGCTCTTTGTTCTCACCACACAAGCCAAAGCCAGCTGGACTCGGTTCACGACAAGATGCGTTGCAAGAGCCAACTCAACGGTGCCTTGTTGAGAGAGAGTGTGTGTGTTGTGCCGGGGCCGTTTGTACACACGCTTTTCTCTTAAACACGGACCCCTTTCTGTGACCCCTGTCTAGTGTAAAATGAAGGCCCCTTTTTTCTTATGCTTGCGATCAATTCAAACCCCACTGCTTCTGCTACGCCTTTGAACGACCCTGAATGTGAATACTGTAGATCCTCTAAAACTCGTTTGCTCCGTCTCTTGCCACCACTTCTTCTTCCTTGTCCCACTTGTTGCACCACCACCACCACCACCCTTTCTTTCCACCCCACCACTCAACCACCCGCACCCGCACCCGCACCCGCACTCGCTCCTGTCCTTCGTTTTATCATTGTAAAGACTTTATAACGACACGCAACGTACACGCACACTTTCCATCCTCTGACCATCCATACGATCTTCATCGCAAACATCGTCGAATTTACATTCAGCATACCTTTGGCCAACGACCCAGCTTGCTTCTATCTTTATCGGATCGACGCCTTGACGACTACGCAGCATTCAACCAACCTCGCCACTCTGTCGTCACAGCTTCAAGCCTGCTAGCTGCTGTTCAACTTTCGTCTCGTAGCTTTGGCTCAGCTCAGCTCAGCTCAGCACTAGTTGGTGCCACGTGTCAACTAGGCTTTTATATGAAGACCAGCGCCCGCCTAATCAGCCCCTGACGCCCCCCTCCACACCCCGTGGCACTCCCAAGATCATGATGTCGACCGATTCCATTCATAACGCCTTCCGAGGTCTCAACCTCACCGATCCTCAACAAGATCCCAGAAAGCAGTCTCAACAGCAACAACAGCAGCAGCAACAACAACAACAACAGCAGCCACCCTATACTACTCCTCCTCGTCAGACCAACACAGGCTCGCTTCGCTCGCCCACCATCATCACCTCCGATCTCCCCGGCCAACCCGGCTACAACAGTGCTAACCTCGGCGCTTCCCACCCGGCCAATTCTCAGTCCCCTGGCTCACTTGGCCAAAGTGCTGCTGCCCGCTTCGAGCGCTTCTTCCCCTCTTCTCCCAATACCACCAGCTCCAACCCTTCTTCCGCTGGCCAGACCTTCACCAGCTCCATCGGCTCTGCTGCGGGTCTCGCTGCCAACAGCGCATTCGGCAGCTTTGGTCATAGCCTTGCTCCAGGCAGCATGGGCGGTTCCAGCATCAGTTCAAGCCACTTTGGCTCCACCAACAACGGTCCGCGTAAAGCGTCCAGCCGTGCTGCCATCCCTGCTCAGTGGAGTGCTCAAGACCCTGCCTCCCTCAGCCCTCCCGCCGATGCCTCGCCACCCAAGAACGTCGGCCCACTTCAATCGTACCAACAACAACAACAACAACAACAACAACAACAGCAGCAGCAGCAGCAGCAGCAGCAGCCAGAGTTGATGGTCCCCGGCGATGAAGATGTCATTCCCACCGCCATTGTCGTCAAAAACATCCCCTTCAGTGTCAAGAGGGAACAGCTTCTCCAGATCATCGAAGACCTCGGAATCCCCATGCCTTATGCCTTCAACTACCATTTCGATCAGGGTGTCTTCCGCGGTCTTGCCTTTGCCAACTTCAGAAGCGCAGAGGAGGCCGATGCTGTCGTCGCCGCTCTCAACGGCTTTGACGTGAGTGGACGCAAGCTCCGTGTCGAGTACAAAAAGGTGCTTCAGGCTGGCGAAAAGGAGCGTATCGAAAAGGAGAAGGCCATCAAGCGTATGCAGAGCATGCAGCTTGAGAAGGAGAGGGAGCGCGAGCGACGTCGCCAGCAGGATGAGTATGCGGCCAACGCCTACCTCATGCCTGGATACCATGGAAGTACTGGTCATCTTGCAGCTCATGATGCCTATCTTGACCCCAGCATGCACACTTCTAACGGCGGTCTGCACCAAGGCTTCGACGCAGGCGTTTGCGCTCCCCTCACCGCCGACTCGCTCAGGAAGGTCCCCTCGTCGCAGCGACTCGCAGCCACAGAAGGACGCCCCAACGGTCCTTCTTCGTCCACCAGCAACCCTGGCGCAGTTGCTAACAGCAACATCACTGGCACTCCTGCTGCATCTAGTGGCGGAAAGAAGGAAGAGCTCGATCTCAACGATGCAGCCACGCTCGAAATCTACTCTCGCGTCCTGCTTTTCAAGGACGACCGCATGCGTGACGAACTTTCCTTCTCTCGCAGCCTCACTCCCTTGGAGCGCCGAACTGTGCATCTGGTCGCTCAACGGCTTGGTCTCTTCCACTACTCGATGGGCGAGGGTGACGAGCGATACGTGATCGTCACAAAGAACGAGGTCAACGCAGGCGCTCGTCCTCTTCGCTCTCAGGCGTCTACCATCGGCCGCACGCAAAGATCCACCGGTCTCGACGCTGCCTCTGCTGGCGGTTTCCTGGGTCCTGGCAGTGCCGCTACTACAGGTCGTGCGGGCCTTCGACTCAAGAAGTCGGCTCCCGACATGAAACGCAATGACGGTGGCAGCAATGGCTACCTTGGCACTGGTAGCGGAAGCCTTGCAGCCCGCAAATCCAACTCGAACCTTCGCGATGGCTATTCTTCCACCATGGGTCGTCGATCGCAAGCCAGTGGCGCAGGTGGAGCAGCCAACTTGCAAAACCTCTTCGCCTCCCCATTCGACGTCCCCCCACCTGTCCCTTCGCTGCCCAACCAAGACCTGTCCAACCACAACAACGCATCCCCCACCCACGCAAACGCAAACAATCTCCTCCGTCAACCTCGCGGACCACCCACACCCGGTTCTTCCGACCTGCGCAACTTTGCCGTGCGCTCCCGTGTCCCGACTACCACCTCGAGCACCAGTAACAGCAACAGCAACACGACGGCCAGCTCGTCTCCCCCTCAAAGCCTCAGCACCACCGCCGGATTTCAACTCCACATCAATGGTAGCCCTACCAAGACAACATATCCGACCGATTTGATCTCTGATGAGGGAATCACCACGCATTCCCCGCTCGAGTTCTAGGCTTCTTCTTCTCTAAGCATTGCTCTCACAGTCTTGCCGCATATCTTATTCATCTGCACAAAGTATACAGTTTTCAATCCAGTCCCATGCACATCCAAAGGCATCGCATGTTTGTGTTTTGATGTGTCTATCTCACAGTTTCATCCCGAGGAGAGGGCGGTGATGTTTTGGAAAGCGTGAAGAATGTGTCAAGTTTTACCGTCATTTAATTATAAAGTGGGGAAAGGGAGAAATCAGGAAAAGCGATCCGCAAGACTTTGACCCGACCCACCTAGACGGCCTAAGAGATCTCCTCCACCCATACGTTTTGCAAGGCTACGCTTGTTGTCGGTATCATCCCATCGATCGTCAAAGCTCGACAGTCCGGGAGCTTTCATACGGCCACGGCCCTTCATTTTGACGCGACCGGGATCGTCTCTTGCGCTGTCATGTCTTGTATGCGTGCGGCTAGGGGACAATTCGCGTTGATGGTGGGGACGATGGGAGCGCTCAAGATCGAGTGGTTCTTCGTCCATGGCGTCGAGGTTGTGGTTTCGGCGACGATCGTTGCGGGATCGACGGGGGTTGGAGGAGGAGGAGGAGGAGGAGAATTCGAGCGATTCGTATGCGTCATGTCCCCATTTACCATCTGCGTTGCTGCTCGGTTCGCCACGTCGTCCCCGCCCTCGAGTCGAGAGCCGGTCAAAGAGGTCTTCGTCATCGCGTCTTCGGTGGCGCGTTTGACGAGACTGAACAGCATCAGCCATCATTTCGCCCTGCCTACGCTGCGGTTCTTCATCACGACTCGCAACGTGTCTGTCGAGCTCCGAGTCCAATGCATCCATAGCCGACCTCCTATCATCTCCGCCTCTCTTCCTACCTCGTCCTTGCGAATCGTCAGAAGGCCTGTAGTTGGGGAAAAGCTCCACGCTCTCTCTGACCTCTCCGACCTGGAGAAGTTTGGGTACGATCTCTCGTCCTGCCTCGTATCCGTGTCTCTTGTACCACTGGCTCTTTGTGGATGCGCGCGATTCTTTGCGGTCGACGTCGGTGACAGCGTGTCGAAGCCAGAGCGATCCACGAAGTTTCCTAAGATCGCGCAGCTCGCGAGATTCCAACTTGGCCTGACGATCGGCTTCCTCCATCTCGCGATAGATTTCGGGCACGTCGTCGGGTAATGAGGAAACGGCTTCTTCGGAGCGCTTGCGTTCCTCCAACTCGGTCAAGGCTGCTTGCCGCTCGACGTGGTTGTACATTTTGCCTGGCACCCGGTGTGCTCGACGGGGCAGGACGAGCGAGGTGATGAATTCGGAATGCCATGAGTCTGGTTCGTACTCGAGAAGAGTTTCGATGTTGGGTAAGGGGATGGGCTGTTCATCGGTGATCTGGAGGTAGGAGGAAGGTGGAGGGCAGAGGTACTCCATACCGAGTCGGGCGGAGCGTTCGTCAGCAAAGACGATCCTGCAGCGCTGGTCATCGATCCATTCCAATCCTAGCGGCTGCGCTCCGAAGTGGGTGAGATAGGCGAAGAGACGAGAGGTGGAGAGCTGGGTAATGGGGAGCCCTTCGATGAGAAGTGTGTCTAGCCGAATGTCACTGCCGCTTTCGACGGCGGGCGGATCTTGTGCGACAAAGGCATCTTCTTGACCCATGAGTGCGAGGTTGTCGAGGCTGTCAGCAGCGGAAGAGAGCGGAGCGGGGCCTCGTTGAGCCCCAGCTTCGACAGCTTGGTCGATGGGGAGAGCGTAAAAGCGCGAGTTTTGGGCCTGGGTTGGAGCGCCGGCGTCGTCCATGGCGTCGTCCTGCATGGCGACAGGGTCAGCGGATGGATCTGCTTCGGCAGAGCCGTAGTCGAGCGCAATATCTGCCATGTCGTCGACTGGATAAGGGATACCGGGGAAGAGCAATTGACACCTTGCCGTGTGCGACAGAGGTGAGCGTCAAGAAGATCCACGACGACGACGACCAAGACTGCAGATGTTGGGATGGTTCTGCATCAACAGAGACGCGCGCGAGCTTGCAGACGTCTATCATCTACCCGATTTTGCACTGACAAACCAAAAATAAAACTGGATCGGGTAGATTGTTTGTGGACCCTTGACTTGGGATGTGTAGCGTCATTTTGCTTGACAGCCCCGCATTCCACGTTTGCTGTGTAAAAGTACAGTACAGTACAGTACTGCTGCTTTGCAATTGCGAAATTTCCTTGAGAGCTGCACCTCCAAACCCCACGCATTGACCCTCTCAAGACGCCACTCTCCCTCTCTCCCTCTCTCCCTCTCTCTCTCTGACCCACCACGACAGTCAACGCAGACCTCCTTTTGTTCCCACCTTGCCACCCCTTTCGCATATTGTATCACGAAACTCGATTCGACAGCGCAAGTTGCTGCTCTTCAGCACATATCTTTTTCAATTCAAATGATTTGACTCAGCGCACCATAGGAAGCATCTGCCTCCTCTCATCTTGACACCAGCTCTTCTCTCTCACCTTTACATCTGACAGCTGAGCCTGTAGCTATTCCGATTTCGCTGGGCTGTCACCTTCCGGCGTAATTGCTCCATTGCTCAAATGAGTCGATCTCCCGCAAGGCGTCGCTCTGCCGAGCTCACTCCACCCATTGACAAGGTCAACCCCACCGAAACACACAGCATCACCTTCGAATGGCCTCTCCACGATCTCAAGCAGCATTTCGACTCTTCTGACACAGACGCAAAGTCCAAAGTCATCAAGTCGGTTCCCTTTGGTTCGGGCAAATGGACGGTGCTCTTCTACGCTCAGTCGGGTCTGCAGCAATTCTGTTCGCTCTACCTCAACGCCGAACCTACACCCGAAGAAAAGAACCAGAACAAGTCTCCCTGGGAAACTTTTCTCAGCTCTAGCAGCCCAACTCGGTCTCAAGCATCCATCTCGGACAAGGCTTTGGCAGCCTCGGATGACGGCTGGACACGTCAAGGTCTCTTCCGCTTTACCTTCAAGATCCTCACGCTCAACAAGGGCGTCGTCCTTGCAACCAAAGAGGCATGCAATCACGCCTTTAGCCACAAGACTTCCAACTGGGGATGGGCCCAGTTCGCTTCCCGTGAAACTGTCTTTTACGGCAACAGCGAGGTGCAGCAGAGCAATGGCTTCCTCATCTCGGTCACTATCACCGCCAGTGCCGAGCGTCCACGTCCCTTGTCTCTAGGTGTCACCGTCCCACCCGCACTGATCGAGGCGATGGGCTCACTGCTCGACGATCCCGATCACAGCGACGTTGTCTTTGTCATCCGTCGAAAGCGCCGTCATCCCACCACTGGAGTCATTGTCACACGCGAACGCCGCATCTACGCCATCAAAAAGATCCTCGCTTCCCGCTGCGAGTACTTTCGTGACATGTTCGAAAGCGGATTCCTCGAGGCCGACGCCACAACCAGCTCCGACGACGAGGGCGACGATGATCATCCCGTCCTTGTTCCCGCATCCTCGCGTGGCGTGGGTCAGGATCAGCTCGGTCTCATGAGCAGCTCATTCTCGTCCTCGGCTGACGACGACGACGACGAGCTCGGACTGGAAGACTCGGACGAAGAGATGGATGTCGACGAAGTGTACGAAATGGGCAGGTCCAACCTCCACGATCAGCATCGAAACAGCGAAGGCAATGCTGCTCGTAATGCGTCGCTTCCTGTCCTCACATCCGCTGCCAGCAGCTCAGAGCAATCTGCAGCGCGACGGATGCGCGAGACGAGCTCCGACATTCCGGAGCTCAGGCCTCTCACAAGTACTACCGCACACGCTTCTGATTCGACTCATGCCTCTGGCCATGCTCAATCCAAGCAGCAGAATACGCCGCCACAGTCACGCACGAGGCAGAGCAACGAACACGATGCAGGCACCGACAGCGGTGAAGATACCCATCGAGCGCAGGGCATGTCGGCTTTCCAGACCCCACAGCACTCTCCACGCGAGCTCAGAAGTGACGTGCTCGGGCTGACGTCTCCTTCTGCCGCTGGCAGTGGCACAGTTGCTGCGTCGCAGTTGCGATCTGCTCAGACCTCCCACGCACAGGCAGCAGCGCAAAAGAGTTTGAATGGCAGGATCCTGCCTCAACGTCGCAAGTCGGAAGACGCTCCCGCCGCCAGCGCTCCCGCCGGCAAAAAGAGGCGCAAGGTCATCGTCCGTGATGCTGCATACGCTACCTACAAGGCGCTGCTCTACTATCTCTACACCGACACGGTGGCATTCGCTCCGCTGCACTCGCACTTTTACTCTTCTGCTTCTGCTGATGATCAGCACGACGCGGCCGAAGAAGAGGCGCGCGAGGCCTTCGGCGGGCCGTTGGTCAAGTCTGAAGGACCCACCGAAGCCTCGGCTGCCTACGCAAGTTCCGAAGCCGGCCCATCCACCACTCGCACCAGCAGCTTCGCAAAAGACCGCCGACGAGCACACACGCTCCGCCAACAAGTGATCGACGAATACTGTTCGGCCCACACCAACGTCCCCGCGCCTTGCTCGGCCAAATCCATGTACAGGCTTGCGGACAAACTGCAGATTCCGGAGCTCAAGAAGCGCGCCACAGAGGAGCTTGCCAACAATCTCAGCGTGGACAACATCGTCTGGGAAGTCTTCTCAGGCTTCAATTCGCAGTTTCCGGCTATTCGCAAGATGGAGACCGACTTCTTACTGAAGCACTGGTCAGAGGTCAAGGGAACCGAGGTGATGAGGAGTATCTTTAGCAGGCCGAGCGCACATCCCGGTCTGGCGGACGTCTGGCCCCATCTGCTCAGCCAGCTTGAGTTCAGAGGTGCAAACAGTACCGAGGTCAAGGATGATGCCGTGGCTCGGTCGTAACGTGATGATCATAGCAACCGCACAAAGGTGTCCTCTTCAGCAATGTGTTCTGGCGCTCTGTACATATGACACCTCTCCAATTCTAGTTCCGGTGGGTGCTATTGACTATGACAACTCTTCATGATCCTTTGCAATGTCGTCAAGATTCTCGGGCCGCCGGCCATCTCGTAGAAGGAAAGGCACACGATCGATTCACCACGCCGTCACGGCCACTCTACCAGATCTGAGGAATTTCAACTTTTTGTATTCGGATCGTGTTGATGAATTCAAGGAGGCCTTTGTAGCAATACAACGAGGCAGAAACAGATTTCGGAATTTGTAATGATCTGAATTGTCCGCACTGAAGAAGAGGGGCTACAGTAAATCTTGTGTTTTTCTGGGTTCCTCTGTCTGCTGCTTGGAAGGCAACGAGGACAGAAGTGTGCGAGTCTCACGCGCTCGTGCCATCTTTTGCTTGGCTCTGGCTTTTGGCTTTTGGCTGTGACGAGTATTTCCGCTTTGGCTCGGTCAGAGAGACATCACAACGCATCGCGGAACATCACAGCACACAAAGCACCAAGCACACACAAACACACACACACACACACACACACACACACAATCACACAGAACCGACATCACATTCCACTCTGCCGTCCTTCTCAATCCATCACCTTCTCCCCCTTCATCAACGACAACACACTCACCTTTTGGTGCCCAATACCGTCTTGCCGGATTACAGAAGCATATCGACCATACGCTTTTGTCCTCTAGGCGTCACCTTTTATTCAGGACGGCCCAGGAACGGTGTCAAGTTGACCAACTTTCACGCTACGGCATTGACGACATCACTTCGATCGCGCTCAGCATCTCTTCATCAACATCCATCCCACTGCATCGATCGGTCAGCACAAAGTAGCACTCACGTCTACGCGAGACGACTCAGCTCAACACAAGTTAGCCTTCTAGTGAAGTGACGTCGACTCGGTTTCCGTTTTCAAGCCCATCTTCAACTCCATCACCCCTCTCATGAACACACACGACCACCGCTGCTTTCAATTCGATCACGCGTAAACGGCATCCGGCATGTTCCTCAGCAACGCTGGCAATATGATGGGTGGGGGAAACAACAATGGCAACGCCAACGGCGCCAACATGGGTGCTGGTCTTGGCTTTGGCATGAACAACGGCAGCAATCAGATGCACGGCAACATGTCCAACGGTGTTCAGTCTCAAGAGACGGGCAACTCGCAGCCCAACTCAGAGTATACGCTCGCCGGTATTCTTCACCACCTGCAGAGCGAATGGCGACGATACGAAAAGGATCGCAACGAGTGGGAGATCGAGCGGGCTGAAATGCGCGCACGCATCGCCCTCCTCGAGGGGGAGCGTAGAGGCGTAGAAAATCTAAAGACCGATCTCATGCGCAGAGTCAAGATGCTCGAGTACGCGCTTCGACAAGAGCGTTCCAAGTATCTTTCTTCAAGTGCCAATACCCAGTCTGCCTCGTCTCCGCTCTCTTCGACCGCGCCTCAGGTCAAGAATCCGCTCTTGCAAAGCTTGGAAAAGGGCACATCCAGCAGTGGGCGCAGCTCGCCTGCTCCCTTTGCAGAGTCGGCTCCTACCGCATCGGCCATCACTGCTGCTGGTAGTTCCTTGAATGCTGCCACAATGGGAGCTGGTCTTCTTTCGCGATCCACATCGAGCGCCAAGGACCCCAAGTCGCGCGCAAAGAGTCGCGAATACCTCAAACAATGTTTGCAGGAAATCTCGTACCTCACTTCTGCCACTACATTGAATCCGCTCCCTGACCGTGGCATCGCCTCAGGCTCTTCGGTCAACGGTAACAACATGCAAAGCGCACTGCGACCCAGGAAGACGATGCTCGAGAGCGTACCGTCCACGCTTCCTGGACCTACAGAGTCGCACGCTGCTCTGGCGGGATCCATCAGCCGCGCTTCGGCTGCCACTGCGCTCGGCGTCCCAAATGCAAAGGGTGGCCGACCTGGTCGCTCACCTCTTTTCGCCTCGGAGCCCGTGCTCGAGGAGGCGGCTGAGGGTGAAGAGGGTGCCAGTGACAACTTTCAATCCGGACAAGGACAACGAGAGGAGAACGCCGGAGAGCAGCAGCAGCAGCAGCAGGGCAGCCGTGCTGCCGATGGCGTCCAATTGGTCAACCCGTTGAGCGCCACATTTGCCGAGCCAGAGCCTTCACCGGAAGCAGTGGACGGGCAAGAGCATGAGGAAGGACCAGGTAGCTCCAACTCTTCCGACTCGTCGCGATCGTCGCAGTCGACTGAATCGCATGGCACTTCGGCCGGCAGTCTGACCGATCAAGAGCTCGATGACCAAGAACAGGTGACCGCTATCTTTAAGCCGGGCGGACGAGACTGGCAGAAGCTCAAGGAAGCCGGAATCAAGAACCGCGAGCGTCGCGAGTCGGAACGACAGAGCCAAGCTGCTGAAGAAGCTTCAATCATCTCGGAAGCGCAGCAGCAGCTCGCCATCACATCGGAGAAAGTGAATCAGCTTATGAACCGCAGCGGCCGCGCACCTGGCTCGGAGCGCAAGGACGAGGATGATCTGGCCAACCTCAGCCTCGCTACCGAAGACGAGGAGGCCGCCAAGGAGGCAGCTGACGCAGCAGCGGATAGCTTGCTGTGGAAGTCGAAAAAGGTGCTCCGTAGCCACCTTGATGCTGTACGAGCTGTAGCGTTTCTGCAGAACGAGATGGCATTGCTCTCAGCCTCGGACGACAACACGATCAAGTTCTGGAACCTGGACGCGGGAACGTTGAACCAGCCCTCGGCCAAGTCGGGTACGGACAGCCAGCCGCTGGTCACCTTTCGCGGCCACTCTGCAGCAGTGACTTGCCTGGCTGTGTCGCCCAACAAGCGTCGCTTCTACAGCGGCAGCTTGGACTCATCGATCCGCGTGTGGCAGCTACCCGATCGGGCAGTGGAGGCCTACCCGCCGTTTGAAAAGTCGATGGAGCTGGGTTGTCTCGTTGGTCACTCACAGGCCGTGTGGGACGTGGCGCTGCTGCCTGATCGCTCGGACGAAGAAGGTCGACTGGCCAGTGCTTCGGCCGACGGCACAGTCAAGATCTGGAGCGTACGCAACACGTCTTCCGCCTCCACCGGGAATGGAGAGGCAAACGCAAGTGGTGCCGCACCCGCAGTGCTCCAACTCAGCTGGGACTATTTTGGCAGCGAGCCTTCGCCCGACACAGCCAAAGAACGCGAGAACCTTGAAAAATCCGGCACGCTCCCGGTTCCTACGTGCGTCGAAGCATGCCACTCGGATCTGCGGCTGGTCGCGGTCTCGTATTCGAACTCTGTGGTGAAGCTGTTCGACCTCGACACGGGACGGCAAGTGCGTCAGCTCAAATCAGATGAGACGTTTGACGGCACGGCCGAGACGCAGATCAACAAGCTCGTCACGCATCCCACGTTACCCATGCTCATCACCGCTCACGAGGACGGCTACATTCGAATGTTTGACCTCGACACCGGCGCTTGCACGCTGTCGATGGTGGCACACCTGGACGCGGTGACAAGTTTGGATATCGACGCGAGTGGGTTGACGCTCGTTTCGGGTGGCCATGACTGCAGCGTCCGCTTCTGGGATATTGCAGGTGGATCGCTGGTGGGCAAAGAGGGACCTGTGGGAGGTGAAGGGGAGAAGAGCACGGCTGTGTGCAGACAGGAGATCAGCTCGCATAGGAAGAAGGCGGGTGAAGGTGTACTGGCGGTCAAGTATCATCCCACCGCACCGTACTTTGGCAGTGCCGGTGCCGACGGGGTGATTCGCATCTATGGATAAGCCGAGCCGGCATTGTTGAGTAGTGATGTTGTCGTAATTTTTATGTTTTCCATCGTCTGATTGGTTTGCGTTTTAACAGAAGTACATCTGAGTGTCAAACCGTCAAAACAGAAAAGGGAGTGGGGGGGGGGGGGGGGGGGGGGGGGGGGTAAAATCATGTGTGCCAAGAAGATATGCTTAAAACTTGGCTGCGACAGGGAGGGGAGAAACGGTGAATGGTGCAACGGCGCGATATCAAGGAGGCTTGTGAGTGGTTGGGAAATAGACCGGCAAAGAGAGGGAAGGGGGTTTCCCCCTCGCCGATTTTGGATTCTGGGAATGTCTTATCTATCTCTGGTACCCTCCTCCCTTTGTGGGACTCTGTGCACTTTGAATACACCGCCCGACCCTTGACCCAAGATGTCCCACCGGTGCTTGCTCATATTAGAGTGGTACAGAGGATTCGAACCGTCACATTGTCGCTAGCACGACAGTGAGGGCGGCGGGTGACAGAGTGTACAAAAGAAGAAGAAGAAGAAACAGGGGCTGTTGAATGTCATGTTGTCGAACACAACAAGTTGCATAGGGCTGGGTGATATTGCGAATTTTGATTCCGAATTCTGGTGCTGCTGATGCAGAGATAGGAGTGCGCCTCGTGCAGAATTCTCTTCCAACGTGGTGCACCTCTGTGGTTGATCCGAGCGGCCTTTTTCTTACGCAGGAGTGCTGCTGCTGCCGCTGTTTGGTGCCGCTGTTTGGTGCTCCACTCTTGGAAACTCTCACAATCTGACTTCTGGTTGAGCAAGCAAGATTTGCCGTGCATTTCCCTCGCTCGTTCGGTTTCCCTTTTTAAACAGCCCTGATCTTCTTCTTGTCCTTCCTTTTGAGTTGCACAAACACAAGGTCAAACTTAGTTAGGCTGGTGGACAGCTGACTCGCACAACTTTAATCTAGACTACGCTTCTGTCATTTCCACCATCCCCCCCGGCGATTTGGCGTTGTAGGTACAGTCGAAAAGTTGTCCTCCGAGAACAGCAGCACGCCATTCGACTCTCTCTGTCCATCGTCACGGAACCCACTTCTGAGGTGCTTGGTCGATAACACCATACACAACCGCAAGACCTCAGTGGTACTCTTCGGCAACAATCGCTTCTCCCTAAACGCACGCTCTCAACGCTTTTCCTCCACTACCACTGTGCGCGCGCGAATTGCCATCCCGGATCGACGGTGCAGCACTACCCAAAATACTCTCAGACCGAGCCTCCTTCTTCCCGGCTGCATCCTGACTCAGCCCGATCTAAGCTGCGGTAAGGGCGACCCACCGCATACACTGCTTCAATCATGTCTTCTGGTGCGTACATTGCGTTGTCTTATTATGTGGCAGCTATGCTAGGCTCGAGCCAGCGTCTAGCCATCTGATTGCTTGGGATATAGTCTCATCTTGACCTATCCTGTTTCTGTTTCTTGCTTTTCCTCTTTCCCATCTTCTTCTCAACTCGATTCATCTATCTTCTGCTTGATGACCAACAGGAGGCGCACCCACCACCAACCCCGACGAGGCATCCGCCCTCCTCCCCGATAACAACAACGGCAAGTCACGACGCGAGTCCTTCAGCATCGGACGTCTGATCAACCCATTCCGTGGAACCCCTCATCAGCGCGATGCTCCTCCGGACTTTGACATCCGACGACCCAGCAACGCTCTCGACCCTATCAGTCCTGCATCTCCCTACGCTGCGCAACAGCGCAAACGCAACGCTGGAAACAACAGCAAGTTCCCTCGATCCGTCACTTTTGACTCGCCACATTCCTCCTTCCCTCCCGGTCCAAAGCAGGATCGATCGAGGGTCGCCAGCTACCATCCTCCCGGCAGCAATCATCGCGCATCAGCCATGGACACCGACGAGAACGACTCCGGCTACGACATTGAACGCCAATCCGGTTCAGCGTGGAACCGTCGCAGCATCAACTCGTCCGCCTTCAGCCACCTCGAAGGTCGAAGCTACCGCTTTCAGCAGCAGTCCCAGGATTCCAAGGATTTGGGTACGAGTTTGATCCCAGGCTCGTACACCGCTACTTCCTCCTCGATCCGCGATGAGACTGCACAGCTCGCAGGCATGATCATGTCCGACGACGAGGGGAACGGCAGCACCAATGGGTCGCACATCTATGACATTGGAGAGGAAGATTCGTTCTCCTCGCCCAACTCGCAGCTCTTCCCGCCTCGAGGAAAAGGTGCCGCGTATTTCAGTCCTACCGCTTCACCCATTGCCAGTTACGGAGTCAATCAGGCAGGGCCGAGCAACCTCACTCGTGCCATGGCAGCTCAAGCTAGCCCACAGAGCGGAAAGACGGCCATCGAGGCCGAGGATGATGGTAGCCAGGCTACACCACGGGTATCTTCAGTGCTTGGGCTCACTCAGACGGTAGTGGCGACACCGCAGAACTTGGCAGACGAAGAAGAACAGCAAGATAAGAGTCTCGGTGCTGCTCGTGTTGCCGGTGGAGATGTGGCAAAAAGCCCGGACCAGCCAAGGACGTCTCGCAGCAGATCGCGTTCGTCTGCTCGCCGACCTTCCAGGTCCTTCGCTCCTGCTTCGAGTGGTGGCGATCGATCCGTGTCGCGCGATCGACAGTCGGAAGCGACGAATCAGTCTGCGTTCAGTCAATTCAGCACGTCGGAGCAACAACGGGCTGGAATCGGATACGGTGCATTGGCCCAAGCAGAGCAGTCGGTGCTCGAAGCTGAGCAAGGCATCGCTCGTCGCCCATCTCAACACCATCCGGAGCCATTCAAGACTCTCTCTCCGGCCTGGTCCTTTGTTCCGCGTCGCTTCCGACCGGGACAGGGCGAGGTTCCCACGCGTCCCTTGGATCCCATGCAGCATGCCCACGATCTGCTTGACTCTATGCGCGGCATCACCTGGAAATCCGCCGCCGAAGCCAGCGTCGAACCCATCCGTCTCATCCCCGCCGTCATCCTCGGCATGTTGATGAACGTCCTCGACGGCGTTAGTTACGGAATGATCATGTTCCCCGCCGCCTACCCTATCTTTGCCAATTTCGGTGGCGATGGTGTTTCCATGTTCTTTGTCACCTGCATCCTATCTCAGCTGATCTACACGCTCGGTGGAAGCATCTTCAAGGGCGGTAACGGAAGTATGATGATCGAGGTCGTACCCTTCTTCCACATCTTGGTCAGGATCATCATCGAAGAGTTGGGCGATGGGAATCCCAAGGCGGTGATCGCGACGACCATGGTGGCTTTTGCGCTCAGTTCGATTTTGACAGGTCTGGCGTTCTTGCTGCTGGGTGCATTGCGACTCGGAGTGCTGATTGGATTCTTCCCAAGGCATATTTTGGTTGGATGCATCGGCGGTGTGGGTATCTTTTTGATCGAGACTGGTTTGGAGGTGTGTAGCAGATTGCAGAGCGAGGATGGATTCCAGTACAACTTGGAGACGCTCAGGTACTTTTTCCAGTCGGCACATATGGTCGCGCTCTGGTTGCCACCTTTGCTCTTGGCGATTCTCCTGCGGATCATTACCTCGAGATTCCACCACCCACTCATCTTCCCCGGATACTTCCTCATGATTCCTGTTGCCTTCTACGTCGTTGCGTCGGGAATCCTTCGCATCCCTATCCAGGACCTCCGCGACGACGGATGGGTATTCGACATTGGTGAAGCGGCCAGTAAAGCTGCCTTCTACCGTTTCTATACCTACTTTGATTTCGGCCAGACCAGCTGGCGTGCACTGTGGGCCACCATGCCCACCCAATTGGCGCTGGTATTCTTCGGAATCCTTCACGTCCCCCTCAACGTCCCCGCTCTCGGCGTCAGCATCAACGAGGATAACGTCGACACGGACCGCGAACTCGTCGCCCACGGCATCTCCAACATGCTCGCCGGTCTCATCGGTACCGTGCCCAACTATCTGTGCTATGTCAACAGTGTTCTCTTCTACCGCGTCGGTGGAGGATCGCGACTCAGCGGGTTGATGCTTGCCGGTGGAACGACCATCATCATGATTGCCGGGCCTGGAACGATTAGCTACCTGCCCATCATGATTGTTGGCGCCCTCATCTTTGTTCTCGGGATCGACCTTGCCAAAGAAGCGCTGTACGACACTGTGGGTCGTGTCAACGGATGGGAGTACCTCACCATCTGGGTCATCGTCATCGTCATGACTTATTGGGACTTTGTCATCGGTATCCTGGCAGGTATCATCATCGCTTGCTGCTTCTTTGTGGTTCAAACTTCGCGTCGCAAGACCGTCCGTGCCATCTTTGATGGCAGCGTGGCCAGATCTACGGTGCGCAGGCACATGATCCAGCGTCATTTCCTCGACGAAGTCGGGACCCAGACGCAGATCATCAAGTTGCAAGGCTTTTTGTTCTTTGGAACCATCAACTCGGTCGAGAACCTCATCAGGCGAGCGTTGGATATTGCCGCATGGAACCAGAACCCGATCCGATTCCTCATCGTTGACTACACCTTGGTTTCCGGGGTCGATTTCTCGGCCGCCGAGGCGTTTTTGCGCATCAACCGTCTACTCATGGCCAAAGGAGTCTTGCTCGTATTCTGCGGTCTCACTCCCGATTCGGATGTCGGGGTTGCACTTCGCAGTGTTGATCTTTGGGCCGATCGTAGCGAGAATCTCGAAGTTTTCGCAAACCTCAACGAAGCTCTGGAATGGACCGAGAACGAGTACCTTCGCGGAATGTATGCGTCCAGTTTGATGGCAGCTAAAGCTTTTGGTAAGGCGAGTCTGGCAGCGGAAGGAGGATTGACTGTACCTGGGAAGAGGAAGCCGGCATTTGTGCTGGATAGCTCGTATGAGAATTCGCCCAGGAGACATCATCTGCACGAAGCGGCAAAGACGGCGGTTAGGAGCGAGAGGACTACGCCCATTGATGAGATTGGACCCGCGTTCCCTCCGATCTCCAGCACTACCAGCACCACCGCCACCATCACCAGTACAAAGGAAGCAGGCAGTGACGGAGAAGAACAAGTGGAGACGCCAACCCAACCCAAAGCAGCGTTACATGTCCAGCCTCTACCCTTGCTAGCCATCACCTTCCGAGCCTACCTCAACCCACATCAACATCCTCACACGGAGGAAGAGTTCTTCTCCGCGCTGGTTCCGTATTTCACACTGCTGCGCAAGAGTCGTGGTGAGATCCTGTGGAACCGTGGCGACACAGCAGATGCGGTCTACCTCATCGAAAGTGGAATCATCAAAGCGCGCTACGATTTTCCGCAGGAACAGTACGAGATCAACGAAGCCATGCTGGCAGGTACCATCGCTGGAGAGCTCACTTTCCTCAGCAGAAAGGAAAGAAACACTACGGCATATGCCGACACAGATGCCAAACTGTGGATGCTCAACCAGGAAAATTTGGAACGAATGCATCGTGAAATTCCCACCAAGTATCAGAGTTTCGTAGAGATCCTGCTAAGAGTAGCCGGTGACGAACAGGAAAGTTTAATGTCGTACTTGGTTTCGAGGCTTAGCTAACAACAGCCCAAAAGGACGGAGGGAGGGTGATTATCTTAACGATGCAATGCAGATCATGACTGAAACGTTTGAACAACCTGTTTGTGATGAAACACATGACTTGACGGACATCAAGAAGCACATGCGTCTCGATGACAGATGTTTGAGTCATATCGTAACAAAAGGAAATAGCCGGCTTCGGAGCCAACCGCAGAGCCAGCCAGGTTGGCTCCTACTTAGGTGCCACCTATAGAGCCACCCCCGATCGGATGGCTCCGCAAAGGGCCGGAGCCACCTCAATTACCAGCCAGCCAGCAGCTCATGCATGCTCAGCATCCCACAAATCAATCAAAATGAGGTCTAATTTGCATTCAAATGTCAAACAGAGTACATACAATCCATATCAGTAGGACAGTGTAAGTGTTGTGAGTGGTGTGAGCGGTGTGGGCAGCAGTGGTGCAGCGGTGGGAATGGTGGGAGAGATGTGAATGGTGGTGGGAGCGGTGGGAGCAGCAGCGTAAGGTGGGAGCAGCAGTGGAAGCAGTGATAGCAATGGGAACAGCAGCATGAGCAGAGTTGGTGACGTGGATGGTGGCAACAGGGACCACAAAGCGAGA
The DNA here is from genome assembly GCA_900323505.1 of Ustilago trichophora. NCBI lineage: Eukaryota > Fungi > Basidiomycota > Ustilaginomycetes > Ustilaginales > Ustilaginaceae > Ustilago > Ustilago trichophora. The sequence continues at coordinate 257,428 of OOIN01000021.1, read as the reverse complement.
GAGGAGCAGATCAAAGCAAGAAAGAGAAGAAGGCATCAGTCTTAGTTGATGTCGAGCAGAGGCAAGTGTGGCCAGCATGACACTTACTTGTAAGGTTGATGGCAGTGGCAACATTGGCTAGCCGGATGGTCAAAGTAGGGATGGAAGAGATGTGCTGCGCTTTGGCAAATATATATCCCATCCACAACCTGCGCTTGGGGTCTCATGCAGATCGACTTGCCTCCGTGTCTCTGAGATGACACTGGCAAAGTGCCTGAGCTTGCTGACTCACCGGAAAACACACAGTCGCTGGCCATGGAGCCACCCAGGAAGCCACCATCCTCAAGAGCTGGCCGCAGACCCACCATGGAAGCCACCCTTGCTGGATGGCTGCGGCAAGAAGCCATCCGATGGAGCCACCAACCTCAAGAGCTGGCCACAGAGCCACTTTGACAGCCACCTTCAGTGGATGTCTCCTCAATGGAGCCACCCCGGAGCCAGCCATGGTGGCTCGGTAGGTGGCTCCGAAGCCGGCTATTTCCTTTTGTTACGATATGAGTGGCGGTTTTTTTTTTTTTTTTTTTTTTTTTTTTTTCCCTCACGCTGTTGCGAATTGTCAAGCATGAGACAGGCAACGCAAAAAAAAAAACACACACAGTGAGGAATGATCGTGACAAGAACAATTGCATTGCAACATTGATTGCTCGCAGCAGGAGAAAAAGTACCGTATCGAGCGTCCTAGCTCAGCGCTTTGCCTCCTTCAATCGACTCTTGAACTGATTCAACCTCTTGTGATTAGCCATCCTCGCCTCGTGGCTAGAATCGCTCCTCTGACCCGCCGTGGATTGCGGAGCGACCCTGAAGCCTGCAGTGACCGCCTGGGGGATACCGACGTTTCTCCTGCCGTTATCCGCCACTTGACCTGCGAATGCGGGTGCTGCACGCTGTCCGTATGCATCGGGATTCCACTCTGCCGAAGCAACATGACGATCGCGATAGCTCGAAGATCGTTTGAGCACGGGGCGCGACCAGATCTCGATAAGATGCTCCGCGGATCGCTTGATGGATGGCTCGACTCGAGAACACATGCTGTAAAAAACAACAACTTTACCCAAGCCGCTCATCTTGAGCGAGATGGTGTCAATCGTCATTCGCTCGAGGATCTTGAAGAATTGGTGCTGGATGTTGAGCGCGGGAAGCGATTTGTCGGGCAAAGGCTCGAGCCATCGCTTGACACCTTCAAGAAGATTGTTGTCCAAGATCGACTGCTGGAGATGGTTCCTATCATCATGAAAAGGCAGGATTCGAAGCGGTGAAGATAAATTGTCAGTATTATGGATGGTATGAGTATAAAGAGGCAAGGAAGCCAGGAACGTACTTTTGCAGGGTAGCCACAACTTTTGGGAGGAGTTTGAGCTTGTTGGTTGCGGGCTTTTTGAGACGGTTCGCTTCTTCGTCATCGTCAGCTGCATGAACCATCTCTCTTCGGAGTGTAGCAACTTCTTCGTCGGCGAGCAGATCAAGGTCGTCTTCACCGGCGCGCTTGCGTGGAGCCTTCTTCTTGCCTGCGCGCAGGGCCTCGTCGATCATTCTATCCGTCTTTGCACGTCGAACTGCACAGCGGAAGCAGATGAAATTGTCAGCGATCAATCTAGACACTTCATAGTGCTAGTGGCAATGTATGCGGTTGAAATGGTTGAGAGACACTTACCCTCGGCCTCGGTCATATTGGCGTATGGATCTTCTTCTTCCTCGGGCTCCATCTCACGCTCGACATCGTGTCTCGCTGAGGATGGCTCGTCGGGGCTGTGATGACGTTTCTTCTTCTTCTTTCGGATGATGGCCGCATCTGGATCATCGGCATTGTTGGCATGTCTCGCGTCGCGTTTCCTGAAGCTAGGCAGATCGGTTTGATCCTCGTCGTCATCCTCGTCAAAGATGGCTGCGGTGCTGGCGGCAGCTTCGGCGGTGTCCTCGCCCCTTACTACAGTAGTCAAGTGATCCGGATGTGTGGGTGGCGCTGCGTCAATGCTACCGGCCAGTTCGCCTGCTGGTGCAGCGGTATCCTGTGCTGCATCGGCCTGTGTGTCTTCGTGTGTCGATGTTGTGGGCTGTTCAGAGTCTACTGGAGCTGCGTCGGACTGCTCTTGTGGTGGAGACTGCGGTGGCATCTCGTGTTGTTGTGGTTGCTCTTCGTCTGCCATCTTTGCAGGTATGAAAGGAGTGGATGGAAGAAAGGAAGAGGGACGGGTGGAGGAAGGATTGCAGGCGAAGAAGAGGCGCAGTTGGCGGAGAACGCCATTCGAGATTGGCTGGCGGGCGGGCACGTGAGCCCCGAATTTTCAAAATTTGTTTGGTTGCCAGATTCAACATTTTCAAGCTGTCGGTTCTTCTCTTTCACTCGGTCTTGCTCTAGACTCGTTCACCATCGTCATGATAGCATACAAGTCAACACATCTTCAAGAAGGAGTGGTATGTTGACATCTGGATTCATGCACGTTTACAAATACAACGACATCACCCGAGCGTAGTACAAAGAGCCGTCTTCGAGGTGGGAGTGGAGGATGAACCTATCGCATCTTTGTCTCGAGCAGCGATCCACCGGCACCACCCTTGCCTTCCTGTTCCATCTTTCGTATCCTCCTCTCGACAACCGATGGAATGGGACAGCTATCTGCCTCGGCATCCTTGCCACGCTGCTGGTAGAATTTGGCGCAGCACCGATAGAGGTCGTCGATCAGGTGTTCGCAGCGCGACTGGTCGAAGCCAGATCTCTGCAGACATGATTGGATTGCACATGCCCTTGGGTAGCATGGATTCGGGTGGGATGGATCCAATTCGTCGTTCGGTCGTTGTGCAGGCATGGCGTATTTCAAGCGTGAGATGCAGATGATGAGAGTGGTGGACACCCTTGGTCTTCGGAGGTCGGTCGGTACGTGATTGGTGGGACCGGTGGGACTTGCCGCGCTTCGTGAGCTGTACTTAATTGACGTCGTTCCGTGGAAGGGAACAATGGCCTATAACTGATATTGTATGCATGCAGAGAGGGCGGATGGTGGATAAGATGAATCAGGTCTCAGCAACGAGATTGGGGCAGAGCGCGCTCAAGCCCACACTTTGTGTGGGAACATGATGTTCTGGCCAAAGTGGAGGTTTGCATGCGTCTGAATTTGCGTGCACACAAAGGGGCAGCAATCCTTCCACTGTCGCCACACAGAGGCGAAATCATCCCTTTGTTCTGACAGTGAGAGCTGAACGGCAACACCTTCTTCGTAGAGTGGTGGGCGTTGATCTCTCAAACGACTAGAGGCCCGAGCACAATGCTAAATGTGCTGGTGTCGTGGCAGCGTGCCAGCTCAAAGGATAGCTTCGTACGCAAATCTTTTCAGCCCAGGGTGGATGGGTGGTAATCGGCATTGTTCGACAACGTCCGCGTATCATGATAGCCCAGCGCGAGCTCGACTGAGCCGCCTCTTGTGGCCCTTCATTTGTGCTGAATTACAAGAAGAAGTGGAAGTGGGCTGATGATCATAGAGTCGAAGGTATATAAACCGCCCCGTTGCTATAGTCTGTGTCAAATGGAACATCACTCCTTCATGAGCGCGAGGCCATGCCAAAAGCTTCTCAGTACTTGCGCATATCAAGACTCACGCCAACAGACTCGAGATGAACCAGCTCAACTCGCCGACTACAATGCACTCCGTGAATGACCAGCAAGGTCATCAGACAGTGCCTGTACAAACACAGCAAACACAGCAGTCACATCAAGGCGTGTCCTTGCAGGCACAACAGAACCATCCAGGCTTAAATGTACAGCAGCAGTTATACCAGATGCAAAGCCAGCAGTCACATCAAGGAACGCCAGTGCAAAGCCAACACGTACCTCAAGGCATGGTTCTGCAAAGCCAACAAATTCATCATGGGACAAGCACGCACAGCATGCAGATGCGCCAAGGGACGTCTCAGCAAATCATGACTAGGACTCCCATGTCGAGAATTGAGGAACTGGAACAGACATGCCTGAAGATCAATAAGGATCTGCTGGACGTTCACTCTGATTTCCGCCGTCGCGTTGAACAGCTCGAAAAGCAGATCGGTGGCATCGACCGATCCCAGGATGACCTGAAACGGGACCTCCGCACCCTGGAACAGCGAGTAGATGTAATGCTTAACGGTAGCATACAGACTGACTCACGCTTGTCCAAAGCTCAAACTCACCTCGAGGAAAAGGTGTCACGCCTTTTCGAACAACAAGATACAAAGATCGACACTTCGTCAGACCAGATCAAGGAGAGGGCAGATCGTCTCTTTGAGCAACAAGAAGCCAAGATTGACAATCTCCGAGACAACATACTCCTCCCCTTTTTCGAAGCGTTTCAGAATATTGCCACCAGCTCAAGATCCCCTCAACAAGACGTGTCTTCCAACACTAGACTGCAGTCCGAGTCCATCAGTATCCAGGCTTCAGCTGATGCAGCTGTGGAAGCATTGAAACACATCTTCAGAGGTGTCAGTACTCCTCAAACTAATGACGCTACTACCAAGTCCTCCGCACACTCTGCGAGAGAAAACTTCGAACCTCGCCAAGATATCCCTCAAGCTGAAGGATGGGACGAAAATCGAGACATTGGTCCTCATGCCATCAACGCCAGCACGTCAAAGCGGCTGCGCAGCCCATCTATCGAAAATTCCCAGTCCGAGCGACCACTACAACACGCACGCGTGTGTCGCTCCGAGCCACGAGAACCTTGCCAGGTTGCAGGAGATATCCACAACAGAAGCTTGGGAGAAACTGGACAAATACAAGGACAGTCAACACAACAGCCTACCACCGCCCAAGTCGGGACTCCTGCCCATCATAGCGCGGTCACCTCAGGTCATGTGATGGGTCGGACAGGCCCAGAAAGGCCCAAGGAAAATCTTTTTTCTCGAACCTCAGAAGTAAGCCGGGACGAAATCTCATTGACAATCGAACCAGCCTCACGAAGCCTTCGAGAGGACGCGCTCGAGCCAGATCGTGAAGTCGTGCCCTCCAAATTATCGGAAACACGAGAGCAAAATGCGTCTATGATCAGCCGCATCAGTGATGTTCAAGGTAGTCTACGAGGCGTCTTGGAAGAAACACACCCCAATCTTCGAGCAAAACCGACAGCTGAATATGGTCACGACTCTAATGATGCCTGGAGAGAACGTGACAGCACACGGGTCTCAAAGCAGTCTGTAGAGGCAGATGACGTTGCCATACGTAGGCAGTCTCGCCTCAAAGCCTTGAAGGAGCTAAGGGCTTATCCTTCGCAAGCGAGCCCTGATGATTCCTTTTTCCTTTTTGCAAGGCTTGGAAAGTGGAAAGGTTCTACGCCACTCGTGATCACAGAGAACAAGAATATCAAATACTCTCTCATTTCAGAAGTGCTTGCAAATGCACTGGTTCGACAAGGAGAGACAGGCAGGGCCTCGGAAGACTCTGATCCTTGGATCACACTAGACTTGTTCTGGCCCTATGACGCTGGCAAGCAACTTAGGAGATCCAATGGAACTATCGCTGGCTTTGACGCTAGGCAAGTGCGTTTCTTGGTGGTCCCAAAGGCTGATATGACACATGGAATCGTTTTGGCAAAGAAGACTTTCGAAAGCCTGGGTCTTGAGATTCGATATGCATCCTCTTCCAGGCGGCACTACATCTCAAGAGATGGCAACATCAATGCAGGTGCGCTGCTCGACGCTTTCCCGCAGGGCGAACTCAGAGACAAACTATCTCAGCCTTTCGCACGGCTCTGTCGCCTTGCTGAATACGCAGCAACGCGCAAGAACCCCAAGAAGTCGAGCGAGTGTTTCTTCCGTCAAACTAACGAGTTTGACGATGATCGGCGCCGAGATGAGCTAGACGCGAGACGCACTCACGACATCTATCGAAGCGATCGAGCTATGTAAATGATCCAAGGCTTGAACACAAACGGAGCACGAAAATTGCGATTTGTCCTCGCTTGTGAAAATTGACTTGTGCACACTCAGTCCTCGGTGTCTGAGACTTTCCTCACGCTTGATCACGCTGCGTTGAATGGGAATACGAAAATACAATTGACAGGGATCGTGTGGTAGCGAGAGAAGTGTGGTATGTGCTGATAGATCAATGAAAAGATGGTTGTGGTATGTGCGGTGTGAAAATGGTACAGCTGTGCGAGGATATCGAGTGAGACAAGACGTGCTAATGACCAACGAACGACGAGATATCCTCCGAAATCTGCCTCGTATATCTGGTATTCGACCTCGCCATGCCCAGAAAGAGACACGCGATCGACTCTGCATGACCCAAATTCCTATACGCCCTCAACCTGACCTGTTCCACGCCAATCCCGACCAACAAGGTCTTGAGCAGTGTACTCTGTTCCACGGGGACCACTTGATCTTTGCCTCCATGGATCAGCAAGAATTTCGGCGGGAGTAGACGGGTATCGACAATGTTCTTTGCCGCGTAGAGCAGATGGGCAGGAGAGTGAATCAGACAGTTGAAGTGCGATGGTCCTGTAGCGCGACGTAGGTAACTGAGGTGTTCTAGACCGCGCTCGGATTCGGATCGGAATCCTTTGATCACATCGCTGATTCCTGAGAGAAGGATGACACCGGCAATGGCGGGGAGCTCCACCTCGGGCTCGTAGATCTCGACTCGACGAAGACCGTTGCCGACCTCTTCCTCTGCTCGACGATAGGCGGATGAGGATAGGATGGATTCTGCTTCCTCTGCTTTGCGTGATGTGGTAGCGTGGTGGTGGTGCGAAGCGATCTGGGGTTGGTCAAAGCGCGTTGTGGATCCCATGACATGCCCAGGTGGTGCAGAAGGAGAGTCTTCACCTTCATCCACCCACGCTTCCCCAGCACCAGAATGGTCGCCAACGCCGCGTCCAGCTGCTCGTAGTCGAACCGGCTCCTGATTATCCTCATCCAACGCATCCGAATGCGCACTCGCTCCGCCAGCTTTACCCCTCCTGCTGGTGAGACTCGTACGCACTTCGCCACTCTTCAACCACTCCTCCTCTTCCTCTCCCAATGCGTCTCCTCCGAGCCTCTTGTGCCCACTCCCATCTCCGCTGAAACCAGAGTGTTTGGAGGAGCGCAAAACATGTCTTTCCCGCTCATACGCCCTATCCAGATGCCCTTCGCGACTCAGTACCACCGCCTCTTGCGAAATGGTCAACATGATCAGATGGGCACTGAGACCATGTCCCAAGACGTAGATTTTGGAAGGATCGCCACCGTATCTCTGACAGTTCTTGCTCGTCCATCGCAAGACCAGACGCAGATCGATGACGGATGACTTGATGCGAGATTCGGGGTAGTAGGTGATGTCTGCGACAATGACGCAGTATCCCATTCTACGTAGACGGAGGGCAAGTTGGAGATAGAGTCTGCGTTTGGATGTGATGGTCAGAGGGCCCAGCATGGAAGGGATGACGACGATGACGGGTACGCCGTTGCTGCTTGGGCTGGTGTCGCCGTGATGCGGTGAAGAGGAGGAGGCAGGAGGATCGGCAGGAAGATAGACGTCGAGTCTTTTGCCGCGGCTCGGGCTGCCGTAGAGAATGCCCTCTTTGACCACGCGTGAACCTTTGGTGGTGCCGATGACCATGATACGGCGATAGCTCCAGTCAAAGATGGCGGGGAAGATGATACGAAATGCGGTGAGGGTATAGCGGAATGCAGCCAGATCGACTTTTGCGCATCTGATCGGGTTGATGGGCAAGAAAGGGGCAAAGTTGCGAGGGCTCCAACGGTGGACATTTGTCCAAGTTGCCGGAAGATCCTTCTGCGCAAGGAAAAGATAGCATATCCACGCGACTACGTAGAGCAGCAGCACCGAGATGAGCAGCAAGATCGGGATGGCCATCACGCCAACGACCGGGATGGCACATGCTGCGGCGAGCAACGGCCATGCTGGCAGTGCAATAGCCAACGCTGGCAGTACGATGGGTTTGAGAAGTAGCGCGAGGTATCGTTGCGATCGTTTGGGCAAGACGGGTGGTTGTGGTTGATGCTCTGGATAGTAAGTGGGTGAAGGTAAAGGAGATTGGAATTGAATGGTAGACAGCCGCCGACGATCCAACGGCGACGGTCGGGCGGATGATGAAGGGCGCTCGTGCTGCGCCATTATGGGCAGCGTTCAGAAGCTAGCTATAGGTTGTGGTGGATTGAAAGATGGTGGTGGAAGAAGCGTTTGAGATCAACAAAACAGCTTTCTCTCTCTCCCCTCTCTCTTCGCGCTTTCAACCTTGATACTCGAGCGTACTGTAGATGGTCCCTGCATAAAGTTTCCCAAGTGGAAAGCGCAACCACACGCAGACACAACCCAAAAACACAGAAATTAGAGCGTGAAATTGAAAGCCATCTGCAGCCTGTAAACATACACAAGCCCACGCAGCGCTAATTGCATACCAACATGTTGTGTTATCTTGCCAAAGATCTACAGCTGCTGATCCCGATACTGTAATGTTGCATTCCCATGTGGCCCGCCCGATGCTTGGATGTATGTACTGCTGAGCTGTATGCAATTCTCTCACTATCTTCGAAACGTGGCGGCCGTAGATTCACACTGGCAAGGCATGCGGTAAGCAACAGGTTGCTTTGATCCAAAGATGCTGCCAAACTATATTGCGAGTGTATTGCTGTTGAAAGGGTGTCAATAGTCTATTCGCGTGCAAGTCTAGTTGTCATCCTCCCAGCTCTCGGGAACAGGTCCCTCTGGCACTGCCGCTTCGGTTGCTGGAGCAGCAGCCGCAGCGGTACCAGCAGCAGGTGCGTTCGGGTTGGCAATGATCCCAGCAATGGGTGCTGTCGTGCGGGCACCACTAGACTGCGTCGCGACCATGGTTGGTTGACCCCACACAGGCTCACTTACTGGAGCGGGCGAGTTCCGACCAGACCCAGAAGCAACAGACGCCCAGCCCCGATCTCCCACCAGCCCAGAGCTTGGTTTGGCAATCCCCGCCGTCCCACTACCGCTGGTACCGGCACCGCCTCGCTTCATGGCTGACGAACCCCATGCTGCACCTCCTCGACTGCTGCCGCTGAGCATCGGCTCGTCCTCTCGGCGCACGACATTCTTACTGGCGTCAACAGTGCACAGGATGACATCGCGGGCGAATTGCTCCCTACGAACGAGCGACTTGAGCTCAGTCTTCATCATGATGAGTCGCAGCGGAGAGTCGGCCGAGGTGACCAGGACATCTTCGTCGCCCTTCCACGTAACCGAAAAGTTGATGGTTCGCAGCACTGGCTGCAGAAGCGTTCGCAGTGAGTTTTGATCGTGTCCAAACACTCCCGGCAAAAAGATGGCATTGAGCGGCTTGGGCGCCTCGGCGCTAGGTCGTTGCAGCTGTGCAAGCCCAACAGACTTGCTCTGCGATTGCTGCTGCTGCTGCTGCGAAGACATCAGCGAGGCGCGCGCCGCGGCAAAGGCCTCGGTGATGAGAGGCTTGGGGATGCGGCTGTCCTGCTTCCGCCGAATACTGACACTACGTCGTGGCTCCTGATCCACGCTCTCACTGGCGAGCTTGTAGACAGCGGCGAGCTCGTGTGTGAACTTGCGCTGGAACTTGTTTGCTGGTGGCAAGATCATGCCGGCTCGAGGCGATCGAATAAAGTCGTTCAGCGTCGCTTCCACCTCATCACAGAATTTGCGATTGCTGGGCACGGCATAGTAGGCGAGCGTCTCGTACTCGTACGCAGCTGGTGCCGCCTTCTCCGAAGGGTTGAGGCCCAATGCTTCGGCAAGCTTGGCGTTGCGTTGGGCAATCATGCACGAGTCATTGCACTTGAGCGACTTCTCCTTGTTGGGCGCGTGCATCGAAACACCGCACTTGGTGCGAGACTGAAGGTTGCCACAGGGGCATTGCAGGGTGATGACAGCCTGACAGGGCTCCACTTCGGGACAGGACGAGGGCGCATGACACTTTTCCTGGCATGGATGCTGACACAGTCGTCGTGGCTTACCGCAAATCTGTGCACAGGGTGCGCATTCTTGACCGGCGATATGACAGATGCCCTGGCAACGGTGAAAACCGCAGTTGAGTAGCGCATCGCATAGCTGACCGCACGAAACACGCGATCGGCTGCAAGGCACGTTCTTGACAATGTGCTTCTGGCAGTGGCACACCTTGTCGGTGAGGTAGACGCAGGGTGGACATGGTTCCTCCTCGTGGCAGTCGTGGGGCATTTTGGGGTGTCCGCAGCTTGGCGGTGGGCGCACGCAGGGGAAGTTGCAACGCACCTGCGTGCCACAAGGCACTGGAGGCTCCAGCACGGTGCGGCCGCAGTGACAGATGAGTTCCTCGAAGCTGGCTTGAAGGCATGGCGGGCAAGCGCCGCGATGGCACGTCATGGGACAATCGTGGAGACCGCAGGCAAGCGGCTTGGAGCATGGAATAGAACACTCGTGCAAACCGGCAGGGTCCATGGCGTGCAATTCGGCCAAAGTGGGTCGTTTCTTCGACTTGTTCTTGGCCTGGAAGTAGAGTGGACAGCATTGACGGTTGCACTGATGCTTTCCACAGTGTCGCAGCGACTGGCACACGGTAGCGCAAAGTACCTCTTGTCGTCCTTCGAGTTCTTCCTGCTGGCGTTCGTGACAGGTGCGGCTCTGCTTCGTCTCGCCACATCGGCATGGAGTCGAGACGGGGACCTGGCACGGAGGACACGGGCCGAGGTGGCAAACAGATGGGCAAGGGTGACCGCATACGGACATTTTGGAACAAATGTTGCCACAGGTCGGAATTGGATCCTGGCAGGAGGTACGAGACGTGATGGGCTGTGCTCCGCAGGGGCATGTCTTTACGAGCTGAGGCGAGGAAGGGCATATGGGGCGCTCGACATGGCGAGCGTGACAAGGCTTGGAGCAAGAGTGCACCCCGCAATCGAAGGTGCGATGGCACTGCTCTTGGCAAGCGAAGCGGCCTTGAAAGCTGGTTTGAGTCTGGTCGTCGAAGCTATCGCGAGGCGTGCCGTCTCCACAGCGCATGGTCTTGGTGTGCTTTCCACAGTAACAGCGTGCTTCCACTTGGACGGCGCAAGGCTGACAATCGCCCGGATGGCATGTGTCGTGACACGAGTGCACGCCGCAATCGAGCTTCTTGCCGCAAACATCTCCACAAGAGGTGCCGCGCTGGTTTAGGGCAGAAAGACGAGCTTCCTTGGCTGAGGTTTGCGAGCAGCGCATGGGGATGGTTTTTGCTCCGCAGAAACACTGTTGCGATACGGTGACCGCGCACGGTGGACAGGGACCAGGATGACAAGAATCTGCACACCCATGTGCACACTTGCCACGGCTGCAACGCTGGCCACAGCCGTGAGGGTTGGCACCTCGACCTCCAGGCGGATCTTGGGTGCGACCACACCAACACCAGTAAATTTTGGGCACATCCTCCCGAGCATACTGACATCCCGGACATCGCCAAGTGCCGCGTCGATTGCGAATCTCGGGATCTTCTTGCATGGCATTGTGTTCCTCGGCCTTCTTAACGCTGCTCTCGGCCCATTTGCGAACGCAGGGCAGGTGGAGGACCGAGTAGCATTGCGAGCACGACCAGGTTGCTTGGCGTGTGGTGACGGTGCTGTAGCAGATGACGCAGTCGTACTCTCCAGACGAGAGCTCTGCTAGTAGACGCGAACGCAAGTCGGCATACTCGACGGGCTCGGCGATTGCTGGCGCCTTGACGACTGGTTTCTTGGCTTTGCCATTCTGAGATGGCTTGGAGCCGTTTGTGTTAGGTTGTGACGGGCCACTTGTAGCGCTGCCGGTGAGCTTGCCACCAAACTGCTGGCGGCGAGATGCTAAGCGTGATGGCGCAGTGGCATGTTGCGGATCGTCTTGGTTGGAGTGAGGCTCTGTAGCTGCGCCATTAGGTTTGTTGGACTTGTCGCCACCGCCCCTGCGGCGAATTCTCTTAGGCTTTGGTGCACCTTGTGCTGAGTTTGATGGCGGCTGGGAAGAACCGCCTGCAATGGCTGGTGCTGAGGAGCTATTTGATGCTTGGGGTGTACGATCTATGTTGGAGCCTTCGCTCTTCTTGCCTCGTCCACGACCACGACCGCTTGCTCGATTGCGTCCACGACTAGATTGAGATGATGAAGATGCGCTTGCTGATGGATCTGATTGCAGACGAAGATTGTCGATGGCTGGCAATGACGACTGGGCAGCAGAAGTAACTGCTGTGGCTTCTGACATTGCTTAGAGTCGAAGCTGTGCTCGATCTGTGATGGTCAGGAACGGACACCAACGCTTGTCGTGTGACGTTGTCGATGCTTGGTCCGACTGATTCTTGGGCCTTTGCTGTGGATGTCGTGTCAGATAGATGAAAGAATGGTGGGACAACTGCTGTGTATGAGTCACGGTCTTGCAATCGTGGCTGAGTCCAACCTTCTTGGTTCTCGGATATCGGTGAATTCCAAAATGCGCACCGTGCTGAGTTGAAGCGATATGTGCCCTAACCCTAAGTTGACAAGGCTGACGTAGCAAAAGAGAAAAAAGTTCTCAAAGAGGGAGCTGAGTCGTGTGCCACCCTCGAGAAGCAAACCCGTGGTGAAACCATTGTCATGTTACAGCGTCGACGTTTACACTTTAGAAGCCCAAAATGTAGCTTCGGATCTCACATAAAGCGATCAAGACCCGATTAACTTTCATCGGTGATTCGGCGCTATCATCCAAAGAAATAAAAAGTCTGGAATGGCGAAGAAGAACATGGTTGATGCTCGAGACTTCGACAAAATTGGAGAAGATACGCGACCAAGTTGGAAGTTGATTTTCCACTTAGGCTGACGCATGGATGATTTTCTTCCAGCCGATGCTCTGACCTGTCAAAATTGTTCCACAAGGCACTAGAGCAGTGATCGACGCGCAACAAGAACACTTCCACAGCCTTCCTCGCGTCGACTTTGTACCTCTCACAGCTGCCTGGTAACGTCACCAAGCCAAGGATCTTCGTGACTTCCTGTGAAATATTGCCGACACCGCCTGCTGTACCAAAGTGTGATTCTGGCAGAGAACAGAGTGGATCGGCGTCGAACATAGACTGTGGCCAATGAGAAGCACACGAATCCGTCTCCACGGTCACTCTCTACAACGCGGATCCTCAAACTTTTGAGTTGACGCAAAAACTTGTGTCAAGCCATTCTTCTTGTCCGCGATTAAGTCTGTGCGGCAAACGTGCAAAGTGCCGAATCGGTGGCCAAAGATTCCAGCGTCCGCAGCTCGGTCCATCACAGATGGTACATAAGCTCCTAGCTCGGCCACGTCCTTCCTTCCCGCTACCCACCAACATCTTCGTCTGATAACGTTGCACATACCCCTTTCCGCAACCCGCTACATCACAGACATCGCAGCTTCGGCTTCTTCACTGCACAACACCTCTTCCCCCTTCCACTAAAAGGCTCAGATTTATCATCATGACCAAGGCCATCGGTATCGATCTCGGTACTACCTACTCCTGTGTCGCCGTTTGGCAGAACGACCGTGTCGAGGTCATCGCCAACGACCAGGGTAACCGCACCACCCCCTCATATGTCGCCTTCACCGACTCGGAGCGTCTCATCGGAGATGCCGCCAAGAACCAGGTCGCCATGAACCCCCACAACACCGTCTTCGACGCCAAGCGTCTCATCGGCCGCAAGTTCGACGATGCTGAGGTTCAGTCCGACATGAAGCACTGGCCTTTCGAGGTCACTTCGGTCGGTGGCAAGCCCCAGATTCGCATCGAGTACAAGGGTGAGAAGAAGACTTTCACCCCCGAAGAGATCTCGTCCATGGTCCTCCTCAAGATGCGCGAGACCGCCGAGGCCTACCTCGGTGGCACCGTCAAGGACGCCGTCGTCACTGTCCCCGCCTACTTCAACGACTCGCAGCGTCAGGCTACCAAGGATGCCGGTATCATCTCGGGTCTCAACGTGATGCGAATCATCAACGAGCCCACCGCCGCCGCCATCGCTTACGGTCTGGACAAGAAGACCGAGGGTGAGAAGAACGTTCTCATCTTCGATCTTGGTGGAGGTACCTTCGATGTCTCGCTCCTCACCATCGAGGAGGGTATCTTCGAGGTCAAGGCCACCGCTGGTGACACCCACCTTGGTGGTGAGGACTTCGACAACCGTCTCGTCAACCACTTCGTTCAGGAGTTCAAGCGCAAGAACAAGAAGGATTTGACCACCAACGCCCGCGCCCTTCGTCGTCTCCGTACCGCTTGTGAGCGTGCCAAGCGCACCCTCTCGTCGGCCGCCCAGACCACCATCGAGATCGACTCGCTCTTCGAGGGTATCGACTTCTACACCTCCATCACCCGTGCCCGTTTCGAGGAGCTCTGCGGTGACCTCTTCTCGCACACCATCGAGCCCGTCGAGAAGGTTCTCCGTGACTCCAAGATCGACAAGGGTTCCGTTCACGAGATCGTCCTTGTAGGTGGTTCCACCCGTATCCCCAAGGTCCAGAAGCTCCTCACCGACTTCTTCAACGGCCGTGAGCTCAACAAGTCGATCAACCCCGACGAGGCTGTCGCCTACGGTGCCGCTGTCCAGGCCGCCATTCTCTCCGGTGACACTTCCGAGAAGACCCAGGACCTCCTCCTCCTCGACGTTGCCCCTCTCTCCATGGGTATCGAGACTGCCGGTGGTGTCTTCACCCCTCTTATCAAGAGGAACACCACTGTCCCCACCAAGAAGTCCGAGATCTTCTCGACCTACGCCGACAACCAGCCCGGTGTATTGATCCAGGTCTTCGAGGGTGAGCGTGCCCGCACCAAGGACAACAACCTCCTCGGCAAGTTCGAGCTTTCCGGTATTCCCCCCGCCCCTCGTGGTGTTCCTCAGATCGAGGTCACCTTCGACGTCGACGCCAACGCCATTCTCAACGTCTCTGCCGCCGAGAAGGGTACCGGCAAGTCGGAGAAGATCACTATCCGCAACGACAAGGGCCGTCTCTCGTCGGAGCAGATTGAGGAGATGCTCAAGCAGGCCGAGCAGTTCGCCGAGGAGGACAAGCAGGCTCTCGAGCGCACCCAGGCCAAGAACGGTCTCGAGTCGTACATCTACAACGTCCGCAACACCACCAACGAGCCCCAGCTCAAGGACAAGCTCGAGGCCGCCGACAAGGAGGCCCTCGAGAAGATTGTCAAGGAGGGTATCGAGTGGCTCGACAGCAACACCACTGCTTCGACCGACGAGCTCAAGGACAAGCAGAAGGAGATCGAGGAGCAGGTTAACCCCATCATGACCAAGATCTACTCGGCTGCTGGCGGTGCCCCCGGTGGCATGCCCGGCGGTGCTCCTGGCGCCGCTCCCGGCGCTGCCCCCGGTGGCGACGACGGCCCCACCGTTGAGGAGCTCGACTAAATGTTGTCTTTGCTACCAATCTAGTCAAAAAATAATCTTTGTCGCGCTTTCCCCCCGTTGGTGGCACTCGTTTCTCACATTCATTCCCCCGCCACCAGCATGTACTCTTAGTGTTCCGTTCAATCTAGTTTGACCTTTGCATTGTTTCAAGCATCTTCTTCTTTGCGACTGATATGGCTGAGTGTGCGAGTGTGCTATATATATGCTTCTGATTTTTACACTTTTCTAGAGATGCACGCTATCACTCCCGTCGGCGTCACGAGAGACAGCGCCGCAGTTGTAGTTGCAGACAAGCATGGCGTGATAGAGAATGATCGCCAATCAGTCGGAAGCACACCGCTTTGGTGTACCTTTCGGCTAGCTGTGTTCCAGCAACGTACGCATTGCTGTATATTCGGCTTGCGAGGTTAACACAACCTGCCATGAGGCACCAGAGTGATATGAGTCGCTCTCACACCTGTAGATGAAGTGCTCCGAGACAAATAAAAAGCCGATCAGACAGAGACCCGATCCAAAAGCACTGTAAGTCTAATCGGGGCTGTGCAATTTGCGCGAAATCTTTGCAAGACGCGACGCGAGCTAGACATCTTTTGGAAAGGCGCACCGCCAGAACAACACTTTGGCTTTTTGGCGTTCAGTTGCTGGCCAAGCTCAGCTCGAGATCAAACCTGTTTCAAACGTCTTCCGTTCCTTCTACCTATCGTCTTCTTTCGCTCTCCATACCGACCTTGCGACACAACTTCTTCATAGGACTCGCGCTGGCCTAATCCTGCCATCTTCCACAACGACGCGAAGCCTTTCAGCCGTCACTGCCTGCCGCAGTGCAGACCGCCAAAATGCAGTCGACGCAGTCGGAGGACTTGCACGTCCAGATCGTTCATTCAGGTCCAACAAAATGTATCCATGCTCCTAAATCTGCTGGTGTAGAGTAAGTAGTTCCACGATCTGATCTCCGCCACCATTGTCGTCGTCGAAACGGAGTAGAAAGCTGACGTTGTTCTTGGTGTGACCTTCCCGCCCCCTCCAGCCGACTCTTCACAGGAGGAGATGACTTCCTCGTCCGCATCTTGCCAAGTTTGCCGCTTCCAGGCGTAGAGCCCCACCTTATCGAAGATGCCACCGAGCCAGTCACTTCGCTCGATGCTGACAGCCGCTTCCTCGTCACCGCTTCCGAGGACGGCTCCGTTCGCCTTTACCGACACAATCCCCTTGACAACCAAGGCAACCCCACATCGCCCACCGTTCTTCAGTCGCTGCTACGTCGCGAATCTTTGCCACTTCGATGCGTTGCATTGGAGCGCTCCATCAAGAATGGCAAGGCGCCTCGAGTCGCAGTCTGCTCAGACGAGCTCATTGTCAAAATCATCGATGTCGAGGACCCCAGACGCATTCAACTTCTTGATGGTCACAACAGAGGTCTTCGATGGGCTTCTTGGAGTCCTGTTGCTCCCCTGCTCGTCACTTGCTCTACCGACGGCATCGCCCGCGTTACCGATCTCAGCGACGTCGAGCCCAAGTTCGTCAAGTCGATCGAGGGCATCCTTCCCATCACACGTGCCGAGAGTGACGAGGCCTCGTGCGCATGCTGGCATCCTTCAGGAACCTACTTTGTGATGCCTTCCAAGGCTCACGAGCTCGTCGTCATTAGCGCTGCCAACGACTCTTCTGCCTGGTCGCGTACTGGCAACTTCTACGCCAGCGCCGCTGGTCCAGTGCCTCCGCCCAGCGGCAGCATCACAAGCCTCGCCTTCTCACCCAACGGTCGCTACCTCGCTTCGGCCACCACCAACGGCCAGATCACCGTCTGGGACGCAGAGAGCCGACAGGCTATTCGACACAAGACCGCAGACGCCCTCGTCGGCGCCATCAGCTGGCATCCAACCAAAGACGCGCTTGCCTGGACTGACAACGAAGGTACTTTGGCTCGCTGGTCGGATGTTGTGGGCCCTACTCGCCCTAGCCCATTCGAAGAGGTCACTTTTGATACCTCCAAAGCAGCACGTGGATCCCGTGGCCAGATTGACGACATCTTTGCCGGCACCGGTCTGTCCGACGATGAAGACGACGACGTAGCGCCCAGGTCGAACCACGGCGATGGCGATGCTGATGACATGGACGACTTTGTGGTTGACGACGAGTCGCGTTCGCGTCGACACGGCCGTGCTCAGAGCTCGTCCAGATCCTATCCTCGAGGCGGACATGGAATGGGTGCTGGTCGTGATGGTGGCATGATGATCGCCGCCACTCGCCCCCAGCCGGCCTTCCAGCCTACTTCGACACCCATGCGTGGACAGCGCCGGTATCTCGCCTACAGCTTGCTCGGTTCGGTGGTGGCAGTGGAACAGGAATCGCACCAGACCATCTCTTTCGAGTCGTTCGACACCTCTGCTCGCCGCAACTTCCGTTTCTCCGACATGAACAGCATCAGTATGGCCGCTCTCGCTAAGCAAGGTATCCTCTTTGCCGCTAAGCAGCTCGGCGAGCAGACGAGCAGCGTATTCTTCAAGCCTTTCGTCGCAGCCAGCAACAACTTGTCCTCCGAGTGGACCTTCAACTTGGAACAGGGTGAAGATGTCGAGGCTGTCGGGCTGGGCGGTAGCGGTCTGCGCACCATCTCTGAGGATGGCTGGGAAGACCAAGATGTCAGCAGGTCCGGGGCAGGTATTGCTGTGGTGGCCACTTCGAAGGGCTACTTGCGGTTCCTCTCTGCTAGCGGCATGCAGCTTTACCTGTGGGCGATCGGCCAGCCTGTTGTGACGCTGGCAGTCGGAGCTAGGACTGTGCTAGTCATCTATCGCAGGACAGGTCTGCCATCGGGCGGCTTCCAGGATCTCGGCTACAAAGTCATCGACCTGGCCAACTTTGACGTGATGCAGGACGACGTCCTCCCCCTTGCAAAGGACGCGCACATCCGCTGGGCAGGATACAACGACCAGCACCAGCCCGCGTTCTACGACACAAACGGAACTCTCTTCGTTCTTGACCGCGCACACCGATCTCGTCAAGGCAGGTGGGTGCCTAGCCTCGACACCAAGCGCATCAAAGACAGCGCTTCTGCCGACGCGAGCGACGCCGCTGTGCGTGCTGCCAGCACCCTGGGATACTGGCCTATCGCCCTCACCTCGTCCAAGCTGATGGTTCTGCTGCTCAAGGGCGGCCGCAGCCATCCCGAGGTGGACGGAACCCGTCACATGATTCAAGAGCTCGAGCTGGCAGTACCTCTCATCCACCGCGAGGGTGGAACCGGCCCGCTCGAGGAGAAGAGTCTGCGCGATAGCATGCTCGCCATGACCGCTCGCGATGTCAAGAACGCTGGCATCGAAGCTGGCGATGACGAGCCCCGACTTGACGCAGGCACCCTCGAAATGAGTTCGGACAAAGCCCTCCTCCAGCTGATCCAACTCGCCTGCAAAGCCGACAAGCACGGCCGAGCTCTCGATGCCGCACGCGCACTTCACTCCACTAGGACGCTTGAAGCTGCCCTCAAGATCGCTGCGTTCTTCCACCTCTCTAGTCTGGCCGAACGCATGGTGGCGCTCAAGGAGGGTCTGGAGGGCCGTCCCGAACGTGTTGAGGAAGAGTCTAGACGATGGTGCGATCCTTCGGTGCGTGGTGGACCAAGTTATTCGAATCCAGCGCTGGTCGAGATCATGACTCGTGCTAGCGATCGCAGCCGCGATGGTGGTGTCTCGAGTGCAAGCATCCGAAAGCGCGCTTCCGCTGCGCTGGGCGAGGAATTCCTCCCGCCCTCTCGCTCGGCATCGGGCGTCCTACGTGGTCACTCGTCCACATCAGATCGCTTCGATGCTCTGCCCTCTGCGCCTTCTTCCTCGTCCATCGCTGCCGCTTACAACGGCACCACCTCCCGCTCCCCCTCCGCCAGTCGCACGCCTCAACCGTCCGAAGACTACAGTATATCTCTCGACGACGCGTCATCAGCAACTTCGCTCGGCAAAGAGAATCTCTACCAGCGCAGTGCCGAGAAGCGCAAGTCGCCGTCGGAAGAATTCTCGGAATCTCCACGAAGCTTGGTCCTTCCCAACACCAAGGCAGCCAAATCGCTCAACCCTTTTGCACGTACCTCTTCCAACGTTGCCAACGCTCAGAGGGACAAGCAGATGCACAAGTCTACGTCGTTCTTTGAGCGTATCGAGCCGTTTGAGAAGGAATCCGTTCGAGCGGCGGGTACGGGTGCTGGTGCGGGATCGGCCAAGCAATCGCTTCTGACCGGATTCTCGTTCCGAAAGGATCAGACCGAGGTGAATGGCAATGCTTCTTTGGCGGCCGCAGCGGGTGGGGAGGTGTTTGGCGAGACACAATATCCAGACGAGCAAGGGGATGAATCGTTGCAGTTGACATTGGAAAAAGCTGCCAGGGCGAATGGCAACAAGAGACAGCCAGATTTGATCAATGGAGACGCTCTGCCAGAGACCTTGATGAGGGATCAAGATGTTGGCGAGACTTTGGATTCGATGGATGTCGAATCTGGTTTGCGGGATGCAGCTGTAGAGTTGTGAGTTTGTAGTTTCCTTTGCAGGATGTTTGTGGACGCTTGTGGTTGCTCAATTTTCAGTTCTAACGTAATTACAGTAGTTCCGACGCATATGTAGTTCCGACGCGTTTTTGAGTATGAAATCAAATCTGATGGTAGTACACATCGTGATGATAAGCACAGCTGTTATGAGGTGCAAACAACATGAGACTTGGATTGCGCGTACATGAGATGCTATGGTACATACTGAAGAGGCTGAAGTCATGTGTGCCTGCGAGATGGGCCAGCAACAGGAAGCAGTTCGAAGAAGCCAAAGGGATCTTCCTTGTCATCTCTGATGGCCGACAGAGGCTCACTTTCACTGAGCTCATCATCCAGATTCTGCATGGATGGTGTTGTGAGCGTGCTTGATGATGACAAAAGAGCCTCGTCACCATCAATACCTGCTTCGTCGCGATCAGCAGCAGCTGCAGCTGATGGAGGTACAACCTCCGTATCCACCTGCCTGCCCTTCCCCTTCGACTGTGATGAGCTTCCTATGCCCTTTGTCACCAACTCTCGTTCTGCATGCTCTCGAGTGATCATGACATCCTTCGACAGCACTCGCTGATCACCCTTTGCCTTGACACGACGTACCTTTTGAGCCAATTTCTTGCTGTGATTCTCTTGGACATGAAGTACCGTGTTTTCGGCCTCCAGGATCGCAATTGATGCATGTGCTTGCTTGTTTGCTTGTAGCACGGCCCTCTTGAGACGTCGGGCTCTCCGGATATCCGGTTCGTTCCTGAATGCATCCAGCGTGGCGTTCTGCATCCGATGCAGGAACGGCGACTTCCTGCAGCGGGGTTTGTGTTTCTTGAGGAACGGGCGTGCAATGGCCTGGAAGCCGAGCGATAACCTTGTCCGGACTTGGGCTCATGGTAATTCCGGAGTCCACAAATGCCTTACGCACAGCAGACTGTGTCAGGACCTGTTCCCGAGCCTGTGCATAGAATGTGGCGAAGAGCGCCTTGTCGATTGTGTCCACATGCTGTGCAGCTTCATTAACGGCATGCTGATACCGGCCTTTCAAAGGCCGAAAGATCGAGACATCCAGTGGCTGCATCACATGTGTTGCATGGGGTGGAAAGAGGAATGGTATTATGTGTCGAGACCACAGTGCATTGCAGAACTCAACGCTGGTGTGAGAGCCGTGACCGTCCAGTATGAGAAGGCGCCATGCTGATGGTGGCGATGGCGTAGTGGAGGGGTCGAAGATGGTTTCGACCCATTGGACGGCAAGCTCGTTGTTGGTCCAGCCGTTGTTTGACTTGGCGAATCGCCATGTGGCTGGAACATCCTCCATTCGCCGCTGTTCTCCGACTGTATGAACATGGCCTTTGGTAATGACAAGCGGCGGAAGTACCTGACCAGCACTTCCGATGCACTCAATCACAGTTGCAGATTCCCGGTTGCCTGGCTGAGCCTTGAAGGATGCAGCTTGATCACCGGAAGGCACAACCACTCGCTCTCTGCCGCCGACACCAAACATGAACCCTGTTTCATCCATGTTGTATATGTTTGTTGATGAGACATTGTATTCACGCAGTATGGCAGCCAATTGAGTGAACCATTGTTGAATGCTGGCCTCGTCTGTGCCTGTGAGCCGTGCATTGTCGAGGCATCGAGACCAATGAGACTTGATTTCAGGATGCCGAAGCAGGAACAACTGCAGCCATGCATGGCTGAGCTTAACCAGCGTGCCGCCGGCAGGCAAAGGCCGAGACACGGCGTTTGCATACTGCATCACAACGGCGGGCGTCAGAGGGAAGCCGCTGCAGGCACGACGCTGGATGTGTGTGATGACAGCGTTCTCGGCGGCACATGTAAGTGCCTGTTGAGCTTCATTGGCGGCCTTTTTGTTCTGCCGGCCCGACATCCGGTGGCGTAGCGTCGATTCCGAGACATTGTGGGCAGCCGCTGCTTTGCGAATGCTGTTGTGCTGGCCCTGCTTGAGCTCACTGATGGCCAGCTGCAAGTGTCCCTCACGCTGGTCTCGCTTGCTCGCCGTTGCAGCTCGATACGTCACAGACCGTTTTGACAGAGGGTTGCGTGGCATAACAGTGGTTGATATTGCTGAGTGATGGTGTCAAAAGGTTGTTGTAAGCAGTTGATGATGGAACGGCGATGGTGGAGATGGGGTCCGAGAACTTGGGATGGTGGGGCTCATGCAAGGAACAAACAATGTGCTCACGATCATGCAGGCCACTACCATCACGTGTTGAATTAATCTCACATTCGAAAACGCGTCGGAACTACATATGCGTCGGAACTACTGTAATTACGTTATCTCTGGTTTTTTCAATCACGCGAAGGGGTGTGTGTGTGTGTGTCTGTGTGGTCGAGCGAGGTCATTCTGAAAGTCTTCTTTGTCATTCTTACAGTATGATCCCCACTGGGAGCTGAACTAGTATTACAATGATGGGGAGCTTCGAAGTTTTTTACTCGCAAAGCTGACCAAAGAGAGCCACAGGATCGACGACGTCCCAAATATCGTCCTTGTGCCTATGCACGTTATGACCCGCAATCAGTGCAGCGTTATTACTACTTTGCAGTAGCATGTTGGTGTCCTTTTTCCTACCGTTGACGTCTGTAAGGACTGTATCGGGGACGGAGAGACCGCCCTTTGTGGGTCGGGCACGGCCTTCGTTCTCGGCCAGCGTGCGACGATCTAGCAGCCGAAGAGGAGCAGATTGATCGATGACGAATCTGTTTCGTACCGGTACATCTGCTGTGGCGCCGGTGGTTGCATCGCTGAGGTGGGTGGTTGCTGCAAGTCTAGCTGCTCTGGCCAGTTGACGTTCAGGCGAGGCAGGGTAGACTCGGGAAGCGTCGTCTTCGGCACTGCCGAAAATGAGGTCGTCGCTCCATTCTGGTGCGAGCATGCGTTCTTGTGTACCTTGACCCATGGGCTCAACCACGGTGTGAGGGGCGACTTCGAGCAGGAAGGCCACATCGGAGACGGTGAGGCGCGTACTAGCTGCTGTGGAGCGATCACCATTCTCCATAGCGTCACGAGAACGTTTGAGTCGGTTAGAGACGCTACCGGTAGCACCATTTTCTTCGGGGAAGGGAGCACCGCTGCTGCTATTGCCGAACGAGGTGTCTTGGAGCTGACCGCTGCTGTCACCATCACGAACGGAGGGCGAGGCGGGTCCAGCCAGGCTGGTGGCAGCAGTGCTGGCGAGGGAGAGCATGGATGAGTCGGCGAAAGACGTACCAATCCCTGAAGTGCTGGTGCGAGACGACATGTCGGACTGGATCGAGCGGATGTGACGCGTTGGACTGCCCTGAACAGAGTTGGGAACACTTTCGTCCAGATCCATCCCGTCGAGGGCCGGCGATGTGCGCATGGGGTCCGGCATGTATGCGGCCGGGTCGAGGCTGATATTGTTATACTCGGCGGCGGGGCGGAGAGGCTCGTTGGTGCGGATGCCGTCTGTGCGATTGGCGCGGATCTTTGTAATGATGCTACTTGCAACGTTCTGCAAATGGCTTTGAAGCGCAGAGAGCACCATAGCAGCAGCTTGAGGTTGTACGCCTCCTGGCATGCCATTCTCTACGGCGAGCAGCGTCATACGATCCTTGATGGCGTCCAAATCGGGCAGATGCTTGGATTCGACACACAGCGGTGCCTGCAACGCACGTGCGACGGCTTGTTGAGCAGCTATATGGTGCAAGAGAAGATGCTCAGGAACGCGGTTCGTAGCAAATGACGGACAGGTTCTGGCAAACAGCAGAACAAAAGGGAATACGGAGGAGACTTACAGAAGGAAAGCTTGCCGCGTACAGCAGCAATCTGTTGGGTAGCTTGGATGGACTGTCCCTTCCAATCTTTGGCACCGATGGCGCTCTTGTACTGTCTTACCTTGCGACGGTCTTCGGCGACCTTGCGCTTCTCTTCGTCCTTGCGTTTCTTTTCGAGCATGTCGGCGGCGGAACCGGCCCAGCCTAGACCGGCAGCTCCACCAACGGCGTTGGCGCCAAGCTTGCCGGCCTTTTCGAGGTTCTTGAGCCGCAAGCGTTCCTTGCGCGGGAGACCGGCGACGAGGTTGCGGAGACGCTTGCGACTTGGTTCCTCTTCCTCCTCTTCGGTGATGGTAGAGCCGTCGGGTAGGATGCGGGTGATGCGTCTGACAGCACGGCTGGATGGTCCAGGCACATCGGCACTGGCGTTGTAGAGGATTCCCAAGATCAAGGCATTGTGGAGATGGACTGTGATGAGTGGATGCATGGAAAAGCGAGGGAAGAAGGGTCAGACAGCTACTTCGACGATGAGCAGAGCAGAACAGCACAGTGGTGACGTGGATGCAACTTACCATGCTCTGCCTTGAGTGCTTTATGAGCTAGTGCTTCGAATTCGGAGCGGTCAATGGCACCCTTGAGAAACTGGACGAGGGTCTGCCAGTAGCGGGCGCCGTTTTGGCCGAGAGCCACAGCGAGCTTCTCCTTGAGGTCAAGGGTGTCGGCGCGGATGGGTCGATGTGGTGGAGCATTGGCGCTAGTGGCCGAGCTCATTTCGCGAGCGATGTTGACCATGATTGCGCGCTTTTGCCGGGTGCGACGCTGGACCCGATGGAGGTATGCTGAAGCTTCGAGCTGGCTATGACTGCGCTGCAGGGGGTTTGGAAAAGTCGCTTGCGAGGCGAGTGGGATGCGGAGAGCAGCAGAGGTGGATGCTGGATGGCCGTGTGAGGAGTGGGCTGAAATGGTTTCGAGGATGGGGTTCAAGCGGCCGGGAAAGCTAGTATTGCCGCAGCAGAAGGCGAAGTGGATGTCGGGTCGCAAAAGCTCTGGCTGTTGGATTCCGGCCAGCAAGCGGAGCAAATGAAGTCGGGGCGAGTGGTAGATGAAGCAGGCTGTATTGAGAAGCTAGTCGCGTAGCAAGAGCGATCTTAGGTGGTGTTGGGTGTTGGGTGAAGTAGGACTCCGATGGAAGTGGAAGAGGTGGATGCAGGTGGGGGGATGGCGTGGATGGTGATGCACGCAGAACCGAATGCGAGCTGCACCAGGCGGATGGGTGCTCTGCCAAATTGTCGCAGTTGGTCGGAATCAGATGGATGCGAATGTGTGAGCTCGTCGTTGCTATCGAACCTGGCATGGACAAGAAGGAAGGGTATCCATCCACGCCTTGATGCAATGCAGCTCACGAATCCATCCAGAGTATTGCATGCGTAACGCTCACACTCTGTCGGGCGGATACAGCAGTAGCATGCATTACGCTCCCGCTGGAAGAGCGCCTAGCCAAAAGGGAAAAATCATCAAAAAGAACTACACACACACACTCTCTCTCTCTCTCTCTCTCTCCATCCACCCATCCAGCCATTCCATTGAGCGAGCATCCGGTACATTCGGCCGGTCATACAGATTTGAGGATACAGTGCAAGAGTAAGAGGGTTGAGGACATTTCCATCCAGTTGCAGCGGTGACATTTCCCGATGATGGTAAAATTCGAGCAGCCGTTGCGGCCGGAATAAGACTCGGGCTTACATGTTCGCTTCTCGCACGCTGCATACTTGGCGTCTTCCCCACGTCCAACCCTCAAGAGAGTCGCTTGAGTCGCAGAAGCTTCCTATCACTCTGACACTGCGTGAGCTTGTAATTCATCCTCAATGTTTGCACTTTCAACGGTCTGACAAAGGAAGGATGCTGGTGCGGATGGGGAGGTAGCACCAATGTTGCGAGAAAGCGTTTGCGCGCGTACATCTCGGTCGGTCACCCTGTGAAATTTGGCTGCAAGGAGAAAGCTCTGGTCGTTGGCGATCTGGTTCTTGGAGACTCGACACATCCATCCGCCTGTATCCTCCAGATCGTCAAGTGTGTGCTCGCTGGCCCCAGACGAGCTCTTTCTACTCAAGAGCAAGGCCAACGGATGGATAAGAGACCTCTTCCTCTGTTTAAGCAGCGTGATAGCTGGATGGATTCGATTCTTCGGTAAAATCCGAATCGGAAACCATCACGTACGAGAAGCCTCAGACCCTGACAGCATTCTTCAGCTTGAGTTATCGAATTCCAACCAAGTGTCACCTTGGCCATGTCTGCCTTCGCTGAGACTGCCTTTGGTCGTACTAGCTCTCGGGGTCAGACCCATGATTGTTTCTGTGAGCAAGGAAGGCCCAAGTAGCCGGGCATTATCCCGGAATTCGGGTATGCAGTCGCGTGGGACGGAACCTTTGGGATCGCTCAGAAATTCACCGAAACAGCCCGGATCTCGGATCGGGTTTGCCAATCACTCTAACACGAGTGAGATTTCGAAAACTGAACTGACGCTGAACCCTTTGATTCAACACCGACAAGAGGTCGCAACAAGTCTGGCAGACTTGGATCGCTGCTGAGCTTATCGCTCGGGACAGCCTCAACGTGTCTATGGAGCAATATATGAGAGTCTGTCGGATTGAATGTTGTGGCAGTGCCAGCCTGCAGCTTTCGGTTCGAAATGGTTACAAGTCACGTGATGCCCTTCGCGCATAGAGCACAAGTGTTACAAAGAACAACACTTTGCAGGCAGGCGAGCTACGCGTAAAGAAATTCTGCGGGTTGCTGTACTGAATTTTGGCTTCAAGTTACAGAGCCTGTTTTCATTTCTGACACACACATACACACACACATACACACACGCAGCCAAATGTACGCACCGTCGATCCCCACACAACTGTGAATCTCAGTTGCGCAGCTCACATATTTTGGTAACTGAGCGGTCTCGAACCAGATCTCGCACTTGCACACCTGCCTTCATCTCACTATCCGTCGTTGCACTCCACCATCTCAAGTTGCGCCTCTTCATCGGTGACTTTACAGCAACGTTGACTTTCGATGGTGCTTTCATCGACACTTTTAAAGCAGATGCGCTCGAGCAGTTGGATGCTCAACCACGTAGCGCAGACATCGGTTGCATAGGAGCAACACCTGCCTTTCGTCACTCTCCCTCGCCCTCATCGTCTCGACGAGGCTGTCAACCCTTCCCAATCAAAGACCTCTACCCAGCCGCCATCGCGCACCGTCAGTCATCATGTCCACGACATCACCACAAAAGCGAAGAGCTACCACCTTCCGCACTAGCATGCTGGAACAGCCCATGCGTCAGACCCGGTCCATGGCGCGAGTCTCGGACGTCGTGGACTTTGCAGAACTCTCCTCAACCTCGAGACTCTCGGAACAGCGCCAATCCGCCTCCTCATCACAACCTCAAAGTTCTTCACCACGCAAGGCACGTGCAAGCCAAGCTGCCCAGATCGAGTCGTTCGACGTGGACTCGCCCGATGTTAGCATGGCTCCTTGTATGGAGAGCCCCAAAAAGGGACGCTTCGACGACTTTGAGTTCGAGCTCGAGAACAGTATCCCAGAGGTGCCAACACGACGCAGGAGGATTGCAGCTCCGAGACAGGCTTCCACTTCTCCTTGTGCAGATGTGGGTCTGCCCCGCTCACAGACGTCCACCACATTGAAGAGCAACACCACGTCAAATACGCTTCTCGTCAGTCGCAAGGAGAACTCGCCCACTGCTCGAACTGAGCAGACAAGGGCTGGTGCAAGCCCAGTCAAACCAGTGGCGACACTTCCTCGTGCTTCTCGTTTGCACGGACCCACTTCCACCGCACGAACATCGTCCCAAGCTGCGGCTGTACCATCTCAAGCATCAGCATCAGCTGACCACAAGGTGCCGATGACTACCAGTACAGCCCCAGCGAAACCATCTCAGCATTCAACACCAGATGATATCAAGCCAGTCGGAAGCAGCAGAGATTCGAGCCATCGACTCCTATTCGGCACATCCGATGTCGCCTCGGCAGCCTCGGTCAAACGCAATCCATTCCATGTTGATAGTGCCGAAAGCAACAGCCTCGCTGCGTTGGGTGAACCAAGACATTCGCCAGTCAAGCGTTTCCAGCCCAAGTCCGAATTCATCATCTCTTCTCCCGACCGACCCGATCGCAAACCCATCAACCTGCTCGAGCTCAAACCATCTCCAGGCAAGGCTCAACGCGGTATCTTCCGTCACAACTCTGCTCATCATGATGAGGATGAAGATGATGGATGGGACGATTCAGGCTCCAACACCGTAGATGAAATCAGGCTTGTCAAGGGCCCCGCACCCAAGAAGGAAGCAGTTACCGTCGCTAAGAGAGACCAGACGCCGTCTTCGTCCGACTCGGCTCCCTCTACATCATCCTTTCCGAGCTCCACAAGGCAAAGCGAGTCTCGCGCTGCATCGACGCTCGATGTCAAGCATACCCTCTCCTCCGAGACATCCGACGCGCTAGCAAGTCTCGAGGCATCGCTAGCCAAACTCAAGGCCAAAACCAGCAACCCTCCCAGTATCGCCTCCAGCAAGCAGAAGAAGCAAGACAGTGGTGACTCAACCCTGAAACGAGAGCTGGGAACGGCTCGTCTATCCAGCTTGCCATCGAGCCGTACACAGATCTTTCGAGCCAAGACATCGATCAGCGGTGGTGATTCCTCTTTTAGCGCGCGATCGACCGCCGATCAGAGCGGAGATAGCAGCGTCTTCAAGCGTCCCTCTGGTCGTGTTTCTGCGCTGGCCAAGTCGAGAGAGTCGAGCTCGGATCTTAGGTCAGCTCTCAACCCTTCGCTTGCATCGAGCAAGTCCATGATGTCGTTCGGTGCTCCTCGATTGCCGGGGTACAGCGAGCTCGGTGCAAGGCCCTCGAAACCGGTGGTGGCGGGCTCGTGTACATCCAGCCTCGACTTGTCTCTGGACCATTCTAGATCTGAAGAGCAAGCGGCGCAGGAGGAGGAGGAAGCCCGTGTAGCCGAGGCAAAGAGACAAGCGGAGCTCAAGGCGGCCAAGCGCAAGTCGATGTCGTCGATCTTGTCCAGTGGCATGCCGCCGCCTTTGCAGAGGAAGGAGGCCGAGGTCGTCAGGCCTGCCTCGGGTTCCACGAGCAAGAGTATATCCGGCCCATCTGGTTCCACAGCAACACCAACAGAAGCTTCAGCAGCCGAGAGCGGCGAAGCAAAGAAAGCAGCCAAAGCGGCACGTCGGCGCTCCCTATTCACCTCTGCGTCAGAAGGCGACCGTTCGATCGGCAACCTCTCCACCAGCCTTGGCATCTCTGGCAACGCCAGTGCCTCTGAAGGCGATACTTCCACGGTCAAGAAGGCGCGCTTCCTGCGCGGGTTGACGGTGCTCGTCGACGTGCGCGATCAGGACGGAGAAGACGCATCAGCATGCTGGGTCGAGATGCTCAAAAATGCCGGTGCCAAAGTTCTGGTTCGCTTCGGAGAGCGCAAGCTGACCCACATCGTCTACAAGAGCGGAAGACCGAGTACGCTGCATACCTACCGAGCCTTGGAGGATCCCAAACCGCATGTCGTGGGCATCAGCTGGGTCGTGGCATGTCTCGATCAGGGTAAGAAGGCCGATGAGACGCCGTACCTGGTTGAAGTTGGGAAGCAGGCTATCTTTGCCACTGTAAGTTATTCTTTTCCTGATCAGGATGGGATTGATGGAGATGGAGACAAAGCTGACCCAAAGTTTTTTTTTTTTTTTTTCGTCGTGGACAATTGTGAAACTGCAGAAGAGACGCACATCGATGGGACCCAAGCAAGCCCCTCCATCAGCCACCTCGATTCGGGAGCGTGAGTAGAGCCTTTTTCTCTGCACCCACACCTAAAGGCGCACCTTTCTCGCGTTCTTCAGCTTTCTGTGAGCTTCCTCTCCCTGTTCTGTTGATCGACTTTTGCTCGCTGTATCTTTCGCCACTTGTTCCTTGCATGCTGTGGTGCGGTATGCTGACGTGTTTCTGCTAAACTTTGTTGGATGCAGTGCCAAAGGAGATGCTTAAGGACGTAGAAGTGGCACGAAGGAAGTTTCTGGCTCATGCACCTGCCGTTCCCAGCCCGTTGAGGAGGCGTGTAAGCTCTCGCTCGATCCTAGCATCTCGACTCGCGGCTACTTCGCTCCACAGCCAAGACGACACATCAGCAGAGGGCGACGAGAATCCATTCTCCGCTGCGAAAGGCACGCACAGAAACGATGGCGAGAAGCCACACAACGAGGGCGATAACGGTGGAGATGGCGAAGAGGCACTGTTGGAGTCGTATCGTGCGAGAGTAAAGTGTGTGCTTTCTAGCCAGCGTGCTACTGTCCTCGCATAGCCCTGTCCGCCTCGACTTACTTTTTTACACTCTTGATATACCAACTCTGCAAAAGTATATACACACACTTGTCTACACTCGATCGAGGATCGCTTTGTGTCTGATAAGCCGTTTCCGCGTGCTTTGACAACTTGGATGTGCACTGCGGCGGATAAAGATGGCGCTTGGATGAGGGTGAGTGATCAATGTCAAAAGAGCTTATGTACAACGACGTTTTGGTGGCTTGACCTCGGTACCGAGTTGAAAGGAACAAAGAAGGAGTGTGAGATGACAAGGAAAAGTCACGAGTGCTGATTCTGTGAAGCCAAAGCTATTAAGAACGGTCGGGGAGTCGGCTTACCCTCCTCACCTCGCCTAGTAGAAGTGGAACAGATTGAAGGAAAGAGTGGAAAGTGGTGTATGTATCAGATTGACCGGTGTGATAAGACCCAGCAATGATGATGATGCTGAGTGGGTTTGTAATAACAAAGTTGTTCTTGTGATGCATCGTCTCGTCGATTCTTGCGCGACTTGAGCCTTTATCCTTCAGACAAGATGAAATGACTTTGTGACTACAGTACAACTCTGGTCGAACGAGTAGGAAGGATGGATTCACGGCAAGACTGGGTTTCTCGAAACATGGCGTACTGGTTTCGACCAGCAAAGTGGAGTTCAAAGTCCGCTCCTCTCTCTCTCTCTCTCTCTCTCTCTCACACGCACTGTCTCTCTTTGGGTCACACGGAGCGGGCCAATTGAAAAGGAGGTCCGGGATCGGCGTCTGGAACCTCCAATAACCAATACGTGGTTCTGTCTGTCTAACGAGGACAAATTGCAAGGATAGGCGAATCACAAAGTGAATCGGCGTCCGGCGGGAGGGTTTGGGTAAGCTTTAGTGCGCCATGCGCGCGCCTCCGTACGTTGGCCGGTCGATGATGAAGCCAATCAAACAGAGCACTGAGAAAGAGTTTTGTCCAGGTGAGGTCAGCTCGAGGAACGAATCGAGATACCCTTTTGTTCGGAGGCCATTGTGTACAGTAGTAAGTACAGGTAGAGCTCGCAATTGCTGCAGGTACATGATGAAGAGGTCTTGTTTAACCGCTCTTTCCTGCGGAATGGAACCATGTGTGGAGGAAAGAGGATGGAGGAGACTTTTTTTTCTCCGCGTGCCTACGACATCGAGAAGCGGCAAGATGACGAGGCACTGCATACGCGCCGAATTTTTTTTTTCCCCTCTTCAAGACTGTACCAAATGCCGGGAAGCGAACACATCTGTCAGTGAGTGCACTTTGCCGTGATCGTCAGCGAAAATATGACAACAGCAGATCGTGACGGCTTAAGCGAAGCCGTCTTTTTTACGGTGGGACAAACTTTCACCTGCTCTGTGCTCGACAGGTGTGACCCGTCACTTTTTTTCTGGGCTCCGAGTTGGGTTGGATTCAGCTGATGTTCCCGGAAGGTGCCGTTTTCTTGGCAAAAAAATTGGTGCAGGCAACGGTGGTGATTGCCCCGCACGATTTCAGGTACGCTTTGGAGGTCTTCGATGGGAAAAAGTTAACAGACAAGCTCTCTCCGTCTCGTTCTCTCTCTCTCTGACGTCGTTGTCGGTGGTGACTGGCAGCAAAAGCCGCCCCGTCGTTTGAAGGTTTTCACGGGAGCCGCACTGTCCGTAAGAGTGGCTTTTTTCTTTTCTTTTCTCATTTGGCCCAAATTATTTTGGGTGAGGCTGAGATGGTGCCTGCAGCGGAGTGCCTTTGATTCCAACAATGAGCGTCTTGGTCACATCAGGTTCGCTTCTAGATGCGTGCAAGTCATCATCATCGACCGAACTCTCTTTTGGGTGGAAGCGAGAACGCTGCGATTGTGTGTTGTGGATCGCTTTTGGCGTGTGTATTGTAACTGTTCATGGCATGGATGCTGTTTGTCCATCAGCTGATGTAGATTGTGTATCATGGTGTCGTTGGATTTATCTTGCCAGAGCTTTGTATCAAGAGGCTTGTGGAGTAGGCTTCTGATCGTGTGCGAAGATGACATCGAATCGGGTGCCGATGAAGAGCAATACAGTGGAAAGTCGCAAGAGAGAGAGAGAAAGAGCAGAAAGAGACAGCTCGGGTAGAATCTTGCAACGAGAACAAGCGATGGATGTACTGTACAATGCGCGTCGTCCATCGACGTGATGCTTTGGCGAGGCTCAGATCCAAGCTAGTGCTTGTACCCTGTGCCCGAAATGGATTCGTCACCAACACCCCTTCTTTGGCACTTCTGAAGCATCCTTTACTATAGTGACAGGTGTATACATCAATGACGCCGTGTGATCTTGCGCTTGGTGTACAGTACAGCATGTATCGCCAGTAGCAAAGAGGGAAGGATGGCTAAAAGCGCACAGTCGGATGCAGCCGGGCGTGCAGTTACCCCAAAAAGCGCTGTGCAGCGCAATCTGCCAGATCAAAACTCCGCTTGGGGGCAGGCTGTGCGGAGAATTTTTATTTTTTTCGTAAAACGAGAAAACAAGGCGTTCTGACACAGGGAAACAATTTTAATGCGTCTTCGCTGTCTTTTTCTCAAAACCGAATTCGGGAGCACCGACGACTTGTCGCAGCGCATCTGCGCGGTACATCGTTGGCCTAATGCAGGTTCGCACGGTTGCAACCATTGGCGTAGTGCGTCCGATCCTAGAGTACATATGTCTAATCGGCTCTCGGATTAGCTGGAGTAGCGATGGTCTGTTTTGGGGTGTCTCTCCAGACTGCGGTAGCTGCAAGCCAAGACAAGCTGCGGTTCGCCAGTGTGTGTGTGTGTGTGTGTGTGTGTGGGTGGGTGGGTGGGTGGGTGGGTGGAGCATAGAGGCGTCAACTTCTAAAGATTCGACCCTTGCAGAACAGAACGAACGACGAACGAAGCATCGATGCGGCTCTCCCGACAGCAAACAGATAGAGATACAGTACAGCACCGTTTTTGTGGCTGGTTTATGGAAAACAATCGTCGGTGATGCGGAGCGCAAGGAACAGCAAGAGAGAGCTTTCAGCTGATGTTTCGCTTAGACCTGCGATGAAAAGCACAAAGGCATCATCGAATCTGTATTCGCTTGGGGCACTTGAGCAGTGAGGGGTCGAAAGAGATACAGTACCTCGAAATTATATTTTTTAGCATCTAGAAAAGAAATGCTGCTAGATTGTCAACGTGTGTGCGGCACTATCACAGAGTAGCACCATCTTTGTCTCGTTTGGCTTCAACACCAAACAAATCTAACCTTGTTTGGATCCTGGCTTTGGTGGACTTGGGCGCGCGCGTAAAGAGGCTGAGACTGAGACGATGATTTGCTTTGACAACCATCGCAAAACAAAAGTCACTGTGTACGGCTTGAGCCGGCGAATCATGACAAGCTTTTGTGCACGATCTTCGACTGTGCTGTTACTGTAGTCAGTAGCACACATCCCGCCGGGTTTCCATCTTTGCAAACGCGGCTCTCGATGATAGCAAGCTGTCATTTTGGCAATGCTTGCTTGATGCTCGTCATCGCCAAACTGACTTGCTTGCTTGCTATAGTGTAGTGCAAACGCTTTCCGACGGCTCAGACAAACGATGGTTGGACTGGTTGGTCACAGCTGAGACCCGCACTATCGTGGCCGAGGGCGATTGAGAGGTGCCAATTTTTGGGGGTCCGCCCCTGCTATCTTAGCATGTGAGGCGTCGATTGTCCTGCAATGCATGTCGTACCGCGAGCCTTGTTGGAAAAGTCGGTGTGGATACTGCTGTATCTATCTTCTTACCGAATACTGTGTACAGCCCTTCTGCAGCAGTCATTGTACGCTACGCCACTTCGCCCTCGAGATACTATATTGACAAGTCCCCTCCTCCTCCCTCCTGCCCCTTCAATCTACCCTAAACCCTTCCTCCTCTCATAGCAACCACAACCATAACAACAATCTCTGCAGCATCTCGTGACAACCAACACTATCCTACACTCTAATACTTGCCGTTGCTTCATTACGTCTCTCTAACCAAACGGTATCCGACTTTCTGCCTGACAACGCACAACCTTGCCTTCATTTCACTTTCCAGCCCCTCTTCTTCCCGCAGCTCCACCAGCCAGAGCTTCATTTTTGCATTCTGAACCTCCTGCATTGTTGTGTCTTCTTCAGCCCTGCCTTTTGTTCCACCCAATTGCTCCTCCCTTCGCGTCTTCTCTCTACGCCCACCTTGGCTGCTGCTCCTAAGACCCTATCTTGGCTGCAGGGATCACCTCAGCCGCAATTCGAAGCACGTTACATCTCTGCTTCCAAAACAGCCAGCCTTATCACCATCTTTTCTTTCAACCAGTCGTCCAACGCCTTTCCCTTCTTCGCTATCGGCCAACTTCCTGCCCCAGCCACCAAAGTAGGCCAGACTACCTTCCTCACGATCACTCGCTGAGCTCAAACCCGCTTTAGCGCCGCATGCAACAGAAATAAACAGCAGACCAGGCTCGAGGCACAAATAGGCATCTGACGGTAGCCGTCAGCACGTCCGCATCCCGACCTCTCCTGCCCATCTACCACGCCCCACATCACTCTCAACCTACACCACCTCCAACCTATCACCATGGCGTCAGCAGCTGCAGCAGTCATGCCTCAACCCGTGGCGTCCTCGTCCGGTTCCGCAATGGCGAGAACCAGCAAGCCGATTTTGACCATCGACGCGGCCAACCTCGCCAAGGCAACAACCACTTCCAGCATTGTCGTGCCTACAATCCTCATCACACCTCCAGACACCCCACCACAGTATTCCAGCGCCATCCCCGAACAGCAGTACGAGAAGACCGTTCTCTTTGTTCCCGTAAAAACCGAGGAGCTCGGGTGGGACGAACACGGTCTCTACTGGAACGGCACCTATGCCTATCCCGTTCACCAGATCTACGATAAGGAAGGTCAACCCATCGGGCGCCGACGCAAAGGTCCCTCCGGCTATCGCTTTGAGGAATACTATGATAACAAGAAGCCTCGTCGCAGTTCGCAGTACGAGGACGCGGTCGAAGAAGCAAGTGTGCGCCTGGAGGAGCCAGCGCCTGCCCGAATCGAGAAGACCGCTTCACCAACAGCGGAGCAGATCGAAGCGATCGAGGACGAAGATGTCGACATGGTCAGTCCTACAAGCCCGACCTTGTCGGTGGCATCGGACATGACCGAGACTGAAGACTCGAGTTCAATGTGCGACGATTCCAGTTCTCTCTGGTCTCGCAACCCGGAGTCGGACGATGACGAGGAGAGCAACTGTACTTCACCCGGTATCATGTCTCCTCCTGTTTTGGATTTGGACAAGAGAGATTTTGAAGCAGAAGCACTGAGTAAGAAGCTCTCAGACCTGCCTTCCGCAGTCACCAAAACTTCTTGGGTCTCATTGGGCACTCTCCCCTCCGCTACCACTGCCTCTGCTGCTTCTTCATCCAGATCGCAATCCCTCCCAACAGCACGCAAGGCGAAAGAGCTATCTGCAACACACCGCGCCAGCTCCACCCCCATCGTTGACCAACGTCGCCATAGCACCCCTTCAACCTCGGCATACTCTAGCATTATTCAGGATCTCACCACATCCCCCTTTTCCTCCTCCTCCTCATCGAAAGGCGCCTCACCGTTCCGATCGGCAACACTTCCAAGATCCAGCTCACGTTCCACCTACACCCAGAATAGGGGAAGCCTCCTTCGCCCTCCACCTTCTCAGTATTCTTCCTTATCCTCCTCCAACCCCAGCAGCAACCTCAGCAGTAGCGCTCGACGAACCAACAGGTCAAGCAAGAGCAGCAGATTCGCCGTCTCCTCGGAAGACTTTTCTGCAGGCTGGTCGTTCGAGTCTCATTCAGCGTTACTCAACGAGAATAGGTGGGATGACTCCTTCGCAAGCCACTACTAGAAGTTTTTCGCATAGACATACGGTACACATATATACACATAGTGAGGCCATTAAAAGAAAGCCCTTCGCGCCGGTCGTGATCACAGTCATTTAACAGTTTTAGTCTCGTTTCGCAAACAAACAAATCGTTCATTTTATTTTGTACTTGTATCCATCATCACCCTTCCCTCCTTCCCCCTACTGTACTCTTAGAAACATCTTCCACCTCTTGCATAAACACCTTTGCATGATCTTTTCAAAAATGTGCTAAGAGCTGTCCGTTCTCGAAAGTTTATCAGAAGAAAGAACATCCATAAACACAAAGATTGTACAGTAGAATCGACTTTCTGAAACTATCACTTCTGCCAGAGTCAACATCAACAATGTCAGATTGCGCCATCTTGACCATCTTCACAACCAGCATTCCTTACAGCTTCATAAGCCGCCAACCCCCTCAATCACACACCGAGGCGTCATCACCACAAAAGAACAAACGACTCGTTTTGGAAGGTGCAAACAAAAGGGAGCATGAATTCAAACAACACAAAAGTAACAAAAAGGAAAGGGGAAAAAGCAACAACATGAGATACTAACTTGGACGAGCAGAGTAGGGGGGGGAGAAAAAGCTTGAGTGGCTAAATGTGGTATCTGGTGGTACACTGCGGGGGTTGGGGGAGGGGAAAAAGGAGTTGATAGCTGTTGTGTGGTGGAAGGATTGTTGCGGATCTATTGCACTGTGGTTGCTACGGGACGTGGCAATCCTTGAGGAGAGGGTGAGCCGGGTTCCCTGTTGCTGCTGCTTTGGCCCTGCTGACCGGTCAGTTTAGGAGTCGAGACTTGACGGACCGCTGCGTCTTCGGTAGCAAGACCTTTGACCGTCATGTGTGACTCTCCGCCGCCATCGGACGACGAGGATCGTTCGAGGGCCTCGGCTTGCAATGCTTGAACCGGGTCGCGCGAGCTTCCGATCGACGGAGTTGGCAAGGCCGAGGAGGCCGCACTGGTCAAATTGGATGCGCCGGTGCCATTCTGGCCGGGAGCAGCAGCGGCTTCAGCTTGGTGCTGCGCTGCTCGACGCTTGGCATCTTCGAGACCTTGCATGCTCAACGAAAGGGGCGCGGGACTGCTCGATACCGACCCCACGGGTTTGAGGGCATCTGCTTCGCTCGGTGTCAAACCAGGCGGGAGCGATCGTCCTGAAGGGCTTCCGGCGGTCAACGCATCCACGTCGATACCGGCCTGCCTCATTGCTTGTTCGATCTCGCCCTGCACCACGATTCCATCGATCCAGGTGTGATCCAACAACTCTCTCGCACCAGCTCGCTTCTCGGGATGCAACCTGAGCATGGGCATCAAGAAGGACGACAACTCGTTGGCCTCGCTGTACGGCATGAGGTACTTTTCCTGGAGAACAGAGATTAGTGGCCAGAACCGGAGCTTGTGGATGTGACGGAGCTCTCCGCGTCGGTTGAAAATGTCGGCGCTGTACTTGCCAGCAAATGCAAGACTCTTGGGGAAGTCGCCGAGCAGCTCGATGATTTGGGCCACGTGGTCATCATCCTTGTTGTACTTGGTGCCAGCCGCAGGGTCAAAGAGGTAGTCACCGGTCAAGAGCTCAAAGAACATGCAGCTTGCCGACCACATGTCGGCGCTGGGACCCCACTTTGCGCCCAAGATGACCTCGGGACATCGGTACTGCCGTGTTTGAATGTCGTTGGTAAAGTGGTGGTCGACCCAACAGGCGTTACCCAAGTCGGCAATCTTGACCGTGATGCGTTCCAACGAGCTGGGATCGTAGGGTGGAGGAGGAGGGAGCGTGTTGGGGTCGCCTGCTGCGGGTGCGGGTTGATGCATCTCCTGATCCATGGGTGTAGGCTCTTGGTGGTTGGTCGGGCTTGGCGAGTCCATCGACATGGGCGAAGGCGAGTCAGTGGGCTCTGCGGCCGCCTCTTGCTGCTGAGCAGAACTCGAAGCCGCTGCTGCCGACTCGGATGCTTGTGGGAGGCGTGGTGCTCCAAGCGAAAGCAACGAAGGTCCCTTTTGCTGGGGAGCGCTGGTGGTCATCCTGCTGCCAAACGAGTCAGCAGGCAAGCTGCCCGGACCCTGTGTGCTAAGTTGCGAAAGGCCGTGGCCAATCATCTCGGTGGACTTTTCCCTCTCCTTGCTGTTGGCAAGAGATCCACCCTTGGAGCCAGCGGCCTCGCTGCTGGCGCCACTTCTGAAGCCATTCTCGCTGTCACTGACGCTTGGCTTGTCGATCTTGGACATGCCAAAGGCCCATTTGTCAAACATGGGACTTGAACCAAGACTGCTGCTGGGACTTGGCAGAGGTTGCGAACCGGTAATGAAGATACCATCTCGTTTTGGCGTCTGAGTGCCGCCTCGACCCTGACTTGGGGGAACACCGACCAGCTTTGTGGGTACTGCGGCCGGATTGGACCGCAACTCGGCCTCTACCACGGCCTCAACGTCATCGATGCAAATAAGCACGTTTTCGGGTTTGAGATCGGTGTGAATAATGCCACACTCTTGATGCATGTAATCCAAACCAAGCAGCACCTGTTTGGCAATCTGCTTGACAATGTGCGGAGGAACACCACGGTGCTGATATCGCTTGATGAGACCAAGAAGATTCTCGCCGAGCACTTCGAACACCATGCAGACGTGGGAGCCGTTGGGCCCCTTGTGTCGGAAGTGGTCGAGAAGCGAGACGCAGTGACGCCTGCCTGGGTGGTTGGGGTTGGCGGAGACGAGTCGCTGGAGCAGCTTGATTTCGTCCAAAGCGGTTTCTGTGTAGTGAGGAGCGCTCTTGACAACCTTGAGAGCAACGTGTCGCTTCATCTTGTTGTCTTTTGCAAGCCAGACGGTGGAGAAGTGTCCCCAACCGAGCTTTCGGACAATGAGATACCGCCCGTCAGAGAAAGTGTCTCCGACGTGGACCGGGTGGTAGCCGCCCTTGCCATAGTCTTCGAGATCTTCCTCGTCTTCTGTCATGACGGAACCCATATCTGAGGATGCGTTGATGGAGGATGGGCCGTAACTTCCTGGTGTATGTTGGTCTTGGGAGGCACCTGCTATCGAGATCGAGTTGGAGGTCATGGCTGGAGGATGATGATGTGGGCCTCCTGCCATTGGGACCGGTAATGCCGAGATGGCACCAGGTGTGTTGACTGGAGACGGGCCGGGTGTGCAGGTGGATGTAATGACGTTGCTGAAAGCTTTGTCGCCGTGGTCGTTGGAAGGGCTGCGGTGGGTACAGATAGTCGAGGTCGTGCCAGTGGACGTGAGAGAAAAGGCGATACTGGTTAAATGTCAGCGCGAGATCTATGCTGGTATATCAAGGGCAAGAGTGAGGCAGAGCGGAAAGCGTGAAAGATTCAAAGGGTGCGAACCAGAGACATGATCCACGCGACAGCCCCTCAGAGCACCGGCGAAAAGACTTTTGATGCGAGTCCTACTGATGCGGAACCCTGGTTTCCTTCATCTCCCTGCTGGCGAAATCGCCGACAGAACCAGGGCCAGTAGTGTGAAAGGCACGAACCGACACTCTGGCCCCGTGACAGCCGTGCTGTGCAGCTGCGTATTCATGCCCCAGCGCAGCACTTAGTCATTCGCGCAGAGGGCATCAACACGTGCTGCGAGAGCGTGCCAAGACGACGACAAGGTTTGGAAAGCCTAATCAAGAATCGGATCGCCGACAAAAGCGTGCTCTATATCGTGCAAGCCCGATGCAATCTCGGACCAGAGCCGAAAGCGAAGACCACCTCTGCCAAGTCACACTACCGAGCATCCGCTCAGGCCAACTCCACTTGTCCTAGTCCAAGCTTTTGAGCCTCATCTCCGAATCGGCCCTGTCCCGAAGCTTAATGAAGACGCTTCATACCGCGGAACCGAAATAGGGGCGCGCATAGCCAGGATGTGTATATACAAGCAAAAGACTTACCCTGCAGACGACATGTTTGCGTGTCTTTGAATGTAGCCCTCAACGCGTGAATGGTTTGACGTGCCCTAGATGTGCGGGATCGATGGCGCCAGAGTCAAGCGTTCCGCTCTCGAATCCTAGTGGTGCGAAACCGATGTACTGGACCAGCAGCTCACAAAGTATGGAGCTGGATAGCGAAGCGCGAAAGCGAAAGACCGTCCGTATATGTTGGAACTTCGGTCGCGACTTGCTCGACCCGCTAGTGTGCTAGTGCGTGAACGACGTCCGTGAACAAATAAGCTCGTGCCAAGCGTTCCACCAAGATCGTCGGTGCTGTCCAAGCCGTTAAGGTTGAGTGTGTGCGGAGCTTCTACGAGGTCCGGTGATTCCTTGCTGTAGAAGAGAGAAGGGGTACGGACTGGTGGCAATGCTTGGAATCCACCCGTGTGAGCTGAGATCGATGCCTGTAGGAGTAGCGCTGTGTGATTAATGAAAAGAAGGTCCTGGTATGCGAATCCTAGTGGACGGTATCAGATGACTGACAGGGAAGGAGAGCGCGGATCAACACAGCAATGGTCGAAGGCGAGGCTCAGTCGTCTGTGCAACGGTAGGATAGTGTCGGGCTGTCGAGACTGCTATCGAGACCTGCCGATCGGGTCAGAGAAGGTGACAAGTTGAAGTGTCTCTGTGACGGGTGTGGTTGTTGATTGAAGGCGAGAGTATGCCGATGATGACGGTGGCTGCGGAGATGACAGTAGATTGGGTTGGGATGGGAATCGTGGGCTGAAACGAGGATGATGTCGGGTGGAGAGGCGCACAAGGAGCCGGACGCAATCGATGGAGCTCGAGAGATGCTACACCGGAGTCGAGCGGAACGGAGCGAAAGCAAGGTTTTGCAGCGCAGAGGAGCACAGCAGAGCAGAGCCGAGCCACCAGATTAGAGAGGATAGCCAGGTAGGATGAGTCAAAAAGAGCTTTTCGGTTCGAGAGGCTGGCACGAGTGGAGAGAGATAGAGAGAGGGAGAGTCGCGAGAGAAAGGATTCAGGCGCAGCAGCCGCGAGGTGAAGCAGGCGAGCAGTCGAATGAGCGTGAAGCCCGGTGTGTGTGTGTGTGTGTGTGTGTTGAAATTGGAAATGCACAACACACAGACACAGGGCGGGGATGCAGCCAGTCGAACCAGTCGAATCAGAGACACTGCATTGACTATTTCCATGTTTAAAAAAGAAATTGGTCGTGCAATGCGAACAGGCAGAGACAAGCACAAATTACAATATAAATAAACATTTACACGGCAATCGGTTCATTGTGGATCAAGATCAGCGGCATCAGCCCTCTCTCGTCCTTAAAATTGTGTTAAAAAGGAAAACAAGGAAAAAAAAAAAAAAAGTAAAAAAAATCGGGATGAATCGCTGCTTTTTCTCGCCTTCTCTGCGTTCTGGGAGAAACCCGAGACAGAGCTTTCTGACACGTCCTACACACGAAAAGCTTTGCTGCTAATTGCTGCTTTCTTGCTCAGCGCCATGTTGCACTTGCTCGAGGCAACTGTTGACTTTCCTAAACCCTTTCGCCCAGCATGAATGGCATGTTTTCTTTTTTTTCAAATTTTCCGAGAGTCTTTGCCATTCCTAACCGTAGTGGAGACCCCACTTAGCGTAGCTAGAGCGCTCGTGTCGGACGAATACGGCAGAGGTTGCAAATGCTGTACGCTCGGGCGTTCCTTGCGAGGTGCAGAAGTAGGAGGCAGACCAACAAAGTATCCTTCATGAGCGGCTCTCATGCTGATTGAAATTACAGTACAACTGATATTCCGTGTAGATGCAGTTGATTGCATTGCAGCGAGCAGCAGGGCCAGCAACTGATCTCCAGCTGATTAGCAGTCTTAATTATTTTGTCTTTTGGTCGTGTGTGCTTGTGGTGTTCTTGTTTTTCTGTACCAATTTTGCTATGGCTCTCGACAAGAGCGGGATTTCCGACGAGAGAGGTAGCCACCCTGCACCTGCTTTAATTTCTCTGCGGTTTGCAACCGAAACAGAACCGACCGATGACACACGACCCAACCTGCAGCCTCTGAACAAAATGCATTTTCTTTTTCTTTTTTTTCCACCTAGCTCTCACTTGGCTTGCAAGCCAAGGCGAATGGACATCATTTTGCAGTGCGATGCACACACAACAAGGCTTTCCAAGTTCTGCCGACGTTATCAAGCTGTGTATCTTGTGACCTACCTTCTCCTATCGAACCCGATTGTTCTGTGTGGGCGCCTCCCCCACAGAGGACAGCGTGGACAATCGCGACAACAGCCTAGCACAATGTACGAGATGGCCGGCAGCAGCGGTTCTCTTTTTTTGGTGCATTCGTGGTGTTTGTTGTGAACCACTCGTTCACATTTGAACATGTATGCATGTTTCACCTGCTGCTTGCTCTTGCTTGAACGCGAACGACCAAAAAAAATGCTGCTGCTGCTACAATGCTACTGCTGCCCCGCCACACAACCACCGCACATTACCAATGCAGTGCACCTCGCTCAACTACGGGCTTTTATTGTTGTCCGTACCGCTTTATGACCGGAGCGTTGCACAATGTACTGGCTGCTGACCCGGCAAAGCTGACCGATCGGCTGCTCGTAGTTGCAGCCTTGCACAATCATCTCAATTGCTCATTTTCGCCTCGACCCGTTGGACAAGCAAAAGCGCTCTGACCGTTCAAGACACGGCGGGGCTTCAAACCCTCGTGTGACAAAAGAAAAAAGACAAGTCAGGCCGAGGCTCACACACACGCACGCACGCTCTCTCTCTGTTGACGAGGGTACAGTAGGACAATGCTCACATGCGATTTTCACAGGATTTTTTTTTTCTTTTTTTTTTTTGGTTCCCCCTGTCTTTGCGTCCGCCAGCCCGTCCCGCTAAAGCTTGTAAATGTGTGTGGCAAGCTTAAAATCGTAATTCGACCCAAGAATCTGCGACCCTCTTCGGAATGCCGACCTTGTTTGATCCGTTGTCACCTCACACCCTCTCACACACACAGACACCAACGTTGCCGTGTGCTTACTGGCAAGCATCACTTGTCAGCTAGGCCTTTGACGAGCCCTTGCCGGTCAAGCCGCTCATCATCAGCAGCGGGATCTGTCCGCGCGCATTCTGACAGCAGGCGAGATCTTGACACGATCCCGATCTCCTTGGTGACATTTAGAGCTTTGTAGTAAAGGCGAGGTCAGCCAAATCTGCTTCCCGAACGTTCTCACGCAGAAGAGGACCGTGCACGACCAAACCCAGTTGACAAAGATGCACTCCGCCATACAGTCTGTGCGCACTACAGTAGAGCATTGCACCACTGTTACAGTACCCTGTACAGTACACTGTAGTTGCCTGCGGTGCGGTGAAGGCAATCTGTTTCTCTGCAGCTAGTAACAATCGAGCAACCATTTCGAGCTCCGCTGATATCGCTTATCTCTGACTCAATCAAAAACCTCCATTTTGATGCACATCTGCTTGAATTTTTCTGGTTCCCTCCTGATTCCTGTTCCCGAACCGCCCCCGCTCTTCATGTGCTTTTGCTGCCTTGATGTCACGAGAGCGATTGGCAATCAAAAATTGATTGTCCACCGTGACATCCGATCGCAACCCCCGCCCAGGACCGGCTTTGGCCACAGAAGCGGTGAAGTCGATCACGCTCTCCGTCTGAAAGAGCATCGTACACCGAATCACTTTTGCTCGAGTGTTGAAAG
Organism: Ustilago trichophora; assembly: GCA_900323505.1. NCBI lineage: Eukaryota > Fungi > Basidiomycota > Ustilaginomycetes > Ustilaginales > Ustilaginaceae > Ustilago > Ustilago trichophora. The sequence continues at coordinate 213,947 of OOIN01000021.1, read as the reverse complement.
TTGTGACAGTCTTGCCGATTCTGTGCACGGCTCAAAGCAGGCCGAATCAACGTCAGAACACATTATTGCAGCCGCGAGACACCATGAAGACGGCGTGGCGTGGCCAAACAGACGCCACCGCTCAAGCTTGATTTAACCCTATCTTGCCTATTGCCGAGCCAGACGGGTTGGGTTGACCTGTGGTACTCTTGCCAAAAGTGTGCTTGCTCTAACTAGACAAAATTAAACTTTGGCCGCGTGCTCCAGACCCTTCTCTCTCCGCGCACAGACAGACAGAAGTTAAATGTATGTGTTTGCGAGCAAACCAGCGCAATTCCACATGATTGTGGGCGTCGCTTGCGGGTTCTGCTCCTCCTTAGCGATGCAGATTGTTTCTCCAACCTTGCCTGCCGGTTGATGATTGGTGGCGGGCTCTTTCTGTCCAATGAACAAATGACCTTTTCATGGCCGGTGCGAGGTGTTGATTGGTACCTGTTAGCCTCAGAGCTCGCCTATGCTAGTCAATGCCCGCTAGTTCGGCGTCTCTCCTTGTCCTTCGCACCTGTACCCCACGCTAGAGCTCCCATCGGGACTCGACGGAAAGAACCGCTCTCTAATAGGCTCACTCGTCGGTGAACAACAAATCCGACGGCTTCAACAGGGCAGCAACCGAATTCCCCGCCCAACCCCTTCGACTCATCACGTCGCCACTCTCGGAGCGACAAGAAGAGGCGAGCCCAGTGGTCGCTCATGCTGCGCGCCATGTGTGTTGAAAGCCTAAGCAACGGCGATCAAAAAAGGGCGAAACGGGTAGAAGCGAATTGCTGCCAAATGAGAGAAGTCATACTTCGCTTCGGAGTTCTGGGCGACAGAGAACCCGCATTCCACGCCACATCTTCCCGCAGCCCAGCCAGTCCAACGGAAAGCCTCTTAATCCAGTTGATGGGCGTCCGTGCGAACGCTTCCAGTCACCATGTAAGAGGTCGCGGTCTCACATACCGAAATGAAGAATTTTGGTCGGATTTTTGGTACCAACTTTTTTGATCGATTTTTTTTTTTTTCCACAAGTAAAAGTTGTCCTACTCCTCTCATCTCTCACCAAACGCGGGCATCGACTAGCAACTCACAGGCTGCACGACAAGCCGGCATGATTTTTGGATTGCGGCGACCGGAAAAGAAGTAGAATCAATCCATAAAGACAAAGCAAAGACTCTACGACGATGTCGAAGCGACCACAGTATCCTTGGACAGCTCTTGCTGCGACGCTGCCGTCGACCCAGGAGCAGGCATGGTAGGGTCGATCTTCCTGTCCTTGTTCATAAACTCCCTAACCCTGTCATCTGTGACGGCGGCCTTCTTCTCCTGGAAGTTGCTCACCACTTTTTGCAGCACCGTGATGCACTTTTTCTTCAACTCGCCCGTCAGCAGGGCACCGCTCCTGTAGTCCTTTGCGATCTGCTCGATCTCCTCGTCGTCATCCAAGAAGAAGGTGAGGTACTGGAAGGCGACGTCGACGTCTGGGTTGCCTCCGAGCCTGCGCTGCTCCTCGGCGGTTTCTTGGCCGCCGGAGAAGGCGTGCTTGTTGATCTTGTTCTTGATCTGGTTGGGGGTGTCGTGCATGAAGATACTGCTGTTCTCGTTGGAGGCGCTCATCTTGGTCTGACTGCCCTGCAGCGCGGGGAAGAACTTGGAGTGGATCAGGCATGGCTTGGGGTACTTCAAGCGGGAAGCTACATCGCGTGTCTGACGGAAGTAAGGGTCCTGGTCGATGGCGCAGGGGATCAAGCAAGGGATATCGTGCTTCTCGCCAAAGATCTGCGGGAACGAGTTGGAGAACGAAGGAGCGGCTTGGATCGAGACGAAGTGAGCTTTACCGACGCTGTCCGAGTCGGTGAAACCAAAGGTTCCCTTGGACTGGTTGATGGTGATCATGCGCGAGATGCGGACAATGTTGGCGTAGAAGGCACCACCGACATAGTCGAGGTTGGAGAAGATAAAGGTCTTTTCGAGCTTGAATCCGCATGCGATGATATCGCGGGCGTTCTTGAAGGCAAAGTCTTTGACCTGCTCGATCTTGAGCGCCGGCTTGAAGAGGAACTTTTCGTCGTCGGTGAGCTGGATGACCAATGGGCAGTCAAAGACGTCCTGGAGCCATTTGGTGAAGAGGAAAGGGATCAAGTGTCCCAAATGCATCGAGTCGGAACTGGGTCCACGGCCAGTGTAGAGGTAGAAGGGCTTGCCCTGCTCGTACCGGTCGAGGATCTTGTCGAGCTCACGGTGCGAGAAGAAGCTTCCGCGACGCAGAAGAGGGTGTGGCTTCCATCCTGTCAGCTTCTCAAATCGTGCCAGCAGCTCAGGGTCGATCTTGCGGGTACCGAATTCCTTGACGAGCTTGTCGTAGTCGATGGCAACCTGCTGGCCGTCGACGGTGGCACCTTCGACATCCCAGGGGGTGACCTTTTGCTCGGTAGCAGCGGCAACGGAGGCCTCGAGCGAGGCATTGGCGACGCCCTGTGTGATCTGCTCGGTTGTCATATTGAGGAAGGAGGTGGGGTATGGATGATGCTAGGAAAGAAACAAGATGTCGAGTCAAAGTGCACACAGCGTGCGAGCCTGCGTGGAGTGTGCGTTTGACTCGGAAGAACAGCCAAAAAGAGGGTCTCGGCAGTTGAGCTCAGCTTCAAAAATCAGCCATGCGCGTCACGTGAGCCCATACTCTCAACACTTGAGTGGAGCAGTAGTACAGTAGTATCTTAGTAGCAGCCTTGCGCATATGCCAATTCGCATTACACATCAAGCTGCTCGACATCCTCGCTCTCACACGTTCAACTCACCGATACCCATCAACACAGTTTCAGCAAGATGGTAGGTACAGACGACACAAGATGATACAGTTTATGAAGTAGGGAATTGTAAAAGCTGGCACGGACGACTGACACGCCTGGACAACTTGCGACCCTCCCCTCCACTGCTTCCTTGTGCATTGCAGCTCATCTTCTCGGCATTCAAGACCCTCACAGGGCAACAAGTCACCATCGAGCTCAAGAACGACCTCGCTATCCAGGGCACCCTCAAGAGCGTTGACCAGTGAGTCCCCATCCCATCACGCTTCGAGCGCCATAAGACCCGCATACTGATCACCCTTGCCTTCCCGTTCTGCGACGCATCATAACGCTCATAACCAACAACCTGGTATCCATCCGACAATATGTTATCATGCTATAATGTCTTCTCCGACTGAACGATGCAGATTCTTGAACTTCAAGATCGACAACATTCGCGTCTTGGACGAGGCGAAACATCCACACATGGTGAGCGACCATCCCAACCTTTGTCGTCCGACGATACCTCTTGCACCAGCTACGAAGACATTGCTGACGCCAACTCTCCCTTTTCATCACTTTATTTTCCTCGCTGCACGCAGATGGCTGTCAAGTCGGCATTTATCCGAGGCTCAGTAGTCCGATACGTCCACATTCCCGCTGCCGCGGTCGACACACAACTGCTCGAAGACGCAACAAGGAGAGGTGAGTTACGATCCAACACCGGATTCTGACAGTCCGCCTGCATCACTCCTAAGGAGTTGTACTTTACTGACCACTCAAAAGATCCTCATCATTACTCTGCATCGATCTACGTCAACAGAGGCTGCCTCGCAGGCCAAGCGCTAAACGCCATCTCGACACGGTATTCATCGAAGACGCATGATTCGGGCGACAAGCCCAATTCCACTCTCTTGTACATTACTACACTCAACATGAGCACTCGTTGCTTTGCATGTCTTGGATTGTTGATACGTCTGTGAATCTGTACGGCATGCTGCGAACGAACACGAAGCTGAGAACACGAGCCTACGCTGAATTGCTTGCAACAGAAGACTGCTCCTCGTCGGATCTTCAGCGACGCAGCATGGAACGGGTCCAACGTACTCAGCACCCACGATATTCAGCAAAGAAACTCACAACGACACACAGAGAGCATTGATTTTGACTTTCATGACATTCGGCAACGTCGAAAAGGACACTACTTGCTCCGCTCGTCACAGGTTGACAAAGACGGGGCGCGGGGAGAAGCGAGAAGCGTCTTCTCAAGAACAGGATTCGTCTGTGTCACGTCAGAGGTACCTGCTGCAAGTCTTGAAGACCTCCATCGAGAAAAGATATCCTTCGTATGTGGGCATTCACCCGTCGTCTGAGACCAGATTCGCAAAAAGGCCGGACGCACCGCGCGTCGTACCGACCAACGTGCCTTGATTCCCACCGAGGGTGATCGTGAAGAAAGGTATCCTTGATGAGGGTCGTAGGGCTTGCGAGGGGGAAACGTCACCTAGCCCACGACTAAGTCGGGGCTCCTTGATAAACCACGGACCGACACTTGGCGCGTGTTGCAAATGGATCCACAAGATCCACGCTCAACCTCCTAAAGGCGGAGGAATTCATATATGACGTGGTCACGAACCACGCCCCGTACCCCATCGAAACGTCGATGAGATGCTCTTCATGGGGGGCACAACCCGCCCACGGTACTATGACGCCCAAACGTGGACACGCCATTTACTCGGTCCACAACCGGAGCCGCTCCGGGGGACTGCTACTGCGTGGAGGCTACCAAGCCATCCACCTTACTTTGACGTCCCATACTGGGCACGTCTGCTATTCCGTCCTCATCCGGAACCGTCCGGGGGACTTCTGTACTGCGCTCGGTGTTGTAAACCGCCAGCGCAACCTTGCCCTTTGCGGGACTTGACTTTGGGGACTTCTACCCCGCAAGCTGCGATGCCTGCCACGTCTTAACGACCAGCGTCCACGTTCCGTCGTGACCTGACCGGACCCCTCCCCCACCTCTCTGGGTACCTCTGCCTGGGTCCCTTATCCTGTGAGGTCTAACTGGTGAGAGGGATGGAGGGAAGAAGGGAAAAGTGGGACGGGAGGGGCTGGTATTTATGGCTTTTTTCTGCATGGCTCAGTTCGAGGCCCGCGAACACTGGTCAGGAGCCTGCTAATTTGAAGATGCTTAATTTCAACCCAGCGCGCGCCAAAGCTGTGCGTGGAATTGAGCACGCAACGGGCTTCCCAACCAAGGCTGTGGCGCCTCCCCTTTTTGTGGTTCGCTGGCTGCATAGCGTGAGACCCTTGCTTGACAGTATCCGCTTATCCCGCTACTTTGCTTGGCGAAAGTCAGAAGTCAGGCTTCATTCGGCTTCTGGCAGATGCTTGCGCTAAATGATAAGACCTCAAGTCACAGTAGAGCCTCTTTGATCACTCAGCCGCACACTGTCTCTTTATGAAGACAGATCCTCCTTCCTTGCGTCAGAAGCAAATCTCGAGATTGTCATACAAGTACATTTCGCAGAAGAGGAACAAAAGAGCTGAGCTACGATTCGGACTTCATTGGAGCCACAGCCGTCTCGACCACCGCTCTTTGCCCACCACCAGCGCTAGCAGCAGCGTTGTTTCGCATCCCCAACTCGGTCTCGAGCGCCGCCCTGGCCCTTCCGTCAACACGCACTACCTTTGCCATCCAATAATCACCAAATGTCGATGCGAGCCTCTCATTCCTCTCCTCTGCCGTGCCCGTCAACTCTGCATTGGGTGCAACAAAGGGTGGGAGCAACGCATGCAGCGCACCCGCAACTTCATTGATGAGAGGCTTCATTTGGATCGCTCGGAGGTCGCTGCGTCCCTGGTGGAGCGAACCGGATTCCCACGACTGCATCCACTCGCCAAGCAGTGCCAGTGGGCTCGCCGATGTGTGTTCTGATGAAGGGTCGGTGCTTTCGCCGAGCTTGGCATTGAGCTGTGCAGAGGTGGTGAGAAGGATGCGGAAGCTTGCCTTGCCCAGCCGACGGAGGGCCATGAGGGCTCCGAGTTTTGTGCCTGGGCTGGCGCGAGGCTCTCGCGATGCAACCTCGTTGCGGCGAGCAGAATCTTGATCGCTGCTTCCTGGAACAACGCCGGTCATCAGGGCTTTGAGCAACGTAGCGACCACACGGGGCTTGAGCGTCGGATAAGAAGAGCCAAATGTGTCCACCACATGCGTGAGCAACGCCGAAGCGTGCGCACGCAAAGAGTATGACGAGGGGCCAGCGGTGACCAATGGTGTCTGGACATCGTCCGCACCATTCAGCTGACGCAGAAGCTCTGGCTCAGCCAACGACGACGTGAGCAGAATTGACAGGATCGACGGCATCATCTGATGCAAGTAGGGCTCGATAAAGATGTGAGGGTTCACCAGGATCGCATGAATCGTGCTGAGGAGGACACCGAGCATATGGTTGTCTGCTGCGCTGATCTGTCGGCTTTCGCGCACGGCTGTGGCGCCACTCGATTCCGCAGCGGACTCGTCTTCTGATGGCGAGCGAAAGATGTCGATGACCTTGCTGCTGACGAACTGGATGAGGTAGGGCACAAGTTGGTGCAGACCTGGGTCTCCTCGAAGACTCGCCAGCGCGGCGTCGCGGACATGGTTGCCGGAACCTTTCTGGGCAAAGGTCTTGAGCGGCTTGGCGAGGCTGATGGTCGGCCTTGGTGGTGTGACAATCTCTTTGGGAGAGCTGGCAGAGTCCATGTGAATGTCCGTGTCTTGTGCTGTCCCTGCTGGCGCATTGCTTGCTTGCTCTTCGACTTCGTCGTCGAGATCTTCGTCTGCTTCTGGTGGTGGACTGACGATGGACTTGGTGAGCCTTTCGTAGTAGAGCTGAAGCTCGCGCGAAAGAATGTGCTTGACAAGTGGCTTGGCGATAGCCTGACCATCTCCTCCAGCGACCGTGACAGCCTTTGCGGCGGGTGCAGCAGCGCTGGGCTGTGTCGAAGTAGGACCCATGAATCCGGACGATCCTTTTGCTTCTGCAATCGCAATCGGCGATGGGTTCTGCGGCACCGCAGGCTGAACACCTTCGATCGCCAACCAGTGCGCACCCCAACCCACTCCTCGTCCAATCCCGATCTTGGGCCCAGCTTCGAGGATCTTGTCGAAATCGATCTCCTCGTCCTCCACGTAGTGCAGCGGCACACCCGAAGCCGTTTGTACGCGGCGGAATGTGGGTCCTGCTGTATACCGCGATGGATTGCTGGCGCCAGAACGCCCCGAAGAAGAGGGAAGGAAGCCGTAGATGGGTTCGATGTTGCGTGCGCGGAGAGCTGCATCAATATCTGTCGTCTTGAGTTGGTCTCGCTTCGAGTGTCTCATGTACTTGGTAGCGTCCTGTACGATTTCACGGATACGATACTCGACATCGGCTGCTAGTGCAGCGGCAACGCTCTCCTTCATGCCGTTGATGCCCAACGATTCGGCCACGTCGCGGATGGTGTCTGTCGGATAGACAGAGGCTGGCACGCCAGCTAGCGATCCAAGTCCGATACCCCCTCCAGCTCCTGCTGAGGATGATGAGGAGAGCCCAATACCGAGAGAGGCTGCATTGTTGGACGTCGAGCCGCTACCTGCAGCGTTGGAGCCGCTCTTTGCGGAGGGTGCCATGGTGTTGTGCTGTCTACCTGGCTGTTGGTTGCGAAAGGCGGGCAATCCTGCTTCAAGGCGAGCCAGCCAAGCGTGTGGTGCAAGGGGCTGTGCTGATTTCCGTTGTTGCGATGCGAGGACTGCGTGTGATGATGTTAAGCTGTGACGACGAAGAGCAAGAGGAACCGGTGGTGAAGTGTTGGTGAAAGGTCAAAGTACAAATGCAGACGCGGATGGGTTTCGGATTTCGGCCTTCCAGAAGATCCGCATTTCTGGCGCGTGCTCAGCGTCGCGTGTTGGTAGCCGTGAGCAGCCTGGAAATTTGATGCTCGACCACGACACATTGTTCACCGTCACAAGATAGAGTGAGCAGATATTCTCTTTATACACGCAGTATCACACGTCCAGATGTCTCAGAAGTGAAGGTGAAATAGCAAGGTACTATTTCAAGGTATGTGGTACAAATACAAATAAGGGGAAAAGAGTCGGGGTGACAAAAAGGCCAGGAGATTCAGGGCGTCGTGCAGCTCGCAGCTGTCATGTAGCAGCAAACCGATGCTCCACTGAGAAGAGCCTCGTCTGAGTAAGAGAAGGCTTTCCGCGCCAGAGCCGGGTATGTCGAATGGTCATGTGTAGGACGAGATCTGCGCATCAAAGATCATCTGGCTGGCCAGTGATGTAGTCCGGTGACTCTGCCGCCTTGTACTCGGCCATTAACTCTGCGACCGTCTCTCTCGCCTCGTCGAACTCGGACAGATCATTGGCGAACATGGGCTCGCGCTTGTACATCTCCAAGAAGGCGCTCCTCTTCCTGAGCCTGTCGTATTGATCTACCATCCTCCTGAACAAGCTGGCAATGCCGGTGTGATTGGCGAGCATGAGACCGCTGACGCGATGCGAGCTTGGCACGTACGGGCTTCGCTTGGATAGCGCAACCTGGATTGATGCGGGTCCCCATGGGATGAAGCTGGCGAGGTGACGTTCGCGAATACGGAGTAGTGACTTGTGTACGTCTCGTGGGTCGACTTGGCCCTGAATGATGTTGAGGATCGAGACATAGCAGCTGGATTTGGATGCGCCGAGGGTGCTGACCATGCGATTTTTGGGTTGGAGCAGTCGACGCATGACATCGAGGACGGTTGTCTTCATGGTGGCTTTGCCTCGCTCGACGTTGTCTGATGTAAAGGGCGTGTACGAAGTCATTAGGAAGTGGGCTCTGGGTGTTGGAATCAACGAGGCGATCATGCCCACGAGGTCGTTGTTCATGTAGCCGGGGAATCGAAGTGTGGTGGTAGATGCGCCCATGACGGTCGCAACGAGCTGGTTGGTTTGGCTGTAGCTTGGATTCTGGAGATGTAGACGATCCGCTGCGATTCTGCTAAGAGCTGCGTTGTCGAGGACAATGACGCTGTCAGCGTTGTTGGTGAGGCGCTTCATGGAGAGCAGCGAGTTGTAGGGCTGGACAACGACGTCGGAGGTCTCTTCCGAGTTTGGGAAGACACTGTAGGTCTGGATGAGCTTCTTCGGATAGGCGTCGTTCAACCTCTCGAGCAGGAATGAGCCGAGACCTGAACCTGTACCACCGGCGATCGAATGCATCAGCATGAAGCCCTACAGCGCAAGAGAAAGAGAAGATAGGTCAAAGGCAGAGCTATGGTCAGTTGTCATGCTAGCCTCTATACCAGAGTGCCGCTCGTTACGACAGGCCGTGTCGCAGCAATGACTGTTGCTCAACTCACCTCTAGACTGTCACTACCATCCGCCTCTCGATCGACCATCTCGATAAGTTCGTCGGCGATCTTTTCTCCTGCCGCATAACCTTGCGCCCAGTTGTTACCGGCACCGCCTCCGGTCTTGCTGCTGTAAATGTTTTCAGGGTTGTACAAATTCTTGTATGGTCCGGAGAGGATATTGTTGATTACCTAGAAGCGCAACAAGGGAGAATTCATCATCAAGGTCAGCTTGATCGTCTATGATCCTAGTCGCAAATGAGATGTGTTGACTTACCCTTGGCTCAAGATCTACGAGAATGGCTCGCGGAATATAATGCTCGTCGTCTGCCTGATAGAAGAAGACATCCTTGCGGTCACCTCCTTGGTCTTCGGCCGCATACTCTTCCAGAGTTCCGTCCTTTGCGATACCATGTTCGCGGCAGAGATGCTCCCAGAAGTGCGATCCGATTTGGTTACTGTCGTGCGTCAGAGAAACGGTCAGCTTTGCACTATGCCAGTTAAGGTGCCTTGGATTGGTAGACTTACCCGCACTGACCGGCCTGAAGGGTGATGAGTTCCCTAGGCATGATGCTTTACGTGTATGATTGAATGCAAGCTGTATGAAGGCGATGAAGTCGTGTGATGCCAACACTCTGATCCGCGTTTGCGGTCTGCCGAGAGATCAGAAGTGTCAAAGGCCAGTCGACTGAAGCTGGTAGGAGCGTGTCGGGTCCGCGCTTCGAAAGATCGTGGTCGGGGATGTTACGATGGCGCTGGGGATGAAGGAGCGAGAACGGGATGAAGATCAATGTAGGGCAATGGTCGCGGATGGTCGTTTGTCGTGACGATGATGTCAAGCCAAGCGTACCTTGACGAGTTGGCGGTGTTGGTTTCCACCATCTTTTTCGCTTGGAGCTGGCACAATCAAAGGCTCACATAGTTTTGGGTGTTACACTTCACGCGTCGCGCGGCGCAGCTTTCATGTGGCATTCTCATCGCCGATTTCAGAGGGATTCTGACCCCGATTTGTTGACACGGATCCGAAAACAGATCCTCAATTTGAAACAAGCTTGTGCTGCAACACCAAGCCTCGTGATCGTGGCAGCAGACGGCAGAGTTGTCATTTTTCCCACCACTCTTGAGCTTCACCTCACAAACGCACGAGAAAAAATTTCGAAATCCAAGAATTTTTTTTTTGGTGCGCTCCATCCGCTTAAGCTTAGTTCAAAGAAGCAAAACAGGGAAAAAAAAAAATGTGGATGCAGTTCTGGACGGCGCAAAAAAGAAAAGGAGAAAAAAAAAAAAAGAGAAGGAAGTTCTGGAGAGCAGAGATTTTTGGTGGACCGACCGTTTCGAGGATTTCGAATGCTGATGGCTGCTGCTTCTGCTTCTGCTGCTGCTTGCTGATGCTGTCTGCAAGTTTTGCTCCCTCGCCATCTAACCTTCTAACGCACACATCTCGTCATCTTCCTCAGCTCACCCCTTTCCCTTTTTCGTCGTCAAGCTTCAATCGGCTTCATCGACGATTCTTATCCAGGAGGAGAGCTTGCCCTATTCGACATCAGCAGATCCCCCATCTATCTGCTCTTCCTACATTCCAGTCTGCAATAGACTAACTTCAACAAACACTCACATTACACAACATGGCTTTCGGTAAGTGCTCTATACCATCGGCGGCAGCATAACAGCATATGCGTCTCATGATGCCTCTGCCTCATCAACACCGACATTGGAGCTAGCGCTGACTCTCTCGTCTTTCTCTACATTGTGTCCTTGCTCGTTCAACTCAATTCAGGTGATCGCGGAGGTCGTGGCGGCGGAGCCCGTGGTGGCGGACGTGGTGGTTTCGGCGGTGGACGTGGTGGTGCCGGTGGTGGACGTGGCGGTTTCGGTGGCGGCCGCGGAGGTGCTGCTGGTGGCCGTGGTGGCTTCGGCGGTGGACGTGGTGCCCCTGGTGGACGAGGTGGCGGACGTGGCGGTGGACGAGGTGCTCCTGGTGGACGAGGACGTGGTGCTCCCGGTGGCCGTGGCGGTCGCGGTGGTGGACGAGGTGGCGGAAAGCCCGGTGCTCGCGGTGGATCCAACGTCATTGTCAAGCCTCACCGACACGCCGGTATCTTTGTCGCCGAGGGCAAGGAGATGCTCCTCGTCACCAAGAACATCGCCCCTGGCGAGTCGGTCTACGGCGAGAAGCGCATTTCCGTCGAGACTCCCGGTGCCGGTGCTGACGGCACCACTGCCAAGACCGAGTATCGTGTCTGGAACCCTTTCCGATCCAAGCTTGCTGCCGGTGTCCTCGGTGGTCTCGACAACATCCACATTGCACCTGGCAAAAAGGTTCTCTACCTTGGTGCTGCCAGCGGTACCTCGGTCTCGCACGTTGCCGACCTGGTAGGCCCCGAAGGTATCGTCTACGCCGTCGAGTTCTCGCACCGTTCCGGTCGTGACTTGATCAACATGGCCAAGAAGCGTACCAACGTCATCCCCATCGTCGAGGACGCCCGACACCCTCACAAGTACCGCATGCTCGTCGGCACCGTCGACGTCATCTTTGCCGACGTTGCCCAGCCAGACCAGGCCCGTATCGTGGCACACAACGCCGAATCTTTCCTCAAGAACGAGGGTCACGCACTCATCTCGATCAAGGCCAGCTGTATCGACTCGACAGCACCCGCCGAGGCCGTCTTCGCCGCCGAGGTCAACAAGTTGAAAGGCATGAAGTTCAAGCCCCGCGAGCAGCTCACGCTCGAGCCATACGAGCGTGACCACGCCATGCTTGTCGCTCAGTACCAGCGCCACAAGGCATAAGACATCGGCTTTCGAATGCTCATGTCTCTCGCCTCTGTGTTTGCGCTCACTCTCCTTCGTCTCTTTCTTCCGGTTCTGGTTCTGTAGTTATATCTAGCCTCGCTTTTTTCAACATGCTTCCATTCTGCATTTCTCATCTCTTCCATTCTGCATTTCTCATCTGACGCAAAACGGTTGCTGACCGATTTGTTGTCTTTGGTATTTCGATTGCTTCCCATTACTGTCCCGAGGCTCCGGTGAAGAATGTGTGCCAATCAGTGTCTATGCGTTGCTGAGTAAATCAGGATGGGGCGTTGGTGCCGCCGCCACTGCTGCTGTTGGCGCGGCCTGCAGCCCATGACTTTTGTCGTGCCGAGAGAAACGAGCCAAAGTTGCCGAGCGCAGCGCGCACTTGAGTTCCAGCTTGAGCCGCTGCTTGACCGGCTGCGTTGAGTGCCTCGTTTGCATTGAAGCCAGCGCCGTTGCCCTGAGCATCGCTCGGAATAACTCTGCCGGACCGAATTGTGTGCTGTCCGTCTGCGTCGATGGCTTCGCCAGTGATGGAGCCTGACGCTCGTGCTCCTCCTGTTGTTGTCGCCGAGGACGACGGGGCGGCTTGACCGCTTGATGCTGACGGTGCGTTGGAACCGAAGAAGCCAAATCTAGACGTGAGGCCTCCGATGCCTCCCGCGTTGCTTGCAGGAGCGCTCTCGCCTCCGCTCACAGACTGAGTTGCAGCAATGTGGTCGGCGCGGAACTTAGCAATGTCTTTGCCCAGATTGCTGGCAAGGCGATAGATGTTGGCACTCCCGGCTTGCAGGGCACTGCCAATAGCTTCGCGGGTCGGTGCGAGATTCTCTTCGAGACGCAAGTCGTGCAATCCCGCCGAGAGTCGCAAACCGACATCCTCGATGGCCGATGTCTTGCCTTCGCAAGGATGCTTGTGATCCACAATGTCGAATAGCATGGGGTCTGTGACCGAGTTCCACACCGAAAAGGCTTCGGTCCATCGAAGCGCAGTAAGGAACTCGGCACCAAAGCTGCTGGTCGTCGAAGCATCGGGTGCCTGGATAGCTACCTGCTCGGCATCGCTCTTGGCCAAGAAGTCAGCATACTTGGTCGAAGATAGCATGGCACAGATATAGTCCTCGAAGCGAATGCGCAGGTAATCATCGCTTCCGTGGAAGCCCATCGATGTGGGCCGTGTTGGGTCTGTGGGGTTCCACGTCTCAACTACGGAAGAGATGACCTCGTCCATCCACTTGCGATCCTCTGGCGTCAAGTTGACAATCTGATGCAACTTGGGATCTTGGAACTCGAGGTGTGCATGCTCGAGGTCGACGATGACATCGATCTTGCAGTCTCTCTGCTGCTTGAAGATGCTGTTGCTGGTGCCAACGAGCCATGTGCGCGACTTGAGCAGGTCGATCTGTTGCAAGGGGCAGTAAGGTTGGAAGAAGGCATCTTGGCCAAAGATGTCGAGGGGCATACCCAAGAACTTGAGCAAGCTCTTGCGATCCGAAGAGCGCAGACTGTCGGCGGCCTCGACTCGACCTGCTCGTGTGTGCAGTTTGGGATCACCGGCATCTTGTAAGCTTAGCAATAGGCCAGGTAGGAGCGAGACGAGCGAGTACTGGTAGTTGCAGAGCTGCTCGACGGGGTAGCCGAAGAACATGACACGACGTTGAAGCAAGAGCAGCTTGACGAGCATGAGGGTCTTGAAGCGCCATTTGTGAACCAATTCACGCAGCGAAGTGCCCATGTACATGACCGCCTCGCGATCGTTGGACATGCCTCCGCTCTGCAATCCGAGCTCGAGAGTGGAGTGGAAGTCGACCAAAATGTCGACATCGGCCAGGTCACCTTGAGCAAAGAATGCGCGGGTGACGATGCCGAGCTTTTCTCGGATAGGACCAAAGACAGGCTCCTTGGCCAAGACCACGATGGCCTTTTGGACAGTGCTTCGCGTCACCTCGGCACCTTTCTTGAGTAGTGCATCGGCGGCGATCTGACGGTTGCAGGAGATACCAAAGATGGTCGAGCTGTACAGCTTGGGGCAGTGCAAGTGGAAATAGCAGAAGTCCTCATCTGACAGGTGGCTACCGTCTGGCAGAGCGAGGAAGGGGAGTGATTTGACCAGATCCTCATCCTCTTGAAGCTCTTTGGGGTACGTATATTCGACCTGTGGGCCAACGAGGTGATTGAAATCGACCACGGCGATACCGAGGATGACCGGCTCGCCTTCGCTCGATGTGGAATCTTGGGTTGCTCCGGCAGCTGCAGCGGCGGCTTTGGCGTGGTCACGTTCGGAAGCAAGCGCAGCCTTGATTTCCGGGATGGACATGGATGGTGGGATTCTGGACGGAGAAGCAGGGCTGGGAGGGACTTGTTCTAATACCGAGACGTCCTCTGCTAGACTTACATCATGCTGAGACTGATTCAGGTTGCTGCTCTCTTGCGGTGATGTAGGCTCTGATGTTTGTTTAAGCTCATCCTCTGTCTCGACAACGGAATGAGAGGCAGGCTCTTGCTTCTTCTCTGCTGCATTGACAGGCTCGCTATCCAGAGTTGTTTCTTCTGACTTTGGCTCGTGCACTTTCTGCACCTTGTGCGACTCGGACGGTGTCACCGGTTCGGCATTGGTGGATGATGCAGGGTGGTTCGCTGCTGTTGGTGCGAGTGGAGTCTTGCCTTCTGAGCTCATCTTGGGAGAATTGTGCCTCTACAGCCGTGTTTGCTCTAGAGATGCGAGTTGCTGCGGCTTGAAGGGGAAATAGGGCAAAGAGGCTTCCAGACGTCCTTTCGAGGCTCCTAAATAGGCAAGACGGAAGGAAAAGGTGAAACGAGGCTGAACAATGCTGTTTGGACCGTGGGTCGGCGATGAGTGATCGGCGGTTGTGTGGGTACGGCCTGTCCTGTCCGGTCCGAATCACCCTGATGATGGTGATGAAGGTGGGTTGAGTGGGTTGCAATGAGCAAGTTGCGAATGTTGAAGTGCAAGTCGAATGCGGTGTGTTGCGTGTTGGTTGAATCACACAATCAACTGCAGTCGGGCTGCCATTTCTGGTCACGTTGAGCGCTGTTGTGGCTCAAAAAGATCTGCAGGGTTGTCAGGGCTGTACCGAAAAAAGGTGGAATCTTAGCCTGCTTAAACCTCCACTCTCACCCTTCACTCTTCATGCACGGACTCATTCACGATAGGCTTTACTCTTGTCACCATCATCTTGACTTGTTGCAGAGGATTTCAAGTGGAAAGCTCAGTCTTAGACTCTCAATACTCGGAAAGGTATCAGAGGTGAACAAAAAGGCTTTTTCATCACAAAGTGCCCAAAAACTGAGCTAAGAGGCACTCTTCGACTCTCCTCCTGATCTCCGGGACCGCCGACACTTTTCTTGTCGCCTTGTCGCCATCAGGCAAGATTGCCCTTCGGCTGATCCGATCCTCCACAGTCAGCTCACGATAGATATTCAGCAGTGGGCTTAAAAGGCATGCCAATCAGAGGAGCTTGACATCGACATCAGGCAAGATGGGCCCTAAACTGTCTGGCTAGATGTAGCCAGCACCAAAGGATAGTGCTACTCTCGCTTTCCTATGCTCAGTCCTGTATTGGCTTCGCCGGCTACTTTCAGATGGCCTCGAATGTGCTTGATGCTTTGCCATCGCGATTGAGGGCACTTGTGATAGCAACGAGCACCGCCAACAGTCGGCCTGGCTAAGCCTCTGCAGCATTAAATCTGACTCAGCTTGGCTCCGCTCTTCGGCTCAGTCACGTTCCCTCCCCACTCACAGTCCAAGAACAGCGTCGACCACAACTCCCTCATGGAAGATGGACCCAACACCATCATCTTCCCGTTCTGCCTCTTCGTCCTCGATTTGGATTGAAGAGATAACTTCATCTGAATCCGCTAGCAGCAGCATTTCAACCGCCGCACGCAACACTCCGAACAAGAGACCCACTCCAACGCCTACTCGAGAACATACAGCAGCATCACGTTCGAGGCTGTCCCGGCCCTTTCGCTCTCCTCTGAAGCGCAGTCAGTCTCAGCAAAGCATGGTGCCCACAGCACCACCAGCAACAGCGACATCAGCAGGGCCTTCGTCCCAACAAACGCCAGCAGATGTATCTGCATCCTCGTCAGCTAGCGTAAGAAAGCAGCGTCAGGCGCTAGAAGGAAGGCTTTTGCTTTTGCAACAAGCCAACAAATGCTTACGAGAAGACGCCCTCTCAGCGCTCCCGCAAGAAATAGCACGATGGCGTGAAGCCGGTCAATTGGCCGCACAAGACCTCTGGAAGATGACAGGCGCTCAAGGTGGAGACTGGTCAGCTACCGGTGGCATTCCCTCGCGCGGTGATTACGGTCTCGAATCGCCACCGTCCACCTTGGTCGGTACGCAAGCATTCTCCTCGAGTCCTCGCAAACGCAAACCTTCCGAGTCGCCCGAATCATCCAGCCCTCCTTGGCTCCTACGTAGGTCGCGCTTCACTTCGCCAGGAGCAGAAGAGGAAGCTGCTGCACTGCGCTCTACCGACGATCCCTTCCGAAGGCTCAAGGGCGAAGACAGCCAAGGTACAGACTCACAGGCTTCTCTTCCAGAGCTGTCCGAGCTCATTCGTCGATCACAGTCCATCATCGGGTCTTCTTCAACACCCCGCCGGCACCAGAGCCTACTTGGAACGCAAGACGATGGCCCCTCGACATCCTCGACACCTGCTACAGGCGCACGAGGCATTGAACGCAAGTGGAATATTGGCAGCATGCTTGACATGCTCGGCGCTGACAAATCGACACTCGAGTGGGACGTCGAAGAAGAAGACTTTCGTGACCCAGGGGCCAACAAAGGCGTCACCACACGCGCTCCACAGCACACAGATTAGCTCTATCATTGCACTGCAGCGAGTTCACACCATGGAAGAAACCCAACACGGTAGCATCCGAATCACGATTACGAAAAGCAAGGTACAAGCCAAAATGCTCAGCGAGAAAAGATTGACAAACCAAAAATGCCACTGGCCATAGTAGTGAAAGCAAAGCTGAAGTTGAAAAGTCGAGCTCAAGCGACAGGATGAGAACGCGAGCTATGTGGACGGATACGTTGAGCGATATACATCAATGTTGTCGATGATGGCTGAGGGCCAGAGCCATTAGCAGAACTGGACGTTCCAAGCGGTGAAAGTTGGCGGGCAACTGTGGTTGGGCTTGACGGTGCTGCTGCCAACCCTGCTTGCCGACAGGAGACCGCTGTTGGTCTTGTAGGCATCTGGGCAATCCTTGCTGTTGCAGTAAGCTGGCTGGCAGTAGCCCTGGTATTGTCTGCCGAGCAGCTGCAGATACATTCCTACGTTGAATCCATCGGCCACCGAGATGTCGTATGCACCTGTTGCCAGGTCAAACTCGCCCGCCGTGGCGCCCTGGCCCGTGGTGATGTTGGCGTTACGAAGCGGCGAGAAGACTTTTCCTCTGTAGTCGTCCGAGTAGAATGAGAAAGACTCCGACTTGCCGGACTTGAGCACCGACCACTGCGACTTGCCTGGAAGCGCAGGGAGGAAGACGGGTGCAAACTCGTGCTTGCACTTGTTGGTCACAGTGAAGGTGATCTTGGAGCTGCGGGGTGCAACGGAGGCGGCAGCTGCCGCGGCAGCAAGAGTGCCGATGGCGATGAGGGTGCGGAAGATGGCTACCATGATGATGCTGTGTTGAAGACGGTGGATGTCAGAAAGGTAGCTGGCAAGGTGCTATGGATGGAAGGGAAGGTTCAATGCGATGAAAAAATTCGGGTCCGTACATGTAACAGACTTGCCAGCGTCTATATATCTTCAGCTCGGTGAGGGATGCACCCTTGCGCAATGCGAATCGCATCACGTTCGTTCAGCTGGAAGACATGACACATGCGTTTTCAGTCACCGGCACAGTGAGCGCCATCAAAGAGGCGCTTTCCCTCAAGACGGGCGGCTACCTTGGATCTCCGCTGCACCTGCAGAGAAACCCTTGTGCTCGTCCCTTCACCGGTCACCTTGCACTCCTCTACGGTCAAGAACGAGCCCAAGCTAAGTTTGGGTGTTCGGTCAGACCGCCGAACAAGGCCAAGTTCAATGCCGCCGCCGCTTGTGACGAAAGAGTCATCCCTGATGCTGAGCACCAAGCTCGATGGAAGCAGACTGTATTTCCGGTTGCAAAAGTTTGCAAGGCGCAAGGTTATACAACTGTCTCGCTCTGTATCACAGAGAGAGTTCGTCTCTTATTCGACAAAGTCCCGAGCTGCACCTAATTGTCGTTGCATAGGACGCAAATGGCTCTCAAGCCCTTCCATCTCGACGGACAAGCGCGTGGATCCATCGCCGGACCTGGACACAAGAGGATCGGAAAGAGATTACACCTTGGTCACAATACAGCAAGTGAAACACAATGCGAGAGCAAAAGAAAGAGCGGCGTCAGACAGTCCATATGGATGCGAGGCGGATGCAGGCGGATCGTGTGACGCCGAGGCTTGGCGGACTGCGTCTCACTTTGTCTTGCACCTCTTACAGTGTACCGTACTGTATTCCACATCGGCAGCAACTTCCCGCTCGTCTTCTTTTTCTGAGTGAGACATTGACGATCCTACGCATCATCCTCTCGTCCAGCTGAGGGTCTTCGCCCACACTTTCAAATACGCTCAAGCCTCTATCCACAGCCACTTTCCACAAACTCCATCCCGGCTTAGGCAAAGCAAGACAATAATCCGATGAGTGGGCCAACCCAAAAGACAGCCAGCAGGACAAGGCAACCTATCTCGGTGCAGGGTCCCGGTCTCAACGCCGAGAGACGTCAGACGCTCGAGAAAGAAGATATACCGGAAAAGGGCGAAAGGTGTGCAAGCGAGGCCTCATTAGACGCAGAAAATATGCAGTCGGACGTCAAAAAAAAAAAGTCGAGAGAAGCTGCAGAAGCGAGACGCAGGCAACCACCATTGTGCCGGTCCAGAGCTGGAAATTTTGCTGCATTCGGACAGAGAGAGAGAGAGAGAGAGAGAGAGAGGCCTCGCATCGTGTTCGCGTTTCGCGTCGAGTAAAGGCCTCAAGAGGACAATCTTGATCCATCGCTTGGTTGATCTGGTCAACTGGCCGAAATCGACCGGTCTTCGAATTCTGCTCACAAAGCTGTCGGCAGCAACCATGTCTGGCTGCTGCTCAGAGTCACGAAGCCATGTTACGATCCGAAGCAGCATCTTGGTCAAACTCCAAGCGGCTTGCTGCCAAGGTCTGCCCCCGATTAGGCTTTGAGCGTTGGTAGATGCGATATGATTTGCCGAACCCTCCCGCCACCAGCATGGTTACGCATAAGTTCGGTACGCTTAACGACTATCGGGCATCTAACCGACCGATCGACGCCGGTCTGCTTCTTCTAGCTCAGGATAACTTCGCATCGTTGTCTGCTGTCAAGACTGCACCGCCACTCTTGACCGCTTTCCCGGTATCATGGCAGCTCGACGTCTCAATCGACACATGGAACGTTCCGATCGACCGTCGCTCGGTGCACCCCGAAGATCATTTTTGATGAAGCTTAGATACCGCGGTTCTCGAGTTGTCACGATACCATGAGCTTCTTTCAAAGTTAGGCTACAAAGCCGGGCTTCCATGCAAAAGTCTAGCCTGTCAAAGAAAGGCTTGGCAACGCGGTCGAAGAGATCATAAGATTCGCAAGGTGCCAATCGTGACCGGCAAAAGTTCACGTGGGCTATGCGCCAGCTGAATTATGTTAGATATGAAGGTGTAACAAACAGAATCTGGCCGAAACACGTCTTGGCGCGGTGGACGCGTCGAAAATGTTGGAAAGGGTCTCGCTGCTGCGATGTTCCGACGATGATGATGCTGCTCAAGGCTCTCCTTGGTGTTGATCTCTAGCTCTTCCATTGCATCGACGTTACCATTATCTGTCCATATCTCTCTTCATCCTTTGATTGCGGCCATACTTCGCGCCGAGAAAAGCTCTCTAACTCCGAGCTTACGGCGAACCAGGGCAACTACCTGGCCTGTCAGCATACGAGAACAATCTTCCACGGCTACTCCGCATCGTCTCACCTAAGATCGCTGTCAGCCGCAAGTGCTCCATCGCAGATTTCCACGCAAGCTTGATCCAAACCAAAATGGCAGCCTCACCTCTAGATGCGCTACTGGCGACCTTTGATCGGCACATAGACTCTACAACAGCAGCTCAACGCACAGCCGCATCATCCGTCGCTGGTCCATCCTCCCTCGCACTTCGACGCGATGAGATCCGCAACCTTATCGCCCCAACCTCACCTTCGCCCACCTCATCCGCGTCACTCCAGCTTTCTCCACTGGAACGAGCGATATACTACGAAGTGGAGAACAGGCGGAACCATCTGCAGCGCAAATCCAAGGAGCTCGACTTTTGGGAAGCCTACGAAACAGAGCTTGCGGAGGAGCCGATGAAGATGCCCACGAGCACGTCGGCTTTATCGCAGCAGATTGAGGAGAAGAAGCAGCGTCTGCGAGAGTTGGAGGCACAAAACAGACTCAAGACGGAGACGGCGAAAGCGTTAGAGTCCAGTGCAGTGATTCAAAAAGTGCTATCTACCACATCGCCTCCTTCGTCAGACAGCAGACAAGGGGACGAAGGAGCAGGGCAAGAGCAGCAACAGGAGCAGTACGCATCAACGAGAAAGCTGTTGGAACAGAGAGATGACCAAGCGTTGGAATTCCTCAAGATCTTTAATGACATTCAGGCGATCAAGCGGGAGAGGATCCAAGTCAAAGCTCGGATCCGCGATCAACGAGCGGAAACAATGAAGCTTTTGGAGAATATTAAAAATGTCAAGGCGGACATTCGAAATCGTCAATTGCGCCCTTCGAGTGGTTCAGCGGGACAACAGGACTCGGATGCTTCGCAACAAGATATTGCCGTGGTGCAAAAAGTCCAACAGATGCAAAGAGAGATAAACGAAGCGAGGTCCAAGAAGGAGCTCGTGAAGGGGATTCTGCGCGTAAGTACCAACCTCTCACACCCCTATCCAACATCGATACGGATTTGGAGCATCGGACAGAGATACTGACACTGTCTTTGGTTTGGGGGACTCGCAGGGATTGATACTGGAATCGGGACGAGATTGGACGAAGAACACATCGACAAGAGCGTTGATGCTCTCGTTGGATGACGAGGATGATGCCTCCGACGATGCGTTTAGTGAGGATGAGGAGGAGGGGAGGGAGGAAGGCGATGACGACGAGATTGATGAGGACGAAGAGGACCTCGAAGAGCTGGAGGACGAGGAATAGCTTCCATCAATCAATCGAAACAGTTGATCAACAACGGCAGAACCGAGGTCTAACTCAGAAAGGGTTCTAAGTGTGCTACTCTATGCAGCGGTGACGGCCTCTTCCAAAGATTGAGAAGGCGTCTTTGTGGACCAAGTCGAAGCTCCTCAGCTGCGAGACCTTTCTTCATCTCCATCTCTATGGCGGATCATCGTTGTCTTCAGCATTGCGCCGACCGGGCGATTGTCTTTGAGACGACAGGATCGACACACACCCATAGATCGGAGCCAACTATTTGTGCGCGTCTAGCTAGAATGCTACAACGCCAAGAAGGCCCATGCAAATCTCCCATTGCCGCAGTGGATGAGTGCTTTGCAAAGGCATTTGGCTGTCACACCTATTCACCCCTCGCTGGACGAAAAGACGTGAGAAGACACCGCTCGCGTGATACGGTGCTTTCAATTTCCTCTTTCTATGTGAAACATGGACGGCGGCGCTTGGCGCTAAGATGGATTTGGGCGCGATGTACCGAGGTCAACTGTGGGATGTGTGTAAGTGGCGGGCACAGTGTAGGTGATGCGACGGCAGAGCGGTTGGTGAGCTCGGCAAATTAGGCTCTCTCCCACCGTGGAACCTGCTTTGCGTGACTTTAGCGCGGATCTTCTCTCTCTCTCTGAAATCACAGTTGTAGTACAGTACTGTATCATGATGGCGGGTTCCATAACGGCGACACTTGGTGTCTCTCTTTCTTGACATTCACATTCCTCTTGCCCCTGATTTCGTTTTGCTCACACATCGCCAGAAAAACCGAGCTTTATTTTTGTCGCATCACACCGACGAATCGCCAGATTTTCCGACTCTCTGAAAGCCGCTCTGCTCTGAATCGAACACCTGTGTGACTGCTCCTCTGCTCCACACCACCACCCTCACTCACCTCGCATGACGAAATGAACAACAACAGCATTCACGCACGCACTCACCGCTCACACACTCACACACTCACACACTGACCCACCAACACCAGCACCATTTTTCTGTGTGTGTGTGTGTCTGCAGGGGAGGGACCTTGGAAACTTGCAAATCAGGAACCAACTCACGAGAAAAAAGCTGTGAAGTGAATCAGGATGACCGGTCTCGTGGCGGTGACAGATGTGGCAAGTGCAAAATACGAAGAACGAGAGCGAAGCGGTGCTCTCTAGACAGCTACTTCAAAGGTGCCGACTCTCGGATTTCAACTCTTTTTGTGTGTATTTTTCCGAAAATGACATTTTCCTTTTGTATTCGGGATTCAAGTAGAACTCTGTCAATTGAAAGTTGGAGAGGGTGAAATTCATATTGTCAAACGAGTGGGCCGGACCGTGGATAAAGTGCGGGCACCCCGTGTCTCTGTTGCTCCACTCTGTCGTGTTGTGTGACGCAGAGACATGCTCCCTTTGTTCGATAAGTTCAAACAAAATCCGCGGCAGCAGAGCGGCACGAATCGAGAAAGAAATAAATAAAAAGACTCATTTTTCACATTTTCGAGACCTACCTTTTGGAAATTGGCTATTGCCCTGCCATCTGCTGCCTCTCTTTTCTTTCTTGATTCGCTCTTTTGTGGAATTGATGCCGTGTCTTGGCTCAGCCTGCAAGCTTGCAAAACCAACACACCAAAGTTAACAGTTACTGTGTCACTGCAGCACAGCACAGCACAGCAAAGCACTCTTAGCACTTTGCACATTCCCCTCAAACTCGACGACTCTTGGATGCCTAGCGAGCCTCTTGGCAATCCCATTGCTTTCCCCACCTTGCCGGCAACCATCACACCATCCTTCATCTCCGACCATCCACGTCCTTGGCTGCTTCGTTTGTCACCCTCATACACACCATCTACGTTTTGATTTGGCATCAGGCTGTTGTCCGACTCGTCACCACCGCAGTCTACCTAGTTAGTTATCGATCGACTCTCGGACATCCACAGCACTATCTGCCTGGCTTTGATCAGCAACAAGGGCAAGATCATCGCCTTCGGACGACTACATCCAGCCACTGCATAGCACACGGTCGCTTTTGCCTACACACATCCCACAGCCCACCACCATCAGCAACCTCGTTCTCAGAGTTGAAGCCATAGTATGAGCGACCATGTTGATACACTCCTCTGAAGCAGAAACGCTCAACTCGATTCGATTGGCCCTCGAGCGCGAGGAGCAGCAGATCCGTGTCAACGACAGTACAGGAGAGGTCTACGACATTACCATCTCCCGATCTGCCCCTTATGCTTCGCCCGTCGTCTCCCGCTCTGTTACGCCCAGCAATGCCAACGACCCTGCCTTTACTGGCGTCAATGGTCTCACTACCACCACTTCCGCTGGCCATCGCATCCTTCGACTGCCTCAGCTCGTAAGCAAGCGTGCTCATGGCAGCCAGCATGTGCCGCAACAGCCCGCCATCGTCGACGCATCTACCAACACCGACCGACCCCTCCCCGACGTCCACGAGTTGGGGCAAGGTCGCACCCGTCAACAGAATGCTGCCACCACCCTCAACGGTACCGACGCATCCTCAACTGCTGGTCCAGTCGCTCGTCAAGATGCAGCACTCAAATCGCAGTCCAGCTTCACTGCACCAACACGGCACCATCCCTTTCTCAGCGAGCTTCCACCCTCACCCCCTCTCGAAGCCGACTACATCGCCGGTCACGACTCTCGCAATGGCCTCATGAGCACCGTCACCAACGGCTCTTCTCACGTTCCTGCTTATCCCGGCCACGGCACCTCTCCTTCGTATCCTACCCAAGAGCGGGCTGAATCCGCTGCTGCTGCTGCTGCTGCTGCTGCTGCTCCACTCCAGACCAAGGCTCCTGTGGCTCGCCGCGCTTACACTGCCGACTCGACTCAGATCTTCGGCGGTCCTTCTCCACTTTCCAAAGGCCCGATCTCGCCGGCCCTCGTAGATGAGCCTGCTTCTATGGACAGTGTCGACGCACCTTCGGCGCAGCAGCATCCACAGCCCACCATCAGCGCGAACCGTCCACCAATCAGGCAAAAGGAGCGCCGCAATGCCTCTAACGCATCTACTGCCAGCACCGCTTACCGCACTGCATCCTCTCATGGAGGCCTCTCCGATGGTGAGGATGACGACGCCTCCATCACGCAGCGCCGCTTTGCTTCTTATGGCTCTGCGTCCTCTCATCTGGCAAACGGAGTCAACGGTGCAGCACCCGCCATTCGATTGACCCACGATGCTTCGCCCTACTATCACGATCCTCAGCAAGGCGCCGAAGCAGGTCCGTCGCATCTCGCCGCAGGTGCTTACCCTCAGGTCGAAGCAGCAGCTCCACCCAACGGCATTCCGCCGCGTCAGCACATGGCTCGTCGCAACACCACTGGTTCTTCCCTGCAAGGTCGACGTTCCCAGTCTGGTACAAGCCTGGCTCAGTCCATGCGCCGATCCAGTCGTGATCGCGACCCCAACTCGCACTCGGCAGGACAACCTTGGCTATCTGACTCGCTCAACTCGCCCACCACCGCAGATGGACCCTCGCATGCTCTTCGTACTGGTGATGCTGCTTTCGACGAAGAGGCTGCCAAGCACGCAGAACAGCTGCGCAGAGATCGTCGCTACAAGGAGCAAAAGGCGCGTGATGCAGCAGCCGAAGGATCCAATGGTGACAGGGACGGCGATTCCAGCGGCGTCGTCGGTGTTCTGACGCGCTCCAAGACGGGCCGAGATTGGCTCAATGTCAACCCTAAAGACAAGGAGCGCAGTGACCGCGATCGTGAGCGTGACGAGGACGCCGAACCCAAGGTGCTGGTCGGCAACCTCATCGGCGAAGGTCACGCCAACTATGTGCTCATGTACAACATGCTTACCGGCATTCGCATCGGTGTCTCGAGATGTCAGGCCAAGATGAAGCGTCCTCTGTGCGATGCCGACTTTACGGCCAAGCACAAGTTCACATTCGATATCATCGGACGAGAGTTGACGCCTACAGCCAAGTACGACTTCAAGTTCAAGGATTACGCCCCCTGGGTTTTCCGCGAGTTGCGCGAGCACTTCCACCTCGATGCTGCCGACTACCTGTTGTCGTTGACCTCGAAATACATCCTCAGCGAGTTGGGCTCGCCTGGTAAAAGTGGATCGTTCTTCTACTTCTCCCGCGACTACCGATTCATCATCAAGACCATCCGACACTCGGAGCACAAGTTCCTGTTGCGCATCCTCAAGGACTACCACGAGCACGTCAAGGCAAATCCACACACCTTGCTCAGCCGTTTCTACGGGTTGCATCGTGTCAAGTTGCCCCATGGTCGCAAGATTCACTTTGTCATCATGAATAACCTCTTCCCGCCGCATCGCGACATTCACGAGACGTACGATCTCAAAGGTTCGTCGATCGGTCGTGAATACCCTGAGGAAAAGGCGGCCACCAAGTCGGGTGCGGTGCTCAAGGACCTCAACTGGCTCAAGCGCGGGCGCGAGATTGAGTTGGGTCCCGAAAAACGAGCGCTATTCGAGGCACAGCTGCGTAGCGACGTAGCGCTGCTGCAGCGACTCAACATTATGGACTACTCGCTTTTGATTGGATTGCATGACATGCGCCGAGGTAACAAGGACAACCTGCGTCAGGATAATCTGCGCGTCTTCCAGCCCGAGAAGGAGCTCAAACGCCAGCCCACGCAGGTCAAGCGTCCCGGCGCAGGATCGGGCAGCGAGCAGGATGCCTCTGCATTGCGACAGGCTGTACGAAGATCCGACCCCAAAGCACTCAATTCACAGCAGGTGACCAAGCTGCCCGATCGCGATGTGAGCGAACGTCGTCACTTCCTCTTCTATCAGGACGAAGGTGGATTCCGCTCGACAGACGAGCACAACCAGCCGACCGACATGATTTACTACCTCGGTGTCATTGACCTCTTTACACCCTACACATCCGTCAAGCGTGGCGAGACCATCTGGAAGGGTCTGACGCAGAACCGACACATGATCAGCTCGGTGCCTCCCAAGGAGTACGGTCAGCGATTCTTCGACTTCCTCTGCAGTGTCATCACGGGCGGTGACAAGAGTCGTCGTCCCAAGATGTGGGGCTTCACCGACAAGGATGCCTCCAAGTCGAAGCCCGAAGACAAAGACGCCCAGACCGAGAAAGTCGCCAACAAGCAGCGATAGTCTCTCATGAAATCAAAACCAAGCATCTCTGCCTCACCGCAGACAACCGGCCACTCTTACGCTCTTTTTTAGCCTGGCGCCCCGCTCTATACCTACACTCTTTTTATCGTCTAACGCTCATTTATTTACCAGCGGCATTTATCGCATACTCTCTCTTTTACACATTCGTTCGTTCGCACTGTCCTCTCCTTTTCTCCCTCTCTCCCATCTTGCATATTGTTCAGGGGTATCTGTTGGAATACCACTCTTTGGGTGATTTTATGTCTGCATAGCTGATGCTGGTTGTCTGTGCTGTGTGTGAGACAACCGAGAGGGCGTCAGCGTGAGTTGGGAGGGAAGGTCGCGTGCTTCGTCGCATACTTGGATGATTTCTGGATAAAGTGCGGCTCCTGTGCTTTATTTTGTGCGGTTGGGCTTGGCACTGCAGCGCTGGACGCTTTCAGAGTGCGCTCCTCCACTCTGCTCGGAAGCATACGCGAGCGACAGGCAGGCTTGCATGTTCCACCACCTATCTTGCAGTCTCATGCTCACCACTCACCACCAACTCGACCGTAGATACAGTAGCCACCGTCATATTCGAAATCATACAGCGGCGTTCTCGGCAAGTCCTGCTTTGGACATGACGACTTGGTGTTAGAAGCGCCTTCACCATCTACGCTACCAGCGAACAACGAGGTTTCCCCGGTAGAACCAAACACACGGCTCGACGTCGTACGGATCACATTCGCGCCTCTCTACAAGCAATCCTGCAGACCTGTACTCCTGTATGGCCTGCAGCTGTACTTAGATAGACGAGATCAAAGGTATGCCGACCAAAACAGATACTCGCCAAGGTGGCCCGTCCACCACCACACCCTCCCGCAAACCTGCGCCTGCACCACCCACCCTCCAGCGCCTCCGGTCAGGCGGGGATGCCGCATCGACCCTCCAATCCTCGGCCGTAGCCGCCATGGGATCCATCCGTACGCTCACCTCCATCTCTTCCTCTGGCACATCTTTACATCCCATCGCTCCCAAGCGCGCGATAAAAGTCGTCCTCATCGGCGATGGCGGTTGCGGCAAAACATCGATTCGCAACCGATTCCTCACAAACACCTTTTTCCCGTCTTACCGTGCCACCATCGGAGCTGATTTCATCACCAAGACCCTACCCCTCGACCCTCTGAATCCTGATGGAGAGAAAGCAGTACTGCAGATATGGGATACAGCGGGACAGGAGAGATTTCAGAGTCTAGGAAGTGCATTCTACCGAGGTGCCGATGCGGTCGTTATTGCTTTTGATGCGAGTAAACACAACAATGCAGAGGAAGAGCTCAAGAGGGTCAAAGGTTGGTATGAAGCATTTATGGCCAAGGCTCCGGGACCGGAGGGTGAGGCGGAGAGGAGGAGGTTTTGTTGGATCTGTGCGGCGAATAAGAGCGATTTGTTGCAACAAAAAGGGGATGGGAAGAGGGAGAAGGTGAGAGAGGTGTTGAACTCGTTGGTGAAGAAGGAGGAGGGCGAGGTAGATTGGGGGCTGGATAGCGGGGATGAAGGGGTGAGACCAAGTGGAGATGATGAACCGGCGAACCCGGCCGAGGTGCTGTCGAGACCCGATCCTAATGCTGGCGAGACAGAGCAGGGTCAAAGTACTCCCAGTCGCTCTGCGAGTGGCAAGCTTAGAGGCTCGGTGACACCGAGCTCAAGAAGCAACCTAGGCAACGGTCACATAACCTCACCGTCCAAGAAGAGATCATCGAACTACCGACTCTCCCGCAAATCTCTCTCCTCGATAGCAGCTGCAGCCGCCAAGCAAGCTGGATCTTCCAGCGACGCAGACGAACCTCATTCTAACGGTGTAAAGGGAGGAACCATGAACACCCTCTACACGACCCCTTTCAATACTATGTCGAATCTACCCCTCAGTGCGTCTCCCCCATCCACCGAGACCACGCCCAAAGCGTACGAATCCAAATCCACCACCACTAGCACTGGCGGCACTGGCAGCGGATTCTTATCCAGCTGGATGACCCGATCCAGATCCAAAGCGTCCTCCTCTTCGAAAGCCAACGGCAGAGGCCACACGAAACGGCAGTCTATAAAGTGCATCGAAGTCTTCCAAATAAGCGACCCAGAGCTCTCCGACGCTTCCGATGCAGGCCCTAGTGGTGGCAAAAACCGATTTGCCTTTCCCTCCTCATCATCCACATCGACGTCCAAGGTGCAGCAAGAAACGCCGCCTCGAAGCGTCCGAACCGCAGCAACGGGAGGTGGTGCCGGTGGAGGGGTGGGCATGAAGGACAGACAGAGGGTAGATTCTACCATGAGTCTCAATGCTCCTAGTGTCTATCATACGCCTAGGAGTAGTACGTTTTTCAGCGTCTCACCGACTCCGCGGACTACGCTTGGGATTCCTTCCAGCTCGAATGGCCCAAGAGATGATGGCAGTATCAAGCACGGTCATGGGCGGAATCGATCTACATCTTCCAGTCTCAAAGTCGACTCAATCGGAGGAGAACAACACAGCTCGGCCAAGTTGAAATATAGAGTTAGCATTGCTTCATCCTCCCAACTCTCTGTAGCAACCCTGAAACCCAATGTCAAGGCCAACTCACGAACCAACAGCAACAATCCTATGCTGCGTGCACCAAAGAGCATCAACGACCTTTTTCAACCGCAACCACCTCAATCCTCTCCTCCACTTGAATCTCCACCTGCCCCACAAACGCCATCTACAATCTCCCTACCCATCGATCCCATCCCACCTCCCCTCGCTATCGCCGCCAACAGCGAGGTAGAAACGGGATTCACCCTCTTCTACACCTCGGCCAAAACCGGTCACAACATCGATCGGATGTTCGCACACATCGTACATCGTGTTGTCACTTGCCAGGCCTACACAGCTTCGCTCGAGGCTGCATCGGAAACAGACCAACAGAGAGAGGAAAGGGAGACAAGAGAGAGTGAGAATATGAGGAGGACGATCAGGTTGGCTAGTGGGAAGAATGCCGATACCAAGGGTTGGTTCGGTGGATGTTGTTAGCGCAATCCGAACCACAGGTACAGCGCTAGGAATTTGTGTGTGGACGTCGGCGTTGGTTGCTCCTTTTCACACACTCACACTCGTTTTCATACCCTCTCATCGGGTGCATCCTTCAGCCAGCTTTGTGGGCAACATTTGGGAAAGAGAGATACACATTTGCCTTGAGAGAGCGTAATTACATACATGGGCAGCACCGTCATCAAACTTTGGTGCCTTACTGCATCGAACCTCCTTTCAAACATCATCATCATTACTGCATCGTTGTGTGCGTTTGTGCAGGTGAGCCTAGAGCTTAAAGTCGGACCTGGCGTATTGGGTCGTCTTGCTGGCAGCGTTATCGGTGAAAAAGTAAATGTCACCTGGTGGGCTTGGACGAACTCTGCTTGCGGGCAGACCCAACTCTGGATGGTCGAGGACCTTGCTCAGCATCTCCTGCTTGCCTTCGCCGGCGAGGACGAATGCGAGGCGGTGGGCGTGGTTCAAGACGGGGTAGGTGAAGGTGATCCTCTTTGCAGGGGGTTTTGGGCTGTCCTCAATGGGGGCGACCCATCGGTCCTGTTCGGTGAGCAACTCGTGACCAGGGAAGAGGGAGCATGTGTGACCATCTGGACCCATACCCAGCAGGATCAGGTCGAATACGGGGTTCCTGACCGCCTCCTTTCCAGCGAATGCCTGAACCAGCTGCTTCTCGTATGCATCCGACAGCTCCTCGGGATCGTTGAGCAAGCTTTCGTCAATCGTGTGAATCTGACTTCTCTTCAACTCGGGAACCTTGGAGAAGAACTCCTGATGACACAAGTAGTAGTTGGAATCCTCATGATCCAGAGGGACCAGTCGCTCATCGCAGAAGAAGATCTCCCACTTGTCCCACCGCAACGCATTGTCGTCCCTGTTGACGAGGTATTTGGCCAGCATCTTGGGCAGGGAACCGCCCGAGGTGGCAAGGGTGAACTTGTTTCGTCGGGAGATGGCATCGTTCTGAGCTTTAATGACAAAGTCGGCCAGGTTGCGGGAGAGCTCGTCCGAGGAAGGGAAGGAGAAGAGGATGGGATCCGCGGGGGTTTGGCTTGGAGCTTTGGCGTCGACGGGCGGCATGCTGGCAAAAGAAAAAAAGACTACTGCGTGCGCAGAGTAGTTGCGTAGTTCCTTGGTGGATTTGAAGAGGGGAGGAGTGTGTGGTTGTATCTGCAACGTTGACGGGCAGATAGTTGAATGTCAGAGTGATGGGAGAAGAAGAGGAGGAGAAATGTGATGGTGGTGAGGCAAAGAAGAAAGGACAAATTGAATGACTCTCACGGACTGAGTGGCTGCTGCGCACAAACGCTCTCACATCTTTGGAGCTGACACGGACGGCCGAATATCTCACGGACGGCCGAATATCTCAGAAAGTGGAGAAAAATCGCATATCCATCCGCCTCTCAAGTGCGACATCAAAGATAACGTTAACACTACTCCCCATCCGTCCCACCACATCATACCACACACTACCTTTCACACTTCCATCCTCTAACGCTGGTACTTGATCAGCATACGCTCATCAGCAGCAAGAATTGGCTCAAAAGGGGAAGGTAGAAGATAAAAAAATATAGAGGTCTGGCTCTTAAAAAAAACGAGATTGATTGATACCGATAAGTGTCCAGAGTAGTCAGGGCTGAGTGAGAGGGTACTCGGTCCGCATTCGTGATCGAATTACAACTTCTTTGGCTCAAAATTAGACCTTTCTTTTCAAAACGTGTGCTTGAAGAATTTCAATATTCATATTGGCCTGTGCTCACACAGCCTACCTTACCGCTTTCTCACTTTGTTTCGCTTTCACCTCTCTGAATCCTTTCTTTCCTTGAGATGAAGAGAGACACATGCTCTCACTCGATCTAGAAGACGGTTCAGCTCTCTGGAGACCCTGTAGAGGCTTTGAAGCTGGAGAATTTGTAGAAGGGCGGAAGAGGGCGAAGGAGGAGCGGCTCAAGGTGTGAGTGACGTCAACGTGCAATTTTTCACAGCTTTGAGGCGCGAGAAGAGGCCGATCTTACAGTCTGACCAGAAAATTCCTTCGAGCATCGTCCTTCTCGACACAGACCAACACTCGCACAACCGCATCTCCAGCTCTAACGACAGCAGCACCACAGATAAACAAATGCATTGCGAGATATCGCGGGAAATAGAGCCCTGCACTACAGCCCTGACCCACCATCTCCCTCATGACTAAACGTCCTCCGAGTCGGAGTGTTAGCCCCACTCGTCGACCTCCTCGCACTGGCGAAGCTAGTGGCGTCAAACACTGGCGTCCCCGCGTCTTCATCATCTTCATCCACCACCACAGCATCTCTCTCCCCCGGATACAGATCTGGATCTCCATCCTCCTCCACAGAGAAAAAGTTCCTCCTGCCGCCACTGCCACTTCCGCTCGCGTCAGGATGCGACAGATCCAGCTCGCTCCTGCTCGCCGCGGCATCACGTGCTGCTAGTCGGGCGGTTTTCCTCTCCTCGTGTTTGCGCGAAGCAACCGAGTTACTGAAGAGCGGCAAGAGATATTTCTGATCGATGGCTTGGAACCATTGGCCGTCCTTCATGACTAGACCGGCGCGATCGAGAAGTTGTTTGGCGGGCGACGAGGTGGTGCCGTCGGCAGAAGAGGCTTCGGTGATGGCTTTGCGGATCTCACTCAGACTGGGGAGGCCGGCGGTGTTGTTGCTGCTGGCGGTGTTCGCGGATGTGGGTGTGCGTGCGCTGGAGAGGCCCGGGGTGTTGGAACTGCTGATGCTGGCGCCTGTCGTGAGGGGGTTCAGGCCGGAGCTCAGGCCAGGGGTAGAAGATCGAGACGGCAGAATTTCGGATGAGAATGACGAGACTTCATCGTCTTCATCCAGATCATCTGCGAATCCGCCTCGCATAGCCCCAGATTTGCCACTGCCACCGTTGCCGCGGGCGTAGACGGAGCTGCTGTGACTGAGCGACGCACGAGGGCTCGACGTCTCGCTGGCATCACGGTAGCCACCTTTGCCACCGGAAGCGTAGCGGTTGCCAGATCGTGTCAAGCCTGCCCGCTCAGATGCATCGCGGTAGTTGTCCGAGCCGAGGTAGGTCCGTCTCTGCATACCCCGCAGTCGCATCACGTCGTCTTCATCCTCTTCATCGTCGGATTCGCCCTCGTCGTCCTGGACACCCGTTCGAATGCCCAAGATCTCCAGCATCTGCGCCGTGGTGCCGCCAAACACGATCACGGTTATCACCACGGTCACCAGCACCGTTGTTTGAAGTGCAATCGCATTCTGACCCTCGATACCTGCCGAAAGCGCGAATCCGACGGCACCACGCAGACCAGCCCAGAAGAGCATGATCTGATACTGGCGAGGCAACTCTTCCTCGACAGCTCCTCGTGGTACGCCACCTCCACCCGTAGCTCGTGCTTGTCGATTGTTCCTGGCGCGCTTGACCGCGTTGACGACACTGGCGATCGGGAACACCGCACAGTATCGCGACGCCACGACTGCAAGTACGGTGACAATGATGAAGAGCGGCTTGTACACCAAGATCTCCTGTGTGAAGAGACTGAGACCGAGGTAGATAAAGATAAAGTTTTCCGAAAGACTGGCGAGCGTCTGGAAGGTGTACCTTGTGGTGCGTTGGGTACGTCTGGACATGTTGTGATACGCATAGTGCTTGAGTGTGATACCGCAGAAGAGGAGCGATACGATACCGCTCATGGTGACGCCGTTACTGAAAAAGTAGCTCGTGTAAGCAATGAGTGCCACAAGGCAGCTCTCCAGTTGAGGATACGAACTCAGCCGCGAGTGCTTGAGCAGGAGCGAGCAGCCCAGACCGAAACAGACACCGAGCATCATCGAAAGTGTAAAGACGACCAAGAAGAGCCCGATACCGTGAAAGATGGAAGAGACGTAGATCTCCTTGCCGCGGAACGTGGAGAGCGTGTCGAACATGACGATCGATACGGCATCGTTGAGGATACTCTCGCCAAAGATGACCGAGTAGAGCTTTGGATCCACCTTGTACGTATTGAAGATGGCGAGAATCGTCACTGGATCCGTGGCACTGAGCGTCGATCCGAAGATCAGACATTCGAGCAAAGTGAGCGAGATTGACTCGAGATGGAGAAGCGACCACAGGTAGACAATGACACCGACAACGATGGCGCTGATGAATGTGCCTGCAAAGGCAAAGATAAGGATGGTGCCAAAGTTGCGGAAGAAGTTCTCTTGTCGTAGGTCGTAACCGGAGGCGAGGATGATGGGCGGGAGGAGGACGTTGAGCATGATGGTATTGCTGAAGCTGAGCATGTTTTGAACTTGCTCGCCGGGACCAATGCGAAGACAGACGCCGACAAACATGCCGGCGAAGAGGCCGACGATGGTCTCGTGCACCGCTGTGATGCGCTTGACTCTGAGGTAGTAGGACGTCCAGAATGAAAGAATGAGAAGCGTGAGCACGAGGAAGAGCGCCAAAGACGAATTGCGTTCCTGTTGCTCTGCGTCGGGGACGGGGACGGCTGGCTTTGGCGTGGCGGTCACTGTGGCAGTGGCAGTCGAAGCCGCTGTTGTTGACGACAAAGTAGCGCTTGATGTGGAAGCTGCGGCGACGGTAGCAGCCGCGACCGTCACCAGCATCAAGGCCTTGGCCAGCATCTTGACGATCATCTTGCCCGAAGACCTCGTCGTCCTAAGCCTTGTCCTAAGCTTGTTGCTGTGCTACGCAGTGCGTGCTACGCAGTGCAATGCCTGGCTGGGTGGAGCTCGAGGGTGGATAGGGGTCTTCAGCAAGAGGACTGCAGCATGGAATAGGCGATAGATAAGGCTCGGCCTCTCGAGCAAATGTTGAAACGTGGCTTGCGATGCTGGTGGCTAGACAGGTGATGAGGGCAAAGACAAGGGGTTTCGATTCGAAAGATGCAAGAAGAAGACCCTTGAAAAGCGGGAAGTCGGCGGTTCAAAGGCTCTTCTCAGGTGTCACAGCCTGTCAGTCGGTGAAGTGCATGCGATCCGTGCGTGCAGCTGAGTTTTTACAGGCAGCGTATCGCTGCAAAAGAGGCCCGATTTTGCAAAAGACCAGAGATTGCGAGCTGTGAAAGATGCGTCGTGATCGAGCAACCGTGAAGCCCGATCTGTGTGACGCGAAGATGCTGTTTTCCGACTGCCGCAAAATCCAAAATCTGTTGCAAAGTGTTGTTCAACGTCTTTCTCGTTTGCAATTCAACCATCTTGCTCTGATCAACACCAACATCATCACACGGTCTCAACATAATCAGCAGCCTCTATACCGCTGCATCGATCTCCTCACCGCCGCATCACTGGTGGCATTTCTTAGATTAGCATCAAGATAGACGTGCTGCCGTCACTTGGTCACTGGAAGCACGGGTCGTAGAACCGCAGTCGCACACCCATCATGAACGACTACCCTATGGACGCGGCGCCTCAGTCGCTGTCCGAGCTTCTCCAGCAATCCAGGAAGCTCACCAACCATCTTGGTCGCTCTGACTTACCTCAGATCCAGCTCGGACTTGACCAGATCGAAAACCAGAGCCGCAAGCTCGTCTCCAAGAGCCTACGAACCGGTTCCGCACAGCCTGGCGATGCTCGCGCGCACTACTTCCTCGCCAACGGTGGTATCGATGCTGCTCAGCTCGCTGACACCATCAACTCGGCCAACATTGCCAGCACCTTCGAGCCGCTCCAGCCCATCTACGACACGGATGTCGAGAGCTACCTCACCCATGAGCACCAGCAAGTAGTCATCAGTGCCATCGAGCAGGGCAGGCGAGAGACACTTCAAGACTTCCACCGCAACCTCGACCGTACCATGCACCGCGACTGGGAGAGGCAGAAGCGCAAGATTCTCGAAGAGCTCGGTCAGCACCAGCCATCCAATGCTGGCCGTGATGATGACATGGGCGCTTCGCGTTCTGGCTTTGGCGCCTCTACTTCGGCACACACTTTGCCATCCACCTCCAACACCATGCTCGGCTCGACTGCTACCTCGCAGATGCACGGAAAGATGGCTCGATACCAGATGGTTGTCTCCAGGCTCAACTCTTCGCGTTTGGAAGGTTACAGCCTTGCGCTGGCTCACGCATTCATCGATGCTATCTCGGGTCTCGGCGAGGACGCCAAGAACAAGGAGCTGCACGAGAGCTGGAAGGCGCTTGCCTCGATGGTGCGCGAGCAGGATGTCCGCAACGGAGAGTTCAGCGCCAAGCCCATCAAAGAGCGTCAATACGCCTCTGCTTACGTTGACCTCAAGGGTTGGAACGGTATCGATGGCATCAAGTTGCGTAAGGAGCTCATCGAGGGCTCAAAGGCATTCCTTGAAAATGAATTCGAAGAGCATATGGAGCAGGTCATCGCCGCTAACCCCGTGCTGGCCCAACGTGGCGGTGCTCCAACCATCCGCTCCACCGTCAGCGCTTTCCTGCGTGTTCAGCACCTCAGCTCGCAAAACCAGTGGAGGTCCGACCTTGCTAAAGAACTCGATGCATCCACCAACGTCCCCATCTGGGCCGAGCTCTACTTCCTCCTCCGTATCGGCAAGACCAAGGAGGCGCTCGAGTGTGCCTCCGAGAACGAGAATCGCATCCGCTCCACCGACCCTTCGTTCCTCGCATACCTGAAGGCATGGGTTGACTCGCCCGACCGTCGCCTCCCACGCCTGCTCAAGGATCGCTTCATCGCCGAGTACAACTCTCGCTTCCGCACTCTCCCCGAGGTTCACGACCCATACAAGCTGGGTCTCTACAAACTCATCGGCAGGATCGATGTCTCCAAGAAGTTCCCCACGCTGCTCACTTCGAGCATCCAGAACTGGCTGTGGCTGCAGCTGAGCATGGTGCGGGAGACCTACGACGAGGACGCGGACGCCCAAGACTCGGTGCGTGACCGATTCACCCTCGCCGATCTGGGCAACAAGGTCGAAAAGTTCGGCGAGTCGTACTTTGACCCCAAGGGTAATCGCCCGCTGTTCTACTTCCGATTGCTGTTGCTCTGCGGCCAATTTGAGAAGGCGGTTGGATTCCTCTTCTCGCGCTCGGCACATCAGGTGGACGCGATTCACTTTGCTGTTGTGCTTGCATACTACGGTCTGCTGCGCGTCCCTTCGCAGGCCGCGTCGTCGCAAGTCGAGTATCTGCTGGTCGAGTCGGATGGCCAGGGTGGCAGCATCGCTTTCATCGACTTTGCCAAGCTGGTGCAGCGCTACGTGCGCATGTTCTCGCAGTCGTCGCGCAGGGATGCGCTGCAGTATCTGTACCTTATCTGCCTGCACGCCGATGTGGCTGAGCCGGTGGGTTCGGAACAGGTGCGACGCTGCCATGACCTCATCCGCGCACTGGTGCTCGAAGCACACCCGACCGAGTTCCAGGAGCTGCTGGGTGATGTTCGGACCAACGGCGCCAAGACGCCGGGCCTGATTGAGCGCAACTTGCCGCTGATCAAGATCAAGAACGAGCGCGAGTTCCTTTCGACCATCGTTCAAGTCGCTGCCACGCAGTGCGATATGGCGCACCGCACCGAGTCGGCTATTCTGCTGTACAACTTGGCCGGGCAGCACGACACGGTGGTTGCTGTTCTGAACAAGGAGCTTGGTGCACGATTGACCGAGCCCAGCAGTGCGGCTGAGTGGAAGTCGACTGGACTTTCCTCTGGTGCATCGTTCTCTGCTGCCAGCAACCTGGTCACACTTGCCACTGCCATCCTCGACACATATGAAAAGCAGTTTGGCTACTCGGGCAAGAACCGCGACACTTGCCGCCGACTGTTGGAGCTCAAGAAAGCTGTTGGTCTGCATAGCGATGGACAGAACCTGCAGGCGCTGCAGACGATCGAAGCTTTGCGCATCTTGCCTCTCGACGCCGAATCGCGAAAGGACGTGGTGGCGATTACACGCAAGGCGGAAGAGTTCAAGGAGGTGGATGAGAACATTGCACGCAACTTTTCCGAGATTGTGCTGATGACCATGACCATCCTGTACAAGTTGCACCAGGAGTTGAAGGAGAGCATTCACAGGAGCGGTACCAGCGCCATGGACGAATACAGGGCGCAGGCGAGGGCGTTGATGATGTGGGCGGGCATGCTCAGATTCCGCATGAGCAGCGAGACGTACAGCCAGCTGACGCGTCTTGATGTCTTTGTAAGTTGAACGATTTCGCTGCGAACACGATGTCGGTAGAACGACGTACTGACTGCTTTTCTCTTCTTTTCTTCACTTTCTGCTTTATGGTGGGTCTAGATCCACTAACTCGTTTTCGTATTGCTTGACTCTGAGGAGAGCTGAATGAATGGTCGATTCACACCTACGATAATGCTACCACAGTATTTTCTCTCTCTCATGTGCTGTGTCACTGATTGCAAGGTCTGCCGTGGACTCTGAAAAGCTCGCAGCGATCAACGAAAGCGAAGTTTCGTGAACCAATCAAAGAAGATGAGCTGTGGGCAAAAGGGTTTTGATTGCGCACAGCCAGCTTCTTGGGTAGAGTCTTCGAAAGAAGCACGTTCTGTCTCGGATGCATGCCAAGAAAAAAAACGTCAAAAGCGACTTCCAACTGTCAGGGTACCAAAAGACAAAGCCATACTGTATTTCAAAAAGGATCGGATTTGCTAGGCGAAACCACGGGCCAAGCTGCTCCGCTGGAGCCTTCGGTGAAATTCATTCTTTTTTCCCCCACTTGGCCGGTCAGCTTTTTCTTTTTCACTCCGTTTCTCTTAACCCTGTTGCGATCTGCTCGTGTGATCATCTTGATCGGCCTTGTGTGATCCCATGTTCGAAGCGGCTGCGTTCCTACCCTTACTGCGATGACAGATATGAGAAAAGACTGCTCGAGCGGCTATACAAGAGCAGATTAGAGTTGTGCTGTGCGGTGTGTGGGGCAGGGTCAGCATAACCGAAGACTGATTTTTCTTTTTTTGGACACCGATAAGGAAAATCTGATATGAATCGCGCTAAAGCACAACGTACGACACCGCGACAGTCTTTTTCTTTTGTGTGTGTGTGGCGAGGAATTGGGGTTGGGCTGAATGCAGCTGAGTCGAAAAACAGCCGCACAGACTGCCTTCCCTCTTGGAATGACATCTTGTGCTCCTACTTGGACATCAAGTCGATTCTTCTTCCCATCGCTCTTCCTCTCCACCACCATCGTCCTCGACGGTAAAGCGGAACCATGTCGCACATCATCTCATCCGCAATGTCGGTGGCGCAGCAGAAGCTGGGCACCGCTTCCAACAACAACAATAACGACTCCTCGGACCACCAGCCAGGTCTCTCTCCCCCGCTCTCGTCCGTCGACGATCAGGACATCGAGCTTACTGCTCCCACTCTAGCCGCAACTCGCTTTTCAGCCCGTCGACCTGCCACCGCACCTTCGTCGCCCATGCCTCCTCATCTTCAGTCCTACCAAAACAATCTTGGCAACGATATTACCGTCGACGTCAACATTGGTCCCAGCACTTCGTCCGCCTACGCTCGTGCCCAGGGCAGCGCCGCTTTCCACCACGCTCACAAGCAACACAGTCACTCACCTTCGCCAGCTCCTGCTACTCTACCAGCCGCAGCCGCAGCAGATGCCGACGCCAAGCTAGCTGCGCCTGGCGACAACACTTCGGCGGCCGGACCTTCTCGCTCGCGTGCCAGCTCGATTGGTTTCGGCGGTCTTGCACCCACCACTCCTGGAGCTGAAGACACCGACCCGCTCCTCCTCCGATCGCGTCTCGTCGAAGAGTCCGAGGTGCGCCGTCGTCACTCTGGCAAGGGCAAGAACAAGCGCAGCGAGCGCCAAATCCGCGACTTCTACGAAGCCCAGAACGAGCACATCGAACGTCTCCTCAAACCCATCTCGGCGCACGCAGATGAGGGCAAGCAGGATCGCGAATCATCTGCCCTCAAAGTCAAGATTGCTGTCTACGCCTCCATCGGTGCCAACTTTGCCCTTGCTGCACTGCAGATGTACGCCGCCGTCAGTTCGCTCTCGCTTTCGCTCTTCGCCACTGCCGCCGACTCGGTCTTTGACCCCTTTGCCAATCTCGTCCTCAACTGGCTTCACCGCAAGAGTGAGAGCGTCGATGAGCGAAAGTGGCCCATCGGAGGATCGCGTTTTGAGCCCATTGGCAACATCACCTATGCCGCACTGATGGGCATGGTTTCCGCTATTCTTGTCGTCGAGTCCATCAAAGAGCTTGCCACCGGTGATGGCGACAAGGAGCTCCACATCGCCTCTCTCATCGCTGTCGGTGTAGCATTCGTCACCAAGGCTCTTTTGGCGATCTACTGCTTTGGCCTGCGCAAATACAGCTCCCAGGTAGAGGTCCTTTACCAGGACCACCGTAACGATTTGTTCATCAACGGTTTCGGTATCTTCACCTCTGCCGCCGGTGCCACCATCGCAGGATGGATCGACCCCGCTGGTGCGCTTGTCATCTCGCTCGCCATCATCACTTCGTGGACAAGGACCGCATTTGGCGAGTTCAAGACGCTCGCTGGTGCTGCTGCACCGACCGACTTCTTGCAGCTGGTCACCTACAACGCCGCCCTGTTCAGCGATGAGATTCAGGCCATCGAGAGCGTCAGGGCCTACAGTTCGGGCCCGAGGTACATTGTAGAGATCGACATCGTCATGCATCCCGAGACTCCGCTCTGGAAGAGCCACGATCTCAGCCAGGCACTTCAGGACAACCTCGAGTCGCTGCCCATGGTCGAGAGGGCTTTCATTCACGTCGATCACGAGGTCGAACATGCTTTTGAGCACCGAAAGAGCGTCTAGACACCCGCCTGTTTTCTCTTCTTCATAGCTTTATTCGTTGCTTCTTTTGCTCAATTTCAGTCTCTTTTCCCCAAATACTTTGTTGTGCGCCAAAGTGTGTGTGGTGTGGTGTGGTGTGGTGTGTGATGCGATTGCATGCTTTTGTATCGGGAGGCGCATCTACCAAGTGTGATGGGAATCGAGCTTGCAAAACATCTTTCTCAGCTCCTCCACCGTGTATTGACCACCTTTACCCTCTTCGCCCAATATCTCCTCATTCTCCTTTGCCAACTCTCTCAATCTCAAAGGAGCATTCTTATCGTCTCTCTTTCTCACGTTGACCGTGCCCGTTTCCATCTCTCTCTCGCCTACCACGAGGATGTAGTTGTATCTTGCCAATTGGGCTTTTCTGACGAGCTTACCCAACTTTTCTCCCTGGGGGTTGGATTCGATATCGACAAAAAAGCGTTGGAGGTGTCTCTCCGAGCTTTTTGAAGGTGCAGTTGCGGGTGAGATTCCGAGGGAGAGGATCTTCTGCACCTTTTCTGCGTAGGCTACGAGGGAAGGAGAGTCGGTCTTGGCGGGGAGAATGATGGCTTGTCGAGGGCTAAGCCAAAAAGGCCACCAGCCGGCGGTTTGTTCGATGAGGATGGCCATAAATCGCTCGACGCTTCCGAGGATCGCGCGGTGGATCATGACGGGTACGCTGCGTTCGTTTGTTGCTTTTGCTTCTGGATCGGCGTAGGTGAGCTCGAAACGACGGGGGAGTTGGAAGTCGAGTTGAATGGTTGCGGTTTGATGACGTCTGCCCTGGCCATCGACGAGACGAATATCGATTTTAGGCCCGTAAAAAGCTCCGTCGCCTTCATTGAGCTCCCATGGACGACCACTACGCTCGAGAGCCTCTTTCAGTCCCGCTTCTGCTCGATCCCACTCTTCGAGAGATCCAATGTATGATTCAGTCGGACGGGTGGAAAGCACGAGTTCGAACGAGCCAAACCCGAAAGTGTCGTAGGCCGAGGTAAGCATGGACAACATAGAGTTGATCTCGGAGGCTACTTGGTCCGGTCGACAGAAGACGTGTGCATCGTCCTGGTGGAAGCGACGGACGCGGGTCAAGCCGGTCAAGGCTCCACTTGCTTCGTTGCGATGGAGGGGGGAGAACTCTGCGTAACGAATGGGCAGATCGCGATAGGATCGTTCTTGTGAGGCAAAGATGAGACAGTGTCCTGGACAATTCATCGGTTTCAATCCAAACGACTCATCCTCCCCTCCGCTTGCAGTTGATGATGGCGAAGGGTCTATTGAGCAACACGCCGAGCGATCGCCATCAATGCTGCTTTGTGGGATGGAGGATGAAGAAGGAGTAGAAGAGCGTTCTAGCCGTTCCTTGTAGCCTTCGGTAGCAAACATATCATCGCGATAGTTGTCCCAATGACCACTACGCTTCCAGAGTGATGTTTTGTACAGTTGTGGGGATTGCACCTCGTCATAGCCGTAGACGTCGTAGAGATCACGGACGACTCGCTCGACCTTGCGTGCCAATCGCATGCCATGGGGCAGGATGAAAGGTGTCCCGGGGGAAGAATCGTGCGTGAGGAAAAGAGATTGCGCTTTACCGATGACTCTGTGGTCGGAGGAGTTACTGGTGGTGTTGTCGACCGGTGCCGCCGGTGCCTTGGGGGTGGTTGAAGAGGGTCGCCATACTGTGACTGTATTGCTGAATGCTCGGAGGGAGGACGAGGAAGATGCTGCGGCTGAACGGTGACTGTGGAGTAGTGTGCGGGCCAGCATCTCTGCTCCTCGGCAAGTCATCGTCTGCCACGTCGTCTGGTCGATGAGGATGAAGCACAGAGATGGTGGTTGTCTAAAGTCATCAGATACGTCGAACGAGCTGCTTGAGAAGAAACGCCCCGGAAAGTGTCAACTTCGGCTTTGAAAAATGAAGGATCGGAAAAGAAAGGGTCTGCGTCAGAATTTGAGCATGTTACACCATGATTTTCAAGCATCTTACAGAAAAAAAAAGAACAGCAACGCACGAGCCAAAGCCGAATTTGTGCCTCGATGACGGGGCCACGCTCAGTGACGTTATTCGACCGCCCGCCTTTTTACGAAAGGAAGCTGTGAGACACAGAGCCTTTGCATGGACCCTGAGCTTTTCTACTGTGCAACTAGCCCTTATCGCTCCTTTCATTCATGCCCCCATCAGCAACACACACTAGAAAGTGGCAAACACAAGAAGAGCTGCCGTCGTTCCGGGATTCTTCTTCGATATACCACCCGGAACGAGCCGCCTCGGAGCCATCAACATGTATCTCGCCAGACCTTCCAGCCGGGCACATCTCGCTAGCGGCGGTGCTCTTTTGCCATCATTGCGGATCAGACATAGGGCTTCTTCGTTCGTCACAAAGGCTAGCGCCTCAACGCTCGTCTCGGCTCGCCAGTCGAGATTTGCTGCTCCCTCCATCCTTTGCGCGAGCCGGCACCATCCTCATCTGCCATACGCAGCGACGAACCTGAACGGACCACGATGGTCTTCATCAGCAGCACTGGTGTCCACCTCACCCGAAGCAGCAAAGGTAGCAGAGGATGCCGAAACTGAGACCGAGAACGACCCATTCCGCAAGATCGGCTACCTCTACTTTGACACTGTCTTCCCCATCCGACTTGGCTTCTGGGACATTCGATACATGCTCGCCTCTCTCGAAAAGCGCTCCGTCCTCGACCGAGTCAAAGCCAGCTTGCCACCCGACCAAAGCGTTGGCTACGGCTTCAAAGTCATCGGCGCCGAAGAGCGAATGAAGGACGGGGGTGCCTTTGTCACCTTCTCTTACCGCGAGGATCCCAATGAGAAGAACGAAGACTCGCTCAACAACATCGAAAAGCGACTCAAATCTGGCGTGCGACGCGTCTTTAACCCGCTCCTCTTCTTCCTCGGCACTCCTGGCGTCCATGTAGTTCGTGGAAAGCCCTTCAGAGAGGATATGAACATCTTCCCCGCCACCCGCATCTTTGTCAAGCTCGAAGGTGGCGATGCTAGCGAGGAGCAGCTTTGGCAGACTCTGCGCCCCTACGGACGCATCGTATCCATTGTCAAAGAAAAGCCTTCCGAGGCGTACGTCACCTTCTCCCGCATCCGTGGTGCTACCAGCGCACGCAACTGTGCTCACGGCTTCGAATTGCCCAACGGCGCCCGATTCGTCATTACCTTCCGAAGCAAGCTCCGCAGCAAGCAAGCCTGGGATTGGTTCTCCAACCACCCTCGACTGGTATTCCCGCTTGTTGCCTTCCTCATCGGTGGTATCTCTTACATGGTCTTTGACCCCGTTCGCGAATTCATGGTGGAGAGCAAGGTGCACAACACTTTCTCGCTCGATGAGTATCGCGTCTACACCTGGCTCAAGCAGAACACTGTTGGGCTCTTCAAGGATACCGATGGCAATGCACAGGGAGACGTAGATGACTGGTGGGAGCGCCGACAGTCGGCAGAGACTATCCAAGAGTGGATCCGCGAAAAACCTTCGACCTTTGTCACCATCTCCGGCCCACGTGGTTCAGGAAAGACGGGACTCGTCAAC
Organism: Ustilago trichophora; assembly: GCA_900323505.1. Classification (NCBI taxonomy): domain Eukaryota; kingdom Fungi; phylum Basidiomycota; class Ustilaginomycetes; order Ustilaginales; family Ustilaginaceae; genus Ustilago; species Ustilago trichophora. The sequence continues at coordinate 170,271 of OOIN01000021.1, read as the reverse complement.
AAGGCCATCACCCGCGACGTCCAGCATCTAGTCATTGACTGCGATGCCATCGCAAAGACAGCCAAGAACGATTCGCTGCTCATCACCTCGCTCGCCAACGAAACAGGCTACTGGCCCGTCTTCAGCTGGTTGAGCAGTATCAACAACATGATCGACCTCGCTGCTGTGGGTTTGATCGGATCCAAAGCTGGATTTGCCACACCGACGGATGCCCAGCTCAAACAGATCCTCGGAGTCGTGACAAACGCGCTGAACCACATCAATGAACAGACGCAGAAACGTCTTGCCAAAGCGGAGAAAGCGCGCCTCGCCGCAGAGAAGAAGCTCAACAAGCAGCAGACTTCCGCGCCTACTCCCACACCCGCATCGTCCACCTTACTCAAGGGTGCTTCTGACGAAAACGAGACGCTTGAGGAAAAAGCCTCCGCACTGGCACACAACACCATCGAGTCGTTGCAGCATCTTGTCTCCTCCTCCGACTCTGACGAGGCCGACAAGGGGAAAGATGGCAGGAAAAAATCGTTTGACTCGCCAGTGGTCGTCATCAAGCAGTTCCACCACAAGGGTATCAAGCAGGCCATCTTGCACCAGGTGCTGGCCGAGTGGGCGGCGGAGCTGGTGACGAATGGCATTGCGCACGTCGTGTTTGTCTCAGATAACCCGGTGGGAATGGGCAAGGAGCTGGCAAAGGCGCTGCCCAACGTTCCTTTCCAAGGTATTGCACTGGCTGATGCAGAGGAGGATAAGGCGAGGAGTTATGTATACAACAAGCTCAAGGAGATGGGTCGTCTGCCGGTCCTCCCTGCCGTTGCCAACAACGGTTCGCCCCCCCTGTACGGCTCTAGCGCAACGCCCTTCCAGGCGACTCCTGCCAGCTTTGCCGCTTCCAACGCGGACTACAGCCCCCAATCCACCGCCACCACTACACCTTCGGAACCCCAATATGCCCCCTCACTGGACAACGACACAGCTTCATGGGTAGACAAGCTCGGCGGTCGTCTTACCGATCTTGAAACCTTGGTGCAAAAAGTCTCCCTTGGCCAATCCGTCGAATCTGCCGTCTCGGACATCATCTCTCGCAGTGTCGTGGAACTTCGCAAGAATGCGTTCGGTGACGACGCCTCGGAAGCGTCCTCCTTACCCTGGACTCGTGCTCAAGCATGGACGGTGATCAACAAGCTCGCCTCCAAAGGAGAAGTCTCCTATTACGGTCTGCTCCATAACGAGTTTAAAGCCAACGAAGGGGCACTCAAATCCTTGGAACAGGCCGAAATCATCTCGGTGAGACATCACGATGGTCGACCGTCCTCCATCCGAGCCGGTCGGCCTGTTATGCAGGAGGCGATCAAGCGATTGGTGGGCGATCGCGTATTCAACGACACCCAAACGCTTCTCGCCAACACGGGCGCCATCGAGTCGGCCGAAAAGTCCATGCGAACCATCGAAGGCGAAATCGCAGAGATCAGCAACATGGTCCAAGGCTCCCCCTTCAAAGTCGCCTCCGGTGCAGGATCGACAAGCGGCGCCGTCCTCCAACCCCCGCATCACGAGGAGAAGAAGGAGGGTGCAGGATTGCTAGGTGGAATCTTTGGTGGCGGAAGTGGCGCTGCAGCAACACCGGCAATCAGCACAAGCGAAGCGGCAAAGGCAAGAACAGAATATCTCATGTCAAAGATGGCAGAGCTTCAAACCAAGATCTCGAAACTCGACGCTCAGAATACCGCCATCAAGGCTAGATTGGCTGCTCATGTTGACTAAGACGACCATTCATGCCAGATTGCATGTACACCAGTAAGCTTTGTTGTTGTGGTTAGTCTGGACGTGGAATGTATAGTACAACCTACCTCTCTTTTGTTTGGCACTTGGAAGATTTGAGATCTGCTCCACGTGTCGAAGAAAGTCAACAAAGATGATCGAGTGTGCGTGCGTGAGGTGAAACGAGAGACTTGACGTCAACCCTCTCCACACCACCGCTTTTGAGAGTCGATGTCGGTGAAATTCTGTCATACACAAAATGTCGGCTAAAGGTGGCGGAAGAACATCAGTCACCATCACCACAGGGACCCTTACTTTCTATTTTTTTTTTTTTAATCAAAATAAAATTTAGCGTCGATGAATCATCCTTCCCTTCCCTTGCCTTCTCTCCTTCACCGTGAGTGGCTGGAATGCGTGAGCTGTGCTTCGTGCGTTGTGCGGTCAGGTATGAAGTCACACGATGTCTCCTCACTCTAACTGTGTGTGCAAAGTTGGACACAAGAGAATCCCAAGCAAAGGCTTTGCTTTGTGAGCCGAGCGTCAAGTTGCAGCCGCTCGTTTGTGGATATAAGAGACTGTTTGTCAGCGTTGCGCAGTTGTACAGCTGCTCAGAAGCTTCACCAACAGTGACTGGTCTGTCGGGTTGTGTGGACTGTGTAGCGGTTCGTTATAGCGACTAGACCAAAGCTCTATTGTACGAGTCTTCTTCTGACGGCAAGAGTATAAGTATCGTTTCTCAAGTCGAGTAGTAGCACTTTTTTCTTCAACATCATCGACTCTCGTAGCATTCACCATCAAAGACAAGACCTTTCTTTTCGACCCAAACCACATACTGTATATTCAAGATGACTCGCGCCGAAGCAGCACCTCACTCTGTCGTAAGTCTCTTCCCCCAGCCTTTCGTCAACTCTACTTCTTTCTTCCATGAGCATTCACTAACTCAACTATCTCTCTGGTATTGTATCTGCAGGCTGAGCTCCAGAAGGACCGTCAGTCGCACTCTCTTCCAGGGTCCTCTGCTGGACCCAACAAAGCTGGCTCTTCCGCTCCCTCTGGCGCCGCGGCTCTCGGCTCTGAAATCGGTGCAGAACGCGATGCCCGTCGCGAGATCGCCGCCGCCATCCGCGAAGGCGACGACATTCCTTCCTCCACCACAACTTCCACTTCTGCCGCCGCCCTGGGTTTCGGCCAACTCAACGGCGCCGAACAAGGAATCTCCACCCCAGGTCAAGAGAAGAGGGACGCAATGCAGTCCGAACGCAACCAAGAATTCCACAAGGATCAGCCGGATCTGCGCAAGCTAGCTGCAAACAGCGCAGGCTCCGCCAGCCATACCAGCACCGGCGGCGCCGAACAGTTTAGAAGCAGCGGCGCTAAACAGCCAGATGAGCTGTTGGAAACTGTTGGCAGAAGCGTTGGCACCGAGAGCGGTACAGGAGCTGCTACCGGCGGCGCAGGAGGCGAAGTCGAGGTTGGCAGGGATGCCTCTACCACCGCCTAAGATATGTAGGCCAAAACAATGCATCAGATAGCATAGCTGCGGTAATCAATCGAATAGAGCATGTTTGTCTTATCGTCACGTGCAGACCAAATAGTGTTGATTGAATGAGAGGTCTTAGTGATGAGAAGGAACAGCAAGCCGAGCAGACCTCTTCTTGCGATTCCCTTGCAGTAGGCCATTGGTCGATGCGGAAGCGGGCAAACCAGACGATCTGCGCTGGCCGGTGACTCGAGAGTGCAGCTGCTGATTCTGTCGGTTGAAGAGGAATTTTTGACGCTGGATAAAAGCCCAAATGCTAAAGATTGCTACGCTTGCCACCACGGCCTGTGTGATAACCGTAAAACAGTAGAATTTTCGTCAGAACAAGGTCATGAGCGCGAAAGAAGAACGAGAGCCGTGAGTGACGAAAAACAGCCGAGGGAAGTGGAAGGGGAGGGTGGACGTACAATCATCTCAAAGTAATCGCGCGCTTCTCGCTTGGCCGATTTCCCACAAGCTTCCCAGCCGAGAAGAGCAGTCGGAGATGAGAAGGATGGAGGGGAGGTCTTGGCGGCATTGGCAGCGTCTAGGGCTGCTTGGATGGCTTTAGGGTCGTCGCGATTTGTAACAGGGCTGCATGCTACTCGACGGCGGTTGTTGTATGGTCGGCAATAGGGGAGGTGAATCTGTACACGCAAAGGATTGGTATGCATCGTCAAGATCAAGTAGTCCGTCAGCTCCTCGAGCTTCCAGTTCAGCCAAACGACGCAACTATACTAACCACATCTTCGGGACATCCCTCGCATTCGCCAATGGGAGCACAAACGTACGACCTTGGATCCTTCTCCCCACCTTTGGACCCAGCATCGCTCGTTGGCTGTCCCGCGGGCGCAACGGCATCAATCGAGTCCAGCGCGGGCTTACTCTCCCTGAATGAAGCCCACAAAGGCCACTCGCCTTCGTAGCCTTTCACCTTGGAGCCTTCATTCTTGCCATCGCCGAGGATGAACGGGGCTCCGGGTAGCTCGGTATCCGGTCGCCAGGTGCGGCGATGTAGCAGTGATGATGACCCGTCGGATGAAGCGGCGATTGTGTGGGCGGGAAGCGTGCTCAGATAGAAGAGCGAGAGGGTGAGCGCCAGTTTGGATGCCTTTGGACGTGTTCGAGGCATAGTGTGGGAGACCCGTGATGGTGAGGTGATGGTGGAAATGGAAGAACGAGGCCAAGGTGAGACAGGGTCCAAGAACCGTTTGGCGGATTTCGGGAGGCGAAATTCTCCGCGTTGGTGGAGGAGGACGGCTCGTGCGTTTTGTTCGACCTGAGACCATCACTTGCTACACCAACTCTTTCCTATCCTTACAATACCACCTTGGAATCTCGCATACGACGGCGTGGTCGCACGTATAACCACTCGATATGTCCTCTGCATCTAGATAGAACAGCTCGACATTAGAGCACAGACCCTCTTTCCAGGCGCTAGGTGAAGGTTCCACCCGTTGTCCAATATGTCGGCAACCTCATCACCCACGCTCAACCCCGCCGCCCCCTCTTCCAGCACAGACGACTCCAAGAAAGTAGCAAAACGTCGCAACTCCACCAGCAAGTCCCGCAATCGCGAACCCACGCGACAGGAATCCTTTGGCGGCGCCGTCATCCGTGCGCTCTTTGGGACCCTCGCTTTTCTCTTTAAGCGCCCCGTCCGACTTTTCCGTCCGGTCAAGCTGTCATCATGGACAATTCTCGAAGCAATGGCCAAGCGAGAAGGCCACCCTCTCAGCTTGCGCTATCTGCGTACACTTTTGCGGAGGGAGAACTCCAACTTCTTACCACACCTCCTGCTGCCTCCGTTGCTATTCAATACGGCGATCGGATTTACGCTCTTCGAAGCATATAGTATCACCGAGAGCCGGCTCTTGGCCAAGTCGAAGCGAAAGCGCGCCACAGCTGAAGGGGAAGAGGAGCTGGAGGAGGGAGATGAGGAAGGAAGCGGAAAGCCAAAATGGACCCCGCTATGGATCGTAACTGCTTCAGGTGCTGTTGCTGGTGCTGCACAGTGCTTCCTCTCCGCACCGCTGGACAATGTGCGCTACATCATTCAGCGCAACGTCAGCGGAACAGAACATCATCGACACGGCACCGTTCGACCAATAACCACCATCTCGTGGCGTGCAATCCTCCGAGCAGCAATCCTTCCCTTCGCACCCGCCATTGCCCGCGATAAACTCGTACAAGATGTCCAAAAAGAGACTATCGAGCGCTCGAAGCGCGCCCCTCGACCAACACTCCGTGCACGGCTCATCGCTCTTATCGAGCCAGCCACCACCTCACTGAAGAATGCTGGCAGTGGCAGTGGAAGTGTAGGCGAGAGATTCACCATGTCACCCGAAAAGCGGAAGGAGTGGGAGAAACGACTCAAGAGATGGCGTGGCGGAGTGCACGGATCTGGACTGGCACTATCGCTGATCCGTGACAGTGTCGGATTCGGAAGTTTCTTCTTCATCTTTGAAGTCTCGAGGAGGTGTGCTTTCTATGCGTCGACTTCGGTGGATCGAGTGAGTGCTTGGTTCAATGCAAAGGGGCTTGGGATTGTTCGTCCCATCCGTTCGCCGCAAGAAAGTGGGGAGGAGGAATCGAATGTTGTGGGAAGACGCAAAGTCGACGATGCCTCCAGTCGAGACGAGATGCATATCGAAGACTCGGGCAGGGTCTCACACTGGATTCGAGAGGGCAGGAAGAACGTACCCGACGCAGATGTCAGCTACAACCAATCGCGAACGGTTCAAGGTCGCGTCGTGGCGGTGATCATCCTTCTTGTGGGCGGAGCTGTGGGTGCGTTCTCATACGAGCTTGTCGGTAGGCCTTTCGAGCTGATGCGTGTGGTGATCTGGGAGGGGAGGAAGCAGTGGGAGCAAGGAAAACGGGAGCCTGGCTATCGGCCAACTCACGCCCGTGCGGCGTCGACAAGGGCGCACAGGAAGGAAGGCGAGAGTGCAACGGGGCTGAATACGATGGGTAGATCAGTGGTCAGGGGAGCAAGAGCAAGCGCAGAATCAAGGGCGCAAGAGCTTGGAAGCAGGGCATTCAGGAGACGTCCAGACTTCCTGGTGTTGCGGGCGGAGAATCGATCGGGGTCCAAGATGTCGAGGGTGTACGAGAGGGCGATGATTCCTCGTGCGCCGCATCCACTGCGTCTCGTTGGAGGCGCAAAGTGGGCTTCGCCTGGTGTCCATGGTACTGCTAAGCCGATGCTCACCAGCGCCAGAGCGTTGCAACAGCGAAAAGCACAAAGGAGTGCATCCTCGTCATCCCCTCATTCAACGCCATCAACGACGGAAAGCAACTTCAAACCAGAACCAGCCACTCATACAACCCATGGCAGATCACGACGCCCAGCACCCACGCTCGCTACGCGACCGGGCTTTCTCACCCTCCTCATCGAGCACGCGCAGTCCACGGCCAAACTCGATCGACTCCATTCTGGCGGTCTCGACCCTTCCAAAGCGTCCATCCCGCTCCTTTTGCTACATACCTACTTCATCGCGCCTTTCCTGCCAGAGATCCCGAAACCCGTGCTCGACAACGAAATTGTCCGAACCGCCGCCGGGGTGGACAAGAATCTGAGACCCTCCTCTTCCTCTTCAACCCACACAACGTCAGCCGGGGACTCTTTAGGAGACAAGATAAGCACTGTGGCACAGAGAACTCTGCTCATGTCGCTAGCCTCGCGAAGAAGGTCAGCCGATTCACCAGAGGCAAAGTTGAAGAGAAACTGGATCCGGAATAATCCGGTCAACTTTAGTCTCGCTTCGACTGGTCAGAAGGTAGAGATGAAGAAGGGAGAGGGACAGACGGCTACGATTGCGAGGAAAGGCGGATTCGGTGCAAGCGACAAGGGAACGCTTCAGAAGGGTACAAGGTACTGGGCTAGCGGCAGAGTGGTTTGGACGCTGAAGAGGCTGGCTACGCCATATGGTGTTGCTTTCCTCGTCTTTGCTTGGCTTGGAGGCGATCTCAATTAGACAAATTTATGAGCATCAACATTAGCATTGTATACACCACCTCTGCATGATCACGAGCAAGCATCCATCTTATCCCTATGACCGACAGCGTCTCTAATTTTTATGTTGCTGCGGAACGATGATGGAAGAGCAGGCGGTAAAATTGAATCTGTTACGCCGCATCAAGTTGAGGGGTTCAAAAATCCGCTCCACAAAATCACACGCATCGCTCGCTGATGCACAGATCAGCTCGACTCCCGAACATAGCTCCTCGTTCAGACACTTCCTCACGACATCCACCAGCACCAGCACCATCACCATCACCACACCACTTCAACGTACGGGTCTGGGACTCAACACCTCTTTGGCGCCTCTGCAGCGCTTTCTTAGGGTCATACACCCGTTGCAACATCCACCATGCTGGCAAAAGCAGCGACAACGCCAGAGGTGGAGATCGGCACCGCAGCCGCCGCGGCAGCAGCAGCTGCAGCCGGACCAGCATGGCGCCAATTCTCCTTCTTCGAATCATCTCCAGTACGAGATGTCGACGACTTCGGCAAATCGCCTGCTGCACTACGCAGCCCAAACGAGGTAGCTGCGGTCTGCCAGTGTCCTGTACGCCCTCCACCATCCGCTCTGACAACCGAGGGAGCTTCGTCCTCGAGCGCGGTCGCTTCTACCTCTGTTCGTTTCGATGCTGATTCCTCAGCTTCGTCTGCAAAAAATGCAAGGATCTCGAAAGCAGGTCGTAGACAACCGTGTACCCTCGTTGGCACCATTCAGGGCACAATCAAGGTGCTCGATCCAGAGACTTTTCAGGAACTCACATCGTGGGATGCCTTCTCCTCAGCAGGCGTGGCGGGCAGAGTGACGCACCTATCATGCGATGCGAGGGGTCGAATCGTCTCTCTTGGAGAAGAGGACAGCTCTCGATTTCCCATCTTGAGAATCTGGGACCTTCGCACCGGTCGCAATCCTTCGCGGCAAGACACGAATCGAGTCGAGACCAACGGTTCATCGACTGTCCAAAAGGTAACATGGATGCCTCGACTGCTCGCAGAAGGAAAGGTGCAGCACGGAAGCCGACCCCATCCCATTGCGGCACTGTCGCATACACCTTCGCTGTCATATCTTTCGGTCGCGCTTGCTGATGGGACAGTGCTGCTGATTCGAGGGCTTGAGTCTGCGCTCATGGCAGCGGCTGGAAACGCCGGTATCGCTTCAGTTGGATCAGTAGGCAGACCTGCACCTGCGATCGCACTGCCCAAGTTCAAGGTCGTATTTCAGCCTACCAGCTCGGACTCAGGCGCGCATGAACCCGTCACTGCACTTGGATTCTCGGAAGCTGCTCCCCTCGCCGCCAACTCGACATCCGCCAACGCAAAAGCGAATGCTGCGGCGGTGGCGCCTATAACCGCATATGAGCCAAGGGCGATGCACGGCTCAAAAGGTCGCAAAGGTGCTCTTGCTCGATCGAGAGATCCACGCAGTGCTGCCAATGCGAACTCATCTACAGGGCAGGCAGAGCCAGCAGTGCCGCCATCGGCAGTTCATCTATTCATCGTCACCCTCTCGCGCGTGCTGCGCTACGTGGTTGTTGGCAAAGGCGCAGGCGGTAGTCCAGCAGTACTTGACGATGTCGGAGGTGCTCTGGGTTGCGCTGCTGTCATTCCAGCGCGCTCGCCCATCGCCGGAATGGCATCAGCGGGCACCCTTGTACCGGCTTCTCAGCCATCTTCGACACAATCAACGCCCGGATCCGCAGGCAAGATGGTCATTGCGCGCGACGAGGCTATCTACGTAATTGGCCAAGAAGGAAGAGAGGCTTGCTTCGCCTACGAAGGTCCCAAATCCTCCATCCATTTGTCCGCCTCCCAGGTCATTATCGTCTCTCCACCTTTCACACCCTCTTCCTCATCCAACAGGAACTATGTGAACAACCGCGACTCGCCCATAACGACTCCCACCTCACGCAAAGGCTCCATGATGCCTGCCGAGATTGCCAAGATCACCATCTTTGACCTCGACAACAAGCTCGTAGCCTTCAGCGGGACATTTGAGTCCGGAATTCGCGAAGCATGGGTTGGGCCAGCCGGCGAAGTGCTCATCTTGAGCGACACGGGCGAGCTCACAAGATTAGACGAGAAACCCCTGCGCGCAAAGCTGGATGTGCTGTACCGCAAGAGTCTTTTCCTGCTCGCTGTAAATCTCGCCAAAAGTCACATGCAGCGTGCAACCAACCCGGACGTGCTTGCTCGGACAGAGGCGCTTATGGGCGATATCTACCAACGGTATGGTGACCATCTCTACAACAAGGGTGACTACGATGGCGCAATGGCGCAGTATGTCAAGACAATCGGACATACACAGCCATCCTTTGTGATTCGCCGATTCTTGGATGCCCAAAGGATCACGAATTTGACCACATATCTGCAGGAATTGCATGCGCAGAATCTGGCCAGTTCGGATCATACCACGCTGCTGCTCAACTGCTACACCAAGCTGAAGGACGTTGCATCGCTAGATCGATTCATCAAGCGACCACATGCAAAGGCATCTGCCATTGCCGCCGACGAGGACGGACTTGGCGGCGCGGATGAGGGTGCCGCTGAGGACAGAGATGAGCTGCCCTTCGACCTGGAAACGGCGATGCGGGTCTGTCGTCAAGCAGGATACTTTGGCCATGCTGCGTATCTCGCCAAACGATACGGCGAGCACCGAGAATATCTTCGCATCCAGGTCGAGGACGCCAAAGACTACAGTGATGCCCTCTTGTACGTCCGTGGATTGGAAGCAGAGGACGCGATCGCGAGCATGGCTCAGTACGCAAAGACGCTGCTGGCCGAACTGCCAGATGAGACCACGGAGCTGCTGATCGAGCTATGCTCCGGTGCATTCAGACCCGACCCGGACGCAGGACAGAAAGCGCTCCGCCTACAGCAGCAGGAGAGCGACTCGAGAAAGCCTCACAAGTCTGCGGCTGCTGCTTATCTCAGCTACCTCCAGGTCGGAGGGTTTGGCAAGCAGACAGAGGGATCGCGCGCCAGTACAACGGGCAACAACACTCCGGCACAGCGCAACTCAACGGCTCTCGCTGAGCCGTACGGCATAGGCGACGGGAGCAATGCCGCCACTCGTCCATCAAGCACCGTAGTCAAGGTGGGCGATGGAGATGGGGACACTTCTGTACCCGCCGACGCAGATGCAAGCAACATGGAGGACACGGAAAAGATGCAAGCCTATTCCATACCTTCACCGAGAACGTACTTTGCGCACTTTATCCAGCATCCAAAGCATTTTACGCGATTCCTCGAGACCGTTGCTCTGGCGCGTTGGGGCCAAGTCGTCGACACGAACGCTGCGCCACCCACTGACGACATTCTCGCCTCTGGCGCTGCACCAGCATACTCCAAAGAAGCGGGCGGCGAAGGAAGGGAGGAGGTGGACGAAGTCGAACAAGCCCTGCGCGAGCTGGGCCTGACCTCTGTTGGCGACGGTGACGAGTACGAAGATCAAGAGATCCTCGACCAAAAATCGATTTGGAATACTTTGCTGGAGCTGTACCTCACCTCTCCCACCTCTGCCTCGGCTTCTCGGGAACGAGCGCTGAAATTGCTCCAACAACACGCCAACCTGCCTTACGACATAAGCCACGCAGTCATGCTCTGTGCGGTGGAGACCTTCAACGAAGGTCTTATTCTGCTGTACGAACGCATGGACATGTACGAAGACGTCGTTAGGCTCTACATGGATTCTGCGCTATCCGAAGGTGAAGATGGAGAGAGCAGCAGCAAGGTGATTTCCGCACTGTACAAATACGGAGGCCTCAGACCAGAGCTGTACGACTTGGTACTGCGATTCCTCGTCTCCTCGCCCACCCTTCTTTCCAAGCATCAATCCGACCTCTTATCGATCCTAACCACCATCCGAGACAACGAGATGATGTCGACGCTGGAGATTGTTCAAACGCTCTCCTCCACCCCACACACGCACGTGGGAATCATTCGAGAGTTCATCACCTCTTCCATCTCGTCGACTCTCACTTCCACCAATGTGGACATGGAAGCCATCTCCGACTACAAGATGAGCACGGAAGAGAGCTTGGCCGAGATCTCCGAGCTTACCGATAGCAATGGTGCACGAGTCTTCCAAATGACCCGCTGCACTGCGTGCGCGGGACAACTCGATCTGCCGAGTGTCCACTTCATGTGCAAGCACAGCTACCACCAGCGTTGCCTTGGCGAAGAAGAGGCGGAATGCCCTACATGTGCAGAACACCAGGGTAGGGTGAGGGAGTTGAGAAGGAGACAGGCAGAGAGTGCGGCTGAGGTTGTACAACGGGCGAAAGAGGATGGTGTCGGATTGAAGGGTGTCATTGAAACAGCGGCCAAGAGTACACAGGGAGGAAGAGGTGGGGTCAAGGCAGGTGAGGATGGATTTGGACAGCTGGCAAGGATGTTTTCCCAACCTTTGATGGGGAGCGCTTATGGTGCGCAGATGCTGTGAGCTCCAAATCGAAGTTTTTTCCTTATCGTTTCACAATCGTTAGATATATCCATATATAACGCTAGAGCATGACCTCCTGCTGTGAAATCAGGCGTACGATGAAGCACAGAATCCAAAGAAGGGGACGTGCTAGAAAGACGTTGGTGATGGTGTCAAAGCTCAACGTTGGTGGGAAGGCCAGTCCAAAGAGTGAAGCTTGGGTGAAGGCAAGTTGGGCCGAGGCATATGCACGAACCTGCACGTGGGGTATGCAGGGTCAGTCGCGCCATGTTCAATTGCGCGACTTTTTTTTCCCGTTCCTTTGAGCCTGGGCTTCGGCGGGGAGGCGAGGAAATTTTTATAGAGCTCAGTTTTGCTGCACCTCCTGCTGTGTCAGTAGCTCTGATGTTTCGCCACCCTTTCTTGGCGCCTGTGGACATTGACAGGAGGACATTGTGTTTGTCGAGGGTGCAGTGTTGAGGTGTAGGTAAGGAGGGGTGAAGAGAGGGCGAGGTGAGAGGCGAGGGGAGTGCAGAGAGAAGGAGAGGGAAGCGGGTCTTATCTTATCTCTTGGACTCCTGGTTGAGGGCTTGGTGTTGGTTTTCTTTGATGACCCCAGACTCTTGTGGATGCGCTTTGTTTCGCTCTTACCACCACCACCGTCATCATCCTTACCATCACCTTCACTCGCAGCTCCTCTCACCAATCACGAAACCAGCTCACACGAGACCCAAAGCTCTTCTCACTTTCACCTCTCCGAACCCTCTCGCTGCGACAGATCTTATCACCGCCTTGCGCAAGATGACCAGCGTCGATTCTCCCTTCGCCGTCGCTCCTCCTCCCTACACCCTCCCCGAAAGCTCTCTTGCACTCCCACAAACCACCCCAAAGGTCTCTGATCCCGGAAGCGAGCACACAACCCCACTGCCCTCTTACACCTCTTCACCGGTGTTACATCCCATCATCACAAGTGCACCACTTCAAAAACTCACCTCCTCGTCGTCAAACAACATCCCTGCTTCCACACACATCTCCCCCATCACCAGATATTCCACCTACCTGGCAATAACCCTCCTTGGACCCATCGTGGTAGACACCCTCTGGCTCGCAGCTCTCAACTTGGCCGGAACACTATTCACCCTCTTCCAGCTACCACTAGCCCTCCTACTCGCCGCCGAGTTTAACAAACCCACACCATCAACTTCAACAAACAAAGAGTACAGCACAGGAGCAGCCCAAGGCTGGATAAAACACATCACCCAATGGATGTGGAACCTTCACGACGAACTCGAGGAAGCAGAATTGCATCCTCCTTCCCACTGGATCAGGTAGCTCTCTTCGCTCAAAGCTGGAAGTTGGGTTTGTCTCGTATACCCTCTTGTCAAGGTTCAAGCTCTCGTTAGGTCGGCTCTGCATCAGGTTTGGTCGTCGTAGCACGTTGTCACTCTTTGGGTCTGGTTTCAACCGCATTGCATCGCATTGAATCAAAAAAAATAAAAAAATGGTGAATCTAGGTATCAGCGCCTTGACAGAGTGAATGCGACAGAGCCTGTGATTTCGTTCCGAGTGTCATGTGCTTCTAGTCCTCCCAACTTCCTTGCTCTTCTCACACTGCATAGCGGTCCGACATCCAGAGCTCTCTTTCACCGACGAGCAACCCGCTACATGTCTCGCTCAGCAGCACGGATAGTGTCGTCTCGGCTATTCTGGTACAACGCCTGGGCCAAAACAGCTATACTCGTATCACTCCACTTTTTCTGCTCCTCCTCTGACGTAGCCTCCGGCCCTGCATTGAGTGGTGGCGTGTCGGCTTCGGTGGCGGTGAACGCCCGACTGCTGGCTACAGACCGTAGATGATCCTTGAACTTGTCTACGAACATTTGGGCCTGGGTTTCGGGGTCCAGAATCCTGGGAGAGGTCGTGGTTGGAGTTCTTGAACAAGGAGGCGTTGGTGGTTGTGCTGCTGGGAAGAAACGAGGATCGGGAGGAGGCGGTTTGAACGGGATCCGAATGTGTCCACTCATAAAGGGGGTGAAGGGGATGCTGAATTTGGATGGTGTGGGGAAGGAGGCGGTCTTGCTCGGCGATGGAGCTGGAGTGCTCGACGTTGCGATGGCTGGCTCGCTAGGCGGTGTAGCTGGGATACTGGGCGTTGCAGAGGCTGTTTTGCTAGGTGATACAGCTGGAATGTCGGACGTTGCGGTGGCACTCTTGTTAGGCGACACAGCTGGGACGTTGCTCTGATCTCCTTCACTACACTCCTTCACTTTGTCAGTGAGAGACGCTTTGCCCAGTTCAGCTTTGATCCCGCTCATCTCCGATTCATCACTCTCTACCACAACTTCTGCACCGTCCAGTCGTTCCATCTTGTTGACAGGCTCAGGAGCGACACTACCCTCTTGACCCGCCTTTGCCGTAATCCTCAGCTCTTCGATCCTCCTACTAAGAATCTCTTTTAGCATCAACACTCTCCCGTTCTTCACCATCTCTTCCGATTCCTCCGCCTCGTTCTTCTTCTTCCTCCCCTTCTTGGGCTTCATCATCTTCGGCCGCCAATCGTATTGCTTCCGCTCGATCAGCTTCAACCGCTTTCCCATCTCTTCAATGATAGGCAACAGCCTATTGTCAAGACTCAAGCAATGACATCCCTGACTGCACTTGGTCTTTTCCAGCGGCTTTGGCTCCCTCGCCAACACTCCCGATTCAGTCGCCTTGATCAGCTGAAGGAGTGTACGGAAGGTCATATCTGCCACGGCGGCAGTGTAGAGGTGAACGGTGTAGGGACAGGAGACGACGCTTTCGTTGCAGTTCCAGGTCTTTTTCTTCTTGGCGCCATTACTGCCCGTCACTGAGGTGTTCTTGCTGCTGTAGACGCTCGAAGTGAAAAGGGCGAGATCGCAACCCGAAAGATTCTGAAGAGCAGCACTGAGGTCGAGAAGGTCCCATTGCAGATCATGTGCTCCTGGGGTGGGGACCTTGTTGACGTTGCCCATGCACCGTGCCACAGTCAAGGCTCGATGCATAAGATGTGCCTGTCGCGCACATCGCACTACAATAGTTTGAAGCAGCGGAATCAACGTATGCAACGTAGTCGCCATCGCCGCCTCGAATCCCTGATATGCAGTGTAGTTGACCCAAACAAAGGTAAACAACACCGTCTGCACGCCATCCCTGAGATCTGTAACGTCTGGAACCATCTTTACAGACTCGTTCTCGATCGCCTGCCTCCTCTTATCTCTGCCTGTTGCATCCTTGCCTCCAGCATCCGCCGAGCCAGAACTACGCCATTCTTCCATCTCGATGAAATAAGCCCGATTCCAGTAGACGGTGCGGAAGAAATGATAAACAAACTTGTTGCCTAATCTGTCCTGCATGTAGCTCTCAATTTGATCCGCAAAGTTGATGTAGAACGCTGCGGCGTAGTTGAGCAGTGCGACGATGCCGGCGAGCTCGGCGTAGATGTAGTTGTCGAGCTTGCCGATGCCAAAGCTGAGAATGGCGCGGTTGAGCGCGTGGATTGTCTCGGAGAGTGTTGCTTGGGGTGAGAGGTGAGCGCGTTGGTCATCGTTGGACTCGCAAAAGCTGGTAAATCTGCGACAGTCGGAGAGGAGGGATGAAGATTGCACTTGCTCGGGCTTTTTCTGCTTGGCCTTGGTCGAAGCGGTGTTGCTAGAGGATGTGGTATTGGCGGGCTGCTTGGCAGCTATAGTTTTGGCAGCCGGCTCGGCTCCAGGAGCACTCGACTTCTCTGCGAAAAGCTTGGTACCGCTGCTGGTGGCAGGAGTGGAAGCTTGGGTGGCGGCAAGGGTGGCAGCGGGCTTGTCTACAGAAGCGGGCGTCTGTGTGGTCGCAGCCGTCTGAGCTTGCTTGACAGGTGTCTGTGTAGCGGTAATGGAGCCAGCAGCAGGAGAGGCAGCTGCTTTGCCTGCAGGAGTGTTGGACGCCGATTTGGCAGCGGCGGTATTGATCATCTGCTTTGCGCTTGTCTTGCCTGGTGAGGCCGCTAGGGAACTGTTAGCTGGCGCTGGCGGAGTTCGATGGCCATTCTGACACATTGTAAAGGAAGAGTACTTGGGAATGAGCCTATCTTGCTGCTTCCCCGTTGCATCCTCATAGTAGCCGAACTCCTTTAGCTTCGTATCCACATGAGCCTGATACATCTCGTCGACACTAAAACACGAGTGGTTCCAGTCCCATTTCAGGAAATGATGCATTTCGCGAGAACACCTCTCGTATGCTTTTCCGTACTTGGTGGTCTGCGCAAGGGCGCCTTTGTAGGCATTACGAAAATGGGTGAATCTGGAGCAGGATGTGCAAGAGCTATGCTGCTGCTGCGGAGCAGATGCATTCTTTGTACCGGAGTGTGTAGACTGGCGACCGTGCTTCTCGCACGTGGGCGACCACCGTGCGTGGGCTATAGCGAGCGGGATGGCGAGCGTGTTGAATTCGTCAGAGGTGTCAAAGCCCAGTTCGCGTAGAAACGTGTCGAGGCAGCTTTTTGGATAGGTCATGGTGGAAGGAGTGGCAGCAGCGACGGGCGAGCGCGAGGATGTTGGGAAGCAACTCATCTGTGCCAATGCGGAAGGCGGCGAGGTCGGTCTAGGCGAGTCTGCCATCGTCCGTATTGCCCAACGGTTGTGGTGAGGAGAAAAGCGCGCGCGGAAGCACCGATTCTTTGTATGAGACAGCCTCGACACAGCTAGGAAGGGATGACAAAAAAGCGTTGAGCTGAGCTAATACGGAAGTTGTTGGAAGGGTAGAAAGGAAAACACCACAGAGAGAGCGAAAAGGGCCTACTTATGAAGTGCCGCAACCTTGACCCGCTTCATCAAGCGAGCCACCGATGAATGCAATTGAAGCAGGGTAAAAACAAGTGCACGGTCCTCTCTACACGCTTGACTTGTTTAAGTGGCACCGGCCAGTCCCCGCTTACCGCCCGTCGTGATGGGGACAAGAGGTCACTTGGTTCGTCGGTCGATCCGAAGATGGAATGAGATTAGCGAAGTGGCATACAGTCGCGTCCAAAACTGTCCCATAATTTTGTTCTGAGCTGAATATCAATGAGGCTCCACACCAGTCATTTTTACAAATCTAAGCCTCCTCACAAGAATGATCACCACCATAATGTCGATATTTTCCTAGCTCATATCTAAAACCTGGATGTGATAGATGCTATCCATAGCTACAACTTCCTCACCAACAAAAAAAATAGTTCAGTCTTGGTTATTGAACGGGAACAGCATCAAGATAGCCTTAAATTGGGGTCAAAAATTTTGTGAAATTCAACTGTACAGCGCAGTATTGCGAAAAAACACCCCCCTTCACAAGAATGGAAATCACACTATGATCAATGTTGCTGCTCACTTGCACCAATCATGGTGTGCGTAGCTGGTATGTATAGCTACAACTTTCTCACCAACATATAGGCAAGTGTCTGCTGACATTGAGGAGAAAAAGGCAGTATAAGGAAGGGTATCTTCAAATTTTCGAATTGAAAATTCCAGAGACTGATAAAGTGCACAAATGCGCAAATTTTGGACTCAGATTTCCAAAAAAAGAGAGCCAATTCTGCTACAGCACAATAACTAAGACCAAACTATTTTTTCTGTTGGTGAGTAAGTTGTAGCTATGGATAGCATCTATCACATCCAGGTTTTAGATATGAGCTAGTAAAATATTGACATTAAGGTGGTGATCATTCTTGTGTGATGTGGTGTTTCAGAGCTAATTGTGTGCTGTGCTGTTGGAAATTTTCAGAATTTGCAACTCAAATTTGGTCAGATACGGGGCAGTATTGGACGCGACTGTATTAGTCGTGAAGTTGAGCTTGGACTTCATTTAGCGTGTCGGATGCGCCACCGCGCGCCGAACGGGCAGCTCATGTCGCGTTGCGCAGCTTCTCAAAGCGGCCTTTCCGAGTCGGGTCGGAACAAGCGAACAATGGCTGATGCGTGCGTGCTGTCGATCTGAAAGGGTGAGCGCGTGGAGATGAGCGGCGAACACGAATGTGGGATCAGAGAAAGCGAAGAGAGAGGAGAGAGAAAGCCATTCGAGAGAAGAAAATGCTGAGCTGAAAAACGCCGTCGATCAATGGCGAGGAAAGCTTATCATCCAAGCAGCCCGAGTACGATCAGGTTTCTCGCGGAAGAGAGTTAAGTTGGCGCGGAACAAGCTCGAGCTTCACCAGATCCGAACTGACTGAGCCAGCTTTTCAAGGTTGAAGAGCGTGTCGCCAAGTCGACATTTCCAAGTGAGTCTTTTTCTTCGGGCTGTCATGATCCGCTCCAACATAAGGTTTGCCAAGTTCTCCAGACAAACTTGTCAGTCTACAACAAGCGCCTGTGATTACGTATCGCTTTCCCGCAGTCCGTCGGGTTCTGTCGCATCTGAAAATGTAGACAGAGGGGCCAATTCTAGTTGCCGATCGAGCCGCAAGAATCACGAAAAAGAAAACGTTTCTACTGTATGTAAGAATTGCAAGGAGTCGATAAGAGAACAAAGCTGGTTCGAGGGGCAACGAGCATATATAGAGAGAGATAAAAGAGCGTCTTGATGAAGTTATATGGGGGAAATACATCGCGTGCGCCACTTCGATGGACGGTTGCGTTGGAGCGGACTCGACCCGAATGATGGCAGTTCTGATGCTGAAAAAGGGACGTCGTTTGCGAGCTATGTCCAGTGAATCGGAACCGCGAGTGTCAGGCTCCGACTTCAGCAATCAGACTGGATGATCAGGGAGCGCTACGGGAATTGGCTGATGAGACAATGTCAAATGTTGTTCAGAGAGCAAAGGCACCGGCAGCGACGATGGCGGCGGCAGCGACACCGTACTGGAGGAGGTGCTCGGGAACAGCTCGCGAAGCAGGTGCGAGGTCCGAAGCCTGGAGCTTGCCGTCAGCGATGGCGTTGATGGTCTGCGAGATGGCGTTGGCGAACGACTGTGCGATGGCCTCCTTGGAGACAGTAAGAGTAGGGTAGTACTTGAAAACGGAGCCGGCCATCTCGTGAGCGACCTCATCGGGCGACTTGGCTTCGGGACCACGGGTGTAACCCTTGATGAAGTACGAGATCAGCGAGTTGACTGTGATGCCGGTGTTGCAACGGTGCAGGTGGATATGTGGATTTAGTCGTGCATTGAGATTTGCGAGATGACGACAACCAGAGGGGAGACAAAGCAAGAGAGAGAGAGAGAGAGAGAGGTAAATGAGATTTAAGTCAGCGACAATATCCTTGGCAATGTTTACACCTCCTCGATGCACGTTGATGTACGTCTGTAGCTTCGCAATCACGGGATGATGGCGACGCGCTAACAGAGACGACCATCCCTTCGCAACGCTGCACAGCTATAATCTGAGCCTGGTGCATTTGCTGACGTACAACGACTGACGAGAGCTTCAATCGGCTCGCATCATCTATACTCACGGTCGTAAGGAGGGGTGGTGGTGGAGCTGTAAGGGCATCCGGCGGGCTGGGCACGAGGGTCACCGCCGAGAACGGTGCAAAGCTGGGCACCACCAGATCCACCGCCCTGGGCGCTCGAAGACATCGAAGTGGGCATGGCGCTACCGGAAGACGACGACATGGAGCCGCTGGCGGAGCTCGACATCATGGAGCTCGAGGCGGCCGAGCTGTCCTGGGCAACAGCGCCGCTGGCGGCGAAGGCGGCGAGAAGGGCGACGGGGACGAGGGTGAACTTCATCTTGTTACTGGTGATGCTGACGACGAAGACGACGATGACAAGGTGTGAATGAATAGGGTTGAACGGTGCGAGGATGGTGATGGAGGGTAAGAAGAGGAGAAAAGGTGAAAGGCAAGTGAGCGGGACTTGGTTTGTGTTTGAGAGCAGACTGGAAAGCGAGCCAAAGACACAGAGGATACAGGAGATGCAACCGGAAGCGGAGAGCAGAGAGAGCGGCAGACAGACCACAAGGGAGAGAGACAGGCCCGCGGCGATATATTGGAGCTGAGGATGGGAAATGGATGTTTTGGCCGGGAACATGGAATCTGCAGTCAGAAAACAGGGCGGCAAGCAGGCAGCATTCAGCAATCAGCAGCAGCAGCAGGCACTGTGACGCTCAGACACATCCAGCCGACAATTGGTGGGCACAGACGGAAGCGAGCAAGCCAAGCAAGCCAAGGGCATCAGGGCACGGCACGGCAACAAACCACCTAAACACACAGAGTACTGTAAACAGATCGAATCAAGGCGACCAGCGTGTACAGTACAGTACAGTACAGTGCAGTATGACATTTGTGCTTCTGCTCCAGCTGATGCTGCACGAGCGGAGTGGATCCCTGCATCATTGCAGCATCGACGTTGGGGAAAGAAGGAGGGCACGGCAGGCAGGCGAGCGCGCGCCTTTTGTTTTTGTCTTTTCTGTCCAATTTTTCGAAAAAGAAATCACGGCGGATGCGGAACATCATAAGCACAAGAGCCAAGCAAGCAGCATCGGCAGGCGAAAAGACCAAATTTTCTTTTTTCGTGTTGACACTCTGCAGTTGCCGATGCCAAATGCTTCGATCCAGCTTCTGGGCCCATTTCCCGTAATTTTGCTCCAAAGGAGAAGCACAAGCGTGCTCTCGTGCCTGAACCACTTTCGCAACCAACTGAGATGAATTCAATTTTTATTTTTATTTTTTCGATTCTCAAAGACTCAAAGAGCGAAGTCTTGAAAATGCTTTTGAGACTGATTCAAAAATGAGCAGTGCGTCGTCGATCCTCTATTCTGTTGTTGTTCTTGATGAAACCCGACTCTTCCAAGGCTGCTGAACAGCATTTTCGGACAGAGGGACAGCAACAATGAGGTTAAGAGAGTGATAGATTGCCATCCATGCGATCAAAAGGAGAAAAGAAACGGTTCCTCCTGTGTGATCCGCAGGGTGTCAGCAAAGTTTGCATCAAGTACGCGAGTTTGGGAGCTGTCGGCACACGGCAGCGGCTGCAAAAGACTCTCTCTCTCTCTCTCCCTCTCTCTCCCTCTCTCTTATTTTGGTGTGACAAACTCAACCTGCGGTCCGCACTTTCTGTGGTCCAGACATGCCGGTGCAGGGTGCGTAAGCGCAAATTATTGCAACCTCTGTGTGTGTGTCTCGATTCTGCGTTTCGGATGAAGGCTCCCTGTAGCTCCGATGTAGAGAATCTTCCCCGATCAAGGGATACAATCCAACAGCTCCCGATCTCACCCTTCTCTTTACATGTGATGCCACGCGCACGACCTAACACTATATGCACCTCAAGATGCAAAGTCCCGACAAAAAAAAATGGCAAAAACGAAAAAAGTAAAGAAGAACTGCAGCACCTAGGATTCCCGCGTGGTCCCCCACCGCAGTACTGACTAGGCGATACCTTGCTAAACTTCGCAGATCGGACGGGATGCGGTGCTTTCAAGGTTCTATGGCCGCAGATGTTCTTCAGTCGGACTGTAATCAATATGTAGCGGAACAATTGCACGCCCTCAAGGTCGGAAGGATAAATCGCATAGCCGCCCAAACCATACAAGCTGCCTCCAACTTTGGAAGCTTTATCAGAACCAATAGCATCTCCGGCTCCTTGTCAACAGCGAACTTGATGTGGAACAATGCATCAGATCGTTTCAGTGCTTGAGTGTCCTCCGCAGACCACAGTCGAGAACAACACAGCGGTATCAGATGCATGCAGGAAAGTGGAGATTATGTGCGCGTGACACTTGCTAGAACTACAAGGAAGACCGTTGAAGGGGAGAGAGAGAGAGAGACAAGAGGCTAACTTTTGGACGTAAAACGTTGATGGGAAATAAAAGGAAGTCGATGCGTGG
Organism: Ustilago trichophora; assembly: GCA_900323505.1. Lineage (NCBI taxonomy): Eukaryota > Fungi > Basidiomycota > Ustilaginomycetes > Ustilaginales > Ustilaginaceae > Ustilago > Ustilago trichophora. The sequence goes on along the minus strand of OOIN01000021.1, from coordinate 148,759 downwards.
TGAACGCTTATAGGTTTGTGCGCCTAGAAAGGGAATCTATGAGAAATGATGATGAGTTGCGATTGCGTGAACAGCAACGCAGAATCAGGCAACATCCAACTCTGTTGGAATGCTAGGAAGGAACGGAAAAGGGATGTATGCAACCGGAAAGGCTGCGTGTTTACCAGCCGCGGTCGGCAAGACGGCCACCCTTGATGTCCTTGGTGATGTTGAGACCGACCATGGCCTCACCGAGGTTCTCCGAGACGGCAGCAAGCTTGGCGGGGTCGTTGTAGTGGGTAACGGCCTCGACGATAGCTCGTGCACGCTGCTCGGGGTTGTTGCCCTTGAAGATACCAGAGCCAACAAAGACACCGTCCGAACCGAGCTGCATCATGAGAGCAGCATCAGCGGGGGTAGCGATTCCACCGGCGGCAAAGTTGACGACTGGGAGGCGCTTCAGGCGAGCAGTCTCCTTGAGGAGGTGGAAGGGAGCCTGGATCTCCTTGGCGTAGGCGTAGAGCTCCTCGTCGCTCATGGAAGAGACACGCTTGATCTCGCCCTGGATGGTGCGCTGGTGGCGAACAGCCTCGACGACGTTACCGGTACCGGCCTCACCCTTGGTTCGGATCATGGCAGCACCCTCCGAGATACGACGGAGAGCCTCGCCGAGGTTCTTGGCACCGCAAACGAAGGGAACCTTGAAGTTGTGCTTGTTGATATGGTGCTGTTCGTCGGCGGGCGTGAGCACCTCGGATTCGTCGATGTAGTCGACACCGATGGCCTGGAGGATCTGAGCCTCAACAATGTGGCCGATTCGGACCTTGGCCATGCAGGGAACGGTGGTGGTCTCCTGGATCTCCTTGATCATGGCGGGGTCCGACATACGGGCGACGCCACCCTCGACACGGATGTCAGCAGGGATCTTCTCGAGAGCCATGACGGCACAGGCACCGGCATCCTCGGCGATACGAGCCTGCTCAGCATTGACGACGTCCATGATGACACCGCCCTTGAGCATCTGGGCGAGACCAGACTTGACACCAAAGGTGCCGAGGTTGGCATCGCTCTTGGGGACAGAGCCGTTGGCCCGGGCGGGGGCAGCAGCGCTGGAGCCGTTGGTGGCGGGGAGAATGGTGGGGTTCTCGGCGGACATTTTCTCGTGTGAGCGGTTGTGAGAGGATACGGGGGATGGTGGTGTGGCAGAAGGAAGTGAAGATGAAAGCCAAAATGGTCGACTTATGACCTCCGTGCTGTGAGAAGAAGAAGTGGGCTCATGATTAGACTTGCACTGAAGCTGAGCTTATTCGAGTAGCCGACACCAGGTGGGGCGAGGGCGAGGGCGAGGGCGAAAGCGAGTCAGGCGAAGTGAGAGGGATTGCGCCACCCTCCAACACTCTATGGCTCTGCTGTGCTCTGTGCACCTATCTTGTCCGGCTGTCTGACTGTGCGAAGAGCGAGCCAAATCTTCTCTTTGTTCTAGCGTGGCACTGGGCATTGGGCAGATTTCACGTAATAAAAAAGCATTCGGAGCAGAGCAACCCCGCTCGCTGTCAGTGTCGCTGCTTCTTCCGCTGCTGCTGGGGTAACAGGCAAGACAAAGGCCGGCTACCTAACCCAGCGCCAAATCAAAATGCGCCATTCCGGCAGCAAGGCAGCATATTGACGGCTCGAGCGCCGCTACTTTCCATTCATTTCTTCGCAGTTCAACAACACGCCTTTTTCTCTCTTAAGACTGCGCTGCTGTGCTTTTCTCAAGTTGACATCGTTTGAGAGAGAGGAAGAGAGACACAATTTCTTGTTTTGGTTTCGGTGACCCGCCACAGCCGTTGCCCTCTTTGGTGCACTTCCATCCTCCCGCATAGCCAAGAAAAATCTCGCGTCGGAGCATTTCGACACACACAAAACTCTTTTCTTCCAATTTTCTCACTTTTTTTTTTTTTTTTTTTTTTTGGGTAGGGCGGCAGTCGGACTGTGTCTCTCCATTTCTTTTTTTGGTCTTTGGTGTTACCTACAGCCCACAGCCCGGACAAAAGGGTCGCATAAAAGAAGCTACTCGACCCAACCTCCAGCAAGCGAAACGGAAGTGGATAGAGAGGGACAAGGTTGGATCTCACGAGATTAAAGCTCCTCCCTTTTTTCGATGTGCCTGAAACAGTAGGAATCAGCTGCTCTGGTGATGCGGGCCGGCTGTCTGAACGGCTTTACACTTTGCGTCGGACAAAGAACTCGATTTACATGAGCCTTGCGTGCTTGGCCTTTTTCATTTCGGTCGCCAACCTTGGACAAGGAAGATGCGGGATTGGAGGTGTTCCTCAGGCTCAAAAGAAATGACTCGGAAGCGAATACTGTAAGCCTCTGACCTGAGGTTGCATCGTTTGCCATTGCAGAGTCTGCTACCAGTCTCCGGCGACGATACGGTATCTGGCCTTGCCCTGCTTCGCTTTACGAGGGTCTTGCCGAGGAAGCTCCGGCCCAACTCTACGGATCTAGCTTCTATCGCTCCAGTGTTGACCCCCCGGCAGTAACAGAATGCTGTTCCGTACCAGCAGTCAAACCTTTGACGAGCTAGAAGCCTCTTAGGTTGGCCGGAAGTATCCTGACCGGATGGTGAAGTTACACCTGTACGTACCGTTATGCAAAATATGGTAACCTCTCCGTCAGATCTCGAAAGGCAAAGATGGCCGTATCGCATGTCGTTCTATGGCCTTTCGGGACTCGTGGCAAGCGTGACCCTCCGACTCGACTTACGTGAGAAACGTGCGAGGTCGGAAGACGCGCCGTTCCCCTTTCTCGTCCTTGACAGGTTGCTCTTGCATAAGGTGAATGGCAGCTAAGCCGAGTCACAAGACCCTCTCTTACGGCATCTAGAACGGATACCGAACTCCCCTCACATGGCAACTTTGCATCTCTCCATCAAACGATTCCTGTATAAGACGCACAATTCTGTGGTCGAGGCCGACAGTTAATCATGCCACCCTTTACAAGGGGTCGTTGTGGCATCCGCATGCCATCCTTCCGCTGATTGCCGTGGTGAGAGGACGAGCTGCATTTGTAAGCATGACATGCTCTTGCTCTAGATCACGTGCTTGCTCTGCCTTCACCACTTCCGGTCGTGGCCGGTTGCTGTCAGAGAAGGCCTTCCGAGCTGAAATTTCGAGTTTCAAAGTCGAACCACGTCTCTCTCCGAATGGACAGCATATTTGAACAGTACTCTGTCGAATTTTGAATACAAAAAGACTTTTATCGCGCGAAAGAAGGTGCAACAAGCTAGAACTTGGACATTTGTCAGACCTCGAACAAAAAAGAGTCTCTGGCTGGTTAGCTGACTTGGTTGGCTTGGCTGATCACCCAATCCGCTCCGTTCGAATTGGCGACCAAGCCAAGAAAGCGCGGGTCTCTCTCAACAGCCTGAAATTGGATTTTGGATTTCTTCTCAGAAAGCAGCAAGCAGAGTGTGAATTCTAAGAGTTTGGACCTAAGAGAGAGAGACAGAGACAGAAACAGAGCTGGAATTGGTGAGGGCGTGGTCGCCATCGGGTTGCTTGGTCTTGATCGCTACCGACGCCATCGTTACTTTCCACCACCTCCTCATCACCTACCGTCGGGATCGTCATCTCACCTCTTCATCATCATGGCTGCTCCTGTCGCTCGTGGCGCCTTCCGCAAGGCTGTCAACCTTCCGTACGTAGCACTAGCCTACACCCCGACCGCGTTCTAGCATCCGACACCCGCTTCCTCTCGCCCTATCGAACAAATTGCAGCACTACGCAGAGATGACGAATACGGCATAAAGCATCATAGGCTGTTTCAAGTCCTGGGCCTCAGAATCACGATTGCATTGCACCCAGTGTCTGATCGCACTGGGACTGGAACAGCCTATCTTGCAAATGCCGTTTTCCGCATCCTCTTTGCTGTCCTTTGTTTGCTCAACAACTCATATGATCGTAAAGCTGACTCTTTGATCTTTTTCTTTTATCCTTGTCAACAACCCATCGATGACCTTCATTCGCCTCGATCTCGCATCCGCCGCTACATCGCCTCACTTATATCAACATCGCATGCAACCTCACACGCCTGATTGCATCGACCACCGCCTTGAATTGCCCGCTTTCAACGATCACCTCATTATGTCAATGCTCGATGCGACCATCGATGCACGCTCTGCGATCGCCTGCTATCATCTGATCTACTTCCTATCATCTACCTGTGCGTATCCGTCACACGCTTCCCCCCTTTTGCAGTCCCACCGCGGCTACCGCCTACAACGGCACCCCGGTCGCTGCTGGCATCAACTTTGCCGTCCGTGCTCCCGCCGACCCTCACGCTCACGGACATGGCCCTTCCCTCCGATCTGATCCCCACCAGGTTCCCAAATGGGCTTCCAACCTCCGCAACTCGAACGGCGTCCTCAGCGCACGATCTGGCGTCAATGGTGAGTATAGATTGCAGCAAAACAGCAGCACCAGACGCAACGCATCTCGTAACCGCCCACAACCAAGCCTGCTCAATGTTGTCTTGCCCCGTCAAACGGAAGACCTGCGACCCCAGCTCCACGTCTGGTTCATGGATCAAATGGGGCGACAAGCCTGCAATTTGCAAGTGACAGGGAGGAAATCAGCGGCATACTTGATGGCAAACGAAAAGCAGGGCTTTGGCGCATCCGATGCTTGCGCCTTGGTACTCCCTCTGATGTGAAAACTTGCGACTAACTTGTGATACCTCTCCTGATGTCTGCAAAACTTGTCAACAGCTCTCCCCACCATTGGCCAGCCCCGCTACTTCTCGTCCTCGTCGCGAAGCCTCCAGGCTACCCAGCCTGACCAGGTTCCCGACTTTTCCGGATACCGCACCAAGACCCCCGACAGCAACAAGGCCTTCTCGTACTTCATGGTCGGCTCCATGGGTCTGATTGCCGCTTCGGGTGCCAAGGCCACTGTTTCGGATTTCCTCGCCTCGATGGGTGCCTCGTCAGATGTTCTCGCGCTCGCCAAGGTCGAGGTTGACATGAACTCGATCCCCGAGGGTAAGAACGCCATCATCAAGTGGCGTGGTAAGCCCGTCTTTGTTCGTCACCGTACCAAGGAGGAGATCGACGAGGCCAACGCCGTCGATATCTCCAAGCTCCGTGACCCCGAGAAGGACTCGGACCGCACCAAGCGACCAGAGTGGCTCGTCATGCTGGGTGTCTGCACCCACCTGGGTTGTGTGCCCATCGGTGAGGCTGGTGACTTTGGTGGTTGGTACTGCCCTTGCCACGGTTCGCACTACGACATTTCGGGACGTGCCCGCAAGGGTCCCGCTCCTCTCAACCTCGAGGTGCCCGAGTACGACTTCAACGACGGTGAGAACAAGCTCATCATCGGTTAAGCGCTCTTGTATTGTTCTCTACTTCATACACTCTACAATCGATTCTTTGAAAGCCACTCTCCCGCCCGAACCCATCATTTGGTCGTCGTTGGATCGTTCCTCATCTGGATCTGTGTCGGTGAAGGCTGTGCACGAGCTCGGCCACATCGGATATCAGAACAGCATGCTCGAAGACGACGACAGTCACTGTGCCAAAGCAAGCAAAATGGCTTGAGAGGGGAGGAGACTGAAGATAGCCAACTGAATGGTATCGCTTCGACCTGCGTTCAGTGTTAAGCAGGCAGCTCCGTCTAGGCCTGCCATCCCAGCAACTGACTTCTTGCATTTGAGCGTCCAGGTTGAGCGGGCTGTACAACATGCTCAATCGCAAATGGCGATAAGCGCTGTTGTAAGTGCACCTTGAGCTGACCTTCTCTGAAAGCTGCTCGAAGGCGTGTGGGATCCTGAACCGTGCAGTCAAATGAGACGCGTGTGAGATGTGCTGTGAGGTGCTGTGCTGTGCTGCCTTCGCTTTTTCTTTTTTTTTGTGAACCAAATTGAAACCCACACAGACCAACACTTGTCACTCGGCAGCATTCCGATTCACGCACGCGCTTGTCCTAGCAAGGCTGAGCTTCATGCCTCTGAATCTCGAACCACACTTGCTGTACTTCCTTCTTCGTCACCACATCCTCACCGCATCCTCAAGACCCAACCGAACATCAATACGAGCAAATCTGCTCTCAAGCTCGCACTCGGCCACTGCCAGCACCAACAGCATAGGGTCCCGGCATGCAGAGTGCGATCAACACAAGGTCCTAATTTCGCACAGGGGCCACTGCTCGCTCCCATCTCTTGACTATCTGAGCGCCACATAGCTCAATAGTAGGCTCGACAACCATGACCGAGCCCAGGACGCCGAGCTCGGCGTCGCAGCCGCTTCATCTGCACTCACGCGTCAAAGTCTCCAATCTTGGCCATGGTGAGGTGCTCTTCGTTGGCCAGACCTCGTTCGCTCCAGGCGTATGGGTCGGTATCGAACTGGACAGCCCAAATGGCAAGAACAATGGTTCTGTACAGGGCAAGCGCTATTTCGAATGCGAGGACGGCTACGGCGTCTTTGTTCGCTCCAGCCAGGTCCATGTTCTTTCGCCAGAAGAAGAGATGCACAGCGTCGATGACGAACCCATGCCTCCGCCAACACCAGCTGCATCTCGAGCTACACGCCCGACAACCACGGCAACTCCCTCTGCAACGGCCGCTGCACGTCTCAGTCCGCGCAAGAGCGTAGCCGCTACACCAGCAAGAGCAGCACCGCCCAGAGCCAGCTTAGCACCCTCGGCACCTCCCTCGGCCGTCAGACGAACCAGCACCAACAGCGTCGGTAGCACTGTCTCGTCTGCATCAGCATCCAGACCGCCTACATCAGCTAGCATATCAGCACGTACTGGATCCCCCATCAAATCAGCGACAGGCGTCCGCTCCCCCATCAAACCATCTGTCACCGGTCGATCCTCTGCAGCATCCAGTACGGCACGTTCAACAGCCACTAGCTCTCTTGCAAGTCGAACAGGTTCACCAAGCACGCCAGCAGCCGCCACCCGCACAGTCAGACCCTCCGCAACCAGTGCCGCACCTAGCACGAGGACACCAGCAGTCAACTCTAGCGTCGCCCGCACAGCAACCAGACCCCTTGCCTCTTCTTCCTCCGCAGCAGCTGCAGCAAAACCGCAAACCCCGTCAGCTGCAAGGGCAGGCCTCCGTCCTGTCCCGAGCAGCCGTCCTTCTATGCTAGCAGGAGGTGCACGTACCGCCACCTCCAGTCCTAGCGTTGGGCCTGCTTCTCGGGCTGCAGCAGCACGAACAGCGGCGGCATCTGCGCCCATCTCCCGCGCCAGCAGCACAACAGGTCCAGCATCTCGTGCTGGCAGCTCACTTGCTCCTTCACGCTTAGGTCCGAGAAGCTCAGCGGGAAGCGCTGTCAGCTCGGGACGCACGAGTGCCTCGCAGCGCCTGATGGATCACGATGATGCTAGTGCTTACGACTACGATGCAGAAGAAGACGACCAGGACGATCTTCTCGCGATCGATTCGCCAACCTCAGGGCACGGTGCGAGTGTCTCCCAACGCGCGCTCGTCGACGACGACGACATCATCATCGATGAGGCTGACCAGACCATTTCTGCTGAACGCACTGGAGCTGGAGGCGAGGCAACAGCAGACTCAACATTGCGCTCCACCAAATTGCTCAACAAATCGACACGCGACTTTATGAGTCTCGTCGAGCCCTCGTCCTCGACCACGGCGATGAGGTCTTCAGCCGAATTTGGCGCTCTGCAAAAGGAAGTCGAAGAGCTACGTGCCAAAGTGCGCGTCCTCGAAAAGAAGCGCGATGACGAGCGAAGTCGCATCTCTGAGCTCGAGAAGCTCAAGGAAGAAGCTGAGCTCTCGATTGCCGCAGCGCCCAAGCTCACAGCCAGAGTGCAAGATCTGCAGGCCGAGCTCAAAGACCAGAAAAAGCTCGAGAAGGACTGGGCCATGCAGAAGGACGACTTTGAGCGTCAGCTCTCCCGTCTCAACGACGAGCTTGAGTCCTTGACGCTGGATCGCGAGATGGCTGAAGAAAAGGCCGAGACTGCCGCACTCGAGGCGGAAGAGCATCTCTTGTCGCTCGAGGCTGCTAATGCGAAGATTCAGGCTCTGGAGAAGGATTTAAACCCACATCTCCTCAGACGCCGTGCTGCAGCCGGGGCAGGCGCAGAGGATGGAGAGGACCACGAAGATGCAGGCGAGGAAGACGACGTACGAGCAGAGTACTCTGCTGCAACCGACCTGTTGCAGCGCGAAAACGATCAGCTCCGCCGCGTCCTGCGTGACCTACGCGATCGCTCCCAAGAGATCGAAGGAGAACAGCGTCGCAAGATCATCGAGCTCGAACGGGAGAACGCCGAATTGATCGAGCTCAACTCGACCAACGACTCGCTTCTACCCGAGCTGGAGAACGCAGAGTCTATGATCGAGGATCTCAAGCTTCAGCTCGACGACGCCCTTGGAGCCCAGGATCTGGTCGAGCAGCTCACCGAGCGTAACCACCAGCTGGCGGATCTTGTCAAAAAGCTGCGCGACGAGATTGAAGAGCACGAGACCATCGCCGAGATCAACAACGAGCTCGAGGAGCAGCACACCATCAACGAAAAGGAACTGCGCGAGGAGGTGGATCTCTGCGAATCGCGCATTCGTGATTTGCAGGCGCGAAACGAAGGACTCGAAAACAATGCGATCGACTATCAGAACACATTTACACAATTCCGCGAGCTCATCTCGAATCAGCAGAGCGAGCTGGATGCCTTCCGAGCAGAGCAGGCCGAGTATCGTGGAGAAGGCGGTGCAGGGCGCAAAGACCTCGCAGACCAAGCGATGCTCAACCTCAACCTCAAACTTCAGTCGAGCGCGCTCAAGAGCCAGGCCAAGACCATCGATCTCGAGCTTGGACGTCTGCAGGCTTCCCAGGCTACATCGCATCTGGAAATGGTCCGATCGTATCTGCCAAGCGCCTACTTTGAGGCGGATGCTGATGCGGTCAACTGTCTGCTGTTCTTCCGTCGTATGGCGGTAAAGTCGGACCTCATCAAGTCGATTGTCGAGACCAATCACGACATCCAGGAGAGCTTGTCAGGTGTGGTACCTGAAATCATGGTCAGCGTGTGCCAGATGCGCCACTCGATCGCCCACTTCAGCGCGCTCTCTCGACAAATTGCTGCGGTGCTCCGCCTGGCACCTACAGAAGTGTTCTTACGTGGTGGAAGGATGTACCGCGAAAATATGGCTATCGAACGCAAAGTCGACTCGTTCATCGCAGCGCTGCGAAAAGAGGAGCTCAAGGAGCACGAATGCGGTGTCGAGTTTGGTCGATTCGTCAAGCAGTTCGAAGACTTTACTATGGCCCTCGGTGGGGATGAGAACGACAGCGATCTTGCGGCCAAGGAAGTAGGCTCTGCCAACTTGATCGACCACGATCTCGACACGCTCATCGCAGCCCTCGGCTACGCCAAGCAGCAGCTGGCACAGCTGTACGCTGATGACGACGTCGAGTGGGAGATGGGAAGCAAGAACATTGAGGATGACCTGTTCGACCCGCTGCAGGAGCTCATTACTCGCATCCGAAACACAAAAGTGCTTACACGCAAGGTGTTGCGAAGGCTGCTTAGTCTGGCTGAGAACGACGAGGCGGTGCGCATGGAGGCCATCATGCACCTCCCACCGCTAGGCAGGCTGACGTCCCAGCTCGTCACCTTTGCCACGCAGCTGTCCAAGTCGATTTCGACATATGTTGCAGAGGTGCGCACGTCCAAGACGGTCTTCGAGATCGGCAAGGTGACCGATATGGTAGCCGAGGCGACCGAGGAAGGACTCGGCAAGGCCGACATCAACCTTTGGTCCGGCCCGCTTTCGTCCACCTCCCATCTTTGCACCACCATCCAGACGGTGCTTACCGCCATCGTCGAGCAGGAGAACGTCATCCGCATCAACGGTCCCGGCCCATGGCTCGCGCGTGCCGAAGATATCAAGACGCAAGCAGCCCAGAATCCCGAGCTCGAACGACAGGTCGCCAAGCTCAGCGAAGATGCGCGTGATCTCCTGCGCCAGGTCAAAGCACGAGATCAAGCACTGCAAGAAAGCTCGATCAGGATTGAACGGCTGCAAAAGCAGCTCGAGAAGTCGAAAGCCCAAGTGGACCAACACAGCGATGTGCGGGCAACGCTCACCGAGACACAGCGTCAAGCAAAGGCATACCAGGACGCCAACGATGCGCTGCAGAGCGAGATCGAGGCGCTGCAAAAGGACAACGACCAGCTCAAAGCCAAGATTGCTGCGGTGCCGGCGGATGCGCTTGCAGGCAATGCTTTGGCTGGAGATGGCGAGGGTCGCGCTGCGGGTAGTGCGGGACGAGCCTTGCCAGAAGGAAGCCTGGAAGTGGGCTCGAGCTACAGTAGCTTGGAAACATCTTACCTTCTCGACCAGCTAGAAGCGCTCAAAGGAGCGCTCAAGCATCTGCGCAACGAAAACGCAACGTTGAAAGGAAATGCGCTCTTGCAGCAGATGGAAGCGCTCCCTGCGCTTGTGCATCGTTCTCAGCGCGCGGCTGCTGTTTCAGCAGAAGCGGGCAAGAGCGGCGACGAAAGCGACACCAAGAAGGTCGGCGAGCCCATGAAGCGAAGTTCGTTGCGCCCGGCTCGCAGCAGCGCTGCAGGTGGAGTGCGATCAGAAGCGAAACAGCTGTACAACTCTGCGTTGGCTACTTTGGCCCTGTCGAGCGTTGTTGACCTCACGCCTGTTGCTAAGAAGGCAACTCTGACGGAGAAAGACGCAGGTAACGAGAAGGATGGAGAGCATACTCAGGGCGCAGGTCGCCCATGGTTGCCCTACCACAAACAGCCCGAGGTTCAGCTGCTGCAACAGACGCAGACACGCGCAAAGCTGTTGAGACAGCTGTCGGCTCTTTCGGAGCGGTTGGGGCCTCAGCCACTTTCAGCAGCTGGGGCAGGGCTCAGCATGCGTGCTGTCCAAGCTTGATACAACGTGCCGCAAAGGGCTGTGTAAAGGAAGCAATCAAAAGCTGTTGGATTGCGTACAGAAATGCATACGAGAGAGAGTGTGTGAGTGTGTGTGTGGATGTGGATGTATGATGCTAACGTAATTACAGTAGTACCGACGCGGATGTAGTACCGACGCGCTGAGTCATTTCCGAGTCCCACCGAATCTGATGTCAGTACCCCCGTATGATCGCGTCTGTGTTTGTCCGAACCTTGCATGAGACCCACCATCCGACTTTCCGGAACCCTTCATCATCATCGCATACACCATCAATACAACTCAATTCCATAATATAACCTTATTATACTGCTTTACTGGTCACCAGCATGCCGCAACGCCCTTTCTCGAAGCGCTCTGTGGCCTTCCGAGCGGCATCAGCGGCTGATCGCAACACACGTGAGGTTCGGCTGCAGCGAGCATCTTTGGAGCTCGATAATGGACAGCATGACAGCATCCGACAAGCCGCAGCAGCAAACAATGTTCCAGAAGCGAGCTTGCGCCACCGGAGGCAAGGCCGTCAGCCGAAAGTCCGGGCTCAGAACAACCAGCAACGCCTGACTCCAACCGAAGAGTCGGGTTTGCTTGAGTTCATCCGGCGTCGTGCCTGCAGCGGCTTTGCCCTGACACCGGCGCTTCTCCGTGAGCATGCAAACAATGTCATCCATTCCGATCCTGCTCGTCGCCAAGCTCCAGACGTCACGCACACGTGGCTGCAGGCGTTCCTGCTTCGGCACCCGACAATTCGGTCCCATTGGTCTCGGTGCCTGGACAATGCCCGGCTTTCCGGAGCTACTGAGACTGTAATACAACAATGGTTCAATCATTTGGCTGAGATCATGCGTGAGTATAATGTAGCATCCACAAACATTTACAATATGGATGAAACAGGGTTCATGTTTGGTCAGGCCGGAAGCGAGCGGATCATTGTGCCTTCCGGCGAGCCGGCAGCTCGGTACAAGGCACAGCCAGGAACACGTGAGTCGGCAACTATAATCGAGTGCATCGGAAGCGGTGGTCAGGTACTATCGCCGCTTATCATCACCAAAGGCCGGGTCCACACAGTCGGAGAGCAGCGGCAAATGGAAGGTGTACCGGGTTCCTGGAGGTTTGCCAAGACCGACAATGGCTGGACATCACATGCACTCGGCCTCGAATGGCTCGAAACCATCTTCGAGCCAGAGACAAGGCCGTCGACGCCATCAACTTGGCGCTTGCTCATCATCGACGGCCACAAGTCTCACACCAGCGAGCCGTTCCTCGACCTTTGCTGGAACAGGAACATCATTCCGTTCCTGCTTCCAGCTCATGCAACCCACGTAATGCAACCCCTGGATGTGTCAATCTTTGGCCCACTCTCAGCTTCCGTCAAGCGTTTGATCTCGGACGCCGCGACCCACGTGAGCGACGTTGACAAGCCGATGTTTGTAACAATGTACGCCCAGGCACGAGAGAAGGTTCTGACGCAGGCACGAGCCCGGAAGGCCTTCTCCGACAGCGGAATCACACTTAATCCGAGTGCAAATAAGGTACTTGACCGACTACCTGGGTCAGGAACACAGCAACACTGACAGCCGCTGCAGGAACGTGCTGTACCAAATTCACGGACTGTATTCGAAACCACAGTCGCCGTACTAGCTCAGGAACAGGACCCACGTGAAGCCCGAAAGCTCGGTAACTCAATTTCACAAGCACACGCACAGACGGAAGCAGCACTTGCAGCTTCTCGGGTTGAAGTTGACCTCTTGCGATCGGAGCTGGAGCGAAGGAACAAAACGTCGACGAGGAGGGGCAAGAAGAGGAAGGATGGTGATCAGAGGGTATTAACACGGACAAAGATGATCACGAGGGCGGAGGCAGAGCAAAACTTAGTTGGAAAGGGAGCATACAAGGGTAGGAACACTCGAGAGGAGGAGGTGGTGGAGGAGGCCGAGGAGGCCGAGGCAGTTCCTGATGGCGACAAAGCAGTTCCTGATGGCGACGAAGCACCTCATGATGGCGACTAAGGGCTCTCGGCATCACCAAGCATCTCTGCTACACCTGCAGAGCCAAATATCACCAACAATATCGATCCTGAACTGTCTCTCGACGCCATCAATGACGATGACCTTGGTGGCTTTGGTTTCTTTGATATCATGCCAGTAGCAAGCTCATCACGCGTCCGACTTTGATTCTGTTTAGCTCAACATGTATCATAGCATCTCAGGAACACACCATTGAAGTTTGACTCGGATTGATTCACAGACTGCTGAGATCACGATCACGCCGAGTACTACCATCAGACTGAAAATTAAGCTCGGCGAACGCGTCGGTACTACATCCGCGTCGGTACTACTGTAATTACGTTACAGAGAAATGACAAGGTCGAGTCGCGAGGGTATTTTGGTGGGGAAGAGGATGGTTCATGAGGAGGTTTCGACGGCTGTTGCTGTCGGTGGAGCAGGTGCGTCTGCGGTGGTGGTGGTAGGGGCACCGTTAGCGGAGGACTTTCTCTGATTTTTCCTTTTCCTTTAGGCTCCACCGTCGGCTTGTTCAATTTGGTCCTTCTTCTCTGTAGCTACGGCGGTGGCGTCAGGGGTGGCGGATTTCTTGCTTCCAGCACGTCTGCGTCTCTTCTTTGGCCCCTCACCATCAGCTCCAGCCGCATCACCATCCTTTGGGGTAGCAGTAGAGTTGATCTTGCTCGCCTCCATCCTAGCCCGCGCAGCAGCACGTTGCTTTTGCTTCTTGAATTCCTGTTCACGTTTGAGCTTCTCCTCCATTGTCAGGCGAGGGTTTTTGGCCTTACGAACGGAGAGCGGGTTTGGTGCTTTGCGCTTGCGTCTTCTCCCACCCTCCGCTTCGCCTTCCTTTGCCGCCGCCACCGTCGCCGCCGACTCGCCTTCCACCTTATCCGCACCGTCAGCATCACCTTCACCGGAGCCTCCAATGATATCGACCTCTACACTAGGCTGATTCTTGAGCAATCCAGCCTCACTAGCAGGCAACTGCAGCTTGGTCTCCTCCTTCTCCTCGATCTTGCTCTTTGTCAACGGGGACATGGGTTCCAACACCATGACCGCCTGAGTGAAATGCATCATTGGCAATCCAGCCACACCCAACCTGAGATCGCGTCGCAACTCGCCCTGTTCACTGGCAACGATGTATCTGTGCTTGTTTTCGGCTCCGACACACTGCTTGACGCATTCCTGTGGATCGATCGCCTCGCGATGGTTGCACATCCTTCGCTCCCATGCTTTGGCCATGTCGACGGTGGACTGATGCTCTTTACCGAGTGCATAGAGCGCAGCCATGCAACATTGGGTGATGAGTGGCTTGATCTTTTTGGATTGGAGCACGTTGGAGAACTGATTGAGGGGGTCCGAGATCTTGTAGCGGGATAAGGCAAGGGAGAAGGTGTCGTCGAGAAGAAGTTGGTAAGGTTCGCGAAAACCGAATTGCATCTGGTACTGGTGCAACATTTTGCGATAGATCTTGGCTCGACGCTGTCTCATTTTGATCGATGGGGCGCAGAGTTGGCGCAAGTGGTGATGTTGGATGTGATTAGGGGGAGATGATGAAGAGGTATGTTGAAGAGCAGGGTGTGCGGGGAGGGAAGAGGAAGGCGGAACAAGGGTCCTCCTCGAACCTATTTTTTTTTTTTCCTCTCTGTGTTTGGTGGAGGTGTCGCGAGAGAGAAGAAGTGAAATCTTCTTGAATTTTTTGGTTTCGGCAGTCGCAAATTTCCCGACCGATTTTTTTTTTTTTTTTTTGCAGATTGTCAATGATGTCGCCGTAACACAGTCAAAATTTCCGGTCAGCATGGTCAACATGCATCTTTCCTACTAACTTGTCGTCCCGACCCCTTTCCCCACCGGAAGTGATCACGTCAATCTTGATCTTGACCTTGTTGACCTTGACATCATCAAGCGTGGCACCCGAGTATTGTAAGCACCTCACGGTGGCACCATCGTTGCGCAAAACAAACCCACGTTGCAGTTTTTCGACCAATGGGTGCCACGCATTTCATATCCCCCCTGAACAGACTCTGCCTTGTTGAGTGATGAAGACGGCTCCCGGTGGGCAACATGCTTGTCAAAGGAACTGAAAAGGCGCCTTAATCTTTCACCTTGAGTTGAACCTCAGTCGAGACTTTGTGGGTGGGTGGGAAAGGAACGTTCTCCTCTCTCTCGAATTGGGCTGGGCTTTCGTCACAAAATTTAAAGTTACATCGATTCGGAGAGCTTCCGGGATCGAGCTGAATGAGACGTACCGGATTGTCCGACGTGATACAAAGAAGTTTTTTTGCTGGAAGCACCGTGGAAACGTCAATATTCCGCTGGTCACGGTGTAAAACAGCGATCGGCGGGTCTAGCCGTGGCCGTCGGCTGGTCTGTACCCGCTGGTTACTGCGGCGCCTGCTGCGAGGCATAAAAAAGGTGGGAAGTGGTGGGATCTTGTGGCGGGTTGCACGACCCGAGCTCCTTCAACCTCCTCTTCCTCCCACTACAATGTACTGTACTGTACGCTAAGCAAGCTCGGCTATTGAGTCCTTCTCACGGTGTCGGGAAGACACCGACTGAAGAGATCCCGTCTGCAGCAAGCAAGCACGATACGTTGCTCATATGAAATCATGCCCTCCCTTCCTCCCATGTCAAACTTCCCACCACTCCCAGTCACACTTTGCACCCGGGAATCTCTCCGATGAGTGTGGGAAAGGGATTGGTGGTACCTCTGCTTGGCTAGGTACCCTCGCGGTGCTGAGTCAAAAGAGACGGCCCTCGTTTTCTTTTCCCTCCTTCCATCACCATCATCACTCCTTTTTTCACTACCCTCATCGTCATCGTTGTTGACGAACCTTCCCCCCCCCACTATCACGTTCTCACAACATGCCGCCCCAGCTAGTACCCAGAGCGCCCATCGAGCTCGACGCAGAGGAAGGCGTAAACAAACGTACACGTGTCGACGACTCTGATCCCAGCATCACCTTCAATCCCGGCCCCTCACCTTACAACGACCACAGCGGCACCCAGTCGACATGGGTCATCATATCCGACCCTCTAGCATACGGAGGCTCAGCCGTCACGACCAACCACAGCGATGCTTCTCTCAGCTTCACTTTCCCCGGAGATACGCTTTCCGTCGCTTTGCTCTACAAGGCTGCTGGCACGAATATCAAGCTCACCCTCGAAAATGGCTCTTCGACGCCGTTCGAAATCACGGCGGCTGAAGCTACTGCTTCTGCTCCTAATGGGGATAAAGAGGCTTTTCAGAAGAAAATCTTTCATCTTACTGGACTGCCCTGCAAGAATCATACCGCAACACTGTCGCCGGTGGATGGAAGGGATGGTAACCATATGGCAATGTACTTTGATTGGTACAGCTATGCGTCCGCCGATAATCCGACTGCTTGCAAGCCGAATGCTGTTGCCAGCGCAACTCCGGGCGGGGCAGGCGGTTTGCCGGACGTGACGGATCACAGCATGGAGTACGCAGGTATCGGAGTGGGTGCCGCTATCTTTGGGTTCATCTTTGCCCTTCTCGTCCTGCTCTTCTATCGACGTAGACAGCGTCGCCGCAACGCGTTGCCCGACGAACCGGACCGAGTCTACAGACCTCGCAGGGTCACTACGAGCGATGACACGCTCAACATGTCCCAGCGATCCGTCAATCCTCTCCTCGACCCCGACCCGGTTTTCCGTCCACGTGGCATCCATGCCCTAGCGCACGACGATTCCTTTGCCAGCGTTCACACCGAGCATCGACAGAGCGGCGTCGACAGCCCTTCTGCCAACGCCATTTTCCCCCTGATGCCCATCTCCCCCGGAGACACCATGGGCAGAGTAGACGATATCGGATACAGCATTGGCAGAACGTTGCTCGACATGAGGCACGACCCCCACCACCAGCACCAGCAGCGAGTCTCGCGAGAACTCCGACGCAGCGGAGCGTCGAAGTTGCACTATGAAAAGGCGAGGACTTCTTCGGCCTCCATTGCGCCTCAAGCGTTTCCCTCGCATTCCACGCCGGCGCTGTTTGGCGGATATACGCTCTACCGCATTCCCAACGATACGACGCAGTTTGTCCCGCAGGGCTCGATTCACGCCACCAACCCGAACAGAAACCCTCGTCGCCCTTGCACTGCTTCCGCGGTCGACAGACTCCGTACAGAAGCGAGACAGTTGGACGTCCATCGTCCGCTCTCTCCATTCGATCGTAGTCGACCCACCACCAGTGCCGGTACCACCACTACAGCTCTCACAACTACCAGCGCCCAAACTCGCCTAACAACGGCTCCGGCAAACTCTTGCACCCACCGATTCAGACGCAATTCCACCTCGTCGATCGATACACACTGGTCGCGCGCTTCCGTAGACGTGCCCAACTCCAACCCGCAGCAGCAGCAGGTGCAGTCCCAGGAGAATCGCCTTGAACTCCCACGACCAAGCGTAGGCGGCGAATCCTCGGCAGCCAAAACCACCGATAGCGAAGCCGAAATGTGGGTCAGCAAGCGCAAGATTATCGGAGACGGCAAAAGAAGGAGGCGCAATTCCAGTGGGGCTCCCAGGAGACCTCCACGCTCGCCGTACAGGCCTAGCACGGGTCAGGCTCATGCTCCTCCGCCGCTGTCTTACCAGCCTTTTACAATTTCGTAGGGCTTGTACCGCGTTAGATGATACTTAAATGGCATTCGTTTAGATCTAGATATATGGTTCACATTCATTTTTGTTAGACAATCGATCTGGTTTGATGTATGGGGTATACAGGTCGAGTGTTTGTGAGAGGGAAGATTATTGAGCAAAGTCTCCACCAAATTCGAGTGCTACCCTGTCACCGAGCTCTGTTTGGACCACCTTTTTCCATCCTAGTGCTGCCCATCCATCTTCATCTCCTCGTCCATGGCTCCAGAACTTTGTGCAGCCTCTTATACTCTTCATCGGATTCCACGCGGCCCTGATCGGTGCTGAGACCATCGACCCCATCCTCCGCTCGTATAGCGTCACCCGAGCTCTGCATCTGTAGCTATGATGACAGTATGCCGGTGACCAACCGCCTTTCCTTGGGCCTGGGATTTGGGTCGCAAACGTATCCTCATCACCGCTGATGTGGATGCTCGCCCATCTCGTCAAATCCCAAACATCTAGCTGGAACTGCTTTGCCTTGAAGTTCCGGTGCATCCTCATCCCTGGGCCGTAGTGGATTCTTCCACCGTCTGGAGAAGAAGAGACGGTGTGTTGGGGACCGAGTGCGAAGGGTGGGGTGAAGTTCCAGTCCCGTATCTCTGCTCCTTCCTTGACATATATGCCGACGAGAAAGGCGGTGAGGCCCAATATCGAGCCTCCTGCCAAAGATAACCTGACCGACGGCTGTGGTGAGGCAGGAATAGGAAGGGAGGGATCCGGGAGAGGAGAGGCTCCATGAGCCCACATCCAGCCGGAAGGAAATGCTTGACCCCAGTTTTTCTCTACATGCAACAGAGCTCTTCCTGCGGCCACTGCGTCGTTGAGCTCCTCCCTCCCAAACTCTGATTCGCTTTGATAAGATGAGAGGGTGGTGTGTTCGAGAGAGAAGATAGCCGGTGCGGACGACGAGTGCACGTACCAGTGCAGAGGAAGGACCAAGCCGAGGTGTTGGATCCATCCTTCCGGTCCGCGTGTTCCCATTGGAAGACGTGTAGATGCGGGACTGCTTGGCGGGTGCCAGGGAGAGTGCTTGCTTGTGCGTAGCCGCACTCTTGTTCCTGCTGGCTTGCTGGATTGAGAGCAGGTAGTGTTGGGAAGAGTGAGGTCAACAATTACATTCCCGTCAGCTGTGACCTCCATGAATCCCAATGAGTCCCCAGCTTCGGACGGTAAGTCTATACGAAACGGCTGCACCGAGCCATTGTCCACCTTTTTAGAACCCAGTTTCAGCAACCAGGAAGGAATATAGTGAATGATTTCGAAACTTGCTCGCTGCGCCTTTGCATTCGAAGGCAGCCTAGCATCGCCGTTCGACTCCGCAGAGTGAAGGCTGTGGTACAGCGCAGACTCTTCTCCGTGAACGATCCACCTCAGATAGATACAGATGCGCTGGTCTATCGGTGCCGATTGCAGCTCACATATCACCAGGATCAGATCTCCTGGTGTGGAGGTGGGGAGTGCGGCCGATACATTTCGCACTCTGGCACGAGACGTGGCTTTGGGTGGCAGGTACGATTCCGGGCTGGCGAAGACGGGATCTATGTCCGTGAGCATCGATCTTGCTTCCCTGCTGCTGCTATCTTTGGAGAAGGTGGAAGAGGATTTTGGACGATTAGGTGTCGGGGAAGGTGGATCGGCCGATGATGATGCGTCTGAAGATGAAGAGGAGGAGGAGCTGCGCCTGCGTCGAAGTTGGTCAGCATCACGGCGTGAAGGGGAGTTTGAGTGCGGAGTAGACTTTGCTAGTCGTGGGATGCGCGATGGTGAGGCCCTCGCTGGTGTCGAAGCTTTCTTCTTTGCTCTACTTCTGGAGGATGGCTGCGATGGCTGCGGTTGGGACCGGCCAGAATGAGACTGTAACCGTATGAAGAAGCCTTCGAATTCTGAGCCTGCTTTGTGGGTTGGGGGGAAAGGATCCGCTGCGAGCGGCAATAACCTTGAAAGAAACGACGACATGTCTATAGCTGTACCTCTACTCGTTTCCGCTATGTCTATGCTACGGATGAATGGCTGGAAGGTAAGGCAAGGCAAGAAGGTCGGGATGGTAGGACAACCTCTATGTCAGCTAATGCGAATCATCATCGGAAGTCGGGAATGTGGAGGTTTAGCCGACATCAAGGCTGAAAAAAGAGGGTCCAAAAAATGACCGATACAGTACTGTAATTAAATCGGCGAAATATCTCATTTTCCTCTCGTCGGGCTGGAAGAAATCAAGTTGAGCCGGAGCTGTGTGTGTGTGTGTGTGTGGCTTGTGCTCAGCCGTTCCCACTCTGTTTGCTTCATCACCATGATTCGTGCACACGGACCAACACCTTTCTCCTCGCCTTCAACTTGTTCTTCTTCCTCTGCTATACCTCTCCTCGTATCGCCCTTGCTTCTGTCTCTAGAAGAACAAAGAATATAGAAAAATTAGGATGGTGGACCAAGAGCACGCAGCGTGCGACCTATCCAACGAGGCACTCGGCCCTTCTGGTCTTCGCATCCAAAACGGCCGCTTTGTCGACTCCTACAACCGCACCATTAACTTTCACGGCGTCAACGTTGCTGGATCCTGCAAACTTCCTACCACTCCCAACGGTCTCTCGCATCTCCACGAAGGCTTCTACGAAACACATCGGATAGTCTCGTTCGTCGGTCGACCATTCCCACTCTCGGAAGCACCTCTGCATTTTGCCCGACTCCGCGCATGGGGTTTACCTCTCATCCGACTACTCGTCACTTGGGAGTCCATCTCTCATACAGGACCGGCGAAAGAGGATGTAGACCAAGACTACATAGAGTATCTGGAGAAGCTGTTGACGATGATGGCACAGTATGGAATAAAGTGCTTTATTTGCGCACATCAGGATGTGTGGTCGAGATTTAGCGGTGGTTCTGGTGCGCCTGGATGGACTTTCGAGACGGCGGGGTTGGATGTGAGGGCGTTTACCGAGACTGGCGCGGCGTATATCCATTGTGTGGATGAGAAGATGAAGCGCGAAGCTGGTTCCGAAAAGATGAAAGAGGCCAGTGGGGCGTTCTTGTGGCCTTCAGGGTATCAGAAGCTGGCAGCGAGCACCATGGCCACCCTCTTTTGGGCGGGAGACGCTCTCGCTCCCAAGCTCACCGTCAAAGACGGAGATGGGAAAGAGGTGGGTGTGCAGACTTTCCTGCAGAACGCATACATCGAGGCATTTGGACAGCTGGCAGATCGATTGGCGCCATTGGAGGCGTGTCTGGGCTTCGAACCGATGAACGAGCCACACCGCGGCCTGGTCAACCTGCACGACTTTCACAGCTGGAACTACGATACGGATCTGCACATCGGACACTATCCATCATTCATTCAAGCGCTGGCACTGGGGAGCGGATACAAGCAGGACGTCAATTTTTACGTCAAATCTTGGCCTGTCCCTACGAGGGTCTCGCATACGGCGACGATTGATCCTCAGGGCAAGTCGTGCTGGCTCTCCAGCCCGGCCTCCTCGGCGGAAGCTCACAAGATTGGCGGCGGATTGGGTACGTGCCTCTGGCGCGCCCATGGCGTTTGGGAGTGGGACGAGTCGAAGCAAGTCCCCGTTGTCCTACAGTACGACTATTTCGAAAAAGATCATCGCCAAGGAAGAGAAGGCCAACGAATCGAATGGTATCGCGACTGCTTTGCGCCTTTCCTCCGGCGCTTCACTGACCGAGTCTCTCGCCACATCTCCCCATTTACCTTTGTCGAACCGATCCCAAACGAATTCATCCCACCTTGGATCCCCGCCCGCGTCATCGAAGACCCAACCCTGGCAGCGCAGTACAAAGACGCCGCATACACCCAAAAGTACGCTACCCGCACACTGATCGACACTCCTCGTCCCGGCGGTGAAAGCCACTTTGTCTACAGCCCTCATTTCTACGATCTCAACGTGCTCTTCGGCAAAGTGCATACATTGATGAGCGTCAATGTACAAGGCTTGAGTCGGGGGATGTTTGTCCTCAAAGCGCTCTACTTTGGCGCATCGGGGTTGAAGAAGAACTATCTGGTTCAGATTAGGAAAATCAAGGAGCTTGCATACGCGTCATTGGGTAGTGTCCCGATCATCATTGGCGAGGTCGGCTTGCCGTTCGATATCAACTCCAGACACGCTTACAAGACGGGAGACTACACCAAACAGCACGAGATCCTAGATGCGCTCATCAACGCTATGGAGAAGCTTAACCTCGGTTTTACGCTGTGGAATTACAATCCGGATAACAGGGTCGAGTATGGGGATGGGTGGAACTTTGAAGACTTCAGCATTACCAATGGGGACCATGTCCACGAAGGCAAAGGTGGTGGGGGAACAGAAGGGTTGAAACCAGACTTCCGAAACGCAGACCACGAAGAAGATAGGCTCTACAAAGGTGGACGTGGACTTGAAGTTATCATCCGCCCTTACGCTGTCAAAGTGGCAGGTGTTCAGGTGTTTACAGAGTTCAACGCAGAGACGCTGTTCTTCGAGGTGCATTGGAAGAACCCCACCTCTTCCTCCTCGGGCGGAAAAGTGGAAGGCGAAAAGGCAAGGGTGACAGAAATCTTCCTTCCCGCCTACCACTACAAACAAAAACGATTCAGCATCATCACCACCGACGCCGAAACAACCTTCAACGCCGAGCTACAGACCCTCTTTGTCAAACACACCGATACACGGCCGGGTGCGGTGCACAAGCTCAAAATCGAGCTGGACGACCCACATGCTCACAGACTGTGGAGGCTTAGGCAGTACAGACAGCTTACAAAAGCGGAGGGCGTCATGGGAAGGGTGGGCAGAGCTGTGCCAGAGGCAGTGGTGCTGTGGTGGCAGGCGCTGAGCGCGGCGCAGACGACAAGTCTGGTGCTCGTTGTATTGGTGGTGGTGGTTGGTGTGTGGTTTGCCGATTATCACATGAAGAAATTTATGACTGGCCGCTAGGGGGGAATTGGGCTTTGAATGGGGTAGAGGGGGATCTCAGAAGCATACATACAGCCAATAGAGGCCGTAGTCAATAGCTTAGACGGCATGATAGGCTCCATCGCAATGCATCATCAATCTTTTGACCTTTCACCGTGAGCAAAGCTTGAATGTGAAATTTCTCCAAAGTGTGTGCAAATACCCGATTCAACACTGTTTACCAGAAAAAAAAGGGTCCGCACGGCCCACATGCACCTCCATCTTCTGGTCACTCTCAGACTTCCACCACCATCACTACGACCATCAGCGCTCGTATGAGCCCCACATAGCACTCGTAGCATCTCGAACGTCCGCTCTGACACCGAACGGGTGTTCCTGAGCATCGTAAGGGGCGTGATGGCCTCCCAACCACCCCCACCACCTACCTCTTCCACCCCGCAAAGGCCACACCAACCATCCCCACTCTCCCAACCACCCACAGTCACAGCTTCTTCCACGTCTTCGTCATCAGCAACTCAACATGGCGGACCGCATCAACTTTCGCTCAAAGTGATGCGCGCATCCGCCCCATCCTTGGCAGTGAGCGAAAAACCTTACTACGACGATCATTTTTCGTCCTCTTCGAACCCGCTCCTGAAAGCTGTGGGCCAGGGGATACGAGAAGGTCTATCGCAGGATCTTCTGTCCAATGGATGGGGGCAGGACGAACCCTCATCGTCTTCGGCGGCGGAAAGCTTTCCGATTAGCAATCTGTTGGTTCTTCCAAGTTCGTTTGGGACGCTGTTCCTGGGTGAGACGTTTCGAACGTATCTCTGCGTACGGAATGAATCCGATTCGCCAGTACGGGAGCCCAGTCTTCGGGTAGAGATGCAGGTCGGTTCTTCTGACCCGCAACAACAACAGCAACAACCATCACCTGCAGACGGGGTGCGATGGCATCAACTCGCACACGTCATCCTACCCACTCCCACGCGCTACTCCCCCGAACCACCTTCTTCTTCAGACGACCAAGAATCCCAGTCGAAACCCGTATGGGAGCTCTCCCCCTCCCAACCGCTCGAAACGACCCTGGGATACGATATCAAAGATCTCGGACCACACGTGCTTGTCTGCACTGTAGGGTATAAATCCCTCTCACCCGCACCTGAGGCCGGAGGAGAGGCAGTATGGGTGGAGCGATCCTTTCGAAAGTTTTACAAGTTCTCCGTCGACCGATCCCCCATCAGCGTTCGGACTAAAGTGCATCATCCGAGACATGCAAGTGCGCTCTATCACCCAGATGCAAAAGTGAGGGGCAAGGTGTCGTTGGAGGTGCAGGTTCAAAATGTAGCGGGGAATGGGGCAAGTTTGGTATTTCAGGGATTGGCATTGAAGCCGGCGCATGGTTGGAAGTGGGTCAGTGTCGATAGGCCTTCACTGAGCAGTGATGAGGAGGCGAAAGGAAAGGGGGATATGTGGATCTCGGGAGGAGAAAGAGGAGGCTCAAACGAGGTCCTTGCAGATGGAGATGTCAGACAGTATCTGTTCGATCTCTATCCCTCCTCTTCGCTTTCTTTAGCGTCAGAAGTGCTGAAACCGACGATAGATATGGGAACCTCCCCCGAAGGCCATTCGATCAGAGGAGATCCACTGGGCCATCTGGATATCAGTTGGAGAATGTCTCTTGGCGAAAATGGACGTCTGCAAACGAGCCAACTTGTTCGTCGACGTGTAGCCATTCCACCCGTTCCCATCGCTATCCCGGCAGACAATGGCGTGGTGGGTCCGCAGGTTACAACTCGGCTGACGCTGCTTCCGGAAGCCGTGGAGACGCTGAAGAAGGTCAAAGCAGGTGAGACGGTGGAGTTGGGTGTCAAGGTGGAGGTGTGCGATGTAAGCGGATTGTTGCTGCCGTTGAAAGAAGAGGGAAAGGAGGAAAAGGAGAGTAGTGGGAGTGACGACGATACGCCGTTATCCGAGATCTCACCTCGCACACGGCGTTCCGCCACCACCACCACCAATCCTTCCGAACAAGGACAAGAAATCACCATCACCCGCACCTTCCGATTAGCCTTACAACACTGTGCCATCTCTCCTCCGCCTCTTCCATCTCCAGCAGATACAACAACACACGATGCCGCCCCGTCGACTCCACGCAAACCCGCCGTTCCCAGTAGCAGCAGTCGCACCTCGACCGCTACCCAACCTGCTCCCTCCACTTCAAGCGTAGGAGGGTTGAACAAAGCTCGCTTGCAAGCCAACCTAACCAACCTGGTACGAAACAGCTCTCTCTCGCTACGTCCTTCATCCACACGGGCAAGTGTAGATGTAACATCCGAAGAATCTTCCCTACCACCTTCGATCAACCCTAGTCCAAGTAATACTCCTCAACCACCGCCTGTCCCGTCCAAGACCAATCTCGCATCAGCTGCACCCATCTTTGAACCCTCCTCACCCTCCTCACCCTCCTCACCCACCCCGCATCAGAATCCCCCTCCTCTACCATCACCCTATCTACCCTGGCCAACCCTAACCCAACTATACGCCCTTCACACAGAAACCCATTCTCAAGCCCTAAATCGACCCCTATCCTCTGGGATTCCAACAACCTTTCTACCAACCCCAAACCTAGCATTGTTTCAAGAAACATCGCTGATACCGTTACCAGAGATACAACTCGAGGTGAAAATGTATCGCGCAACCGATGGCAAAATGTACAGATCCAACGGCAACAATATACAGCAAGATGTTGCTACGGTACAGTCAAGCCTCAAGTTTATCCTAACCGATGCAATTGCTGCACAAAATCAAGATGGCCAAAACAATGCGAAGGTGCTAAGATTCGGAGCTGTTCGAATTATCCTTTTGGCCTACGGAGATAAGCTCAATGACGACCCAGAAGAAAAACAGTTTAGAGAATGTATGACAGTCTTACAAGACATCCCAGTTTTCGCAGAGGCTCTGCTGCTTCCGTACTGACTTTGCTCTCACAAAATACATCCATGATCATTCACACATTTGGCATCCGGCTGAAACAAGCCAAGAGTCTATTTGCAAAGAGCAATCTTCTATGATGATGCAGAGACAATGGATCGTGCGTCTTGTATCAAGTCGTGCAGTGATACGGTGCGTAAAAGGCCTGAATGTGTAGCTTCTGCTGCGCTCACTTGTCGTGCAAATCTCTCGGACTCGTTGAGCGCAGTGTGAGGGCCCTGACAGACGACCAGCTGCGATGGCGCACCGCCAGCCTGCACCGGGCTCAAGAGCACGTCAATGAAGCTGTAGTCCAGCTCTACCTTCCCATCGATCGACATCTTTGATGTTGCCAAAGGAGGAAAATCAAACTGGATGCGAGAAAAGTCGAAGCCCAGACCCATGCCTAGGTTCTTTGTGTAGGCTTCCTTGTATGTCCACAACGTATACAGCCTCTTCAGGGCTTCGCTATCGCCGTTGGAGATAAGAGGATCGAGAACCCAGCTGGTCTCGCTATGGGTGAGGGCCATATCCATGGTATCGACAAATGAGCGAATGTTCTGCTCATATCGAGGGAGGGTGAGGGCCATCACATCTGCACCTACTTTGTTTTCGGAGGATGAGGCAATGCAGAAGGCCATGACGACCCAATCGCTGTCGTGCGAGATGTTGAAATCGAGATGCATCGGGAGCTCGGGTGCGGAGAGAAAAGGTCGACCTGCTGGTGTGGCGCCGAATCTGATGCTGTCCCACGCCACGCCGAAGCGCTTTGCGATGAGAAGACGTGGGAGCAGGCGCGCAACTAGGGAACGGACACGGTCTACGTGGCGATAGTACTTCACGACCTTTTCTCGATCTCCTGCGTTTGCCAATCCCGGTAACAGCGTGGTGACGAGATGTTGCAATTCACTCTCGGTGATGTTGGTCTGCTGAGAGATATCAACGGCCCAGATCTGCAATTCCGAATCGGACGTTGGTGTTAAAGAAGCAGAGGCGGCTTGGTCAGTCAAGATGTTTTGAGGCGCAGCAGTCAAGCCAGGCGCTGAGGAAGAAGCGTCTTGGCTCTGAGTGGACTGAGAAGAAGGGGCGGAACATGTGGACTGACCTGATGAGTTCCCTGCAGCGTCGGCAGCCTTGGATGAAGTGGCGGGCGATAGTGTCGAGGAGGAAGCAACGACGGCGTCCTTTGCCATGATGAGCGCATCAATGGTGTTGACTCGGCAGTCGCGGAGGAAACTCACCAAATCTGTTCCTCCGGTGCCCTTTGCACCTCCACCATTGTCCTTGGAGTTGGTGTCGAGAGCTGCGTCCGCCTCAGCCTCTGCATCGGCGTTTGTCTTGGCCTTGGCAGCCATACGTCGGTCCACAACAGGTTCACCAGTGAAACCCTTGGGCAGAGGGGCATAGGCATGAGGGGGAGAGCCACGTGCCTGTGCGACAATGTAGAGGTAGGCGATCTTCATGTGCTCATCGCGCAAACCTTTGAGCTCCTTGAGCGCATTGTCGTAGGCGGCAGGCAGACCCTCGTCGTGCTCGTCGGTCTTGGCCTTGAGCGCAAGGCTGCGGATGGGATGGGGGAGCTCGCGAGGCTGAACCTCACCATGGGCGTCCGTGTCAGCGGCATCGTCAGACGTGATAGAGGTGTGGAGGTCAGCCTCCTCGTCTTCGTCATCTTCGCTGTCATCAAAAGAGATGCTGCGGAGGTGTGAGAGGAAAGCTCGGTGATGACCAGGCATGTAGAGCGACATCCTCTCCATGAAGGTGGCATCGGCACCACGTGCATCACCTGTGTTGGCAGCAGCAGGGCGATTGAGACGCTCCTTTCGGCGTGTATGATCGACATCCAGGAAAACGTCGATGGCGTGAATGACAGTGCTTTGACCAGCGGAGGGGCCAGAGAAGACGCGCCTGACGCCCTCAGGGTCGACGCCTTCAAAGTGCCATCCGGCTTCCTCACCCTTTTCGACCGTGTCGCTGCCGACGAACCAGGGTCGGATGCCCCAGTAGAAGATCTTGGGGTCGCAATCGGTGCGAACGTCGTGAAGGAGCTTGGTAAGGTCCTTGATGACGGCAGCGAGCCTGTTGAGATAGCCGGCAATTCGACGGCGCGCCACACGATCGGCGACGAAGGCCTCATCCAAACTGACACGCATGAGCTCGAGTGCCTCGACGCCTCTTGCTTCGATGAGAAGAGAAGTAAAGAAGAAGTGGAACTCGGAGGGTGTGGCGGTGAAGGTCTCGATGATGCGGAGGTTGTCGGGTTCGAGACCGCGCGAAGGGTCGATGTAGTTCCAGTTCCAGAGCACGGTGGTGGCGTAGGTGAGGACGGGAGGCAAGTCGAGTTTCTGAGAGAGCTGAACCCAGGGTACTGCGATGGCGGCAGGGACACGACGCAAGTATTTGCCTGCAAGCTCGTCCGCAAGATCCTGCTCGTCCTGAAGCTGCTCGGCGGATTTGCGAGAGAAAATGCTGAGCCAGCTGCTCTGAGATGCTACGGAGGCAGCATCATCTGATTTACGCGGCTGACTGTGAATGTAGAAATGGGCAAGGAACGAGAGGACGACGTGACCACGACGGGCGAAGCGGATGTCGTTGGCGAGCTGGTCAGAGAGAGGTAGGACTGGCATCTCGCGAAGGGAGCGACGCCAACGACGAGCGAGGAGTCGCTGATGCTGGGTGATGGTGGCACCGCCGCCGCCCTGCATGAGTGGGATGCTCTTGGCTTGGTCGAGGGCATGCTCCCAGTGGTCGGCGTGCGGGCCGCTAAGGCGCTGGACGGGTGCCTCGGGAGGGAGGAAACCGGAACGGACGTCAACGTCGAAGTCGGCAGCAGCTAGCGTGGACGTGTCGGGGATGTGTTCGTCGACGGTGGAGAAGCCGGCAGGGCGTGGTACTGCATCTGTGAGACGGTCAAGAGGGCCAGTGACGTGACCGAGAGAGGATGGGACGGCTGGGATGCCCGCTTGCACTGCGGTAGCTAGCTCTGACAGTGGCTGCAGTGAGGGTGGAATAAAGGAAGAGGTAGCAGGATCCGATGCAATGCTGGAGGAGGCGATGGGCATGGAAGTGTCGCTGATGGTGGAAGTGGAAGAAGTGGAAGCACGTCGAGGAGCAGAGGCATGTTCAGATGTGCTAGGCTGGCGAGCTTTGTGGTTACCTCGCTGCTGAGCCAAGAAGTGGTCTGGAGGCACTTCAAAGTACTCTGCCTCATCATGGGTCTCTGGCCAGACGGGGTAGAAGGTCTTTTTGGGCGAGGTGGAGAGGTTGGAGGAGGCGGAGGCGGAGAGGCGGCTGGGACCAGCAGTATTGCTCGATGTGATGGTCATTTTGGGTTGTTGTTGTTGTTGTTGTTGTTGTTGTTGTTGTTGTTGTTGTTGTTGTTGTTGTTGTTGTTGTTGTTGTTGTTGTTGTTGTTGTTGTTGTTGTTGTTGTTGTTGTTGTTGAGAGAGGCAGATCGAGATGTGGAAGGTTGGTCGTCGAGGAAGTGGTTGAAGTGTGTGTTGTGCTATATATCAACAACGGATCAGGGTCTGTTGCTTTTAGCCGAAACAGAGGACAACCACAGAGGATTAAGCTTATCGCTTGGTGCTTGGTGAGAGCTTAAATGTGCGAATTGAGTGGACAATGTTGTAGAGCGTAGAGGTGGAAGCCGAGAGGATAGATTGCGCGGAGGTGGACCTCGGTATGGAACGTCGACGCTTTGAGTGCAAGAATGCTAGAGCAGAGGCCGCGATGACAGGGTTCGATGCAAAGCTGCTCGGACCTGGAGCGCCGTAGAAAGAGAGGGACTTGGTAGCGAGCTTCGTGTGCGTGCGAAGGGAATATCGCAGTTAATGCGCAGGGGTTCGAGGGTTGTGATAATGGGAATGAGGGGTGCAAGGCTAGCGTCACTTTCACCGGAGAAAGTGATGCTGGTGAGGCATATGTTGTGATGATGATGATGATGATGATGATATGAGGAAAGAGTACGAGCTTCGGCAATTCAGGGCGTGTATGGGTTGAAACAAGAAGATGGCCGAAGTAAGCGGCAGTTCCCGAGACTCAGCCAAAAAAGCTCAAATTCAAGAGCTGCGTGACTCTGAACAATTGAATTGAAATTTGTAGCCACGCGATCTTCTCGTTCGGCATGCCGCCGATCTGGCCTAATCGAATACTGCGCTGAAATTTGGTTTGCTCTTCAGACTCTTCGGATTCACAAGAATCACCCGATCCCATTCCGATCTCGTGAATTGGGCCACAGGCGACCCTCGATTCGCTCTTCTCTGAACAGCCTCATGGCCACTCTACTTTTGTACTGTACTTTCCGATCGATATCGCCACAATGCTCGTCATTGACCTCGCTCAAAACGGATCTCGCCGTCGGCCTTTTCCGATCGGGTCTTGAGGGTCTCACTTCTCGGCAGCTTGACCTTGTTGTGTGAGTGGACCATGTCAACGATGGCCGCGACAATGATCCGGTACAAACGACAATCGCTCATGCATCGGATCGATGGCTGCTCGCTGCCTCCCGATCTTGTCATTGCGAGCTTGAGAGAGCCACCATCCTTTCCGACAACTGCGAGCTTCCTTTCCATCCAGGCGATATGGTGGTTTCTCTTCTCTGCCTGAGCCACGCGACTATCGGCATTCATGACCGGCACTCGCGGACGCAGTCGACACCCCCACTCACTCAAAGCTTTGTTGGAGTATTTCCGTGAGCTTCCTTGACCCCACTTTCTCCATAAATGTACATCAAAGACATGCGGCTCTCAAAGCGTGGAGTGGACTCTCTTCCGCGCACTTGTTCAAGACACTCTTGGATTGATCTACAGACAGATGGACGAAGCTGGTGTTTCCAAACGTTCAAGCGTCCTGTTCAGTAGCAGCAATATGCTGTATGTCGATCGGGTCGAGTTTCACAGCCACGTTGACAGGCAGCCATCTGAGTGTCACTTTTCGGGACCACAGCGCAGCCTAATCTTTTCTTTGCGTCTATTGATTTTGTATTTTGTAGTGCCTTTCAAGGCTTTGTACGCAGCCGCCTTCAACTTTGTAATCTCCGAGGCTGCACGTCATCCTCAGAGAGAGCCCAAGGTTCAAATACCAAATATTAAATAACGTTACGTGTCCCCCCCTGTTTCCAAAATTGACGCCGTTCTCTCTTTCTCCCCTCAAAGATTCAAAGGAGGCTCCGAGTGCACCGCACACTCAAATTTCGAGGTCGCCCTCTCCACCCTGAGATTTCAACAAAATCAAAGTTGCGTGTGCTGTGCGTCAGTCGAGAGGCGCAGTTTTGTGAGAGCCAGAGACATGCACGCGCAACAGCAGCGGCTGTGGCAGCAGCTGCGGACGCCCGGGGATCGCTTGGGTGTGTCTCTGTTGCTGTGCAATCCAAACAATCTCCTCCACTACCATCATCCCTTCCTTCACCTTGTCAACCTCGCGCTACCTTGGGTCTCACATTCCACGTCGACCCACTCTGTTGCATTCGATACCCCGCTACACGCTGCGCCACCTTGCTCTGCAGCCGCTCCTCACCACGGATCACATCTAGCCAAACACATACACGCACACACATCTCGTCTGGGTCCTTTCTGTAACCCAGCTGCATTTCAATCAACATGGCCGGTCTCTCTGCCGATTACGACTACCTCTTCAAGCTCTTGCTTATCGGTGACTCGGGTGTCGGAAAGTCATGTCTTCTTCTTCGATTCGCCGACGACACCTACACTGAGTCCTACATTTCCAGTGAGCATTCCTATACGCCCAGTCGCATCGAATCAGCGACGTATGCCCTTTCATGCATCGACTTCCAACAGTATTTGCTAACACATTTCCCTTCCTCTTTTCCGCTCGTTCTTGCTACTGCTCGTGCCCCTCCCGTCTTGCAGCCATCGGTGTCGACTTCAAGATCCGCACCATCGAGCTCGAGGGCAAGACTGTCAAGCTTCAGATTGTGAGTACAAAATGCCATAGTTGCAGTCTGCCACGTTACTCACCCGCCGCTGCCATCCTAGGAGCCCTTGCACCACTGCAATCGGAGCATATCGCTGCACTACTTTGGAGATCAAAGTGGAGGTTCACGGACAAAGGATCTTCCGCATGATTTGTTGAACAACGCTCGGCTACCGCTTTTTTAAAGCCTCACACGTTCAACCAGCCAGGCGCAAGAGCATAGCCTAGAACAGCTCAGACGTTGCCGTTATCGCAGCTTCTGCAATGAGGCTCAAGGCAAGACCGCAAAAGCATGCAGCTTTTTGGGATAGACAAAGAGCAGACGGCGGCGGTGCATGACAGCAAAGGTTGATATCGAAAAAGCTGAAACTGACTCTTTTCTTTGCTTCACCTTCTATGCTACTCTGCCTGACAACAGTGGGACACTGCCGGACAGGAGCGATTCCGAACCATCACCTCGTCATACTACCGCGGTGCTCACGGTATCATTGTCGTCTACGACGTCACAGACAACGACACATTCAGCAACGTCAAGCAGTGGCTCCAAGAGATTGACCGATACGCCTGCGAAGGCGTCAACAAGCTTCTCGTCGGTAACAAGTCGGATTTGACCAACAAGAAGGTGGTAGAGTACGCCACTGCCAAGGAGTTTGCCGACCAGCTGCAGATCCCATTCCTCGAGACCTCGGCCAAGTCGGCGACCAACGTCGAGCAGGCCTTCTTGACCATGGCCAAGCAGATCAAGGATCGTATGGGAAGCAGCACCGTCAACAACCAGGCTGGTGGCAAGAGCACGCTCAAGGTTGGTCAGGGTCAGAATGTTTCGCAGCAGTCCAACGGTGGATGCTGTTAAGCACTGAAATACTCGATCCGCAATGGTAGCGCGCTGGTGTGCACCTGATGGATTTGGTTTTTGGTTTTTGCACAACATATACACTCTACATTCTGATTTTTTGCTTGAGTGTAGAAGTGCCAGCTGAGGCTCTTCTATGCAGTTTTGCCGTCCTTGTTTTTTTCTGTTTGTTCCTTGGGTCCAAGATGGGATCCTCTACCTTGCAATGTGACGATTACTTGTACAGATCGTCGCCGAAACGCCGAGGGTTTTCACTGCCGTGACTGTGGGTCATGATAGGTTCAACCGGGCCTATGGGAGCTGAGAGGTGTGTGTAAGAGTGTGCCCATTGGTGGGGCTTAATTAGCGCGAGAGGGCCGAGTGCACGCGTGTGACGCGCCCGATTTTTGGTTCTCTTTCGAGAATCAAGGCAGAAGAGCGCGACTGTCACTCTCCACATCTGGACAGCTGCGAACCTTCACAGACCTAATCCAACACTTTTTCTTACGCTCGACATCTCGAGTCTTCTTCCGCATCTACTTCTTCTACTAACTACTCGTCGTGACCGACTATCATCGGCTGAGCGGACAATTCCCTCACATCACCTTACGAAAGCTTTCACTACACATTGGCCATATCGGTCAGGCTACGTGATCCGTAATTGGCAACTCAGTGCTTTATACTCTCCTCATCAAGCTTACGCGACGCCCATATCAACCTCAACCCCGCCCGACCTTCTGTCTTTCACCTAGCGCTGTATCCACCATGCCGCGCTCCACCCATCATTCCTCCCAAGAGGTCCACTCACAACCCGGGCCCTCTTCCTCCACCCCTCGCAAGCGCCCTTCCACCGACAGCAGCAATTTCATCTACAACCCGCGCCAAGACATCAATGATCGTCGTCAAGTTCGCTCCGACTACCGCGCGCTCATCGCCCAAGCGGAAGAATCCAAACGCGACTCATCCATCAAACCCAAAGACCTTCTCGAGCTCATTGTCAAAGCGGACGAGCTTCACGAACGTGTAGTGGCGCCGAGTGAGAGTATTTTGGATACAAAGACGTTGGGTAGCATGTCGGAGATGGGGGCTCGGATGGCGAAAAAGATGAAGCTGCATGGGGATGCCTTTGATACGCATGAGTTTGTGACTAGGCTGGCGAGGTATCTAGGTGGAGAGGCGGCGCCTGTGAGGGGTGCTGGGAGAGGTGGTGGTGGGAGGGGGGATGATAGCGATGATGATGAAGATGAGGATGGACGAGGGGGAAATGGGAGGAATCTCGAACGATGGGATTGGGCCAAGTTGGGTGGCTTAGCAGCCACCTTATCCACCCGAGCCGTTACAATGGATTTCCTACTTGGACCATTGGAGATTAGACCAAAACAACGTCGAACAAACACGCAGCGTACACGAGAAGAAGCCCCCGCAGAACGTACCGCCCCTCGGGCGCTCCAACAGACCGATCTGCAAAACAGCGCCGGTCGAGAAAGCACATCTCAAATCCTCAAAGTTGCCCAGTTGCTCTCACAGCAAGGTCCCCGAGGCGTATGTCTCTTCAAGTTTGCAGTCGATCCCGACAGCTTTGTCAATACCGTGGAGAATTTCTTCCACGTTAGCTTTCTAATCAAGGAAAACAAAGCTAGTCTGCGCACGGATAAAGACGGCAATGCTGTGCTTGGTAAGGTAGACCCTGGCCCCGACGGAATTCGTCTTCCTGCCCTCTACGTGGTTGTCTTTGACAGTGAGAATGGTATGGCTAACGATGGAATTTTTTAATTTTTTTTTCATCTTTTCTGAAATGCTTATGCGGCGCAATCGATGTGATGGTTGGAATGAAACAGCGATCGCCGAACCCCCCTCCGAAGAAGACGGCGAAGCGGCCGGCGAAGAGGAAGAAGCAGGAAGCAAACAGTTTATCATGGAGATTGACTATCCCACTTACTTGGAGTCTATTCAACTGTACAACATTGAGCGAAGCATTATTCCTACCAGGCCGAATCGGGTAGATCCTTTAAGTGGTAGGGAGGCTTTAGCTGCCGCTGCTACTGCCACTGCTGCTGCTGCCGAAGAAGGGGAAGAATAGGAGAGAGGATGAAGTTCCGCAAATGAACAGCTTTACGAGTTTATATCAGATCACAAAGCGACGGGTGGTGTTGGATGATTTTTTTATTGGGCAAACATATGCTTCCGTGTGGTGTATGTGTATGGATGAAGGGTTTGCCAAGGAAAAGTGCTTTGTGATTTGTGACAGATGTGGGATGCGGCCAAAAAGGTTGGAGTTTCACAACCAGTGAAAAGCAAGATCTCTCAAAGCATTTCTATCCCAACCATTTACGAATCCTCCGATCGATTCCGATGTCATGTTCAACTCGTCGTCTTGTTTGCCTTGCTCTACCAAAGCTGTTCGTTTCCCGTTGTCCCAATTGGGTACTTGTACGACGGTGAATTGATCCATTAGCCACGAAAGGGTGGGAGAGGATGTTTCGAGGTTCGAGGTAAACGTTGCGTAGTTGGTGAGGACGTTGCTGAGAAGTACGATCGGGATGGTTTGTGATGGTGAAAATGAAGGAGGAGGTGTTGATGATGATGGTGGTGGAGGAGGGTAGTTGAGGGATAGTATATGTTCGTAGAGTTCCCTGTCGCAGTGAGGCATGTAGAGGAGGGTGGGGGTTTGGATAGAGGTGTAGTGGGATTCTATGCTGCGGTGCAGGGTTGGGTCTGTATCGGGGTTTGGGATCGATGCTTCACCGGCTTCAGCGTTTGCGCCTGTATCCGCGGCCGGTCGAGCAACTGCAACTCCATACCGTAAGAGCAACACCTCATCCAAAGCTGTGAAAACAGGATCGTACGCTACGCATTCTACCCCACCTCTTCCTTGATCCACTTCTTCCCACCTCCCATCCCTCGATCCCTCCCGTTGAGCCTCGTTTGGAGTCGCTATCGATTCTGATACCTCCCCTTCCTCTTCTCGATGGGTATTCGAATGGGTATTGGGGCCAAGGAGGAGCGAGAGCCAACGTCGTAGAACGACCAAAAGCGCAAGTTGAACCTGTGCACTTTTCGAGGTGAGCGGCGAACCCAGACCCAGGCATACGATCTTGCTCGATATCGCCGGTGTCATCTTCCTTTTCGCTTTGGATGCTTCCTTTTCCTCGTTGCGAGACTCTTCCGTATCCCCCTTTCCATCCTGTTTAGCAGCCTTGCTGTGAAGATCCACCCGCTGGTGCAAGGATCGAGGCCATACAGCCTCAAGACAGTCCCTCATCTTCCCTGCGTAACTCCTCCCTCTTTCCCCTATCCCGAGCTCATCTCCCTTCCCGTCCGGTATCGAGTGCAGCTCGGATGATAGATACCTAACGAAAACATCCACCATCTCACCCGCCCTTTTGACCGCCCGCTGCGCCTCCTCTTCCTCACTCAGCACCACTACTATTCCATTCCGACTCCTGCCCTTGTTCCTTTTCTTTCCATCGCCACTTCGAGACGCCGCCGAGTAGGTAAACCCACCGCTACTGGAGCCCGTTATACTACCGCTACTGTTGCTATAGCTCGTTCCAGCCTTGAAGACGGAGGAGGAGGAGGAAGACGGACCAGATCTTGTCGCTGTTACTGTTGGAGGCGGACGATGCGGATGTTTGGTCCTCCGTCTGGATTTTACATATTCAAAGGGCGCTTCTTGATCTTCTTGCTGGGTATCCCCCATGATGATGTTGATGATGGTGGTTGTGGTGGTGGTGGTCGCGGGAATGTAGCAATGACGAGAGGGGAAGAAGGGTGATGCGAAAGAAAGAAAAGCAAGAGATGGAAAAAGTTGCATGTTGGTCGGACACAAAATTGTTCAGGGTCCAACGGGGATTCCGACTAATTCGCCGATCCTTCGCACCGTCTCTCCAACACAGCGAATCCAGCACCTCACTCCTACTCTCTCACATACACTTCCCATCCAGCTGTACACACACACGCACACACACACACACCAAAACACAACAAGAAAACGACGAGAACACATCCAAGAGGGTATATATTGAAGCATCAAACCGCAGAGTTGGAAAATACTAGTAGTACTCCAGCTCGACAAACAAGAAGGCGCTCTTTCTCGGGTGCGCTAGGGATAGACCGACCGGATGTAGGATCTCGATGTTGGAGCGTTGAATGAATGTTTCCAACTTTCGCATTGTCTGTGTGATGTATGGATGTGCAGATGGAGGATGTGGTGAGTATGTGTAGCTCCATGTCTTTGTGTCCTGGATGACTGTGCACTGCACTCTCTGCTGTGTATTTTACGGTCTTCAACTAAAGTCACTAGCGAAAGAAGAGCGTGGAAGAGGCCCCTTGAAGAGGTACCACCTCTAACGGTCAGGGGTTTTGAAAAGAAAGATATGGACTCACCCGACGATAATGACTTCCCAAAACAACCGTAGAGAGGTAAAAAGTAGCGATAGCCATCGAATTATCGATCCATGTTCGGGTAGGATTATGCGCATCGATAAGAATCGAATTGAGGTCGTTGATGAGTTCGCTAAACGTCGTTGGCGAGATCTTGGTACACATGAACATGACAACAGGCAAGAGAGAGACAAGTGTCAGTATATTCTCGCGGAAGAAATGCGCAGCCTGTGTACTGTAGAAAACGAGGCGGAAGGAGTGACTTACCCGACCTTCGAGCTCCAACGGGAAGCTAGAGTGAAATTGAGGCAGTTCACCGCTGCTATAATCTCGTTCGATGCTGTATTGTCCACCCGGCATCACAAATACATGCTCGATCGTTTGGTCAGCACAAGTGTTTTCGCCCTCTTCTCCTCTCTCTCTTGCTTCTTTTCTGTCTTTGAGCCTCCCCTGTCTGCGAACACAACGACCTAATAAGTGGCATCTAAGAGCGTCATCAGAACAGAAAAGACGTATCGAGGGGAACACTCACCGAACAATCTCCTTGGGCAAATGCACGCCAGGTTTACCAGTCACCCGCTCTCCAAAGGCACGAGTGCTATCTGGTGGACCAAAGTAGTATGTCGACACTGGAGGTGGATAGAAAAGCGCTGCATCGTTATCGTTCTGCGTTGTACTTGCGACTGCGGCTACGGTTGCGGGGGGTTTTTCGAGCTCAGTCATGTTGATCCTTGCTCCTTGCTGGTCTCAAGTGCTGTAGATCGCTTTGTTTGTTGGCTGAATGCGTGTGAGGCTGCAACAGGAGTCGATTGGATACTTTGACAAAGTCCAGCCGTTGTCGTGAACAAGAGTGAAGTGATCAAGTGTAGAGGGTCGTGTGAAATGGGAAACATGAAAGCGTCTGTCCGTGCATAACTAGAGGGTCGAAAAATGTCAATTCCACCAACACACACAAGCAACACCAAAGAACGCGTTGTGTTCCGCTCTATTCACAAAATCCCGCGCCATAACTTAAACTCACTGCCAACCCTCTCTCGCTCCCCTTGGATCGCATGGACTCTCGCATCTGCAACACCACTCACTCTGCCAATGTGGATCGTCCAGCAGGATCGATCATACAGCACAGATAGAAATCAAGATGAGGTTCTGCGCAGGGACGCACTGAATTGATGGAAAAATAGTATTACAAAAGTTGGTGGACGGAGGGTGGAAGGGATACGGAGTTAGGACAAAGACAGACAGTTGTGTAGTAGGAAATGCAGGAAGCTAGACCAGCAAAAAAAGAGCACTATATGACATCTGCTCAGAGCATCTTTTGAGGAAAGAAAAAAAAAATTCCTTGGGAAGCCCTGAACAAAAGCAACGTCACATTCGAACAGTGTCTCCGATGAGCATTTTAGCCAACCTGCCAATCTCTCCCCTTTACATGCAAATCCTATACGAGCAGTAACGACCCGAAGTTTCACTTGGTCGGATGATTTTCACCACCTGACCTCTCTGCAGGCCAAAGTATCTTGCGACTGGATCGGCCTGTTGGATTCTCGGCAACTGGGTTTCCTTCAACCTGTATCTCTGGAGGAGATCCTTTTTCTCCTGGGGGTAGAGCGGTTCGTGTTTTGGTACCAGATGGTGATGAGTGAT
Organism: Ustilago trichophora; assembly: GCA_900323505.1. Classification (NCBI taxonomy): domain Eukaryota; kingdom Fungi; phylum Basidiomycota; class Ustilaginomycetes; order Ustilaginales; family Ustilaginaceae; genus Ustilago; species Ustilago trichophora. Next base: position 110,540 of record OOIN01000021.1, on the reverse strand, counting down.
ATTGACGAGTAAGAAGGCCTCTTCAAAGTCTTCGAGGTGGAAAGTGCCACGCATGGCGTCGATGACCTTCCTTGCTGCACTGGTCATTTTTTCGGGCCAGATGATGATTCCACGTTGAATGTCACGTTCTTCCATGATGCTGATGAACTGTCGCATGGTTTTGACGCCTACGTTGCGCTCCATCGAGTAGAAGACGAAGAGGCGCTGGTTTTCGTGCTCGCTGTGCTCGGTGAAGAAGTTGAGTTTGGTTCGATCAACGGATCCGCCAGTGGGGGCATATTCGGCTTTGAACGATTCCAAATCAATGTTGATCTCATCATCGGCAACTTGATAACCTCGATCACGGACAAGCTCGTGAATCGTCTTGTTGACTCGCCACAGACGGACGGTCTCGCGGTCGTCCTCCATGGTGACAATGTGTGGTGGATATGTGCTTGTGTGTGTGTTGGTGGAGTGATAGTCGACTCGTCTTCAATGACTGAAAGCTAGACACTATCTCCGGGATAAAGATTGACCTGAAACTAGCACACTATCGACGACGTGCTACAGAGCGCAAATATCGACGCTTTCGAATACGACCAGTCGAGCCGCCCAATCACTCCTGATGGTTGGGGGGAAAAGCGCAATCCGACGGATGACCACACCGGGACGATTGCAGACTCTGGGCTATATAACCGCGGACTTGAGTGGGAAGGCCGACGAATGAGACCGATAGGTAAAGACGAGATGGGATGGGATGGTGGTGGTGGAGGTTCAACAGCTGCGCAGAGCAACATTGACAGGCCCTCCTTTTGGGAAATTTTTGGAAGTTCTTGCATTTCGCACCCTACCCCAAACTTTCGGAGCCGATCAGAATTTTCCTCCCCTAAAGACGATCTAACATATTTCCACCCGGCCAAAAAAATCACACCTCATTCCCTTCATCCCCCCAACCACAATCCCACAATCGTGCACCACACAAGCGAAATCCAGAAAAAGATGCCATATAGATTAGTGCAGAGCCAATGTGTGTTGAAAGTTTCAAGAAAATGTGTGTTACAAAAGTGTGTGAAGAGAAAAGAAAGCCATGCTGGGATGAATAGAGATCGCATACACGAAAGAAACGTAGCAATGCGAATCGCACGAGGAGCGAGGAATATGTGATGATGATGCTCGCGACCAAAGTGGCCTGGAAGCGAGCGGGTAGTATTGTGTGTGCATATGCGACCCGAGGTATGTTTTGTGGGGGGGAATGTTGGTGTATCGATGTGTGTGTGTTCATGTACAAGTGCTCCTAAAGTGAGAAAAGAAAAACGGTGACAGTGGAGAGATATGGTTGGAGAGAAAAAAATTGTATACTTAGGCCCGATCAAAGGCGAGCTGAGCAAGGACACGGCTCACCTCGTCCATTGTGGTAGGATCCGGATTCTGGGCGTTGCGACCAGGGGGAAGGCGCGAGATGCTAGCGGATGAGGCGTGCAGATGCTGAGGCTGGTGAGGCATGCCATATTGCTGCTGCTGCTGTTGTTGTTGCTGTTGCTGACCGGGGGTAGGAGGCTGGTAGAGGTGGTGAGGAGCACCGCCGTTGAATCCCGACTGCGAACCTCCCATACCGGGGAAGTGGTTCGACATGCTCGGCGCGCCAGTGCCAATAGGACCAAGACCGTACGGTGTCGATGGCCCAACGCTCAGACTGCCATTAACGTGCTGCGAAGCTTGTTGAGCTGCCATGGCGCCAATGTCGAGACTCTGGGCTCGGTGAGCGAAAGAACGAGGCTTGCGAAGCGCTTTGACGCGGTCCTCCATCGACATGCCTTCCAATCCACGGTTCATGTGCAGCTCGTCGGACAGGCGAGGGCCACCCTGCTGGTGGTGCAAAGGTTGCGATGGGAACTGGATACCTCCACTCGGGGTAGGCACGCTAGCTCCAATGGCTCCAGGTCCGGCAGGGCTTGGAAGACCAGCGCTGGGCGTACCCACCGCAGGAGGGGGCAGACCGATCAAGCTCGGCGCAGTGCTGCTTGTCGTGCTTGTTGTGAAAGCGCGAGTAGGAGCGCCCCACACATCGCTGCCAAAGCCACGGCCATTGCCGTACGGCGAAGAGTAGAGCGAAGACGTGATCATGGGCGAGTTGGCCGCAGTAGCAGCGCTAGCACCGTTGCTCGATGGGAAGCCTGGTCCGCCGTGGAGATGCTGAGCAGGCGAGTCAAAGAGTGCCTTGATGTCGGGCGTCGAAGCAGCAGCGCGGAGTCGGCGCTCATTCACGCGTGCTTGCTCGGCTGCCGCTGCGGCTGCAGCCGCGGTATGGAACGACTCGTTGGACTCGGCTGCAGCAGCCGTCGAGATCAACTTGTTGGCAAAGTGCGGGAAGGCCGACGCGAAGGAGTCGGAGCGTGTCCTCGAAGGGGCAGCGTAGATGTTGGCGTTGCGATTGATGAGGAAGTCTTCAATGGCATCCTTGGCTGTCGGCAAGAAGTCCGTGTTGCTCCTGTTTAGGCGCAGCTTGAAGACAGCCTCGCCTCCTGGCCTTCGCTGCTCGATTACGGGGGATACGGCGATGCTGAGGTCGCGCTTCAGCTGCTCTGCCAGTGCCGAGAATTCTGCAGTCTGAATGGCCTGAGCGAGCTCGGTAGAGTTGGGTGCACGGAACTCGGCCTCAAAAGGCACGTGATCCAAAAGCATCTGTGCGGCAATGTGGATCTGCGACTCGGGACCAAAGATGGTAACCAGGTCGGAAGCCGACTCGCGCGCCGGGAAGCGAACGCTCGAACTCGTCTTGCTCTCGATGTCATGAATAAAGATGGCCTTCTCGCCAAGCAAGGTGCGGTGGTATCGACGCGAGATGGTGACCGTCTCGCTGATGTAGTCCTTGTCTTTGGGGTTGACGAGCTCCATCACCGAGAGCTTGAGGTTCTCGAGGTTGGCAGCATTCTTGGCTGGAGTTCGAGCAATGACGTTATCCTCGTTATCCAGATAGCCTCCGAGAGCGGCAAACTCCTCGGCGTTGCTGAACTTGACGTAGACGCCAAACTTCTTCATGATGCGCTGAATGTTCTTGCCGCCCACACCGATGATGCGCTTGTGGTAAGCCTCGGGCACGTGGAACGACATCTCGGCAGGCAGTTCCTCTTGCAAGAGCCCAAGACCTTGCAAGACACCGTTGCGGTCATTGCCAGAAACATCGATCAAAAAGTTGTAGTCGTTGAATGTCTCGAACTTGATGCGGACACCACACTGCTTCATGACCTTGTTGACCTTGCCGTTCTTCTTGCCGGAGATAAACTCGCGGTGCTCGTTGGCAAGCTCGATCTGGAAGCGCACTTCAAAGTTGAAGCTCTTGATCAGCTCCAAGTCCAGCAGCGCCGAGACGGCCGTGCGAACCTCGGACTCGAGACCGTGAATCTCGAAGCAGTTGCTCTTGAAGACCACCTCAGCGCCTGAAGCGTTGCTGACGTGCTTGAGCACGGGCGCGACCTGAGTCGGGTTGAGATTGGCCTGAGAGGGCATGTAGACATCAAAGCCGACGGGCAGGAGCCACAACGAAGCGACGTAAAACGAGCAAGCGAGCTGCATGATGGATCGGATGGTGCGCTCAATGTTGACGCGGTGGTCGCCAAACACCGAGATCAAGCTAGCTTGGCTGCCGAGCAGAGGGAAGGCGACGAAGGTGCCGTTGTCGATCATGATAGATCGCAACTCCTCGAGACGCTCGGTGAGCATCCAGTCGAGCTTGCGAGGCAAGATGGCGGCGTCTCGCGATATGATGCCTTTGCTCTTGTGCATCGACACCTGGAAGAGCATATCGCGCGCGCGTTGGACGCCAAAGAATTCGCCCGTGATGTGGATCTGGTTCTGGTGGGCGGCAACACCGCCGCCGCGGCTGGCGAGGCTGGAGCCAAAGGTGCCCAGGAAAGAACTCGGCAAGTAGATATTAGTGCCAGTCTCCTCTTCGATTTTCTGGACGACGCATCGCTTGCGTCCTCCGATGATGTTGTGCAGTTTGTAGTCGATCTCGCAAGTCTCGGACCGAAGGCCAGAGAGCTCGTCAAAAATGACGAGCACCTTGACACGCGCCAGCTCGACACTCTCAAAGGGACCGGAGACGAGGACCTCGACGATGCGCTCGGTTTCGAGCCCGTAACCAAGATCGGCACCGCGAACCTCGCTGCTCTTGAGAGTGATGGTGGCGCCGGTGGCGGTCTGCACCTCGTCGAGCTTTCGTCGAACATCAGCCTTGACGCTCTCCTTGCCCGGTGGCGAGGTGCCCGGAGCAACGTCAAAGACGTCGGCGCGAGGCACCTTGATGGAGGAGGTTGACTTGAACGGATTTTCACGCAGAATGGTACCACGTGCATTCATGACCTGCTGGTAACCACCGCTGAGATGGAAGTTGTACTGGGGTGGCTTGCTGATGCCGCTGAGGCTGGATCGAGGTGCACCGATCGTGTTTGTCTGGGGCGATCGCAACGAGTGACCGGAAGACAGACCCACCTCTTGTGCAATGTGACTGCCCGACTGTGGGTTGAGCGACGAGAGCGACAAGGAGCTAGCGTTGAGACCAGGGAAGCCAGAACCAAGCGCCTCGCCTCCGGTGCGCCCAGAGAAGAAGGCGGACGAATGCGAGTCGGGAGTTCCGATGGGCTGAGGATGGTACTGCTGGTAAGGATAGCCTGAGCCGCCGGAGCCGTTGGTGTTGGGGAAGGGCAGCTGGTCGAGGCTCTGCAGCGAAGAGAAGGAGCTCTGGCGAGGGAAAGGATGCGAGAGAGGCGTCGATGGCATGCGCGATTCGTCGGGCTGTGGGACGGGAGCGAATGAGACGAGACACTGGTGGTTGGCCATGACATCGGAGCTGAGCTTCTGAATGGCCTCTTGAAGATCCTTGCTGCTCTGCGACTGCGACATGCCGCGTTCCTGCTGGTTGGCCGAGATGGAATTGGAAGCGGAATGGGAGGTGCTAGAAGGGTTGCCACCAATGGCGCTGCTGGGTGCGGTGCTGTCTGCGGTGAACGAGGCAGCGGACGAAATGTCAAAGCTGGAGCGGGTACCCACGGTGGATCTGCTGTCCCGATGCTGGCTGACGATGTTGTCGTCCATGTTGGCAAGGTTCGAGTTCATGAGTTTGGACGGACGAGCGTTTCCTCTCTCGCCGATGGGAGCTAGCGGCGCCGAAGTATCGGTTTCGGTAGTGGAGGGTGCTTCGGAAGCCTCGGCCTTTTCTGCACCGACGGCCTCGACGATCCTGTCATTGGTACGCTTGCCACCAAAGGCGCTGGGCATGAAGGCCTTGACGCTGGGAGGGAAGCGGGAACGCATCGATGTGAAGCGGCCTGGAAGCGAGGAAGCTGGCGGTTCGGGTGCAGCCGAGACAGGAGGTGTGGGACGTCCGCCTACATTGGAGCCTGATCGGAGGGTATCGAGACCGAAGCCGGAGGAGGAGGAAGGAGTAGCATTGCCATTTGCGTTGGCCGAGTCGGAAACATAGCTGCTTGCGCCGAGGGAACGCGGAATGGTGAAAGAAGTCGAGTAGAGATCCATCTTGACGAAGAAGAGGTATGCAGAAGTCTGGACCGCTGTACGGGCAGTACCAGAGCTTCAGACAGCAAGAGGTCCTAATGGACTTCGAGCTTGAGGATTCGCAAGAGGTTTAAAAGACGCTGACTCGGCGATCGATAGAGATGAAAGCAGATCGGATGTGGAAATCCGATCTAGGCGAGACGCAAGGCTTGAGATTCAAGGGCTTGCCGTCAAGGGTAGTCGCAGTAGGTTGGAACGGGGGTATATCCGGTGAAATGAGCAGCTCGAGGTATCTTGGGAGATGAGGGGGGAATACAGCTGTCGATGCAGGATCAGAGGCGACGTATCAGCATGAAATGGGTGCGTGTCGAGAGGGTTGCGAGCTTGATGTGGGGTCGGACCGTAGCTGCAGAGGTGAATATCGGCGTAGAGTACGGATCGAGTTGAGCTTAAGCTTCTAGTCTACTTTGTGCGATGTAGAGCAGCGCCTGGCTATAGGTGCTTTTGCAGCTGATGGTCGATGCGCGAGGAAAGTCGATGTGCCGAGATCAAAGGTAAGAGGAAGATGCGATGATAGGGAAGAGACTATGGCGAAGGCGAAAGGTAGAAAGGCCGAATTTCTCGGAAGGGTCAAAGTGACTGAAAGGGCACACCAAAGAAGAAAGAAGAACGGGGAAGCCAGCTGTTCGAGACCGGTTCGAGCAGTGTGTAGAGACTAGGCTTGTGCAGAGATTCGATGTGGGGCAAAGGAGAGAGAAGCAACGACCCAATTGCAAGAGGAGAGAGAGAGAGAGAGAGAGAGGTATAGATGAATGCGAGAAAAGCCTGAAAGGAGCACGCGGAAGAACGAGAAAAAGAAGTGGGGAGAGGAGCGTCAACTCTGGGGTATGGACAGTTTGGTTGTTGATGCTAGTTCACCTCGACAAGTATGTCAAGGACGAGAGAGAGGTATTGAGGTGATTGATTTGGTGGTGGTTGAGTTGGTGGGGATTGTAAGAGAGGGAGAGAAGAAAGTAGTTGGCTTCAGGAAGCGCTAAGCTACAGTTGACGGTGATCGGAGGGTGAAAAAGGGAAAGAAAAAAAAAAAAAAAAAAAAAAAAAAAAAAAAGACACCAAAATGAGGCGGCAGCAGCTGGCAGAGTCGATCAAACAGAAATGAACGAGTAAGAAAGAAAAAAAAGTCGGAAATAATAATAAAAACCCCTACTCTCTGACACATGAAGAGGAACGCTGCCACTTCGCAGTGTGCTGCCTTTTTTCTTTCTTTTCAGTTTTTTAAGCTGCGTCTCTCCACCTCATTGGCTCGAAGGCTGTCAGCAGCAGGAAGCAGCAAAGTTAGCGCGAGAGACGTGTCCTCACAGCGTACAGCCTAGCAGAGCACAGCAATCTCAACAAAGCGGCTCCACACTGCCGACGCAAGCTAAGAAACCAACACTTTTTTTTACTTTTTTTTTTTTACTTTTTTTCCTGACGGCATCACTGCGGCCGTTTCTTGTTCGGCGCACGAATCACCTCTACTAGGCGTTAGAGACAGACATCCTTGTGCGCTATGCTGTCGCACTTCACTTCATTGGCTCTGTAACACCCTCTGGTCGTGCACACAGTGCGAGGACGTGAAGAACACCTTTGGACAGCTGATGTTGAGAGAGAGACGCGCATGAAAATGGGACCGCAGTCTCGTCAGGAGAGAGAGAGTCCAACAGCGGCTTTTCCGACGAAAGCGACCAGATGTCAGCAGACGCAGCGGCAAAGGCACAAGCTCGCGTTGACACACGCACCATGCAGACGTGTGATTAACTTACGGCAGGTTAGTTACAGACCAACACTTTTCCATACAGACAGACGAGACGAGGCAGTGCAACACCAGCGCACGGCGATCTGGCAAGTCCCTTTTGATGGCCGAGCCTGCTACAATACTGCACTACATGTAATACGGCTGCAAGTCACCATCGGTTAAAGTTGAAAGTGTCCATGCTGGCAAAGGAACTGAGTTAGCAAGGCTTCGGCCCTCCTCAGACCATCGACCGAGGAGCCCCTCTCCAACCTCGCTCTTCCAGTTTCATAGCTTGTGTAGCGTAGAGAGCAAAAGCGCATGTCAACCTTTCTTTACAACTTTGCCCGTTCATCAGCTCGGGATCCTCACCTCGATTTACTATGTGGAATGCAGGAGATAGGAGAGAGTCACAGGGCCGTCACTCTTTTTCTCTATGACGCGTAACAGCCGCGGAGCAAAGCTTTGTGTGAAACAGTTCAGTTCACATCACAAAAGAAAAAAAAAGACAGAAATTCTCCGATCGAGCTCTCTTTTTCTTTTTCTTTCTTGCGCCTCCTCGTAGCAGAGTGACAGCTCAAGCCATGGATCCGTGCGGATTGCTCGAAAAAAAAAGGGAGGGAGTTGTTCACTAGATCACCCTAACACTTCACATCATTTCGCAGGCCGTTCACAACCAGCACTGTTTCACGCTTCAACAAACAAGTCTTCGGAATGTCTAAAGTAACATCAGATGGCAAAGAGTAGACTATGTACACTTGATCGACAGCCCCCCCCCCCCATCCCTACTCGTCAGTCGGAGGCACATAAGGCTCCACCAAAAACCTACTGAAACTCTTCAACTTTTCAGTCCCCCTCACTTCCTCTGTCAACAGTGGCATCTTGACAATGTGGAAATCGTCCTCGTACAACTCCATCATCTCGTTCAGATACTTGTCCTGCATCTGTTTCCTCACCGTGCAATGCTGACAGTTGGCGCCCTTCTTCGGATACAGCAACTGGTTGCACACAATCGCGTGCGTGTCGATCTCGTACTGTGTCAACTCTTGGATGAGACGTTCGGTTTCGTAGAGCGACAGGAATTCGGCGATGCATACGCAGACAAACGTCGTCTTTTCCGGATCTTTGAATTGGGTGTTGACCTCGGTGATCACTTCGCGCATGCTTTCCAGCTTGGCAAACATGTCTTCCTGGTTGTTGGCTCCTCCCCCGAGCATCGATTGAAACTGGCCTAGCATGGGTCCCAGGCTTCGTCCCAAGGTGCTGAATTTGGCCAGGGCCTTTTCGAGCACAGAGGGGAACGAGAGGAATCGCAAAGTATGACCAGTAGGAGCAGTGTCAAACACAATCACGCTATACTCCATGCTCTTGACATGCTTCATGATCTCTGCGAAACCCATAGCCTCATCCACACCCGGAATGGCAAATGCAAGATCCTGCATCATAGACCCCATCGCTCCTCCCGAAGAATCAGATTGCTCGATCATCTCTTGAATGCTGGAGTTGGGATCGATCTCCATCGCAGACAGATTGTCGAATCCGTTCACTTTGGTTGCTTCTTTGCCGAATTTCTGTCCAAATGCATCCGAAAGGTTGTGTGCAGGATCGGTAGAGATGAGAAGAACCGACTCGCGAACTTTGGAAAGCTGAATGGCTAGCGAGCACGAAGTGGTCGTCTTGCCTACACCACCTTTACCACCCACAAAGAGCCATTTCAGCGTCTTTTGATCCAAGATGTTCTGAAGCGTGGGCGCCAGGGCGTCTTCTACCACTGCTGCCGACATGGTTGTTTGTGTGTGACGATCCGGTGTACGTGCGTGGACTGGAAGGAAGGGGGGAATGCTGTGCTTGTATCGAGTTGTGGATGACCTTCGCTTGCAGAGCAGTGCGCAGGATATCGAAATTGGTTTGCTGGATAGGTCGAAGGTGTGGCGATGATGAGGATGGGGAGGAAGGATGTCGTGAGCGCCTTTGTCGCTTTTGAGAGCTGCACGAAGAACTCCATCAAACGCACGAGCCTTTTTTGGTTCAGGCACACAGCCAGAGCAGTTCTAATTTTGTTTTTCACACACACGCGCGCGCAGTGTCCTCCACACTTTTCCACGTCGCTCCTTCTCGCTCGCCTTCCACGGCACACGGCGAGCTTCCAGGCGGTGCCAGAGAGTCGACCCTTGAAATCTGACACTTTTTCTCCAGTTTCGCTCCCCACACACACTCACTTCACCATAGCAGTTGCATTTGCACAAGTACGCCTTTCCGTCCTGTCTGCATTTTAAAACCATTCCAAGAGGCAGCGTATTTGCGATACTGATAGAGGGTGACAAACAGCTACACTTTGCGCTTGACCAGATTCTGCAGCATATCAAACGAGTTGCCATCCGGCTGAAGTTGAATGATCCCACCAGCTTTGGCATCCTCGCTATCTCCCCAAGCCTTTGCATCCTTGGCATAGACGTTGCTCGTCCTCGGCACGGCCTGCAGCAGTCCGTAGTCCGACGAGATTCCGACAATCCTGACGCTCTCCTCGTCTCCCGCGCCACTTCGGCGAATCGCGTCCGAGGTCAAAGTGGTTTCCTGGTCGCTGTGCAGCCAGATTTGCCGATATCTATCGACGAAGGGTCGAAAATCGCCACTGTGGCGCATAAAGACCTTCCAGATCGAGTCAAAGGTCGAAAGAATTGCACCTGCCAGTTTCTCCTGGGAGATCTCTTCCAGCTGATCACTCGTCTCTGCGGTCGAGTTGTGGATCGAGATTAGGTCAGAGACCGAGGTAGTCGGGCGAGGGTTGAGACAGTTTACACCGCAACCAGAGATGAGGACGAACTCGCTTCCACCGCTGAACTGCGAGTTGACGAGAATGCCACCGAGCTTGGCGTATCGCTTTCCGTTGAGTTCAAATGTGGCGGTCTTGGCGCGTTCCGTGGTCTCGTCCAGAGGCGGGATCTCGGCGTAGATGTCGTTAGGCCATTTGATGCGGACTTTGTCGGCGACTGATTGCGCAGCGGTACTGTTGCCGAGGGCCAAGCGGATGCCTTCGACAACAGCAAGCCCGGAAAGATATTGGAGGAACACTGTCTTGCTCGCCATCGAAACGGGAACGCGGAAGACGGTCGAGAATTGCAAACAGCCCTTGGGAGAGATCCATCGATTGCCACCTCGTCCACGACCACTCATCTGTTGCGTAGCAAAGAACGTCGTCCCCACAGGTAGCGCAGAGAGCAGGCGGAAGTTTTTATCCAGCATCGTTTGGGTCGACGTCACCATCTGGCTGTACAGCATGGGTGATCCAAATCGATAGTCCTCGCCCGAGGAGTGGCCAGAGGAGGAGGAGGAAAAGGGATTGAACGGGTCAAACGGCGCACGCCAGGTTGACCAGTGTCCCTGTTCCTTCGTCTGTTCTTTCTGCAGATTCGCCTCTCGGAAGTGCAACAAGAACTTTTCGTACTCAGCGATGCTCCAATAGGGTAAAACGTCAGCAGAGGGTCGTGAGGCTTGGTCTTGCTTACAGACAAGAACGTATTTGGGTACAGAGTCGAGATCGACCTCCTTGTCTGGATTCGATACCGCCTCGGAGGGGTCCGAGGGGATGATGGGTTTCGAAAAGGCATCGTAGTCGGCGGAAGAACAGAGCGCTTGTGCTTCTTTCACGCTGTCCGAGTCAGCATGGGAGAAGACGTGCAGCGCATCGTTGGAGTCCTTCACGCTAACAGCCTGGGCAGCATTGAGGGTGGTGCAACCGTCGTATCCGGCCAGATGGGTGGTCGGAGATGACTTTTCGGCTGCCAGCTTTCGGACGACGTCGTCAGTGACATGGTCCGAGTCCTTGCCAATAGAGGCGAGGAGGATAGGTTGGAGCTTGGGCTCGTCCGTCTCGACCGCTGTGCCTGTCGCACCGACCTTGCCTGCACCATTCGTCCCACTTGGCTGTGTCGCAATCGCCCACTGCGGCAGCTCCGATCGCAACCCTAGCTTCTGCGTAAATAGCTCGTGCATCCACTGCAGCCGTCTCTGTTCGTGCATCCTCAACTGGCTATCCCTCTCTTCCCTATCCCTATCCTCCTGCACCTGCGCACCCCCGTTCTCTGCCAGCAGCACCGGCGTAGAGCTCGGCAGGAGCGGAAACTCGGGATGAGTCCCAAACAGCAACGCTTTCCCGAGCCCCACGGTGCTCAACACCACCGCAGCCTGTCCAGCATAGTCCGGCCTCTTCTGCGTCCCACCCTCGCCATTCAGATCGATATCCAGACGCAATTCATCCGGTTGCGTCTGAGCATAGCGTGCAAGCACTTCGACACCTTGGCCAGCAAACGTGTCTGCGCTCATGAAAGCTCCTCCGCCGTTGTAGTGGCATCTCCAGCGGTCGTTCTCTGTAGATCGCTCGATGTCGATGATTCGTGCACCTTTGTCCGATTCGTACACAAAGCCAGGGTAGACCGTACCTTGGCAAGTGCCCGGAAAGAAGTGCAGGAAGGGCCGCGAGCCGTCTACTTCCATGTTGGTGCCCTTCTCGAAGGAGCAATGACCCGAGGCGTAGTAGGCACCAGCGCAGATGCCGAGGAAGCTGCCCCCAGACTCGACGTAGTTGCGGACTTCGTGTGCTGCATTGCGTTGATGTCCGCTCGAGGAAGAAGAGTTGCCATCCGTGTTGCGGATGTACGGTCGAGAAAGCTCAGAGACATAGGGCAAGTCTCGGCCGCCAGGAATCACGACGAGCGCAGTGCCTTTCTGCCATGGGTCGAGAGCGAGTGTCTTGGCATCTACCGTCTTGACGTCGTACGTGGTGAGGAGCGTGCGGAGCGTTTTGAGCGTGTGGTGGAGGGCCGAGGTGGATACTCCGGGTCCAGAGTATACGAGCACGTCGGACATGTTGGCAAGCGTTCGAAAGGGTCTGAGACGACGAAAGAAGTTCGAGTGGCCGCGATCAACGTTGGCAGCTGCTGGTCTTGCAGAAGCACCCTTTTGAATCCCAAACTTTCCACTCGCACTTTTTCCCCCCTCCGCGAAAGTTCTGACTCTGGTAAGACGAAGCAGCTCGAGACTTGGCTTCGTGTGAATATGATAACAGATGGGTTGACCTTGCCTACGACCAGAGTGCTTGCTTTCTTTGATGGTTCCTCTCGTTGAATGATTGGCGAAGAAGTAGTGGTGGAGGAAAGCACGCGGGAATGCAAGAGTCTTATAATCAGAATATTTCTTCGCGGTAACTATAATAATTTAAGCGAAGGATGCACGGCCAGTCTCGTCTCGTCTCACCTCAATTTTCTGAACGTACCTATTATATACATATACAATGTAAGTAAATTCCAATAACAATTCCATCCCGGCTAGCTCAGTCGGTAGAGCGTCAGACTCTTATATACAAGGGTTTCCGAGTTTATCTCGGAGTTCATCTGAATGTCGTGGGTTCGAGCCCCACGTTGGGAGAATACTTTTTTTTCCCCATTTGGTTATTTCCTCACTTTTCAAGGAATCTTTTTTTTTTTTTTATGTCTCTCCTTCGTCTGGAGTTTTCCTCCAGAGTATGTCACTATTGCTTTTTGCCAGATGACGGAAACCGACCCAAGGTTGTGGATACTCACTCAGATGTGCCGAGGAACTGAGGATGAGGACAATGCTCACATCGAATGTCTTTCAAAGCAGGCGCTCTCAAGTCGTTCTCGATGGATTATTAGGAGATGTCACAAAAAATCAACTTCAGATACTGCGCAAAGGATGCATTACATGCGTAAGGGTATATATGAACGTCCGACAACATGGCGTTGAAGTTGACGTGTGTACTTTGAACGAGAGAGTACAAGACTTTCTTTTGGAGAGACAAGACTGGGGGCGAGGGTTAACCGACCTTTTTGAATCCGCCAAAGTTGATCCCCACACAGCTGACCGAGAACTGGTCTGGGTTGGCGATCTTGTTCAGAATCTCCTTTTTCCTCTTTGTCTCTTGGTCCATCTCCTCCTCCTCTTCGCTCGCTTGCGCCTCTTCTTCTTCCACCTTGTCGTTTGCGGATGCATCTTCTGAAGCAGGCGAAATCTTGAAGCTCACCCCCAAGGCTTCTTTGACATCCCTCATGAGCTGTACGGCATTTGCCGTCAATCCTGCCATAGTACACTTGGCCACATCTTGCGGACTCAATGCCATCAGTAAAAGCGTCATGGGTTGATGGGCTCGATCGATGCATCCTCTTGCCGTGATTTCTTCGAGCAGCATTCTCGCAGCTGTCTGAGCTAGGTCTTCTGGCAACCCTGGATCGGTTGGTTTGCTCGCCGCTTCGGCAGAGTAGATCGCTCCTGTGGTAGAAGTTGCGAGAAGTGTAAGAGCGAATCCTGGACTCTTACCCGAATCTTCACCGCGATACACATCCGCAAACAGATACAAATCCGGAATGTATCGACCCAACACCGATCGTGCAGAATCAATCAACCTATTGGCCATCTGAGGACTGACCCTGGTCGAAGTGGCAATTCCACGAATCTTCTTGATCCTTCCAGGAGCGGTGAAGTTCAACGTGGACAAATGCTTGATCAGAGGGCAACGAAAATGCACCTCTCCCCCACCCAACGGTGCCGAACCCCTCTTTGCAATACGCAGTTCCAACGAACTTGCCAACGTCGAAACCGAATCCAAAGGCAAGAACAGCGACAGATGCGGAAGGGTTACCGTTCTGATCGTATCCATCCCCAAATCACCATCCATATTCGTCACGCCTTTAAGCGTCAGATAAAGCTCCTTTTTCGCAAAGGGCGCCAAGACCACCATCCACTCCAACCAGTATCCGATCCCTCTCGTCAGCGAGCAGTCGTGGACGACTTTTCCACCGGAAATGACACCAGGTTTCAAGAGGATCGAAGTACCGGTGTAGGAGATCTCGACGTGGGATCCATTGGTAACTTTTTCGATTAGGCGGAGGAAGTTGGCTTCGAAATCGCGAATACCGGGACTGGAAGAATCGGGTCGAATCGAATCGATTCGTACAGGTCGTTGAGATACGAGGGAGAGAATGAGACGTTGACGGAAATTGCGATGTCCTGTGAAGCGAAGGAGGCGTGATTTTGCGTCTGAACCGTTGGCGGTTGATGAGGTCGAGGCAGAGGGCGCCATGGTGAAGTCGTCAAGCCGGAGGTACGCAGGATGGAGTAAGGGTTGCAAAGTTGGACCGGTAAAGAGCTATGAAACGCCGCTCTCGGTTGGGATGCGCCAGATGCAATTCTGCGTTGAGGCTGGATGTAGTATTGGCGCTTGAACGTTGCGAGGAGATGTGTGATAGTCGAACAATCCTTGTGGCGAGATGATGGTGAATCACAACGAACAAGCTTGGAGTGGAAGCTGCAGCAATATCCGGCTGGCTGTTCTCCAAAAAAACTTCGCGTTCTCTCAAAAAAATCAAAAAGAAAAAAAGAGCCTCCCTGCCTGAGAACTTCCCTTTTTCCGATATCCGAGATTCACTCCACACCTTCCCTCAAGCCAACCTGATACGGATTGCTTCTTGCTTCCGCAATGACCAAAGAACAGGCACAAGATGGGCACATCGATTTTGACAGAATACAGAATTGCAAAGTTGCGAGATAGAGAAAGGCGTAGGGACATATAAGATACAAATACAGTTGTGAAGACCCAAACCAGCTGACTTGGCAGCAGAGCTTGAGGGCGGGGAAAGCGGGCAAGTTGATAGCAGAGGCGAAACGAGACGAGACGAGACGCAGCAGATGGTGGAATCGGGAATCTAATGATCGGGCTCTGCACAGTGGAAGTACTCTCTAAACACGGGTTCGGTCCTGATCAGCGGTTGCTGAACAATCGTGTTGTACACGTGCAAGAACAGCTCTGGGAACCTTCTGGTGAAGTAGTTCAGATATCCGTCTGGTAAAGTTCCCAAGATCTTCTTGAGCGTTGGAGGCAAATCTTGATAGTGATGCTTCTTGTTTCGCATAGCCCTGAGCAGGTCCTGAACTGAGCTCGAGTCGTATTTTCTAAACTTGCCCAGGTTTTCGAGGAACATCTTGTCGCATCGTCGATGCCAGTCGGTGCCTAGGACGTTGCGGGCTTTGGATTCAAGGAGGACGAGCGCGGCAGTGGGCGGATCTTTGTCCATGATTTCGAATCGGTCCGAGGCATCTTGGAGGAAATTGAGGCGTTTGTTGGGATCCCAGAAGTAGGGGTGGGTCAAAACTTCGGCTGCGGAAGGACGGTGGCGTGGATCGTGAGAGACCATTTTCAGGACGAGATCTTGCGCTTCGTGTCCTTCTTCGCCAAGTCCGTCCAAGCGCGAGAGATCGACGCGCTTTCGGATAATGTTCATCTCCCGCTCGAAACGCGAGCCGAAGGGATGGTCTCCATTCGATAAGACGTAGTAGGCGAGACAGCCGAGGGCAAAGATGTCGACAGCGCGGGTAAGGCGCTGCTTTTCTTCTCGGCTTGAGCCGGCTTTGGGATTGTTGCCCATCGACGACTCGGATTCGGAGCCGGCATCGAGGTTGACATCGCCTCGCAAGATCTCCGGTGCACGCCAGCCCACAGTGCCTCCAGGATTGTTGACGGTCTGCGAGAAACTTGTCTGCGCCATACCATCCAACCGCTTCGACAAACCGAAATCGGAGAGCAGCATCTTGAGATGTTTGCCATTCGTCGATATGGCCACCAAGATGTTCTGCGGCTTGATGTCACGATGGACGATCGAGAGCGAGTGAAGATGCCTCAGACCAGAAGTAATCTGGTGCAGCGCACGTTTAGGCTCGAGCAAGTTGCTCAAATCGCGGTAGTCGGCCGGCCTCTCTACCACCTCTGCCAGACTGGCAGGGCACAGCTCGAGCGCAATGAACAAGAAGCTTGGTGTGAGCTCCTTGTAAAAGTAGCGGATGACGTTCGGGTGATTGTCAGCCGACTCGAGTAGCGAGACTTCCTTGGAGGCAACGTGAACAAAGTCACGGAGCAGACGCTTTACGGCGACGGCACGTCCCTGGAAGGTGCCTCGGAAGACGACTGTACCTGACGATCCATAGCCAAGCACCTCGTCCGAGATGGTGAGCGAGGATGTGCTGACGCCGTTGCTGGGTGCAGCTCCTGCGAATTGGCTGGCTCCACTTGCGGCGATCTGCGCTGCCGCTCTGCCAACCGAAGCAGCATCTTCTTCCTCGAAGCCGCCCCAGCCAGAGTTGAGGAGGGGCGATCGCACCTGTGGCGACATGAGCTGCTGTGCACGTTGCAGGCTATCGCTCGCACCGAGAGCTGCCTTCGAGGTGCGCAGTCCCGCCACCTTGCCTGACTTGGCTTCTGCAGCAATGTTGCGTTTCCTCGGTGTCTCTGGCTCGTTTTCATTGGACGAAGAGCTGTCTGAAGCGTTGGTTACGGCTCCGTTGCTGGCCTCGTGGCTGTTGACGCCGTTCGCATGCCTAGACGGAGTCGTAAGAACGCCGTCTCGGCTCTTGTGAGGCGAACTTCGATCAGCATTGGCTTCCGTCTCGTCATTGTCGTCGTCCTCGTCATCGTCGTCGTCCGCCTTGTCTTTTCCGTTCTCAGTCGCCTCCGGACTACCTTCTTTGCTATTCGCTTTGGCAGCTTTGGCTGCGACGGCAGCACCTCCACGCTTACCCCTGCGCCTGCGCTTGTTGGCTTTTTTCTTGGCGGCAGATCCATATTCTGCGTCGTCATCCTCATCATCGTTACCGATAGCAGCCTTGACGCCAGAGGGGCCCGCGGAGGTAGAGGCTGTAGCGGTAGTGGCGATATCCTTCTTGGACAAAGCGATGGCGTGTTGAAGCTGACGCTCTTCCTCAACGCGAGCTTTCTCTGCATTCGCCTCACCTCCAAAGCCAGCTTCGTCTTCTTTGAGGACGGGGATCCAGACGACGCCTTTGGCGATCTCTGCTGCCTGCTTCTCGGCTCGCGCTTTCTGCTCTTGCAATCCAAGGTAGGTTGCACCAGCCAAGACTGAGATGACGAGTACACCGATGAGCTGCAATAGAACGAGCGCCAGGCGTGCTTTCCAGCTTCTGGCGGGTGCGTCGGTTTGCCTACTAGGCTTTCGAGGTGGTGAGTTTGAGCTTTCGTCCGAGTCTGTCGTGTCGTCGGGCGAGTCTCGACTGCCTGGCCTTCGGGTGCGCGGTGAAGACTTGTTGCGCCCCTTTGGCGACTGCGAAGGTTGTGAGGATGCGGACGAAGACCGATCCGAAGGCAAACCTCCGGAGTCGTTGTTTGAAAAAGCGGGACGGTCACCGATGCTGAGACGTGGCTGGCTGCCGTCGATCTCAAGGGTAGGATGTGATCCCAGAAGAGAGTCTCGTAGCCTGCCTTCTGCTGTGGGGTCCACTTGAAGCGAGTAGCTGCCAAGCCAGCATCCAAATGATGCACACTTACGCTGGCCTTCATGTGCCCAGTCACGTTGGGAAGATGGCAGGCCGGGAGACCAACCGTTGTCGGCCGCATGAGAGCTAGACCCATCCGTAAGCCCAGCTGTGGCTTTGGACGTGAAGGCGACCAACGGGAAGCGATGCGAGCTCATAGCGTAGAGACTGTCACCAGCGATGCCGAGGTACGCGGAGCGACGACGTGGTGGAAGGCCTGCTTGGTAGCCATGTCGGTCATAGTCTTGCTCGTGATGCTCGCTGATCTGCGGGAAGATGCGGTGCAGCGGGATGGGCGGGTGCGGGACCAGGATGGGTCGACTGAGTGATTTGGTATTTTGTAGATGTGGTGCTGGGTAGACGACGTCAAAGACACCCGCAACGCTGGCACGCAGCTCGCTAGACCAAAGAGCACGAGTGCTGTCATTGTGGGGGGAGTCGCCCCGAGAAGCACGATCGGCTTCTGTAAGGTTGAAGCAAACGACGCTGCCTTCTTCAGGCATGCCGAGGATGGCTCGTTGATCGGGATGATCTGCTTGCGTCCATAGGATTTGCACATCGCGGTCACCTGCGTTGGGTGCAAATGTGCTGAAATGGAGCGTTTGAAGTGCTTCTGGAGAGCTGCGCGAGTGGATGTTGAGCGTGTAGTCGGTCCTGCCGATGTAAGCCAGCTGAGAGGTAGACTTGGAAGAAGAACCTGATAAAGTTGGCTCATCGTCGATACATGATTCTGCACCTGCAAATCCATTGCCCTGGCTACCTGATCCTGGCGGTGCTGTGGACAGAACTGGATCAAGGTCGTGAGCTTGAGCACCACACCAGACACCAGCCTGGCGTCCACCAAAGACAGCGCCAAGCTCGCCAGTCTGGATGTTGAGCTCCACAAGCGTGGTCTGCTTCTGGCCGACAAAGACGCGCGTGTCATCTCCAGCGAAAGAGAAAGGGCTGAGTTCGACGAGTTGAGGCAATGTCAGAGGAAGCTTGTCGAGCTGTACACTGCCAGGCTCACCGGTGGCAGAAGATGGCGAGCCAGCTTTGCCGTTTGCAGAAGACAACACATAGATGTCACCAGCTGAGGATGGCTCGACAATGTAGATGCCTCCTGTCTCGAGCAAGGGTGATGAGCCGCTGAGCGGAGAGGTGAAGGCGCGTCCACCTTGGGCAATCTCTGCAAACGATTTTTGCTCCTTGCCGTACAGAGCTGTGACGAGAGGTCGGAGAAGCGAGTCGGATTCATGGCTGGCATGTGGAGAGAGCGACCAGAGTTGCTTACCCGTCTCCCGGTCCAAGGCGTAGAGACCACCTTCGACGGTGGTGAGGACGACGGTGTTGGCTAGAACAAGATCAGAGATGGAAGTTGGACGTGTGGAAGACACGCTACGAAAGCGTGAGCCTGCGGAGGCGAGTTGGTGATGTCTGCCCGGTCGAATGAGGTCGCGTTGATGAAGCGTCGAGGTGGTGCTGGTATTTGGATCGTCGACGAGACCTGCTTGGGCAGTGACTGACGAATGAGGCGCTACGGCAGATACGCCCGAAAAGGCATCAAAGATGACGGCAACAAGCGTCCATATGATGAGTTGGAGGAAGAAGATGTGTCGATTGGCGGTTGCAGCTTCGCGCCGTGCGACAGGTGCTGCTCGTGCTCGCACGCTGTGTTGCTTTCGAGGGCGCTGACGCGATCTGGGTAGTTGTGGAAGCTTCATGATGGCTGTCGGCGCCGAGGCCGTCCACTGGACGAGGCCAAGTGAGGACGAGGATCAGCACCGATACGTTTCGCGCGACCTTTCGGCAAGTGTCTGATGAGCCAGAAGCCACGTTCCTGTGCCGGTCGAGCGATGAGGTCTTTCAGATAGAGAGGATGGGCGGTAAAAGAGACGTGCGCGTCAGAGACGACGATCAGAAATGACTGTCTTCATGTGCAGTTGTCAGCTGGTCGGGCCGAGCAGAGTTGCCGGGAAGATTGATGATCCAAAGCAATGGTACGACGTGCTGATGATTTGGCTTGATTTGTGTATGAAGAACTGGCAGAAATGGGCGTGAAAAGAGCGAGTCGAGCGACAGGATTGCTGGTGTCGGAAGATGGTCGTATTAGTCGGCGTCTAAAGCTGAGAGTCGAGAGCGCGAGCAACGAGCAACGAGCAGCGAGGAGCGAGGAGCGAGGGAGGACCGAAAGGACAGATGGCCTGATGAACGTATCCTTGAAGAAAGGAAACGAACTGTACGATGCAATGCAGAGAGAGAGAAAAAAAAGGACCGTGCCAGGAGGAAAAGCCGCAGCCAAATGAAGTGATGAAGTGAAGAAATGGGAGGGACTGTGGTCGCGTGTTGCCGTTTGTCGTGTCGCAACAAAGGACGACGGGGTTCAAAGCTATGGAAAGTTGGGCGTGTGAAGGAAGCTGTGTCGACAAGCAACGCCGATGTACATGCACGGATGGGTTGGGATGGTATTGGATGGGATGAGATGAAGAGATTGTGTGTGGGACAGGATTGGGATGGAGATGTGATAGAGGATGAGATGGATCGGGGGGGTTAAGCGGCATGTGATACCTTGATTCGGATGTGATGGCTTTTCTTTAGTCGACATTTTGCGATTCAACTGCGACGCGGCAAGCCTGCAGCAAGTTGCCTTGAAGAGTGTTGGCGTATGAGCACTCTTGGTTTCGTGATTGCGTTCAAGCCAAGTTAAGCTTCAACCACCAAACGAGACAAAGTTAGACTTTTTTTTAACATTAAATTTTTATTTTTATTTTCTTCCCGCCTCGCACTCAGTCGTCCCGAAGGAATTTCAAAAAAAAAAGGGACTTTTCGAAGGAGTGTGGAGAAGAAGAAGCACACCGAAGCGCAAAGCACAAAAAGACACGTCGACGAAGCCACCATCATATCCGCGGACCATAATTCCTTTACACAGCCTTGTGATCCGAGCAGTAGCAAAAGCGTTGTGCAATGCTTACAGATGTGATTGCGATCGAATATGTTGTTACATGTAGACAAGAGTGTGGACATCTACAGAAGATCATCGTCGTCCTCATCATCGCCACCGACCACTTCGGCATTCTTGTTTTCGCTACCGTCGCCGTTTGTAGAGTCTGCCGCTCGAGCCCCGCTGGCTGCGGTAGTAGCAGCAACAAAGGCAGGTTGACGTGCCGTTGCTGGTTTGGAAGCAGCCTCGACTCTCGCCATTGGATCGCTCGCATCCTCGCCGTCGTTTGCGGCACCGTTGCTCTGTGCTTGAGCTTGGCTGCGCTGTGCAGAAGTGACAGCAGAAGCGGCAATGTATGACACATCCGTGTTGAACTGCGCCTGCACCGACCTCTTGATCCGCAGCATCTCTCGGAACGTATCTTCGGAGCCCGTCTCGATCTCAAACTGGTTCCATTGCTTCCAGAATTCCGTGTGTGTTCGAGGGTCGCAGAATTGCGAGGCGTGCGCATAGATGGCTCGCGCACGGTCGATCTCGCCCAGCTTGCGTTCCAGCTCGGCGAACCGCAAGCACATTTCGGCCGTTTGACGATCGGGCAGCGACTCTAACGCTCGTTCGTAGATCGGACGCGTAGCCGCAAGTCCAAAGTTGGCCGCCGCCTTGGCAATGTAAAAGACAAACATGTCGAAGCGGTCGTCGGTCGATACGGCTCGCGTGGCGCGGTCGTAGATCTTCATCGCCCTCTTTGCCAGTCCGTGCTCCTCTTCCAACTTGCCGTACATGAGCATGAGCGGCTTGCAGAATCGTGCGGGGCACTTGTCCAACGCTTGCTCGAACAGGTCGCGTGCACGCTCCAGCTTGCCACCGCCGTAGCGCTTGACGAATTTGCTCAGGTAGACGTTCCAAATCTCAAAGGCAACAGGATAGCTGAAGAGCTCGACCCCGCGCTCGTACACCTTGAAGCCCTCCTCAAAGTACTTGTTGTCCTCCAAGAACGCAGCGTAGTTGATGATGATCTGCGCGTTGGCAATCTTGAGCTCGAGCATCTTTTCGTACACCCGCTTGGTGCTCTCCACGTCTCCCAGTGATTCTTCCAGGTCGACGTAGAAGCTCCACAGCTTGAGCGATTTGAACAAGCGCGTTTGGGGTGGAAGCGTATCGTCGTGGTATTGGACGCCTTTCGTGTTGCGGGGCGGTGCGACGCTGCGTGCCATGATTCGGATGGCTTCGTCGTAGTTGGAATGCCTCAGCTCCATTTCGGCCCATTCGCACCAGATCTCTGCCAGATCGTCCACGCGGCGGAATGGGATCGTGATGGCTTTCTCAAAGATCTTGCGTGCCGACTCCAGATCGCCCTCCACCTCCTCTTCCTCCTCTCCTTCGGCCTCGTCTCCTTCTTCTGACAACTTGGCCACGCCTGCCGACCCTCCATACTCGTAGAATTGAGCAAAGTTGAGGAAGAGCTGGTGGAAGTTGGCTGTAGCTTTGCGTGGGTTGATCTTTTGAATCGCCTCGCGGTACGTCTCGATGATCTTTTCGTCATTGTCGCCGTACAGCACTACGCGCTTTTCCCATTCTTGCACGTCGTCCGGATTGCGTCGCAGCAATACATCGTTGACCAGGAACGGTCGACGCTCCATGAGCTCCTCAAACTCTTGCATCCGACGATCCAGCTCTGCCTCCTTATCCTCTCTTGTCTGTTCTTCCTCGCCTTGACCCTCATCTCCGCCATCCTCTGCCAGCTCGTCCATCATGAATGCAATCACGTTCTCGCTGGTCTCGGCATAGGCGTCAAAGATCTGCGTAAAGTCTCGCACTGTCTTGACCGCCTTCATGCCAGCCTCGAACGTGTCGCGTGCCACTTCCAACTCGCCACGCTTGATCCAATACGTCGCCAAACCTGTCCACAATCGTCCTGATTGGTCGGTGAAGTGGTCCAGGCCATCCTTCTGGATGATGGCCGTCACATTGAGTCGAGTGGGATCAAGAGGATCTGTCTCGACGTCCCTCGTTGATGCCTTGTTGGCAGATTCTGTCGCCTTGCCCTTGCCTCGGGTACGTGCTTTACCCTTTGCTGAGAAGCTTGCTGCCGCTGGCGCAGCGACGTGATGCTGCAACGCCTGTTTCTCTTCCTCTGGATCGAGACCGATCTCTTCAGGATACTTTTCGGTCAACTCGAGCCACTCGATGAATAGTTGATAAGGGCTCTTGCCTTCAGGACTGCTATACGACCCATCCATCGCGCCTCGAGCAAGGCCCAGCAATAGTTTCGATGCTTCCAAGGCCTTGGAACCAGGCCCCTCCTTCTTCTGCCGAGTTGCCTCCTCTTGCTCTTCCTCGTCGTCCTCCTCTGCGTCCTCTTGCTGATCCTCGGTCTGCGCCAGGAGGATTGACACGTATCGCTCTGTCAAGGAAGGGTCCACCCGCAGGTAGCGTCGCCATACTCGAAGGCACGTCTCTCCGCCTCGACGTTCTGCCCATCGGAGGTACACTTTCCAAATGCGAAGATGCAACGAACCTGGAAGGGTTCGCAGTGCCCGGTCAAACGTTCGTCGTGCATGTGTGTAGGATAGTGTAGGCGGGCATTGTGGATGAAGGAACATGGAGAGGTAGCTGAGCCATAATCGAGGCATTGTTGGAAGCCACATGAGGGCTCGCTCGTATAGCGCTGCCAAGCTCTTCCATTCTTGCCAACCAACAACGCCATCGAGACCTCCTCGGTAGCTAGGACCGAAATCGTCGTCGTCCTGCGAGTCGATGAGCGTGGGACCAAAGTCGAGCTTCTCACGAGCAGCTTGCAAATCTCTCTTGCGCTTGGCTTCGAAGCCACCTTTTGGTTCTCCGAGCACGAAGCGGGACCGATTCTGAAGATAGTCGCGCCAGAGCGAGTAGCGTGTTGGGAACTGTGCGAGGGCACGTTCGTAGATGCTGGTGATGCGCCTTAACGCGGTGCGCTGGGTGCTGCTGGCGAGTGGACCGAGGAGAGCAGCTTGACGTGCGCTGAGAGAGACGTCTGGTGGTGGTCGCTTGACGAGGTTGGTGTCGATGATGTGGTCGATGTATGAGGACCAAGAGCGAAAGTTGTCGGGGTTGCGTAGCAGCTCCTGCTCGAGCATCACATCAGAGGCCGGAATGAGGGTATCATCGGTGGTGGGATCCGGAAAGGACAATGCAATGGGGAAAAGGGATGTCAAGGCGGTCATGGCATCTTGAACTGGAGAGGTTGCGGTAGCTTCTTCTGCAGATTCAGACGGTACAGCCGCAGCAGCCGTGCGTGCGGATCGCTTTTTTGGTGGCATGTTGGGCGAGCCGTTGTGAGGGTACTACCTCTTTGACCAATCTGCAATGTTCTGCAGAGACGAAGCTGGCCTTTGCCTGGATCGCAATGTCGTCGTTTGGTGTGGAGGACGAGTCGGTGACAGGAAAGTGATGTGGTCGGCTTCCACATTTGGTTGGTTGACCACATACGCTCGACTTCCGATTCGCGAACTTCTTGAGAAGCTCCCAAGAAAAGTCGCGTCACGTGTGTTAAAGCTCAGCTTTCATCGGGAGATCGGGTCATGCGTTGGACCCTTTTTTTTGCCGTGCCTAAACGAGCAAGAGAAGAAAAGGCTCCGAGCGGGTCTAGAATCCGAGCAGCTCTGCCAACATCATCTTGTTCACTTAGCCATCGCCTCATCTCTAAACCACAGTACCCCTCAAAGCGACCCCTGATCCCCACCAAAGCTGTGAATATTTTGGCGGAGACAAGCGGCAACCAAAAGCATCATCTCCTGCAGCATCGACCACACCCTTTTTGTTGCTTCCATTGGACACTGAAAAAGCGAGAAGCGTTGAGTACTTGTCACACTTCTTTTCCTGCATAGAGCAAAAGGCTCCGAGGTTGCAATCCACCATTGTTCCCACAAGCGACTTGCGGCAAATTCGGTCGTCGATTACATCTTTGCTGCTGCTGCTGCTGCTGCGAAGCGTGCGAGCAAGCCAGACAGCGACCCACAGACGCCGTTAGCGTTAGCGTTTTTGTTGGATCGGCGAGGCTTTTTTGCCAGGAGCATCTAAGCCTGAGCTAGGGTAAAGTCCGGTCCGCTAGTTGTTGCAGACGCAGGAACACAACTTCTTCCTGTGTTTGCTGCCTACTTTGAAAGGATACGGAGACATCATTGCAAAGTGTACTGTACGACAATGCCCGGCTCCGTGAGATCACATCCGATCTCGGTTTCGGAAGCTTCCCGATCCTCCCTGGACACTGTGTCGTCTGCCTCGTCCCTTCCGCAACTTTTCGCCAAACCTACTCATCCTCTTTGTCCATCACCATCATCATCCTACTCCTCCTCATCCTACTCATCCTCAACCGATCATCGAGCCTCGCTAGCAAAGGCCTACTCGCAGACCCGTTCCGATGCCGGCCTGGCAGTGAACTACCACCGCCCTCCCTTGTCAATCACTTCCCCGTCGTCGTACTCCGACAAGGCGTCTAGCATCTCAGGTCGTTCTTCTTTTGGCTCCTCTAGTGAACAAACTCTCGGCACTCGGTCTACATCGAGACCATCATCGATCGCCAACCTTCCCTTCAACAAACAAACTTCTGCGCCACCGAATGCGAGCAACACTCCAGTAGCGTCTCACCGACGCCAACCATCGTCCACTTCTGCCTCATCCGCCGCCAAGACCAAGGTCAAGATGCTGGACGATGACTTTTCCCTTCCTCCTGTCAGCGTAAGCGCAAGTCCGAGTGGAAGCAGCAGATCGAACCGCATCCTCGGTCCCGACGGGCAGCTATACACCCAAGGCGAGGCTGCGAAACTCGGACTCATCATCCGCACTGCCTGCGAAGCATGTCGCAACCGAAAGCTCAAGTGCAGCGGTACTCTTCCCGAAAATGGTGGCTGTGAGAGATGTAGCAGCGACGGTATCCAATGTGTATACTCAGCAAGAGCTCCCATAGGCCGACCCAAAAAGCGCAAAGCGGAAGAAGGCGAAGATGTAAAGTGCACCCCAGGTCCATCTTCGTGCTCTCCTACTGTGAAGAGCATCCCGCAGAGCGCGGTTAAGGGCAAGGCAAAGAGCAAGGTGTCCCCGCCAAGTGTCACAGCAAGAGTCAAGTCCGAGGAGAGTGCCTACTTTGACCCTCCCTTCACCGCCTCTCCAGCACTGCATCATGTTCAGAATTCAGCATATCTCTCCGAGCAAACTCGACTCTCTGCATCTCCCGCGCACAGCGACAAGCTTCAACGTCACTCCTCACACGATGGACATCAAGCAGCTTTCGTCGCTTCGACCAACTTTGGGCTTTACGAAGATCCAATGCAAACTCCGGGTGTGCCCATCCCGAGCGGCAGCAGTTCGCGATTAGCGTCAACGCCGACAGTGTGGTCCCAGAGCCAAGTGCCATTTGCAATGACGCCAACCGACACAATGACACCGCACTCAGTCATCTCGCCCGCGCTAGCTTCCGCCTCTTTTGGACATGGGCAGAATCCTCGGTCGGTGGAAGCACAAGCGTCCTCTTCTTCAGCAGCCAAGCTGCCTTCGCTCGATGACTTGTCTGTTGCTGCCTTCTTGCAGTCCTTGGACACGCTCGAGATCTCTCCAGCAGAGCTGTTCCAACAACAGCAGCAACAGCATCTCTTCTCTGGCGAGACGTCAAGCTCTGGCACTCCGGTCACCTCCAACGCTTACGGCCTCGGCACACCTTTCGACACTGCCAACACCGGCGTTGGATCCAACATGAATCAAGTGTCAGCATCTTCCGTCGAACAGTGGGCTACGAGTAGCGCGATCCTCCAACCTGGTCTCAGCTTTGCAGTGCCCGCAGACTTTAGCTGGTGGGATCTAGGCATCAACGGTGCCGACTTTGGTGGGTCTGCCACTGCTAGTGTAGCCGCAACGCCTTCGACAGAGCCCAACTCGATGCCATTCCCAACTGGCGGTGGAGCCGCACAGCCTGCAATGGCAGCGACGCTCTCACATGGCAGCCATGGAAGCAATGGTGATGGACCGAATGCGACTGCGCATTCTTCTCCGGCTAGCACTGTCGCAATTGGCCGCCCGCGCAGACCGACGTTCAGTGCGGATCAGCTGTGGCCGAGGGGGGCAGATGCAGGGATGGGCCAAGGTCAGATCCAGCATACGATTGCGGCTACCGAGACTGGATTGGGCTGGTCAACGTTGCCCGGCCCGAACCACGTAGCAGAGGCGCTTTCGAGTCCGATTGAAGATAAAGCTAAGGAGAGTACAGAGCGCAGTTGCTGCTCGTCCAAGTCGGCCAAGACTGCTGCTCTGTCACCATCTACACAGCAAAGCAGCAAAGTGGAGCAGAATGCGGCGAAAGCATCGTGCTGTTCATCAAAATCTGCCCCAAAGATGCCTTGCGAGGAGACTGCAAAACCGACCTCGTGCTGCGCTGGCAAGAGCAAGGAAGCATCATATGCTTCTCCTCCGCCGCCCAAAGAGGAGACAAAGAGCTGTTGTTCCGGTCACGGTCCCGGCAGTGCTGCAGCATCTTCCACCTCGGAGCATCAGATCGAAATGGGCCCGCTCTCCACCTCAGCCGCGGTCACCGGCTCCCATCGGGATCTCGACAGCGAACGCAAACAACACGCCGTCCTCCACTCGCATCATCCTAGCAAAGTGCACTGTGTCCCCAATCCCTCCGGTAAGGGCTGTACCTGTCTCTGCGATATGAGCGTAGCCCTACTAAGTGTTAAGCAAGTTCTCCGCGAGACGGACCCGCACAAACCCCCCACCACCCTCACTACCAACTCTGCATCCGAGACACGCAACACGTTTGCCACGGACACGATCCAACTCACCCTCACAGCTTCTCAAGCGATCACTGCCCAGTGCGCATGCTCTGCCGACTGCCCGACGTGTCAATCTGACCCATCTACCGAGATTTCGGCTTCGCTGTTGGTGTCGACTGCGCTACAGATTTACGCTAGGGCGGTGAGGATCTTGAGGGAGGGATTTGCTGCGTCTGCTATGGGAACGGGGGGTGGTAAGGTGGAATCCTCGACGATGACGACGACGACGAAGACGACGACGACGACAGCTGCGGCGGCGCAGAGCTTCTTTGGCGGGTTGGATGTGACGATTGGAACGTACAAGCCATCGGCGAGCAATGCGAAAAAAATCGCGCTGTATGCGATCAAGTTGGAGTTGAAGGATTTGCGCAGGGCGTTGGGCAAGATCTCGAGGATGGCTCAGAACTTTAATAGCGGTTCCAAGTTGAAGGACGAAGCGCTGAGTGACAAAGGCGAAGCTGGTGCAGCAGAAGGTATGGGAGAGCAAGCTAAGGGGCAAGGGATGAACCCGATCGATCAATTGGTGATTCTTAAACTGTACAGACAGCTCACGGAGCTGCTCAAGACTGTGGAAGGGCTAGAGGACGCCGCTTGAATCCTTACCACGTTCGGTCTTTGCACGGGTAGCAGCAATATAAACCACTCCACTCATTGCTTCATCTCCTCCTCGCCATCACGCACACATACACACATCTGACTGAGTTTTGGAAGGGGAAAAAAAGGTTGCAGATTCATGATTCTATCAACCGTGAAAAATTCAACGACGACCGAGCTTCTTTTTTGCCAGGGCGGGGGTTTTGGACTTTACTGGTGTTTTGGAGGTGGTGGACTTTTTCTTGGGTGTCGGTTGTTCTTCTTGGTCAGAGTCAGAGTATTGTGGCCATTCGTCGGCGGATCCGTAGTCGTGCTGGATGTTGCCGAGAGGGATAGGTTCGAGGTCGGATTCGTCAGAGTGAGGGTCGATGCCGGGAGGGTTGGCATAGCCTGATTCTGTACGGGTTGGATACCATGGTTGTCCGCCTTGATCGCTTTCATCGTCGTCTTGGTCTTCATTTTGATCTTCGGATTCGGATTCAGAGGCCGATGGTTGATCGTCGAACAGCACTTCATCCTGTGCTTGTCCATCTCCGAATTGATCCTCGTATGCAAACTCGTCCTCCTCTTCCTCGACATCCTCATCGTGATCGTCTTCATCGTCAGCTGCAGCATCTTCATCCTCCGATGCCAGGCCAGCATTCCTCCTGCTCGCCTTCCTCAATTCGGCCTTTTCAGCCTGCTTCCTCTCGACATTCTCCTGCTGTTCCTGTCGCCTCTGTTCCTGCAACTTCTTCTTCTCGACATGCTCGCGATGTTGCTGCGTCAACTCCTGGGCCGATTTCTTGACATACTCGTGGAACAATACAGCTCCTTCGTTACATCCTTCTTCGATCTTGACCAACTTGAGCTCCATTCGAGGTCCAATCTCGCGCAACCTCACCGCCTTTTGCGTATTGGCACTGTTGCCACGTCCAACGTAGCGATCGTGAAGATGAACCTTGTTGCGCGGATCGGCGACGTCTTCTGCTTCCGATTCGGCTTCAGAGGCGTCGGTCTCGAATTCGGTTCCGTTGGACGAGGAGGCAGAGTTTGTGCGGTTGAGAATGTAATCAGAGATATCTTGCGCGTTGGAGAGGTTGGGAAGCTTGGAAGAGGAGGAAGAGGTGCGAGACGATCGGGTGCCTTCGATGACTCGACGTACGGTTTTGGAGACACCGACGGGACGAACAGAGATGAGATAGTGTCTCCAATCGATCGTTCCGGTTGCCGAGTTGTAGTTGAGCAGTACAATTCGTCGTGCTTGGCTGAGCTTCATGGTTTGCACCTGAATTGGCGGGAAGAGATTCTGGAAAGTAGCTACGAGCAACTTGATCTGTCTCTCTTCACCGCCAAAGTTGTTCAACACCAGCAGAGGGGGCGTGACAAATTCGCTACCAGGAGGTGTAGGTCGACGACTGCTAGCCTGGACATCCTTGGCGAGGGCATACTTGTTGACCCTAAAAGTCAAAGTAGGTCCACGAGGAGCACGCAAGATGCGCAGATTGGTGCCCGCTTCCGTCTGACCAAAGATCAACAGATGAGTAACGCCAATGGGACCAGCCATACTGATGAACTCCTTCAGCTTGTTGTTGTTCCTCTCGCGCAGACGGGTGGCGGTGTTGGGTTCCATGACTTTACGAGTGTCTTGGACCAAGGTGGAGACGGAACGCGGTACTTTTCCGGTGCGAATGATGAAGGATTTGGGTGCACTGGTAGAGGTGGCAGCGCTGTTGTTGGGCCCCTTGAGATGGGTACGTGTCTTTCTGCGACGTTTGACCATTGTGAGTGACTTTTCAGCGAGACCTGGAGGTCGCCGGGGATGGAATGAAAGTGGTCGGAGGAAGTAACAGTATTCACCGAATCGATCCCAGAGCTTGTGATATGACAGCTGTCTGACTTTCCAAAGCTACGAGCCTAAGACAGTGTGTGTTGGAAGCTGGACGACAGGATGGTGTACAAGAGTGTTGAACGTCAAAAAACGGTTGAAGAGCTGAATCCTCGAAGCCCAAAATCTGGAAGAAAACTCGAGCGTTGCCCTGAAATTTTTCGAAGACACTTTTTGTGTGTGGAGTTCAGGGTCCGCGAAAAAGAACAAGAAAAAACAATGCTTTGCACAAAGTGTCGATCTGACATCGCAAGCCGAAAAATCAACAGCCAACCAACTCCACTTTGACCATGACATGATGTTGATCTTGTCGCGCAAAGCCTCGAGCTCAAGTGCTACACGCACACTCATGTGTGCTAAGAAGCTTATATACAACGGTGATATCAGGCGAGCGCAATTCACAGAAACATTCGTTGATTGCTAGCGAGTAAAGACTGAATCACAACAGACTCCAGTGTCCATCTTAGGCAGTCCAGACCTTGGCGATCAACTCGGTGAGTCCGACATCGTCTGTTGCGCAACACAAGCAATGTAACGAATAAAACCCAATGTCAGCAATCCTTCCTAGCCACCGCTTTTCAATGTCGTAACTGGGGAATCAAAGAAAGGGGGCTGCAACTTACTGGTGTTGAACTCGTACAGACCGTACAAAGTTGCCAGGGTAGCGGCGCGGAGGGTCCACGTGGAGAGGGGGCCAACGATGGGGAACTTGCGCTTGTGGAGGTAGTCGGCGAGGATGCAGTCGAATCCGATGTGCGAGTGAACGACGAGGGTGAGTGCAAGGGCGCCGTCGAGGATGGCCGAAGAGCCGTGCTTGGCGAAACCAGCGGCGACAAGGGGTACCAGGGCAACGGAAAGACCACGCTCAAATGCCCAGTGGTTCGATCCGTGTGCAGCGTTGGGCTCGGGGAAAGGAGTAGGATCGTTGACGGTTCCCTTGACGTAGGCTGTGCGGCGGAAACGGGTGCAAAGATGGATGTTAGAAAATTGATGTTAGCACAAACATGATGACGAGTATGCGAGTGAACATTAGTCCAGGGCTCGCTCCGTGTAGCAGCGGCACGCATCAATGGAACATGAACCAGAACACTGCTTCCTTTTCGAGCCTCGTTTGCATCGAATCTCCTGTTGCAACTTGAGCGTCCGTGACAATTTTCAAGAGTGTTTTCCTTTATGCTGACGATGAGCATTTCCGCTTCCTTCAGAAAACGAGCGGTCCGCATAGTGAGTTGTGGGCGTCCTTTTTTACTGTGCTGACTGTGCTGGTCCAGGCTTCGCTACTTGTTGAGCTGTGCTCATTGATGCAGCATCCTCGTTCATCCGGATATCTTAAACTGGTACCTCTGCAGCTAATCAGGATTTCCAATTCCTCTCTGCTCGAAGAGAGTATGCGTCACGTATGCCGATGCTTGTTGAATGCGTTTCCGTGCCGTTCTACTGAGTCCGTGCCGGTGTACTTGGGGGCCAATGCGTCTATCGAGAGCAATACTTACGACCTTGCCTAGAAGCAGCGACAGCCTTGCCAGTGGGTGTGGTCTGGAAAGCGCGCGAGCCACCAGCAATCATGCGAAGCTGTGGGTTACGAGCGGCCATCGAAAGCCGCAAAGGCTGCTGAAGGGTGGGGAGCATGGCGCGCATCTTTGCCGTTGTGTTGGGGATGTGGTGAGGGTGAGAACCAAGATGAACAAATGTAAAGGGTTAGTTAGGTGATGTCGACGGCGCGTTCAACTGGCTGGCTAGATACTCTGTAGCACAGTGCGGGGCAGGCAGAGAGCGTGCTTGAGCCAATTCTAAGAACCAATTTCAAGAGCCAATTCTACTGTAAAGCTTTTGGCTGGGCTGCCATTTGTAATCCAATCCAATCCAATCCAATCCAATCCACCTTTTTCGGACGCCAGCCGAGCCAGAGTTGGTAGCTGTGGTGCGCGCTCACTTTCATCCACCAAAAATCAATGTTTCGACTTTCTCCGATCGGCACAAACAGCTGCCTCGCGCGCCAACCCTTTTTCGTCCGGCCAATTCCGTCTCTTGCCTCGATTTGTGCTAGAATTTATTCGGGTCCGATCAGCTGCCGGTCTAACACATTCTGCCATTTCGCACATTCGCACCCAGTCTGTTGAACCAACACCTCTAAAAAGAGTCTTCGCAACACGAAACTCTTTAACGCACCACTTCAAACAAGAGAAGCTTGCTTTTACGAATACACATTATCACACAAACAAGGAGGGTAGCCAGGTAATCATATAGATTTTTTGGGGGGTGCAAGAGATGCAGTGATGGTTGTTTGTGTGTGTGTGGGAAAGGGGGTTATGCGATGATGAAAATACAAGGTGAATGAAATGAAAGAAAGAAAGAGGCAGCGCTACAATGCCAAAGCAGGGACTGCTTAGGCAACGGGGGCCTTGATCTTGCGCTGGCCGAGGAAGGCGTCCTTCTCGGCGGGGGTCTGGAAGACACCCTTACCCATGGTCGACGAGGTCGAGATCCACTTGAGCGAGACGTTCTCAAGAGCACGACGCGAGGTGTGCACCTGGAGCGACTTGCGCAGGGTAAGGACACGCTTCTTGACACCGGGGCACGAACCCTTGATCATGACAAAGTCGTTCTTGACCTGGCCGTAGTGGGGGAAGCCACCAAGGGGAGTGATGGTCTTCTCGGTAGTGTCAAAGTCGGTCGAGCCCGAAGTCTTGTCCTCGCCGTTGGCGATGCGGTAGATCTTCTTGCCGATCTCGGTACGGTGGTGGTAACCGTCCTGACCCGAACGGGCAACAGTGAACATGACGTTGGCCGGGTGCCAAGCACCGATACAGGCAATCTTACGAAGACCACGGTGGGTCTTACGGGGAAGCTTCTTGGTACCCCAACGAGCGGTAACACCCTCGTAACCGTGACCCTTGGTAACAGCGATCACGTCGACGATCTCGTTCTGCTCAAAGACCGACTTGACGTCAAAGGTCTTCTCGAAGTGCTCCTTGGCAAAGTCGACCTTGTCGGCGACAGAGCCACCGTTGATCTGAACCTCCATAAGGTGCGCCTTCTTCTGCTTGAGGCCGGTCTTGCGAACCTGGGTGTGGGCAAGGAGACGGACAACAGTGCAGTACTTCTTGATGCGCTCGAGCTCGCGCGAGATCGAGGCACCGTTGTTCTCAGAGTGCTTCTTGGCGTACTTGGTGAAGGCCTTCTTCTTGCTGCGGTACCAGTTCTTGTAGAAGCGACGCTTGACCTCGTCCGAAAGGTGCTCGGCCCAGACGGTGGTGAGCGAGCGGAGACCACGGGGGGTCTCGACGTAACCGACAACACCGACGGCGACCATGGGGGGAGTCTCGATGACGGTAACGGCCTCGACGATCTCCTTCTTGTGCATCTTGGAACCGGGACGGTCAAGGTCACGGACAATGTGGGTCATACCGGCCTTGTAGCCGATCATGGCAGTAAGGTGGACGGGCTTCTTGGGGTCATCCTTGGGGAAGCTGTGTGAGTAAACAAAGCGGAGGGAAGGGTTAGTCTCTTGAATGTCGGGAGCGTCAAGAATCCTGGAAAAGTGCCTTGAATACTTACGCCTTAACCTTTCCGCGGTGACGGGCAGCACGCTTACGGGGAAGGAATCCCAGCGAACCGTGTCGTGGGTGCTCGAACTGTAGAGTGCATCAACATTCAAACAAAGCAGCAGCAACAACGACGAGAGGGACACAAGTCGAAGTGGGAAGAGCAGTGTCGAAAGTGTGCGTTGGAAAGACAAGATAGAAAAGTTGGAGGGAAAAGAAGCGAAAAGCAGGCGAACGCCAGGCTGCATCAGCAAAGCTGTACATCGACCTAAAAGCATTCTGAAGCCTCTTCTCTCTTCGTTTCCGCCTCTCGGCGATCCCAGTCCGCCGTCGATAACCCTCTAGCGGAAGCACCAAATCTACTGCATCGGATGGTATGTGCTGAACGTTGATGAATAGGACTGATGGTGCTTTGCCGTATAGCTGAGATGCAGAGATTGTCGACCTGATGCGGTAGTTGTTCGTCGGTCATGCTAAAGAATATCTGAGGCGGCTGGGTGTCGAAAGGCGATCGAAAAGAGCGAGTGCTGCGATATGCGTGTGCCCGGCTACGAATGCAAATGCTGATCCTCCATCCTCCATTCCAAGCTGAAGTCCTTCATGCTGATCCTACATGTATCCTCCAAATGCTGCAATGCTGTGTGCGATAGCCGGGCTACACCGAATAGGGCGGCTTCATGTCGGGCAGATATTTACCTTGCAGTGGGACATTTTGACCTGTTGGTGATGAGCGAGTGATGGCGAGAACGGAAGGAATGCAGCAGTGGTCAGTCGGACTACTCTGCTGTGTGTTTGTGATCTGCGTATGAGGTGTAGGCTATACACCGTAAGTTACTACTTACTTTGTGCCTTGAGGATGTCGTAGGGAGAAGAGAGAGGAGTGGCACGACTTGACTCAGGACAAACCTCCGCCCTGACTGACTGACTGATTGACTGATCGTGGCGCTCACTCGACCTCAAACCTCACTCGCTCTCTCTCACATTGACTGCGAAGACTGTGAGACTTGGCTGCTCTGTCTGTCTATTGCTGGCCTTCTTGCTCGCACGAATTCGATGCTGAACGCGGCTGTGGCCAGCTACAGTCTGACTAGATTCGCAGAGTTGCAGTTGCACATGGCGAAATTTTTTCTTCCCTCCAGCCAAGCTTCAAGTGCATCGATTGCAATTGAAAGCGAATTGGCCATGCCTCAACTTGAGCAATTCCAAAATTGGATTGATTGAATTCGAAAATACAAAAATTTGCTCAAAACGTGACCTGGAGGAAATTTGTTAGACACTTTTTGGGTTGACTGCCGCGCTGGAAGGTTGAAGAGCGTGGGAATTTTTCTTCTCGCCGCCCTCGCGATTCTCGTCAGCACCACTAACTGTATAAGATCGAGGCTTAACAAATTCAATCTATTTTATCGCAGTGTTTGACAGGTCAGGCAAATTCTGTAGTCGACTCCAGTAAGGTCGGTCTCAAGGCCGAGACCGGGGAACACACGGACTCGAACTTGGAAAATCTTTATACAGTGTACGACTCGGATCACAGTTCGAGTTGTTGAGAATCAAGCCTTTGATTGAGAAATGCACTTCGGTAAAAACACATCAAAACGAAACGGAACGTGAGACGGCGATGACACGAGAAGTCTAGCGACGAATGGCTCATAAAGCCATAGAGCCACAAGTCGATACGACCCTCGAGACTAGAGAGATACCATTATATACAATGAGAGGGGGGAAGGAGATAAATAGTTGGGAGTTTCCCTCGATCATCAGGGAGACAGGAAGACTTAGGCGGTAGCAGCGACCTTAGCCTTCTCGCCACCAGTGATGGGGAGGAACTCACGCTTCTTGATCGAACCGGCCCATGGGAGACGAGTGTTACCCATGAGGTCTCGGTCGACCTGAGCAGCGCAAGCACGACCCTCCTGGATACCCCAGACGATGAGCGACTGACCACGTCGGCAGTCACCGGCGGTGTAGACACGCTCAACGTTGGTCTTGTAAGGCGACTTGCCCTTCTGGTCGTCAGCCTTGATGTTGGATCGGCCGTCCTGCTCGAGGCCGAGCGCCGAGATGGCGTCGTTCTCGGGACCAAGGAAACCGAGCGAGAGCAAGCAGAGATCGCAAGGCCATCGCTTCTCGGAGCCAGGGATCTTGTTCATCTGCCACTTGCCAGAAGCGTCGAGCTCCCAGTTGACCTTGATGGTGTTGAGAGCAACCAGCTTGCCCTCAGCGTCCTTCTCGAACGAGGTGGTCGAGATACAGTACTCACGAGGGTCGCTGCCCCACTGAGCGGCAACCTCGGCGTGACCGTAGTCGACCTTGAAGACACGAGGGAATTGAGGCCAAGGGTTGCCCTTGGCACGCTCGTTGGGGGGCTGAGGAAGCAACTCGAAGTTGACGATGCTCTTGGCACCGTGACGAAGAGCGGTAGCCTGGGCATCACAACCAGTGTCACCACCACCGATAACGATGACGTCCTTCCCCTTGGCGCTGAGGTAGTGGCCATCAGCAAGACCAGAGTCGAGGAGCGACTTAGTGTTGGGGGCGAGGAAGTCCATGGCGAAGTGAACACCGTCAGCCTCACGGCCGGGGACCTTGAGGTCACGCGGCCAGGTGGCACCGACGGCGTAGATGACGGCATCGTTCTGGGCGTGGAGCTGCTTGGGGTCAACGTCACGACCAACGTGGGTGCTGGTGACGAAGTTGATACCCTCGGCAGCCATGAGGTCGACACGGCGCTGAACAACACCCTTGTCGAGCTTCATGTTGGGGATACCGTACATGAGGAGACCACCGATACGGTCAGCACGCTCGTAGACGGTGACCGAGTGACCAGCCTTGTTGAGTTGATCAGCGGCGGCCATACCAGCGGGACCGGAGCCAATGATGGCGACGGTCTTGCCAGTGCGGACCTTGGGAGGTCGGGGCACCATCCAGCCCTCCTCGAAACCCTTGTCGATGATGGCGCACTCGATCGACTTGATGCCGACGGGCTGCTCGATAATACCAAGCACACAGGCGCCCTCACAGGGAGCGGGGCAGACACGACCAGTGAACTCGGGGAAGTTGTTGGTCATGAGGAGACGGTTGAGCGCATCCTCCCACTGGCCCTTGAACACAAGGTCGTTCCACTTGGGGATAATGTTGGAGATGGGGCAACCAGTGTCGCCCTGGCAGAAAGGAACACCGCAGTCCATGCAACGAGCGGTCTGGTACTTGAGCTCGGCCTCGCTGAGACGAGTCGAGAGCTCCTTGTAGTCTCGGACACGCTTGGTGGGGTTGCGATAGTGCTCACCGAGACGCTTGTACTTCATGAAGCCGCGGGTCTTGTCGAGCTTGTTGAGCCTGGCCTTGGCAGTCTCGTCGTCGACCATCGAGTCTTCGACATCAACCACCGAAGGCTCGGCAGGCTTGGCAGCGGGGATCTCGCGGACACGGTCAGCAGCGTTGTCCTTGGGCTGGTCCTCCGAGACCGAGACGTCGACCTGGCTGCCGTGGCGAGAGAGGGTGCCGAGCAAGTCGACGTGGCTCGAGCGCTTCTTCTCGGCAGCGGCCTTGGCGGCCTCCTCCTCGAGAACTCGCTTGTAGTCCAAGGGCATGACTCGAACGAAGCGAGGGAGCAAGTGGTGGAAATCGTGAAGAATGTGGTCGGCAACGGTGGAACCGGTGTAGTGACGGTGGTTCTCGATGAGATTGCGAAGCTCGGCGACCTCCTTGGGGTCCTTGACAGGACCAAGCTCCACCATCTCGGTGTTGCACTTGCTGGCGAAATCTCTGTTCATATCGAGAACGTAGGCGATTCCACCAGACATACCGGCGGCGAAGTTGCGACCAGTAGGACCAAGGATGACCACGCGACCTCCAGTCATGTACTCGGCGGCATGATCTCCCACTCCTTCGACGACGGCGTGAGCTCCAGAGTTACGAACGGCAAAACGCTCGGCGGCAAGACCGCGGAAGTAGGCGTGGCCGCTTGTCGCACCCATCAAGCATGTGTTGCCGATGAGGACTTGCTCTTCGGCCTTGAAGGTGGAGACCTTGGGTGGATAGACAATCATTCGACCGCCTGAGAGGCCTTTACCTACGTAGTCGTTGGCATCTCCTTCGAGCTCGATGGTGACACCAGGCGCCAGGAATGCACCCAGCGACTGACCGGCGGATCCCTTGGCGTTGATGTGAATGGTGTCGGTGGGGAGACCCTCCTCACCGTACAGCTTCGAAACGCGGTACGAGAGCGTGGTACCAAGGGCCCGGTCGGTGTTGACAACGTCGCAGTCGATCTGGACGGGCAAACCCTGGGTGAGCGCAGGCTCAGCCTCGTCGATGAACTTGTTGTCAAGACGGACATAGAGCTTGTGGTCCTGCTGGCGCACCTTGTACGTAGCAGCACCAGGGCGCATCTCGTGGGCAGGCTTGAGAAGAGCGCTGAGGTCCAAATTGGCAGTCTTGGGAGTACGGAGGCTGTCGTCCACCTTGAGCAAGTCGGCGCGTCCCACCATCTCATTCACCGTCCGCATCCCCAATTTCGCCATCACCGCTCTAAACTCTTCCGCCAAATAATAGAAAAAGTTGATCACATGCTCCGGCTGACCTGCGAACTTCTCTCGCAACTCCGGATCCTGTGTCGCTACTCCAACTGGACAGCTATTGAGATGGCATTTCCTCGTTAAGATGCACCCTAGAGCGATCAAAGGAGTAGTGGCGAAACCCCACTCCTCAGCTCCGAGGAGACAGGCGATAGCGATATCGCGACCGGTACGAATCTGACCGTCGGTCTGGATGGTGACACGGCCACGGAGGTCGTTGAGCACCAGCGTCTGGTGAGTCTCGGCAAGACCGAGCTCCCAAGGAAGACCGGCGTACTTGATACCGGTCCATCGCGAGGCACCGGTACCACCGTCGTGACCCGAGATGAGAATGTGGTCAGCCTTGGCCTTGGCTACACCGGAGGCGACGACACCGACGCCAACTTCCGAGACGAGCTTGACCGAGACACGGGCGCGGG
Source organism: Ustilago trichophora (assembly GCA_900323505.1). Taxonomy (NCBI): domain Eukaryota; kingdom Fungi; phylum Basidiomycota; class Ustilaginomycetes; order Ustilaginales; family Ustilaginaceae; genus Ustilago; species Ustilago trichophora. The sequence goes on along the minus strand of OOIN01000021.1, from coordinate 72,219 downwards.
GGTTGGCACACTTGAGGTCATAGATGAGCTGCTTCAAGTCCTCGATCGAGTAAATGTCGTGGTGAGGAGGAGGGGAAATGAGACCGACACCGGGAGTCGAGTGACGGGTGCGGGCGATGGAAGGCGAGACCTTGTGACCAGGAAGCTCGCCACCCTCACCGGGCTTGGCACCCTGAGCCATCTTGATCTGGAGTTCGTCCGAGTCGGCAAGGTAGTTGCTGGTGACACCAAATCGACCCGAGGCGATCTGCTTGATCTTGGATCGGAGCGAGTCACCGTTGGGAAGAGGGATGGAACGCTCAGCGTCCTCACCACCCTCACCGGTGTTGGACTTACCACCGAGACGGTTCATAGCAATGGCGAGAGCCGAGTGAGCCTCCATCGAGATGGAACCGTACGACATGGCACCAGTGCAGAATCGCTGCACGATCTCGGTCCAGGGCTCGACCTGGTCGATGGGGATGGCACGCGACTTGGTGTAGTCAAAGTCGAGGAGACCACGGAGCGAGGTGGCCTTGACGGCGTTATGCGAAGCCTTGGAGTAGGCATCGTAGGCAGCCTGGTTCCTCTCACGGGCGGCATCCTGGAGGTGGGCGATGGCCATGGGGTCGTTGATGTGGGCCTCACCACCGTCACGGTAGTGGTACTCACCAGACTCGGGGAGACCAGGGACCGAGATGGTGTCACGCGAAGGGTAACCACGGTCGTGGAACTCGAGAGCGTCCATGGCGAGCAGGGTAAAGTCGGAACCCGAGACACGCGAGGCGGTACCGGCGAAGCAGCGGTCAACAACACCACTGGCGAGACCGAGAGCCTCGAAAATCTGGGCACCCTTGTACGAGGCAAGGGTCGAGATACCCATCTTGGACATGACCTTGAGGATACCGTTGTCGACGGCGTGCGTCCAGTTCTCAATGAGCTGGTTGGCAGGCAGGTCAGCCTTGACAAGACCCTCGCGGGAGACCTTGAGGATGACCTCCATAGCGAGCCAGGGGCAGATGGCATCGGCGCCGTAACCGAGGAGAACACACATGTGGTGGACCTCACGGGCCTCGGCGGACTCAATCATGAGGGCGATGCGGCTTCGCTCCTTGTTGCGGATGAGGTGGTGGTGGACACCACCGCAGGCAACGAGCGACGAGATGGCGACACGGTCGGCACCGACAGCTCGGTCAGAGAGGATGACGACACGGTAGCCGTCACGGATGGCCTGCGAGGTCTCGGAGCAGATGCGGTCAAGAGTGCGCTCGTAGCCAATGATGCCTTCACCCTTGTCGTAGGTGATGTCGATGGTCTTGGCAGCCCAGTCAGAGTGAACGGAGTCGATCTGCTTGATTGCGTTGAGCTCATCAACGCTAAGGATGGGCGAAGGGAGGAGCAAACGGTGGCACTGCTCGGGCTTCATCTCAAGGAGGTTACCCTCGGGGCCGACGTACTGCTCGAGCGACATGACAACAGCCTCTCTGATAGGGTCGATGGGAGGGTTGGTAACCTGAGCGAAAAGCTGACGGAAGTAGTCGTAGATGACACGGGGAGCGGTGGAGATGCAGGCAAGAGGAGCATCGTTACCCATGGATCCAAGAGCCTCCTTACCATCAGCAACCATTGGAAGCATGAGGAGGTTGATCTGCTCAGCAGTGTAACCGAAAGCAAGAAGCTTGGGATCGGTGCTGAGGCGCTCGTCATCGAGAACGGGGCCAATGGCGTTGCCGGTGTTGCGACGGACAGTGTCAACGATCTCGGGAAGGCGCAACATGTGGTTCTCGAGCCAAGCAGCGAAATCGGCGCGCTGGGCAGTGGTCATCTTGAGCTCCTTGTCCTCGACAACACGGCCCTCGACAGTGTCAACAAGGAGCATCTTACCGGGCTGGAGACGACCCTTGGCAATGACGGTGGCGGGGTCAATGGTGACAGTGCCGACCTCGGAAGCGCAGATCATGATGTCGTCGTCGGTGATGTAGTATCGGCAAGGTCGGAGACCGTTTCGGTCCAAGTTGGCACCACAGTATCGGCCGTCGGCAAAGGTGAAGAGCGCAGGACCATCCCAAGGCTCCATGAGACAGGCGGCCCATCGGTAGAAGGCAACCTTCTCAGGCTCCATGTGGCTGGCAGCGCCCTGCCAAGCCTCGGGAATCATCATCATGACAGCCTGAGGAAGAGTGAGGACCTTGTTGATGACAAGGAGCTCAAGAACGTTGTCGAAAGCAGCCGAGTCGGATCCGCCACCCTCAATGATGGGGTAGAGGAGGTCGAGCTCGTCGCCGAAAGTCTCGGACTTGAGAAGACCCTCACGAGCGCGCATCCAGTTCTTGTTGCCGCGGATGGTGTTGATCTCGCCGTTGTGGGCAGCCCATCGCATGGGCTGAGCACGGTCCCACGAAGGGAAGGTGTTGGTGGAGAATCGAGAGTGGACGAGGGCAAAGTGAGAAGCGTAGTGGACGTTGTTGAGATCATAGTAGTAGTTGTAGACCTGGACGGGGCTGAGCTGACCCTTGTAGGTGATGTTGGTAGGGCTGAGCGAGCAGATGTAGAACCAGTTCTGGAGACCGATGGTGTGAGTGGCATGCTTGCGGAGGACGTAGAGCTGACGGCCGAAATACTGCTCGTCGAAAGCCTTGGAGGATTCGGCAGGAGTGGTGCCAGAGCCGTAGTGGTCCTTGAGGACGACGAAGGGCTGCATGATCTTGGGCTCCTTGCTCTTGGAAGCGGGACCAAGGATCGAGTTGTCGACGGGGACGTCACGCCATCCAAGAACGCGGAGGTGAAGTTTGTCTGCGATGTCGGTGAAGGTTTTGACGTGCTCGGCGCGAGCCTTGTCATCCTTGGGGTTGAAGAACAAGTTACCGACGGCGTACTGGCCTTGAGCGGGGAGCTTGACGCCGAGGTCACGCTCGGTCTCGCGGCGGAAGAAGGTGTCGGGGATACCAGTCATGACACCGGCACCGTCACCGTCACGAGCGTCGGCACCAACGGCACCACGGTGGGTCATGTTGCAGAGGAGGAAGCGTGCGTCGGAGACAATCTTGTGGGCGGGTTTGCCCTTGATCTGGCACATGAAACCGACACCACAGGCATCCTTCTCGTTGTCGGGGTCGTAGAGGCCCTGGGCAGCGGGCATGGAGCCAGCCCAGAGCGAGTCGGAGCGCTCTACCTCATCGTAGCCGCTAGCCTCAAAGTTCTCGGAGGAGATGGCCTCTTCGTGAACGGGGGCGAGCTCGGCGTTGAGCTGGTCAACGAAACGAGTCTTTCGGATGTTGTTGGTGACGTTGGCGACGGGAGCCATAACAGGCACTCGGTCGATGGTTGGGGATGAAAAGTTGAAGGTTGGTATGAGCTTCGGTTGAACACGAAGCTGTTTATGAATGCGGATGACGAGAGCGGGGGCTTAATTCGCTCTCTTTGTGTATGCGTTTGGTGATGCTGAAGTTGCAGTGGTATGCTGATTGAGAAGACGTAAGAAAGGGGTGGGTGGGTATTCGAGGATGACTCTTGCTACAGACTCCCAGGAGAATACGAAATGCGAATTAAGGCTTGACGGTGAACGGAAACTCGACCTGCGGATCTGTGTGTGATATGGAAGAGTTTGATGACGATGTTACACAGGCGTTGATGGGAGAGGTATTTAGAGGGAAATGCGTGTAACGAAGGGAGATGAAGCCGAAATAGATATGTGAGATGGGATCAGTCTGATGTTCTTAGCAGCGGCGGGATGTGGCAAAGCGGCGGCGGTCAATTGAAAGACAGCGAGCGTAAGAGGGCATGCGCCAAGGCCAACACAGCCAATGAGAGGAGAGCAAAATCAACAGCAATCACAAGAGCCATCTGACTCGGGCAATTTCCACTTGAAAAACCCTGATTGGACCAAAATCCAATCGCGTTCTGGACAATAAAGAATGCTTTTTTTTGGCCTTTAGGAAGAAGCTCTGTGTTCTGCACGGCGCACAGACAGCCTTGCAGATGTCTACTGTACTGTAAGCTGTGTGCGATGCTAGTTGGCCAGTCTCGAACCTAAATTGCCATGCCAGAGCGTGTTTAGCGTTTGTGACAGAGCAACAGGCTGCTGAGGCTAAGCAAGCAGGCTTCCACCTGACGGTAAGCAGGTATAGCTCGTGTCAAAAAGAAAAAATGGAGGTTCGCGTGCGCTGAATGTGGCTAAGCCCATCATTGTAGCGAGCGGGACCCCACTTTAGCTACACCAGAAAACAAAGTTGGAAGAAAAATTTCCTGGCCAAGACTGCTGAGATTATTATCAAAGCAGCAGAGACTGAAAGCCCGAAACTCGCACAACCGAGCTTTCATGAGCCAAAAATTCCCTTCCGAAACACGAAGAAACGGTCGCCGCCGCCGTCTCTTCTGGTGTTGAAAAGAAAATTGCGGGAAAATCCAAATTCTTTTACAAAGAAGAAATTGGATCGACGCGTCGGCCGAAAGACGCGGGCCAGACCTCGGATCTAAAGTTGACGCACGCATGCGAGGCAGCAGCAGCAGCAGCAGCAGCCAGCCAAGCGCGCACTATCAATCAAATCAAAATCAAAATCAATCAACCCCGCTCCGCCAGGTTCTTGCAGAGCGAGGGAGAAAGACCGGTCCGTACTTTTTCCCCTGCTGCGACCTCTTTTTTGGTCGTTGAGATCCGGCCGTATATTGGTTGAACCAGGAAGGGACCATCTGTAGCAACATCAGACTTCCAGGTAGCTAGCAATGGAACATCCATACCATACTGGTTGACCCCAAGCCAAAGTATGAAGCAATCAACACAGCATCGACGTGGTTGTCCGTCTAGTCTTGGAGGTAGTGCCGTGCCTTCCCGAGTCATGTTCCTTACGAGACTCTACTGGCATCATGTCGAGGATTTTCAAAAAACTTACCTGTAAAATGCGATCCTAAGTCGTGTGCGGGAAGAGTTGGTGTTGAGAGACGAAAGTTGCCTGCGACTGAGGCGATTTTTGGTGGATTTTGGCTTGGTTGGAAGAGGTGCTGAGGAGACAGGTTGGCTTAGGACCTGACTTCAAAGACTTGACGAAGTGCGTGTGGATGGATGTTCGATGTGTGTATGCGAGTGTGTCGTCGACGTGATGGCGACAAAGAAGTGCGGAAGGTGATGTGATGGTACGAAGTGAGGAGGGATCACAATCCACGAAATGACAAGAAAGCGAATGCGACCAACGAGGAACGAGAAACGAGGGACGAGGGACTCCTTGGCGTGGGGTTACACAAAGGCAGGTGGGACGGCACACTTCACTTTTTTCACCGACTCAGTCGTTGGAAGAAGCTCATGCCGACGACTGGGCGATGAACAAAATGTTCTCAAGGCGGGGAGAAAGTCACTCGTCTGACCCTTTCAGCCATGTGACTCCGCAATTCGCTGCACGCTCGCAGAGTTAGACTACAGTATAGAGTTGCTGAGGATGCTTTGGAAAGACATGGCCGCTCACTAGCCGGTTCAAGGATGGGTGGGCAAAGAGCAAGAATACGATTGGCCAGCGGAGGATGCGGAAGGTCGCGGACAACGCTTAGCACCGTAGGCCTTGGAAAGAGAGCAAGAGTGCGCCCCCACTTTTGAAAGGAACGGTACAGGTCATCGGTCATCATCAGGGATCCAATCAGATCTAATCCATTTCCATCCGACAAAAGATCAAAAGCGGAGGTGGGGCCGCTCAATCAGAAGCCAAACAAAGCCAAGCAACGCAACCAGCCTTTCAACAACCTCTAGACTCGCCTCGCCTCGTCTCTCATGCAAGCTGCTGCAAGAAGAATTGGAAACTTAAAAATTGCTCTTGCACAAGGTTCAATTTAGGACGACGAGTTTTCAGATCAAGTCACAGAGAAAGATGGCCTTGTACTGTAGCGCCTCTGTGCGCCATTTTTTTAACATTCTCCCGACTCATCTCGCTTGCGATGAAGCGGAGGGTCAAAAACTTAAGTCGACGCGTGTCCCTTTTTTTCCTTCTTTCCTCTGCATTGCTCATGCTTAACTCTAATCGCACCAATCAGAATGCTTATTTTCATCAATCAACAGGGTCCAACGTCGAACCGGCAGAGTTGGACAGATCTCGGCCGAAGCCTCGGGGCGGTATGATTCTCGGCATTCTAAGCCAAAAAAAAAAAAAAAAAAAAAAAAAAAAAAAAAAAAAAGTGCGCGCACGCCACGGAGTTCACCGGCAGCCATCCAACCTCAGCCGGTGGAGATTCCACGAGATGAAGGTGCAATTGTTGCTGGTGGTGTGAAAAACACGCCTCGAGTCATCTCCTGCACACCGCGGACCGTGTGCAGCGATACTTTTCCGCCACCTCTCATCCTCCAACTTGGCACACAACTCAACGACAGGCAGAGCTGTCTTGCTTCGAAACTTTGCCCATGTGATCCACTTTATACAACGCCAATAGGATACCTTCGATGATCCTCACGGGTCACGAGTGCAACTCGGACGTCACTTGACGCTGCGTGGCGAAAGGAAGATGCTTTGATGAGATTCGTCGGCAGATCGGAGCGGAGGACCTGATGACGAGCCATGTACAGGCCGACTACGGCGAAAGGTGGGCTCTCGGCGAGATTCTCGGTCTTCAATTTTTGGTTTTCATCGATATGTCAGCGTTCAAAATCGAGTCTCTGAAAGCAGAGTGCATGCTGTTCAGCGGGAAGATTAGGATCCAGAAAGGCAATGCGGTCCAAAATCCTTCTCGAGTGCGAGGCATTTCCGGCTCTGACCGATCGATAAAGCTTGGGGAATTGCCGCACGAGATGAGTAGAAAAATCCACCGTTTGTCAGGTTTCGTGTATCAACAAAGGTATTCTTTTTCGTAGCCTCAATTTCAGAGTTTTTTTTCTGGCCCTGGCACAAATCGATGATGAGAAAGCTACTACTGTAGCCAGATGTGTGTTTGCAAGACCTCTCTGTCTGCGATCGGAGAGTTCCGACCAAACATCACTAAACTGTAAGAGCGTATCATCCTCCGGCGGGATCATGCCCTGGTCTAGTCTTTTTCAGGCTCTGACGCGGCGCCAATCACTTCCCTATTCGCAGGAAACTCTTGATGTACTGCTCATCAGGTGACCAACTCGGCACAAGCGACGACCACAATCTCAGGCGATGATGCATCGACACAAACACACGCAGAAAGCTATACTGGAAACATCTTTGATTCTATTGAAACAACGCAAAAAAAAGAGTATTGCGTATGGGCAAGAGCAAGAGATCTAGCTAAAAGCTCATGCTCGGTGAATCATCGACTCACGAGCGGGACCGACGCCGATCCATTCGATCTTGACGCCGAGGAACTGCTCGATGAATTCGACGTAGTTGCGGCAGTTTTCAGGAAGCTCCTCCCACGTCTGAGCCTTGGAAATGTCCTGCTGCCATCCTGGCAACGTCTTGTACTGCACCTCGACCTTGGCGAGCACCTCAAGGTCGGCGGGGAAGCTGGGCAGCTCCTTGCCGTCCACGACGTAGCCCACGGCAATCTTGAGCTCCTTGAGCTGGTCGAGCACATCGAGCTTGGTCAGGTTGAGGCTGGTGTAGCCGTTGATCAGGCACGAGTAGCGCATCATGACCAGGTCGAGCCAGCCGCAACGACGTCTCCGGCCCGTGGTGGTACCGTACTCGGCACCGACCTCCTGCAGGTGGTGGCCGATCTCTTCGTGCAGCTCGGTGGGGAAAGGTCCCATGCCGACACGAGTGGTGTAGGCCTTCATGACACCGATGACATCGCCAATGGCAGTGGGCGGGATGCCGAGACCGGTGAGCACACCACCGATCGAGGTCGACGAGCTGGTGACAAAGGGGTAGGTACCAAAATCAATGTCGAGGAAGAGCGCGTTGGCACCCTCAACCAGCACCTTGCGATTCTGAGCGAGCGCAGTGTGGATAAAGGTGACACCGTCGACAATGTGAGGTCGCAGACGCTCGGCAAAGGCACGGTAGCGAGCAATCTCACCCTCAGTGTCGTACTCAAAGTGACCGTAACGTTTGAAGCGGCCCTCGACGAGCTTGCGGAACTTGGAGGCGAACAGCTCGGGGTCGTAGAGGTGGTGCACGCGGAGACCCGAGCGCGAAGCCTTGGAGGAGTAGGCCGGCCCGATGCCCTTCTTGGTGGTGCCGATGCTGGATCCGCCCAGCTCGACCTCCTTGAGACCGTCGACGACCTGGTGGAAGTCAAAGACGAGGTGGGCTCGGTCCGAGATGAAAAGTCGGCCGTCGCAGTTGAGGCCCTTCTTCTGGATGGTGTCGAGCTCAGCGAAGAACGAGGGGACGTGAACTACGACACCGGAGCCGATGAAACCGGCGCAGCGAGGGTTGACGAGACCCGAGGGGAGAAGGTGGAAGTCGAACTTGGTCTTGACGCCGTTGACGTCGGCGACGATGGTGTGTCCGGCGTTGTTACCGCCAGCGCATCGAGCGCAGACATCCATCTGACCGCTGAGGATGTCGGCAAGCTTGCCTTTGCCCTCATCGCCCCACTGGGAACCGAGCAAGACGGTGGCCTTGCCGCCCGTCTTGGAGTCGGAGGGTTTCGGCATTGCAGCCATGGTGTCGTTTGTTGAGGAAGAGGGTCGTTCCCGAGGGGAAACAGGAGGGTTGGTGATCAATCGATGCCGAGAGATGAAACCCAGGAAGGCAAGGTGGATCGCTCACGATGTTGAGCACTTTTGATGGATCTGCGGTCCGCACTCTCTGCCTGCACTCTACGCTGTGTGCGCGGCTGTCCTCCTCGCTCCACCCTATCCGCACCGACAACACCGCTTCCTGCATTGACCCACCCTCACTTCACTTCCGTTCAAAGCTTCAGAGGTCGAGTCAATTTTGCTTTGATTTGAGAGGGCTGTTTTCGTCTCTTGTGTCTGAATTTTCTTCTCAACGAGGAAAAGAAAAAAGAGAAAGAAAAGACCCCGAAATTCGAGCTCTGTAACGGCCGAGTCATCGCCTCTCAGAGCCGCTTGGCCCGCAAAATTAGCAACTTCGAAAAACGGCCTGTCAAACTCGCAGACGCATTTCTTACGTATTGTACATTCCAAATCGGGCTTTGGTATTCACCTGTAATGGGTGCAACCTTGGAATGAGGTCTCTGCCGAAGCGCGCCCCACAAGTGTTAGCCTTTCCGTCGGATGGTTGAGGAGCTGCTGATCCAGCACACGTCTAGCAGTGGATGTCTGCTCAGCAAGTAAGCCAGTGTGGCGGCCCATTGAGTTGGGAGTCAATAGCCTTCGGGCTCGAAGGAGTCGGTCACCCGAGCACTTCACACACTGAACCTCAGCTGCACGTATCCGATGGGTTCCAAGGCGGATAGGGAGCATCTACTTCTCTATGGAGTTGCTTGAAAGCTGCGCATCTGGGATCATCTCAAACCTTTCTTTTTTAGCGGTCTCCTCCTTTTTTGATACGTGCTGCTACATTGATGCCCTGCTAGGACGAGGCGATGTTGACTTTCACAAGGCTGCTCACACAGCATAGAAACTGTAGGGTCAGGCGAGGATGTGAATAAAAGTCGAGAGATGCATGTATTGGTATCGGCAACGGAGAAAATGCTGTACATGTGTGTTAGAGGGTCGTGGACAAGATCAAGAACTGGATACGTGCATTAATGGGGGAAGACGACTAGGACTCGTCCATGCCGTCTGCTGCTGCTTGAGCTGGGAGGGATGCTTCTGTGGCTGCTGCTGCTGGTACTGCATCCTGAGGAGCCGTCGGAGAGCTTGCGTCCATTTCATGATCGGGCGAGTTCCTCTGGCTGCTATCCGCACCTTCACCGCCTTCGGTCTGGGAGAGCTTCCAACTGCTCTCAAAGTACCTGTTGGGATGTGTCACCGTCTCACCTCTGCCATTGAGACCCTGACCCTTTTTGACACCCTGCTTTTGATGGGTAATCTCAAAGATGCGCGTGCAAGCCACATGATAATGACCCTGCTTGACCGAAGCCAGGATCTCGGACTGCTCTGCCGTACTGAGACCATAGTGCTGCACCATGGCAGCCGAGAGATTGGTGGTGCTAAAATGACGGAAGGGGCAACCGTGCGAATCCTGCGGTCCGGGCTGGTCCTGTGTGAGAATCCTAGCACAGCTCTTGGCAGGGTAGTTCATGCGTCGACCTTCGAGACCGTAACCGTGGCGAATGTTGTAACGATACTCCTTGTTGAACTTGTCATCGGTCATGTTTTTGAAGCTTCGCCTCCAGAAGACGAGCGCTTCTTCGACAGGAAGACCAAGCTCCTTGAGGAAGAGATTGTACTGCAAGCGTCCGTAGTGCTTGAGATGGCCAGTGGCTGTGAGTGTGTGGTGAAGGTTCTTCATGCAGAGAGGAGCGTGGGTCTTGACCAGGGCATCAACCATACCGGCGGTGATGGTGACGCTGCCATCTGCTGTGATGCTGGAGCCCGAGTAGTCGGTCGAGATACCGGCAAGGAAGCCCATGCTGAGATGCGAAAGTACCGGCAGGAGACGGTCGTCTTCATCGAGACGTGGAAGAGCTCGAGCGGTCATCTCGAGATCGCGCAGGAGTCGCGACTGAAACTCGGCAAGCACGAGACTGGACTGCTCCTTGATGGGCACCCACGCCTGGCCTGCACGCATGAAGACCCTACGCTTCTCGACAAGATCCGTGACGCGGGTCCAGTCGACCTTGAAGAAGGTCTCGCTTTCAAAGGTCGACGCCATCTTTGGGTGGGTAGCTACAAGCTGTTCTCGGTAGATCCTCTTCTCATCGTTGGAGACGGGTTTCCAGTCGAGGTTGAGCGAGCGCATGAAGCTCTCGCGCTCTGCTGCATCGTCCGTCTCAAAGCGCAATCGAAAGAGAAGCGACTCGGCTTTGACAAAGCGTCTGCGCAAATCTTCGCTACGGCAGAAAGCGAGTCGAAGGACAAAGTGGCTGACATGATCCTTGAGACGTTCTGCGAGCAAGTCGGTGGTCTTGATGGCGGTGTTGGCGTTAAGTGGGAGCAAGCGCTTGGCGATCGCATTGACTGCGTCCTTTGTTTCGCCGTAGGTACGGTTGCGAGCCTGAGAGGACTCGATCTCAGCAAGCACCTTGAGACGGTTGATAGCCCATGACTCGAACTGCTCGATGGTCACTTCGTGGATGGGAGGCAGAGCGTAGAAATTGAGTCGGTGCGGATACCTTGCCAATGCCTTGTCGGTATGATGGCGAGCCACGGAGCCTGATGCGGAGGAGCTGGCGTGCGCTGTAGCGCCACTGACATTGCCGAAGCTCGAGGGCACCGAGGGAGGTGCTGCGGTTCGGAACATGTTGGGTTCAAGTGACACTTGCTTGCCGAAGCACCGGAAAAGAGAGGCGGCTGAGAGATGCGAGTCCAGACCGTGGATGGGAAGGTAGCAGGTAAGTCGCACCGAGGTAAATGTGCAGATAGGACGATGGCGGTGGAGAAAGAGCAGATGGCTTTCGAGATGGTCCTCGTACGAAGAGTGTGGAGCCCTGAGCGGAAAGAGCGTACTGTGGTGTTGTTCTGCCAAAAATGTGCACAACTGCAGTTCAGCTGTGCTCAACGCGTCGCGCCTTGAAAAGCGTGTTAAGTGAGTGGATCAGGGATCGAATAGACTCAGCACCCGATCCCACGATCCAACGCATTAGCCACATGCCAGAAGACTCTCTCTCTAACACAAATTTCGATGCGGTTGATCTGCATCCACATTTTGTTGTTGTCTTCGACATCTTTTCATCCTCAAGACACGACATAGCCGTCCCATCACATCGCACCTGCCTACACTTTCGCTGGCCTCGTTTCACTGCTAGGTTCCGATCAGCACCGTAGCTCTGACGCTTTCACCGGAGCTTTGATCTAGGCTCGTCGCCGCCAAGTCACCGCAGCGGCAAGTGCTGCTCCTAACAGATTTGGGCTCTTAGCTCGCACAGATCAGCAACTTCACAAGCATCAGCACCAGCATCACACAGCACACCATGGCTTCCGAGCCATACTCTCTCGAGTCTCTTCGCGAGGCCGAGGCGACCTTTCGACGATGCGAACAGGGTCGTGTTGCTCTTCCCGAAGTCAAGCAGAGGACTCCAACGCGCGATGCCCCTTACCAGCAGCACCGTCTCGATCCATGGGTAGGCTTCGACAAGTCGCGAACGCTTCCCATTCCACCAGATGTCTTCACAGGGATCAAGAGTGCTAGCCCAACAGCAACGCAATCCCTGTTCCCTTCGATTCGCCGTGCTTGCATTACCGTTGACAACAAGGTCTACCTTTGGTCCTACCTCGAGGGTCAAGCTGCTTTCGAGTTCTACTGCGTCCCCGAGGACCAGGTCGTCATTGCCGCAAGTGTAGTGCCAGTCCGTCCAGGTGTATTTGCCGACATTGTCACTCATGTTCTCGTGCTCAGCGTCGGCGCCTCGGTGCGGGAAGGCAAGTATGTCAAAGTGCTTGGTCTCTCCTACACTCAGAATGGCTCTCAGTCCAACGTCGAGGTCCTCGAAGCAGGCATGAACGCCAACACCAACGGTGTCATCCTCGACAATCTCACTGGAACCGACGGTGGGCGCGTCTTTGCGACCGGCTCCGACAATTGTCTGTACGAGCTTGTCTACCAGCGAAACGAGGGCTGGTTCACCAACAAGTGCTACCTGCGCAACATCACTAGCCCGCGCCTGTCCAACCTCCTACCAACATTTGTCAAGGCCGAAAAGAAGCTTCTCTATATCACCGTGGACAATGCTCGTCAGCTCGTGTACACTCTCCGACAAGGCGATTTAATCGAAGTATTCAGCTTGCCTTCCAAAGACCCCTCTTCAGCACCAGAAAGACGCGGTCAGACCATCGGCACATCAGGCCAACAAGGTACCCCACACGCACGCCATGATGTGGGGTCAATCGTCTGGATTGGGCCTGTCGAGAAGGAGGCTCGCTTCAACGTCGTTCTCCTCGCTGTCACCGACCGTGGCTATCGTATCTTTTTGGACAACTTCCAGGGCCGATCCGAACCGGCTATCACTGTTCGCGCTCCACCCGCACTTCAGCAACCGCCCGGTGTGGCTCCAACCTCGGCACCCGGCTACGCTCAACAGCAGGCTTCGCAACAACAACAGCAGCAGCAGCAGGCCATCACACGCGCCGTCTCGTCGGTCTTCTATGCCGGCGACGTCTTCATGATGGGCTTCAACTACAACAGCTTGCCTTGCCAGATCTGCTGCATCACGCCAGCGCTCAACGCCAATGCCACAACAACTGGCCCTGCCGAGAAAGCCACCTTCATCGATCTCGAACTTGCCCTAAGCACACCCGTCTTTGCTGAAGCTCCAGCATCTCGCCCATTGACTCCCATCACCGACAACGGAGAGCTGGTGCGCGCTACCTACGCCCAGAACCTCCGCCCGCCACGTAGCTTCCTCGTCCTCGACAATAACGGACTCACTGAGCTCGTAGAGCGCCGTCCCGTTGACACTCTTCGCGGCTTGCTGGAGTCGGGCGCTGCTGTCAACAGCGCTGCGATGATGCAGTTTTTTGGTCTGTTCGGCTCCATCGAGGCTTGCGAGAGCGCACTTGCTATTGCCGCACACAATTCGCAGGTTGCTGCCCCACGAGTCACCATTGGATCCTCGGGAGGTGTACCCGCAGGTCTCGCCCAGACGCTTTCGGAAGAGGTCATCGCCCTCGCTGCTCGCGTCTTCTTCAGTCAATATGGGTCTTGGCCCGCAGACACTACCGTCTCGGCTGCTCTCTCGACGCCTCGAACTTCGCGACACGACGGCCTAGCGCTTTACATTGCATGCATCTTGAAGCGTGTTTGGGATCGCGCCATCATGGCCCCTGAGCCCGCTAAGCCAGGCGCGAAACCTGCAACTTCCGCCAACAACGCAGTCGCTACATACCGTCCCGCCGGGACAGTCGCCGCCCCGTCCACCGGCGCGAAGCTGCCTCTCCGAAAAGAGGATCTCGAGGATACACTGCAGGACTTGATTCCACTGCACGACTTCATGCAACAGAGTGGCAAGCTATTTGGCCTTGGAGGCTCTTCCGCCAACCGCAGCTTTGTCAACGGGGTTGGGTACGACCAGGAGCGAGCTGCCAAGCTGGATCAGGAGAGTTTCAGCCGTTTGCAAGCGCTTGTGTCGAGGGCTATGGAGGCTACCAACTTTATGCTGTTCCTGATCGACCACGGCCTCAAGCCTCTGATCGATGCATGCTCCGCTGAAGCCAAGAACGTGATTGCCAACTTGCGCTTCGGACAGCTCATCACATCGGATGAAGGCAAACGCGCATCGAAGGAGCTGGTCACCGCTCTGATCGAGGCCCGCATTGGCGCTCAAGTCAGCATCGACGCTGTTGCTGATGCACTCCAGGCTCGCTGTGGAAGCTTCTGCTCTGCCGACGACGTCCGACAGTACAAGGCGACCGAGTGCATCCGCCGCGCAAAGGAGACTCGCTCCGAGCAGGACAAGATGGACAACCTCCGCATGAGCCAGAAGCTTCTTGCCAAGGGCGCCAGTCAGCTCTCGGTGGAGAAGCTGCGTGGTATTTGCGAAGACTACCGTGCGCTGGGCTATGCGACAGGTGCCATCGAGCTGGCTCTGCAGTGTGCTGCTGAGTGGGATCCTGCGGGGATCGCTGCATCGTATCTGGCCGAGGGCAGCCCGGAAGGACCCGAGCACCGAGCACGTCGAGAGGTGGCGGACCGACTCAAGCAAGCCTTCCAGCTCGTTTTTGAAACGCTTCAGCAACTCGACGAGCGTCTGGATGCAGCTTACAACCTCGAAGCGGACGAAGCACAGGTGCGACTCGCCATCAGCACTCGCGACAAGGCCCGCACTGAAGCCTATGCCCGCGCCGAAGCATCTCAGGATGTACTCTTCCACGAAAGCCTCTACGAATGGCTGATCGAGCGAAAGATGACCGATCAGCTGCTCTCGATGCGCACTCCCTATCTCGAGCAGTTCCTCGTCAAGCGACCATCGGGTAGCAAGGGCCACGATGCTGCATTTCTGCGCACGCTCCGCAACCTCTTGTGGCAGTTCTACGTGCGTCATGGCGAATACTCTGCCGCAGCACAGGTCCTGGATGCCTTGGCGCACTCAAAGGAGTTTGCCTTGGATCTGCGTGAGAGGATCGAGTATCTGGCGCTTGCTGTAGGAAACGCCAAATCCGTCTCGCCATCTCACGTGGAAGCGAACGATGTGGTGACCTTCCTATCGCAAGCCGAAGACTCGTTGGAAGTGGCCCAGATCCAAGCGAGAGTGTTGCAGGCGCTGCAGCAGATCGGGCCGGACGAGTTGGATTCCGAGCGAAGTGCACTGTTGGCAGATTCGATCGAATGGCTCAACGAGGAGCTGTTGGATCTGTCTACGTTGTACAAGAATCTGGCGGAGCCATTTGAGCTTTTGGAAGAGCAGCTTGCCATGATTGCATCTGCCGAGTTGAACGATGTTGGTCTGGTCTCGGAGATCTGGATTGCGCTGATTGCCAAGCAGCATGGGTCAAGTCGAGCCGAAGAGGCGTATAAAGCGATTTCCGCCCTCACCGTTGATCTATTTACTCGATTGGACCGTAGCGAAGTAGCCTGTCCCGTGGATAACGTCTTTGACCTACTGCTTCGATATGGTTACGAACAGACGCGCGCCACCAACGCAGGTCGCGAAGACAGCATCCCGGCAAGCTTTGCCAGACGGAACGATTCATCTGCCAACATTCCCGACGGTTGGGCGAGTCAAACCATGCTTCGTGCCACGGGAGCACCCGAATTGATCCTCGACATTTTGGAATCTGCGCTTGCCACTAGTCCACAACCGTGGAATACGCCGGCTGGACAGGCGTACCTGCAGGCGGAATTGACAGAATTCACAAGGACTTGGGTGGAACTTTCCACCACCACTACTTCGAGCGGTTCAAGTGCAGGTGCAGGTGCAGGTGCAGGTGCAGGTGCAGGTGCAGGTGCGTTGGCTGCGCTGGGTAAGGGAAGCACAGGTGGTAGCTTTGGATTCGCAGCCGATGTTGGAAGTTTGAACCCCATCCAGGTGCAGAGACTGTTCGACCTGTTGAATGGAACCATTTTGAAAACGGGACAGCAAAGCTCGAGTGCTCATGTAGCAGATACAGCCAGAAAGGCGGTTGACTTGCTCAAGCTGTACTACTAGACCAACCCAATTCCTCCCTCTCTAAAATCCGAAGTCTGCTTCCATATACTCTTCCCCCCCTTTCCCCCTTCCTGAAATGTAGGCAGCTCATCACGATCACGAATCAATTTTTCAAAGCATCCATCAAGACACCTTTAGCAAAAGCACACCCGCCTGAAAAGACAAGGAGAGAAAAAAAAAAGTCACAGAGTTGCACCTGAAACTGTGAAACGCAAGCTAAAGGCGGGAAATATTACAAAGTGAGAAAGGCACACACACACACTCGATTGTGCTTGAAAACTAGCCAGTTCCAAACGAGTGGGCGAAGCAGGAGAGGGATGATCTAGCGGTATCGGTGGATCTCGGTGCGGTCACGACCACGCATCCAGTCAGGCTCGGTACCAGGGTAGTAGATGTCGGTCCAGAGGGTGTCCTCCTTGGGCTGTGGAGACTGCTTGGCTTCCTCGACGGCCTGGTCGACCTCTTCCTTTGCGGCCTTGTCGATCCTTTTGAGTTCGGCCTCCTCGACGACGCCCCAGTCGAGCATGCGGGTCTTGAGGCCCTGGATGGGGTCGGAGCTGGAACGCATGGTTTGGATCTCGTCACGGGTACGGTAGGTGGTACCGGGGTCGGAGAGCGAGTGGCCACCGTATCGGTAAGTGACGAGTTCCATGAGCAAGGGGCCGTTGCCGCCGAGGGTGAAGTCGGAGGCGTGCTTGGTGGCGGCGGCGACGGCGAGGACGTCCATGGCGTTGACCTGGATACCGGGGATAACGTCACCACGGGTGTAGTACTGGGTGTTCATCGAAGAGCGTTCTGCCGAGGTACCCATGCCGTACTTGTTGTTCTCGCAGACAAAGACGGCGGGGAGGTTCCAGAGCTTGGCCATGTTGTAGGCCTCAAAGACCTGACCCTGGTTGGAGGCACCGTCACCGTACATGGCGAAAGTGGCGTCGCCAGTGTTGAGGTACTGCTGGGCGAAAGCGATACCAGCACCGACGGGGACCTGGGCACCGACGATTCCGTTACCACCGAAGAAGGTGGGGGTGAACATGTGCATGGAACCACCCTTACCTTTGGAGATACCAGCCTCGCGACCGAACAGCTCGGCAATGACCGACTTGATGGTACCGCCCTTCTGGACGGTGAAGGGGTGGCATCGGTAAGCAGTGATGAGCTTGTCCGAGGGCTTCATACCGGCCTCCATACCGACGGCGACGGCCTCCTGACCGATGGCCAAGTGACAGAAACCACGAATGAGCTTCTGCTTGTAAAGCTGGTCGGCGGCCATCTCCATCCTTCGCATCTTGACCATCTCGGAGTAGAGGTGGACGAGCTCATCCTTGGAGGTCTCCCACTCGAGCTTGGGGACGTCAAACTTGTAACCCTTGAACGAGTCGGCGTTGAGGTCGACCTTGAACTTTTCCGACTTGGATTCGGGGAGCTGCTGCTGGGGACGCGAAGCCTCTGCGGTGAGCTGGACAAAGCGCGACGACGAGGGGATGGCGTTGCGCGAGTAGGCGGGCTGTTGGTGTGGGAGTTGCCGCAAATAGCAAATAGCAAATAGCAAATAGCAAATAGCAAATAGCAAATAGCGAGACAATGAGAACAAGTGTTGATGTCAGTAATCGTGTTTCACGGCTCGATGCTGAATAGGCAGATTGCGTTGCATGGTGCAAATGGTACGTACGAGGCTGTTGGCCTTGCCCGCAGTGCGGAGGAGGTTGCGGGAGAGGGAAGCCATCGTGATCTGATGGTCGAAATGAGTTGTTTGTGTGTGTGGTGTTGGTTGGCGGATTCGAAACGAGAAGCAATGTTATTTTTCTGTCAGTACTTGTTTGGACGACCGTACTTATGATGGAGCCTGGTCTGGTTGCAGTAGCAGCGATAACGCACCAGTATGACGAGTGCCTACGACGACGACGATGAGGAAAGGGTGAAGGGGATGGTAAGGATGGTGTTGGAGGACCTCGGATGGGATACAGTTGATTGGGGGTTTCGTTTCCCTAGCACACCACGAGACACGTCTGTCTCTCTTTGAATTTGACCGAACTTTTTTTTTTTTTTTTTTTTTTTTTTTCTTTTCAAGCACTGCAGTCAAACCTGCGCGTTGTGTGTAGGAATCCCAACTTTTTTTCTTTTCTTTTTCTTTTTATTTTTATTTTTACTGCCCGACATTTGACCGATGGAAATTCGCGCGTCTGCTTCACACTCTTTCCAAAATCAGAGCAGAGCAGAGCAGCGACGGGCTGGTGTCGTATCGATCCGTCTGTGCGCTCTGCGTTGTTGCTTTGTGTGGCTTCGGTGCACCGTTTTTGCAACGAAAACACGAGCGTTTTGTCCGTGTCCTCCTTTTCCGTCCATCTCTTCGGAAAGCTCCTTTGACTTGCTTTCGCCGAAATTGGTCCGCCGATTAGCACACCTCGACACCATCGATATCGCTCAAAATGGCTGCTTTGCGTGGTTGCCCTTTCAGAGGTTGATGAGCACGATACTACAAGATCGCATCGGTGATTTGGCAGGTGCAACACATTCAGTAGTAGTATGTTCAGAGGTGCCTAGTTATACAATAGTTCGCAGTCAGATTGAAAGTAGATGGCGAAGCAGCAAGGAAAAGCATTGTCTAAGGGCGAGTGGATATGAGGCTTGTCAAACTAGGCATCAGAGAAGTTGGGGCAAAAATGCTCGCTCAACCCCAACTTGATGGGTTGGAGATTTTTGTGCCAAAATGTTAGAGTGGTATCGACTCGATCACTGCTTTGAGGTTTAACAACGTCTGATTTTTTTTTTTTTTTTTTTTTTTTTTTTTTTTTCCTTTCGAAGATGTCGAAAAGCAAATTTGCTGGAGCAGACAATTTTTAGACGACACAAAAAAAGCCCCTCTTCCAGCGCGACACTTCTTCTTTCCCGACCAACACCATCAATCCATGTCACTCACCGACCATAATAATTCAGCAATAGCAAGACCTCACACCACATCAACGCCATTCCCATCCGACTGTGCTACTAACCCATTCCTTTCTTTTACCCCCTTAGCTCCTCCTCACACCAACCTCACCGCCAGCACCTTTCACCACATCCGATAAACAACCACACCACTCAACCTTTCTTGGAATCCCGCAGTTGCCCTCCTTCATCCCAAAGATTCCTATCCGTCGAAATTCAAACCGCCCGCGAAACATGCCCTTAACATGATGAATACCAAATACATAGAGTCAAGCACGGAATATGGTCGTGGTCCCAACGTGGAAGCGTACCATCTGGCGATAACTTTTTTTTGTTTCTCTCTGACACACACATGTTTCGCGGTCGTTCGAATTTCTCGATTGGGTTCAGGCGATCTTTGGTTCTTCGGCGCGACAACTTGCGAGATTCTCAAGAACCGTTGCGGGTGAGGAAAGTGTTGGTACGAATGAACAGGGGTCATGCTGGCTTGCTCCTTGGTTGCTGGTGTCGTTGCTACGACGACGGTTGCTGGGGGGACAAAGGAGCTTGTGTACCGCTGTGAGACGACTGATTTTTCGATCTGTTTGTACGTCTTTTTGCAATACAATCTTCTGTGGCATTCACTTCTTGATCGTATGTGTCATGAGACAGGTCTTCCTTTGGGTGCCAGCTACAAGTGAGACAGGCGAAACGATTTTGCAAACGCGGATTTTTGTGACAAAGATGTTCGATCGTGTTACATAACAAATTTTTCCAAAATATGCTCGGAGCCGATTTCATTTCGATGTTGGAACCTCACTGCTGTACTGACGCGGGGCTGCACCACCACGATAATTCACATCCTTCGTTCTACACCATCTTTGATCGCTTCCACCAACCTTGGTTCCCCCTCTCTTTTGGCACAAGACATTGTGAGTATTCCGCCGGGACTACGGGTACCTTGACCACCTGACCTTCTTATAACCAAGAAGCAGCAAGATCTGCCAGACTTACACCTACGTCTTTTTTGTTCGCATCGACCTCCAATCCCGAACCTCTCTCTCTCGCTTTCTCAAAACACCATCGATCGGCATCATAACTCATCGTATCGCATCCGTTTCAACTTGAAAAGTCACAGCAAATATGGCAGGACCAGCAGGTGCCGCATCTTCATCCCGATGGTACAAGCCCATGCCTGGGTTCCATCCCCACCAACCCGCTTTCAAGCATCGTTGGGGTGCCAAGTTGCTCGGTGCCACCATGTGGTTCTGGATCTTCTACCGTGCTAAGCAGGATGGTGCTGTTCTTCTCGTAAGTGTTTCAGCTCCTGGCAGAAAGCGTAGTGGGATGGGCAAGTTTGGACGAGAGGAGGGGGATTGCGAAGGGTGCAGGAACAAAAGGAGGCTGGGACAAGCTGGAAGCGAAGCTTTTGGGCTGAGAAGGTCTATGTCAGGCTCGTTACCTTGATGGCTTGGAGCAACCGAGCATGGACGAATAGCAAACATAGAATCTCAGTTGGACGGGGATCAGCTCGCCAATAGCTTCGTAGACGAAGGAATTCTCATCAGACACCCGAGACGACATCCCAGATCCAACACCGCAAAAGAAGCACAACCACTGACAACATGTCTTCTCTCTCTTTCTCATTCAACGACCATCACAATCTCGCACGTATCACGCTGCTTACCGCATCTCTACTGCAAAAAAACAACAACAGGGCTTGAAACACCCCTGGGACGGACACGGACACCATGACGAGCACCACGATGATCACCACTAAGAATCCATCTAACAATACATATACAGTACAGAACGGTCTCAATTCCAGCTTTTTCTCTTGTTTTTTTATCTCGAGCTTTATCTTGCTTGCTTGCTTGTGATTCGGCGTGCGTAGGGTGCTCCAGTGTGTATGTGTGTGGCGTCGCTAAAGACGTGTGAAAAAGGGGGGTTCAGGATGGGGTAGAGCACAAAACTACTCGTTTGGTTGAAGACTTGAATCAAGACAGACGAGGAGGAGTGGCATCGCCTCGCGCAAATGGCCGGCCTCAACTTCCGAACTTGTAAGGACGGATACAACCCTGATGTGCTAGGGCCAAGATGTCAAACTTTGCCCAAATCACATCGTAAACCTTTTTCTCAAGACACATCTATGCCCAAACCCACACCACTCTCAATCTCACCTTCGCTCACATCTGCTGTCCTTGTCTTCAATCACATCCTTCGCCCTTGGAGAGAACAAAGTATCAATTCAGAAAAACAATAACAATCGCAAAAAACAAACACTACGGAAACAACCATCATTCCACCACCACATCTTCTTCTTCAACCGATCTGGGCAAAGTTTCCGCCGCTCGGCGTTTCTCCCCCGACACTAGCCTCTCTAACCACGGGTCCCTGTTGCGGTAATCCATTGGCGGCGCTTGAAGCCTGTACGATCTCCTGCTGACTAACCTTTTCCGGTGCCTGAGCCGCTTTCGCCAGAAGCTCGTTGACCAATCCCAACTGTTTCTGCACCGCCAGGCGATCGGCGTACAGTTGACGTCGACCAGCTTCAACGCTGCGTCTCTCGGCTTCCAGCAGCGACTCGAGCTGTTCGAATTGAGTCATTTTCAACTCGAGTTTGCGAAGTTGGGCTTCGATAACGCTACCGACCAAACGTTGACATTCGCGCTCTTCAAAAGAGGACAGAACGTGGGCTTTGGCGGCAGCTGCGCCAAGCGCGATCGCGGCCGCTCGTTCAACAGCATTTCGGGGCACAGCTTTGGGTTCGGTTACGCCAACGGTGGTGGTGGTCTTGGCCGGCTGATCGGCGTCAACGTCCATTGCGTCTCCACCGCCATTGGCGTGAGGCTCGCCGTTTTCCTTGTTCTTCTCACCCTCACCCTCAGCCGTTTCAGTAGCAGCAGCATCCTCCTCGCCAGACTCACCGGCTTCCTTCTGGCGCTTGCGAAGGTTGTCAGTGAGCTCACCGAGCGCGCTCTGTGCGGCAGCGGCCGCAACGGCGGGGTTGACGGCACTGGCGAGGAAGGCGACGACGCTCATCACCGGGTTGTCGGCCTGAGCGAAGGGTACGATGGGTTTGCCGAGCTTGTCGA
The DNA here is from genome assembly GCA_900323505.1 of Ustilago trichophora. Taxonomy (NCBI): domain Eukaryota; kingdom Fungi; phylum Basidiomycota; class Ustilaginomycetes; order Ustilaginales; family Ustilaginaceae; genus Ustilago; species Ustilago trichophora. The sequence goes on along the minus strand of OOIN01000021.1, from coordinate 50,143 downwards.
CCTGATCGCGACGGGCGTACTGCAGCGGTCCGAGATCGGCTTGCGATGCACCGTCCAAAAAGTTGTCCTCGATGGGCAGCTGGATGAACTTGGTGATGCACTGCTCGCGGCTGCGCGTTCCGACGTGATTGGCAACGGCGGACCAGTCATCGTCAAACATCTCGAGACCCTCCAGCAGGCGCAAAGTCTCGGCATCGGTCCAGTCATCTTGGGCACCAGAAGCACCGCCAGTGACACCGCCAGTCTGCTTGAGCGCGCTATCCTCCATACGAACAAAGTCGCCCGAGTACATGGAGCTAGGGAATCGGCCCTCGAGGTAGCACGACGGGCAGAGCGAGTAGTTCTTGGCCTTGATGCTGTGGTATCGGACGCGGGTGCAGTCGGTACCGCACGTGTCGCAGGTGTAGCGGGGAGCACCACCGGCTCCGCCAGCTACAGCAGCGTCGGCTTGGGCAGCGAGCGAGTTGGCCTCGGCAAGGTCGACAGGCTTGGAGCCCTTCATGGTGGACTGGAAGATGGTCTTTCGCAGCTCGAGGTTCATGTCGGGCTTGTCCGCACCAGCAACGGCCGCAGCACCGGCGGCAGCGCTTTCAGGGCCGGCCAAAGAGGCCGAGGTGGGCAGGTTGACGCGGGCGCCAGGATGAAGAGGCTGGAGACCACGAGGTGTGTCGACAAGTACACGGAAGTGACCGGTGAAAGGGGGGCCGAGCGTGGCGGGTCGGGTCTCAGGATCGATCTGGTAGTTGATGAGACCCCACTGCTCGAGGAAAGCGTGGACCCTCATGATCGCACAGACGTCTCCGGCGAGGTTTCTTCGGCATGCAGTGAAAGTGAGATACTCGCTGGGGTTGAGACGGTAGGTGTTGATCATAAAGTCACGGTAGTCTTTGTAGATGCTTGGGGTCTTGCTGCGGTTCTTGTTGTTGAAGAATTCGGGGAGCGATCGCTTCTCGATGGCGTTGATGGTAGACATGTCGAACCAGGTCGAGTAGGAAGGGATGATGACTTCCTGTGTCTGCGAAGCAAGGTATTTCTTGGCAATCTCCTCGGCACGGATGCGCTGCTGTTCGACAGCGGCTGCGTCAGGCTGGATGACGGGTGCGTTGGCATCTGCGGTCGCTTCGGTAGGCTCCTCAACAGCAGCATCTGCCTGCTTAGGCTTGTCACTGGTGCCATCGGCCATAGTGGCATCACCGTCGTTGGCAGCCCTGACAGCCGGCTGCTCTCCTTCGAGCTTTGTTGGGCCAGCAGACTCAGCGGGCAAGTTGCCAAGAACACCACTTGGCACGGCCTCGTTCTCGTACTTTTTACCTGGAATGGGTTGCGAGCCAGAGAGGTCGATGGGAAGAGCGCCGACGGGACGGGCTGCGACGAGAAGCTTGATGCGCTTGCCATTGGACTCGCCAGCCGCTGCAGCCGAGGAAGCATCCGTGATCTCTTCGGGAAGCCCACGCTTCTTGCCCTTCTTGACATCGCCTGCGGGGGCAGCGGCACCTTCGGCCTCAGCCTCATCGGTGGCTGCCTCAAGCGCGTCCTCCTGCTCGTAGTCTTCTGGGTTCATGAGCTCGTTGAAGCGCACGCTGTCACGGAGCCACTTGGCACCGACCTTCCATGGAAGGCGCTTCTCGGGCGCCGGATCAGGATCGGCAAAGTCAGCAGCTGGCAGCCAGGTGTCGTAAGAGTCGGGGCGGTACCAGACGTGGATGAGTGCACGACCAGATCTCGAGGCAATGGTCCTGAAGTATTCTTGGGAGCTGGAGCTGGTCGAAGACTCGCCGAGTTTGGGAGAGGATGGAGGTGTAGCGTCGGATGGGTAAAGAACGTGGGATGCGGAGGCAACATTGTCGGACCACTTGCACTCGAGCTGTTCCGCCATCTGTTTGAGCGATGCAGCCTCTGCTTCGGTGATGGATGGCGAAGCGGCAATGGTGGGGTGTTCCAGTGCACCAGCTTTGGAGAGCTGCTGTCGGACATGTGCGATGAGTTGAACATTGTCGGCCTTTTGGCTAGGATCGGAGAAGTTCCAGGTCGACTTGGCCTTGGATGCGAGGTAAGCAAGTGCCTCTTGCAAGAGGAGTTTGAGATGGCTGGCTTGCGGAGCGACGACGGATGTGCTTTGCTGCGAAATTGTGGGGAGAAAGAGTTCTGCGGGGATGCGTACGGGATGTTGTGCTGGTGGAGTCGAGGCGGAAGGGTCAGCTGGACGAGGTGCGTTGACACCAAGCGACTCTTCTTGGAAGTTTTGCAATTCGTATACGAGGTCTGCAAGGTCGGTCGCAGAGATGGAGCCAGATTTGGATGGGATAGCGCTGGAATCAATGCCCTGCTGAGTGAGAGCGCTTTTGATGGGTTCAACGTAAGACTCGAGCGCCTGCAAGAGGAGAGGATCGGCGCGCAGCTTTGGGTCAGGGTGACCGGTGAGATTGAGCGTCGACATGGTGAACAAAGATGTGCTGTAGGGTTAGGAGTCGGATGAATGGTAGTGGCTTGGCGTGTTGTGCAATCGTCGATGTCTGCCGGGATTCGTGTGACAGGTCGAGGAGGGTTGCGAGCCAAGACACGCGCCGGGAGCAGTATCTAGTGAGCCAGAACTAGGCTGAAGAGCGAAGGGCGGCGTGCTGATTCGCGACGAATGACACTGCAGTCCAGAGAATGTCTGAGAAGGTAACGAGAATGTGGTGAGGTGTTGAGATGAGGATGGTGATGATGATCGAGTTGACGGATGGAAGAGTGTCTTGTGGAATTTCGCTCGAGAGACAGAGGCCCGCACGTCGAGTTGAGAGTCGTGTCGTCGTTCTCACTTTGGCTGGCCGAGAGCGCGCTTGCTTGTTCGAATCTGAGCTGCTCTGCCTTTTTGCCCGATTCAGAATCCAATTCAAATCCAATTCCCATTTCCCATTTCAATCAATTTCATCGCTGTCTACGCTAGTATTTCAATTTCTCACGCGTCTTTCAGCCTCTCTGCGCCAACAAAACAGCTTTGTGAGATTCTTGCAGCTCACAAGATGCCACTCTCGACATCGGTTGTCTTTCCTCCTAACACAGGATTGCAAAGCATGTTACACAAGGAAGGCAAAAAGTGGAGCAGATGGGGTATACAAATACAGACAAGATGACCACCTTGCATGTCGTGCTTCTTCACACCTTGTACAAAAAGTCGAATCGGAAGCCCAACGACTCGAGCAAGTTTCTCACCAATCCTCCAATGCCACCCTGTGTCTTTCTCAGCGACTTGCCTTTGTACGTCGTCTTCCATGCCTCTTGGCCATCGATCTGCACCGAGACTCTTACCACCGGCTCGTACGGGTCGCGTGCATCCACCTCGAACTCGGTCCACTTGTGATTGCCATCGGGCAAGTACTTGAGCAGCTTGTCTACGCCGATCTTGCCATCGCCGTGGTCCTGCGAGAGTGTGCGGATGGGGAGGTAGAACATGCTCAGTGGCGAGGTGCTGAACTCGGTGATGGTATCGAGGACGCTGACGGCGGCAAACTCGTGTCGATCGCCGCTGAGGACGATGACGTTGGGTACGTAGCGGAGCACTTGGGCAATCTCGAGTCGTTCCGTGTTGTAAGCTGCCCAGCTGTCCTTTTGGCCGTCTACGTCAAGTTCGCCTCCCCACAAAGTGTTGAAGGGGACCGAGGAGACGACAAACTTGAATGCGACCGTTTCGTTGACTGCCGCGAGCCACTTGTACAGGTCATCCTTCTGACGGTAGCCAAGCATGGTCTTGTCCTCGTCATCGTCAGCTGTGTGATGCGTGCGGTGGCGGCGTGTGTCCATGACAAAGAAGGCGGCCGATTCACCGTACTGGAAAGTGTAGTAGTTCTCGCCTTCCTTCAGCGGCTCGGGGTTGACATCGCCAATGTACTCCTTCCAGGCGGTGTTGGCAGAAGGGTATGCGGCGATTTCCTCGTCATTCTCATCCCGGCCGGACCAGTTGTTAACTACCTCGTGGTCATCGTAGATTCCAATCACAGGAACGTGCCTGAAGAAGCGCTTGAAGCTGTTCGAAGCAAACAGATTGCGGTACAGCTTTCGGTAGGCACCCGTCTCGGCACCTCCGTAGTGCGGCACATCGGCGTAGATCAAGTCACCAAGCTGCAGGAGGAAGCGGATCGAGGGATGAGACTCGCGACCAGCCACTGTCCTCTTGTAGAGCAAGTCGAAGCCGGGGATGCGGTTGCGCTCCGTGATACCGCCCTCTTCGGTTCCGATGCCGGCGAGCCTAAGCAGCCAGTTCCAGCCCCAGAACTGGGCTGGGTGGTACGGGAAGTCGGGCTTGACGCACGAAGTCGAGGCGAAGGTGAAGTGGTTGGGGTCTTCCAATGGGTTGGACTCTTCCGCTGCCTCGGCAGCACCCAGTTCGATACGGCGCGATCCAAGGCTCTTGGACTGCATGTACGAGCTCAGCCTCGGATCAGGCCACGTAGTGAAAAAGTTGCGACGGCTGATAGCATCGTTGGCGACAAACTTTTCGATGACGCGTACCTCGTCCGACTGGTCCACGTGTTCGTGTTGGAACTGAGACAGACCCCATTCGTACGTGGTAGAGGGCCACAGGTCGTCGATAAGCGCCGTGGCAGTCCAGTCGTTCTCGGGACGCAGGGTGACGAGTGGTCCGTTGAGCCAGAGACTGTCGTGACTGGCGAGATACTGCTTGCCATAGGCTCGGGTCGTCTTGCGGAACCCATCGTCCTCCTCAGTGAGGTTGAGCGCACGTCGATACTTGACGAGCAGCTCGATGGGCTGAGCAGTTTGTTGAACGGAGCCAGCAGGGTTGAGTGGAGTATCGACAGCAAGGCTGTCGAACGAGTTGGCAAGGGGCGGAGTAAGGACAGCCGATGCGTTGGGCGCACCTGCGAGCTCGGGGGGCGGGTAGCGAACGTGAACCTTGGCATACGTGGGGCCGAGAGCGCCTGTGCGGGCGAAAGCCAGGTTGTAGTCCCAGTGGGAGGGGAACAAGTACGGCGAGAGGAAGCTGTCGAGGAAGACTGCAAAAGCGAGTGTGTGCGCGAGGATCACGTAAAAGTTGAAACGCGAGGATCGAGTCGAGGTACCAAAGACAAGAGCCTTGAGCAGTTCGAAAGGCGAGGTGCGACGGAGGTTTGAGTGTGCAGCCTGGTGGCTAGTTGAAGTCGAGGTGTCTGACACTGGAGGTGCTTTGGTGCCCTTGGCGATATCTGCATAGGATACAGAGGAAGAAGCTGGCTTAGCGGGGGTGCCTCCGTTCTGATCCGAGGGTTTATTCTCGACCGGCTTGGCGGTGGCCTTTGTCTGGATCTTGGTGGCGGTCACCTCTACTTTTTCTGCCAGCTGCTGGAGGTCACGAGCGGCGGCTTGGTTATGTTTGGCAATATGATCGGTGATGGCGTTACGGATGACATAGTCGCGGTAAATGGAGGTAAGCACATAGACGGCGTACAAGGCAGGGATGACGGGGTACGCGAGGGATGTGGGGATCCAACGCAGGAAGACAAAGACGGCAAACTTGAAGAGAAGGGAGGAAATTGCTTGGACGAGACCCAAGAGACCACCGGAAGGTTTGCGGAAGGGCAGGGGGATCAAGTGTGAAATATGGTCATGGTCGTGTGTGTGGTCCTTGTGTGGGCGATTAGCGTCTGGCATCACGCCAGGCTCTCGCTTGCCAGGCATGGTGGAAGATAGCTAGCGGATAGAGATAGGTGATGGTCGACCGAGAGCGATACGAAGGGATGTCGGTATCGCGCTGATATCCTGATGTCGAGTGATGATGGTGGTGATGGAGAGAAGGACAATGAGAAGCGGATGGGGTTTCGAAACTGTTTGGTGTGGAGGAGGCGGAGGAAGGTGCACGGTTGCAAACAGACACTCAGAAAAAATGGCTATGATTCTCGGAAAACTTGACGTTGCTCGATCCAACTTTGCCTGCTATTTTTGTGATGATCACAAATCACCTTTTGGTGGACATCCACGCTCACCAGTTCCAGATCCAAAGGCGAAGGCGATTCAGGGATGGACCTGATTGATGTGGTGTCAAGCCACTGAATCTCAACCATTCGGACAATCGGCAGTAGACAGTCAGCGATTTGCGCTTCTCCATCGGGTCACAGGCAGGAATGTGGGCCTTGTCCTCTGCCCTCCGCATCCGAACAGCGTCATGGAGAGTGTTGCTGTGGAGGTGGGCGCATCTCCCGATACATCTTGATTCGCTGTCGATCTGGATATGCGGCTATCAATTTTGAGCGTGTGCGGTTAAATGGACGGCAGAAAGAGTCACGTTCGAGTCAAAGGCGACACACACACACACACACACACCTTTTTTGATTTTCAGAAGATCCAACTCTACTTAGACCTTCTTCCTCCCACCATCTCCCCCTTTTCTTTCTATCGACCAAGTCTACCGCACGCAATCGAGTAGCTGCTGCGATACATCATCACCACCACTATCATGCTCTACCTCCTCGACTATGGCGCAGGCAATGTGCGCAGTCTCGCCAACTCGATCAACAAGCTCGGCTTCGAGTTCAAATGGGTCCAGTCGCCCGAGGATCTCAAGAAGGCTGACAAGCTTCTCTTCCCCGGTGTCGGCGCTTTTGGTTCTGCCATGCAGTCCATCCGTGACAAAGGATATGCTGAGCCGTTGAAGGAGTACATTGCCTCCGGAAAGCCGTACATGGGCATCTGCGTTGGTCTCCAGACCTTGTTTGAGGGTTCCGAAGAGGCACCTGGCGTGCCTGGCTTGGGTGTCGTACCCGGTATCGTCTCGGCATTCTCGCCTTACGAAAAGGATACCAAGACGAAGAAGAGTGTACCTCAGATGGGATGGAACACTGCCCAGGTTGTAAAAACCCGCAATGACGGCGGAGACAAGGATCGAGTCAAATACGGTTTCCCAGACCCAGCTTCGGGCGAAAAGAGCCACTACTACTTTGTCCACACCTACCGCGCAGCATACCAACCCGAGAAGCACGCAGATTGGGTGCTCACCACTACACAGTACGGTTCCGAGGTTTTCCTTTCCAGCATCCAAAAGGGCAACGTCTTCGCTACCCAGTTCCATCCCGAAAAGAGCGGTCGCGCCGGTCTCGAGCTCCTCCGCGCCTGGCTCAGCCAACCGGGCACCATCGACCCTAGCAAAGAGCGCTTGCTTTTGGATCCCAACCAAGTCGCTGTACCCAGCGCGCAGGACGGTCTGACAAAGCGTATCGTAGCCTGCCTCGATGTACGCAGTAACGACGATGGCGATCTCGTTGTCACCAAGGGTGAATCGTACGACGTTCGCGAAAAGGCAGAACCCACTCCCTCAGAGACCACAACACAATCCTCAGCCACCTCAGCAGCCAAACGTCAAGTCCGCAACCTCGGCAAACCTGTCGACCTGGCTTTGCGCTACTACCTCGAAGGCGCCGACGAAGTAACTTTCCTCAACATCACCTCGTTCCGTTCCTGCGCCTTGCAAGACCAACCCATGTTGAGCCTCCTCGAAGCTGCCGCCGCCAAGATCTTTGTTCCTCTCACCATCGGTGGCGGAATTAAGGATAGTGTCGATCCTGATGGAACACCTAGACCTGCCAAAGAGGTTGCGGATGCATATTTCCGTGCGGGAGCTGATAAGGTATCCATTGGATCTGAAGCCGTATATGCTGTAGAGGAGCTGTATGCACGTGCGGCGGAGAAGGGACAGGAAGGAGAGACGAATGCGTTGAAATTTGACGATGCGTGTTTGACCGGTAAGACGGGTATCGAAACTATTAGCAAAGGGTACGGTGCTCAGGCGGTGGTTGTTTCGATCGACCCTCGTCGCGTGTACGTTGGTGAGGGGGAAGAGGTAGATGCCAAACACGCACCTTGTGTTGTTTCCGGTGTCAAGGGTACCGAAGATGAAGGAAAGCGCTGGTGGTATCGTTGCACCGTCAAAGGTGGTCGAGAGGATCGTGATGTCGATGTGATCCAACTTGCCTGTGGTGTCCAGCGATTGGGAGCAGGAGAAGTGCTGCTCAACTCGATCGACCGCGATGGATCCAACAAGGGCTTCGATAGACAGCTCGTCGAGCTCGTCCGCAACGCAGTCGACATCCCCGTTATTGCTTCTTCCGGTGCCGGAACTGCACAGCACTTTGTCGACGTTTTCACCAACCCCAAACAAGGCACAAGCCCAGGCGAGGGTACGGTAGAGGCTGCTCTCGCAGCGGGCATCTTTCACAGGAAAGAATGCTCCATCGACGAGGTTAAAACCACTTTGCTTCAGCAAGGATTCAAGGTCAGAAGGGAGGATGTGGCCGCTGGTGCCGGTGCCATTTCCAAGCAGTGATCCCACAAAAGTCTTGTCCATCTAATCTTGCCCTTTAAAAGCTCGTCTTCTATCATACATTTTTGACTCACTGCAACCGTAGCATCCCCCAGCCCGTCAACACACACTCCCTCTACCTCACCTCTACAAAGAGCGTCAGGCAAACAGACATCCTGCAAAGTACGACCGTAATGCGACCAAAAATCAAACAGATACAAATACAAAAAACAAAAACAAAAACAAAAACAAAAACAAAAACAAAAACAAAAACAAAAACAAAAACAAAAAGCATCTACGACAACCCAAGCATGCCCACGCGTTGATCCATCAGTGCCTCGTTTTCCTGGAGTTGTTCCATCTGAACTCTACTCTCCAGACTCTGCGGATTGTTATTTGCCGAGATGCTCAGGCCTAGTGCACCCGAACCGTATCCAGGGCCACTGCCCGTTGCAGCGGGGGAGAAGGATCCCATCGCCGCTGGGCCTGCTGCAGCCGAGGCGGAATTGACCGGTGTGCACGGTCTTGAAATGGTAGGCGAGGTCGAGTAGCGAGAGGCATATGCGGCGTTGAAATGATGATGATGATGATGATGATGATGATGGATGCCTCGATAGAGGATGCCTGCTGAGGGAGAGGAGATGGGCATCATCAAGGGTGAGTTGGGATTGTTGGCGCCGATAGTTTGAGTAGCAGCGTTGGCGGCGTTAGCAGCGGCAGCGGCAAAGCTGGCGTTGGTGGGAGTGGTACCCAGACTCGAACCGAGGTTCATGGGCGAGACAGCGCGACGTTTGTACGGTTCATACCTGTCATCACCCATGGTTTTTCTCTTGGATAATCGAGCGCCAGCCCCAGAAGCTCCTAACACCCGAGGAGACGTGTCCAGATCCATCCCCATTGCCGAGGCTGAAGCACCGCCTGCTCGACGCCACGCCGCTCTCTCGCCGCTGAACACCCCACTTGCTCCTCCACCGGCAGCGTGCGCAGAAGCACCACCACCACCACCAGAGCCACTAGGAGACCACTTGTGCGCGTTGCCTTTATCCCGGAATCCCATCCAGAGTGAGTTGTTTTTGCGCTTGGGTAATGATCCTACAGTACCACTGGCTGTCACGGCTGCGTTGGATGTTGTGGCAGAGGAGGCGCCAAAGCTGGATGACAAGGCACCGTTGCTTCCTGCAATACCATTGAAAGCGCTTGCGTCGTTAACGGCAGTCGGTGTTGCAGAAGAAGACATTGGATCTTGCATGATGCTCGAATCGAGACCCGCACGACTACGCAGCTCATCTTCCTCATCCGAAAGCGAATCGGTGCGCGAGTAGTACATCATCATCTCTTCTTCCTCGGACGACATGGCTGAACTATCACCATCGTCCAACCCATCAGCAGTGAACACGCCACGTATATCGTCCACATCGTCATCCCACATGTATTTTCTCCTCGAGAATCCCGCACCCAGCGTCGCTGCGTTACCAGATGTCGCACCGAAGAATGGCGATCTAGACATGCGCATGGTACTACCACTTGCGCCCGTACTGCCAGCTGCGGAGCCGGCGTTGGGACCAAATCTTGGCGTGCGCGGGAGCGTCGCTTCTCCGCCAAGACGTTTCTGCAGCTTGGCTTCCGAGGCGATTTCGGAGTCTTGGGGTTTGGTTTCGTCTTGCAAGGAGGCGGCGACACGGGCGACCGAGCGGTCTTTAGGGAGAAGATTGGCTCGTCGTGTGACAGCTTTGCGGACCACGTTTGAAGATAGAAGCGAAGAGGAGCGGGATCGATTCCCACCGTGTCCTAATGGAGACCCCATTGAAGGGCCTGTAGAGGGAGAACGGGGCACGGTCCGTGACAGACCAGCACCAGCAAAGACTCCACCACCACCCGTGGATGAGGAGCTATCCTGGCCGGAATCGGACGCAGATGCGCGTGCGAGTGCGAGTGCGGAAATGCTCGGCCGTGTGTGCGGTAAATGCGACGATGCTGGAGGCGGTGTGCTGGGCGTGCTGAAGAGTGAGAGTGGAGGGCCCATGACTGGTGTGCTGGGTGCACGTGAAGCTGTGGTGTCATCGTCTTCGATTTGCATCATCTCATCATCGCCGTCGTCGGGATCTTGGTTGGAATCTGTTTGAGCGCTTGCTTGCTGCTGAGCTGTCGAGGTGTGCATGGGTGTTGCGGAAAACGTGTTGTGGGCTTGCTCTTGGTCGTCAGAGCGATCGTCGTGGTCGAGATGGAAGGGAGTGATTTCACGCCCCAGCATACTTGCACGACGAAAGCGTGCGGGGGAAGCGATGGCAAAGCCGGGCGAGTTGATGGCTTGTGCACGCCTGAGCAAAGCAGCTGGTGTGGTGACGCCTCCGGATGAGGATGAAGAGGCTGCGGAAGGGAAAGCTGTGAAGGGCGGTGGAGGCCATCCTTCGCCTGCAAGAGACAAAGTTGGCGAATGTGGCTGAGCGTTGAACGCATTTGAATGTGAGTGAGCGAGCGGGTTGATGTGATCTCTTGCTGAGGGCGATGGCAGGTTGCCGATGCCCAATCCTGCTCCCGAGGATGCGAGTTTTGAAGGCGATGATGCCATGCCGTTAGACAAGGACAGCAAGGGGTTCTGATGGCTGCTTGGCTGATTGTAGCTCAGCGACAGAGATGGGCTGGAAGGGATTGAGATGGGGGCTGATGAGGATGCGGACTGAAAGAAGCCGTGGCTCGAGCCTCCGACATTGCCGCCGCCACAGTTGCTACTGTTGTTAGGTCTTGAGCTGCCGAAAGGGAGTGCAAAGTCGGTGGAAGATGTTGCAAAAGCAGGCCGTCCATTGCTGCTGCTGCTGCTGTTGTTGTTGTTGTTGCTGCTGCTGCTGTTGTTATTATTGTTGCTGGACATGGCAGCTATGATCGCGTGGCGAGCTGCAGTGACATGCAGATGACTTGCTTGAGCGCTGCTTGAAGCCTGAATCAAGCGAGCTGCTAGCAATGTTGAGCAGTGGAGAGAAGCCGAGGCTGTTTGTAATGTCGACTGGATGTACTGTTCAGCCTTGCATCGTCGCGTGTTGGGAAGAGTCGCCGTTTCAAGCCGGAGTGGTATCTGTGGTGTAGATTAGAGAGCTGTTGTGGCAGTGTGCTAGACCGAATCTGCGGAGGAGTTGATAGTCGATGCAAGAGCGTATCCAGTATGTGGGCGAGAACGAAATCGCATTGGTGAGGCAGAAGCTGCAGCCATAATTTACTGTACTGTACTATACTGTACTGTACTGTACTCTATTAGGCTTTGGTGAACCCTGACGCACACTCAGAGTAGTAAGTTAGTGCGCGTGTAGGGAAGCGGCAAGCGGCAGAAGTGAAAGCTGTCAGCACACGTTTTGTACCGCAGCTACGTTTTTCAGTCGATTTTCCAAGCCTGATTATTTCCTCCCACACTTAAATCTGGGCATACTTTTTTTTGTGCATTGAGGAGCGTGTTGCGTGTCGAGCCACAGGAGCAATCACCAAAGAACAAGCAGTCACAAGAGCACAAGCCCTAGATGTCATCAAGACGGCAGAAAAGAACCGGCGGCCATTACTTGGCCTTTGAGAAACACGATCCTACCGAATAACAAAGGGTTGACTTGCAAAACGATAAGCATATCTACAAGCAAAAAAAAGCAAACAACTATCCGGTGACCTATAAAGAGATACTGTATCTACCAAGAGGTAAAACGTCCTTGTTTGTATTGGGCGCTCCAAGCAAGAAATGCAGATCCATGTGTAGCCACTCTAATCGTAGCGAACATCGCTGCGCTGACCCAGACCGATGCGTCGAGCCGAGGCGGTCAGATTGCGGCCACCCTGGTCAAAGACGACGACGTGGTTCTTGATAAAGCTCAATCCAATGATCGAGATCTGGGCGGGACCAGTCTGGAACGCCGAGTAGCACATGTTTTCTTGGCCACCAGCGACGGCAGCGGGGACGGGCTGGTTGGCGTAAAAGACGTAGTCCTCTTTAGGAATACTAAAGTTGGTACCTCCAACCTGCAGGCTGAACGTGGGGTTGTTGAACTTTTTCTCGTGCCTCTTGAGACCAGTGTCACAGGGGATGAGGTAGGGGAACGCAAGGCCGCTCGAGGCGTTGGCGATGTACGAGCCGGCGATCTGGCTGTTGATCTGCTTGACAATGGGTGGGGGCAGGTAGAGCACAGCCGAACCAGTGTCGACCATGAAGCGGATAGGTCGGTCATTGGTACCGGGCGCAGCAGCGAGAAGCGTGTCGCCCATGGACATCTTGTCAAAGTAGCCGGCCCACAGGAAAGGCGAAAGTGCACGCGTCCAGGTGATGTTGCCCTCAAGGTGGTCATCATCGACTTGACCAAAAGTGTAGCGTCCTCCACCGCCCTTGCCAGTTTTGCGGTTGGCCTTGATGAGGGTGGCAGTCATGTAGGTCTGGTTGATGAGACCGCGCGACGACATGGCCTCGAAGGGGGTAGTCCAGCCACCCTTGGTGTAGGAGCCACTGCCAGCCGAGAGACCGATGAGACCCTCCATGCCACGCGAAGCACGCGAACCAGTGATGTTGGTGGTCAAAGCCAGAGGAAGCTGATCAACCTTGAGCTTCTGCTGGCCAAAGGTAAAGTCATCGAGACCGACGTAGCCGGATACACTGGATCCGGAACCGTAGGTGGAAGACCAGGGCTGAGCAGGAGTGGCTGCGGGAGCAGCCTGAGCGGTGCCGTTGGTGACGGTGCGATTATGGTAGGTGGACGACTTGGCAGGATCGAAGAAAGTGTGATTGTTGGCGTAGCAGCAGGCGGGGGAGTATACCCATGTGTCGGGGCTACCCGTGTCAAAGACCATCTTGAGCTTCTGAGGGCGAGTGCCGAAGCCGACATTGACGAGCCACTCGTTGTCCGCCGAGTTGTCGGTGGCCTTGTTGATGACGATGCCAAGGGAGTGGTCGTGGTACTTGCTGCCGTCGATCCAGCTGTTGACCTTGTGGCCAAGATGGTCAAGAGTGGTGTGGATGGCATGTTGACCGCGGTGCTTGGTGTCATGTTTGTAGTGGCCTCGGTGGTGGTCGTGGTCATGCTCCTTGTTGGAGTGAGCTTTGGCATTTTCGGAGCGACAAGCCTTTACGCTGCGCTTGGAGCCTGCACCGGAGAGGTGACGCTTGCGGAAGTCGAGAGGAAGCTCGGAGGTCTCCCATCTGGAGGCAAGAAAGTGCGGGTGAGAGGGAGTTCCGTCGGCGGCAAAGAGAGCGGTGATGGGCTCGTGGGAAACATCGAGCTGGTGCTTGGCAAAGGCAACACTGGTGAGAGTGGCTGTGGCAGCAAGGCCGACGATGACGGCGGTGGACTTCATGTGTAGTGTTGGTGTCGAGAGCTGGTGTGAGAGAGAGGGTATACGAAAGAAGATCTACCAGAGGTCTACTTTATAGATGTGGAGAGGGGATGTTTTGGATGCGCGGATGCGAAAAGCAAAGCCGATTGTAAAAGTGGACGGTGAATGGTGGTTGACAGATGGGTGGAGAGCGGAGAGGTGAGAAGAAGGAGGTAAGACGACCGAGGGTGGAGAGAAAGAGAGACAGAGACAGAGACAGAGCGGCAGATGATTAGCGCGACATGATGTTTGGGGAGGACAAAGAGAGTTGTGACAGAAGAGACAGAATTGACCAGAGTGTGACAGGCCGAGTTGAACTCGCGAGCGAATCACCAGAGACAAAGATGTGAGATGGTGGCAGCAGCGGAGGTGGAATCTGTCTTGAATTCAGTGTTTTGTGTACTGCAGCTCTTGACTGGGTTTGAATACAGATCGGCGCGCAAGCGTTTTTGCGATTTTTGGCTGAATTTGTGATGATTTTTTTTTTATTTTTTTTTTATTTTTTTTTATTTACTGACAACACATCACATGCAACTGTTGAGCGCCGTACTTGTCCTTTCTTTCTCGCCTTCGCTTGTGACTGCAAAGCGTGCTTAGCGAACGGTGCCTGAAAATCTTCTCTTGCATCTCGATCAATCGCACGGTCGTCACTACATTTTTCTATTCTGCCTTCTCTATGAGTGAACATCAGATCCCTTCTCCTTCACTTCCAAATGTGGGGGATAGGTTGGTGCGCATACTCGTGTGGTGATGGTGGTAACAAGCGCCAAGCTGAGTAACTCGGCTCAAAGGTGGGATTGACCAAGTACAGTACTGTACAGTACAGTACAGTATTCGATTCGAGTGCTTTGCACCCAGAGAAGGCTTCTTTTCTTCCGTTGCAGCTTGGCAAAGACCAGTCTCGCCCGTCGGATTGCCAACTTTAAAAAAGTCTTGCTCAACCTCCTTGCAGCACACCTCTCCCAATCCACTGCCACTCGCTCACACATGCAGCAATCTCTCGCTAGATTCACTCGACTTGCTGCTTCTACCGCAGGAACACGCTTAGACTCCTTACAGCAGCCTCCCTTTTCCCACCTCCCTCTTCCTTGATTCGATCGGCTCGCTTTTTCAGTCTACACTTGCAAACAGAACAAAATAGTTCAACTATATAGCATTTCTATTTCAATATATACAGTACAACGTCGAACGAGTGCCGAATCTAGTACCACCACAGCAGCGTCATGTCGAGCATCTGCGCTGGTAGCCACTTGATTCCAACACGTGATCATCACTTGTCATCCGCAACCGAAACAGTGGCAGTGGCAGTGGCGCTCGTAGACGGCGACAAGGAGGATGATCGCTGTGCATCCGCCTCCTTGGCAATCCTCAACAGTTCACCCATCTCGCCGCTCTGCTGGCACATCGAATGGAATACACTCGATTCATCCTCCATCAACGACAGTGGCGAACCGCACTCGACCACCTTGCCCTTGCCCAGCACTACAATCTTGTCGTAGTCGGCAATCGTCTTGATCCTGTGAGCAATCGTGATAATCGTAGCTTGCGGCGCCATCTCCTGTCGAATCGTCTTTTGAATCTGTGCATCCGATGCAGAGTCCAAGTTGGCCGTGCTTTCGTCCAACACCAAGATTCGGCTATCGCGCAGCTTGAGCAATCCACGCGCCAGCGCCAGCAGCTGCTTCTGTCCTGCCGAGAAGTTGCGCCCACCTTGCTCAACCGGCGCCTCCAGAGACGTGATGATGTTGGTGCGACCATACATCTCGGCGTCGCCAACCATACCCTCTTCTTCTTCACCCTCGGCTCCCGGCGATCCAGGACGGCTCGGAGCACGGCTGACAGCCCGAGACGCTGCAGGCGTAGCAAACGATGCCAATCGACATCTCTCGAGCGCCATCCACAGCTCGCCGTCGTCGTACACATTGAAAGGATCCAAGTTGGATCGTACCGTACCGCTGAACAGCTGAGCATCCTGCGGAATCACTGTCAGTCTCTCTCGAAGCGTTCGAATCGGGATCGAGGCGATATCGATGCCGTCAATCTCAATCAAACCCTGCTCCGCCTCCAAGAAGCGGAAGAAGCACAGCGCCAGCGTAGACTTTCCAGATCCAGTGCGACCAACAATACCCACCTTCTCTCGTGGCTGCAACTCGAGGTCAATGCCGTCCAGAACACGAGGGAACTCGGGTGTGTATCGAACCGCCAGATTCTTGATCACAATCTTACCCTCGCTGCTAGGCCAGTACGCCGGAGGCTCCTGCCCCGACTGCCGTTCCGGCTCCAAGTCGAGATACTCGCTGATGCGCTCTACACTGTTCATGTTGATCTCGGTCTGCGTGTACATGCGTACGATCCACAGCACCGACTCGACAAACGTGATGGCATACGCCAGTACGAACCCGGCCAAGCTCGCCTTGATGTCCGTTCGAAGCAGTAGGAAGACAGCCGACAAGAAGGCCACCGAAGCACCCGCAATATCCACACGCACCGAAAGCCATCGGTTCTCGTACCACAGGAAAAAGAACGCCCGGTTCGCCTTGTCCACCAGTCGCAGGCAGTGGCGAGTGAAGCGTCCTGCATCGCCATATGCTCGAATGATGACGCACCCGTTGAGCACCTCACCCACCACCGTGTAGATGGGCGATCGCTCCACCGACTCGATTCGCTTCAAATCACGCGAACTGACCAGGTACAGCGCACCAATCACTGTGTAGACGCAGATGACAATCAGCGCAACAACCAAGAAGATCGGCGTGGCCCAGCATATCAGCGTCAGAATCGCAGTGGCCGTAAGCGTGCATTCCAGCAAGAAGAGCATGCAGACTGCCATCTCCTGGTCCACCGTCTCAACATCCTTGGAAAGACGGTTCATGATCCGTCCCACGGGCGTGCGGTCGAAGAATTGAGGTCTGGCGTTCAGGATGGCATCCGTCAATCGTCGGTAGATGCGTCGCGAAGCTCGAAGCGAGATAAAGAACTCGTATCCGTCTCGCAGTACCGCCATGGTCATGAATCCAAGCGAGATGGCCAGGTAGATGCTCAGGTAGTACGTGTCCAGATCTCCGCTCTTGTTTCGTGGGTCTCGTGCAAATTCAGCCGATTCTGCCAGGCTACGAGGCGCCAAAGTGAGCACATGCTGTCCTTGGAAGCCGTCGGTTGCCGAGTAGTGGTTGGCCAGCACGTAGTCGGATGCCTTCTTGGTGGCGATCTGCACTGGGCTGGCCGTCGCGAATGGATCGGGTAGACGGTGCAGGATGTCATCCAATCGAAGCCCTCCGAGCAGCGACGGTCGGTTTGTCCAGATAGAGTCGATGATCGGGGTAGTCATGAAAGTCTGTACATGCTCATACGTGAAATGAGGCATACGCAGGGTTGGCGCACTGGCAGCAGCAACACGGAAGCTAGCTTCATCCTCGCGGTAGTCGTGCGACTTGGCCCATCGCATGAGCCAAGCACCTGAGCCAATATCGAGCAGACGAACAGCAAAGAAGAAGAGAAGCAGCGAACCCCAAAGAAGCACGGCGTAGCTCGTCTTGCTCGCGACAGATCCCAAGTAGAGTCCGTAGTTTTTGGTACCCACTGCACCCGAGCTGTAGGTCTCTTCGTTCGTGTGAGCCTTCTTCTTTTCCAGCTTCTTGGCCATCTCTTCACGTTCCGCCTCATCGGTACCACCTGCGGCGAGCTCCTCGATCGTCATTTCTTCACCGTCGTGCTCGGCTGCGTGTCCAGCCTTGAGGCTAGACTGCAGAGCCTCACCCTCCTCAGAGAAGACGCCGGTAGCGTTGACGACATCGGGTGTTCCGGCCACCACGACACTGCCATTGTCCATAGCGACAGCGAAGGCGGCGCCGGGAAGGCACAGGCTGATGGCATGCGTGACGAGAATAATGGTACGGTTCTTGGCGAGCGCGCCCTTGAGTGCATGGCGGTAGAGGTGCTTGGCCGTGTGGCTGTCGACGGCCGAGAGTGCATCGTCAATGAGAACATGCTTGGCCGACGAGTAGAGGGCACGCGCAAGTGCGATACGAGCCTTTTGTCCACCGGACAACGAAGTTCCCTTCTCGCCGACTTCGGTCTCATCGCCGTATTCGAGAATCTTGAGATCGGGCTCGAGAGCGCATGCCTTGATCACGGCTCGGTAGCGGCGTTCGTCGTAGGGGGAGCCAAACAGGACGTTTTCCTTGAGCGTGGTACCGAGCAGCCAGGGGCTCTGACTGCAGTAGGCAACCGACTCACTCAGGCCAGTGGTGGGATCGACAGGGGCGGTAGCACGAGCTACGGGGCAGGGCATGAATGTGCGGCCGCTCAGCTGACGGGTTTCACCAAGCAGCGACAGAAGCAACGTGGTCTTGCCGGAACCGACGGGTCCAGCGACAATGCTGAGCTTGCCGACGGGGAATCGCAGGTTGATCTCGCGCAGGCAGAATGCACCCTCGTCGACCTCGCTGTCGTCATCGACATACGTAAAGCTGGCGTCCTCGAATCCGAGTCGTCGGTAGGAAGCCGAGCTTGCGGGAGCGGCTGTGCCGTCGGTGCTGCTGCTGCCATCAGCATCGCCGCAATCGCTTGACTCTTCATCGCGCAGAAGCTGCTGGTACTTTTGAGTCTCCTCCTCACGCAGATAAGTGTCGATACGTCGCACCGAGACGAGCGAGTTGAGAATCTGGACAATCATGTCGGGGAGCGCATCGAGCGGGTTGCGGAGCGTGTTGAAGAGCGCCAATGCGGTAAAGGCCTTTTCAGCGGTAAGCGGTTGGTGGAAGATCTTTGTGTGTGCACCAAAGGTGGCACAGGTGACCAGCATGGGAGTGCCCATGTACGTGAACGTGTTGCAGAGCCAGGCAAGGTAGCGGAGACTGAGGACGTGAAGCTCACGCTGGCGAGCTTCGTCCATGCGGGCGTTGAAGGAGCGCTCCCAGGCAAAGAACTTGACCGTCTTGATGCAGCCGAGCACCTCGGTAGCGAGGTTCAAACGCTTGTCGGTGGTCTCGAGCAGACGCTTCTGCAGCTTGACAAACCAGCGCGAGACGAGGGTCTGGATGGGAAGCGAGGCCAGCAAGACGAGGAAGCCAATCACGGCAGACCAGCCAAGAAGAACGATGAGATAGACGAGGCAGAGGCCAATGACGAGCGGTGCACGCGGGGCAAGGAAGTGAAGGTAGGCGCAGATTTCGGAAACCTTGAAGACGTCGACCGAGATGAGGTTGACGACCTGACCGTCTGTTGCGCGCTTGGTTGTCGCGCTGTGCTTGTCACCGTCGGCGTCTTGACCGTTTGCCTTTTTGGCAGCAGCGGTGGAATCGGCATCGTCATCCTCTCCGCCATCCTTGTCAGCATCCTCCTTGTCGCCGGTGCTACCAATGTCCTTGCGTCGGAGAGTCTTGGTGACGATTTCGGTGATCAAGATGGCACGCAGACGGATACAGATTCGCCTGCCAATGAAAAGGGCACGTGAAGCCGAGATAGACGCAAAGATCTGACCGACAAACATTCCAAAGGCATAGAGAATACCAAGGTGGAGAGGCTCGAGGTTGTCCGTGTTGCCAGTGCGCCTCTGCTCGTCCCTTGCAGCGATGAATGCAAGGATCTTTTGCAAGAAGAAGGGTGGTACGAGGTCGAGTACAGCTTCAAGTGTAGCCCAGAAGAACTGGAGGGCAAGGAACCACCTGAAGTGTCCGAAGAGCCGGCGCCAGAGCGGGCGAGTGGAAGGTGCCAGGCCGGCATGCAGGCCGTGCTTGGGTGTGGGGCGCGAAGGTGAAGCGGGGGCATGAGCATCATCGGATCGAGCGGAAGTGTAGGCACGGAAACAGGCTACAACAGCGGCAGCCTTGTCAGCCACTGGCAGATCGGGGACAGCAGCAAGCGTAAACTGGGTCTTGTAGTGCTTGACGATGGCGGGGGTGACGTATCCGAAAGTGGCACGGGAAAGGAGAGAAGCGGTCTCCTCTGGCGCGGGGATGAGATCAGTGGCAGCCGGATCGGCAGCCGCATCGACGGCGTGTTGCGGCTGGAGACAATCGGCAGCCGTGAGGCGCGGCGAAGGGAATGCAGTTCCGGGCACGCCATGCTGAGTTTCGGGCGACATGGTGGTGTAGATGGCACGCAGATCGCGAGGGAGCACGGTTTGCAGAGGGAAGAACAGGGTGGGAGCCAAGACGATGCAGCCGATGAGTAGCTCGACAGCGGTGAGCACAACAGCACCTCTCGAGTGAAGAGCAGGGTGCGCGTGGTGGTTGAGGAGAGCGGTTCGCAGGTTGAAGAGAGCAACGACGACGTAGACGGACATGAGAGCTGCCTTGTGCGAGAAGAACGAGTGCTTGGAGGCGAGAGAGTAGGCGGAGAGAGAGGCGAGGTAGAACCAGAGGAAAGACCAGTAGATCTGGTAGCTCCTCGAGTGCCATCCGGTAGCCCAGTCGCCAGCATGCAGCGCAGCGAGAGTGACCGAGCCAAGTACGTCGATGACACGACGCAGTAGTTCGAGGCGACGGAGTCGCTCAACAACGTGCTGGTCGCGGGTTGTGGGTGGAGTAAGGTGAACCTCGTTGAGGATGACGGCATTTTCGGTGTGGAAGACTTGGAGCGCAGCCTGGGATGCGGCGGTGGCTGAGTCGATCTTGGAAGCACCGTTGGTGGAACCAAAGGGAAGCGTCGAAGAGTGAGCTGATGAGACACTGTTGCTGCGGAGGATTCGGGACGAGTTCCAGGGCAAGATGGCGCTGAGCAGGCTACGAGGCAGACCAAAGAAGCCTGAAGGAGTCGCACGACGCGAAGCGCTCTGTTGCTGCGCGGATTGGGCATGTAGCACGGCGGAAAAGGAGGAAGCGCCCGGGTCGAGGGTAGCGACATGCTTTGCTGAAGCGGTCAGTGCACGGCGTCTACGGACTTGATGCAAGATGAGAGAGAACAAGGAGAGCAAGACGAGCGCCAGAGGTATCAATGAGTTGAGAACGTGCTGCTGGAAGCATACGTCCCAGTCGATGCCATTCCATACAGGGCGTCCTGCACAGCTGCTTGAGAGCGGCATGATGGGCAGGATGATGCTGCGTCGGTACAAGATGGTTGTTGTGATTTTTTTTGTTCTTTCTACCGACTCTGGTTGCGCTAGACGATGTGTGACCAATGGTTGGGCTGTGGCGTTGTAGCAATTGATCCAGAGTCTCGAGAAGCGATCGATTGGTGCGATGAGCTGAAAGAGCTGCAGTTGAAGCAGTGGTACGAGGAGACGCTACGCAACGCCTTGAACGATGTTAAAAGAGTGACAAGTACCGACGACCCGAACGATGTTGAGCAGAGACGGGCGCCGGCGGGTAGATAGAAGGGATGCGATATGGGGTGAGAATGGACGGCAAGCAAGAAAGATGGATGAAGGACCAGTTGCGCAAAGGATGGAAGAAGGTTTGGAAAGAGGAAAGAACCAAGGAAGCAACGTCAGCCTCGACTTTTTGACCTGTAATCAACCTTGAGAAAGGAAAAAGCGGAGAGTGGTTGCCGGTTGCCAAACCATGAAATTCCTTTTCTTTGCGCCCACGCTGACGCATACTGTATACGCACACACACAAAAATTTCTCAAGGATCGGGGCGCTCAATTCCGGTTTCCGTGCATTACAATCACGAATTACACGACAAGCGAGTCATGGTTCAGAGAAAAACACCTCTCCGTGGATTTGTACCAAGCTCCTGCAGTCTCGGCTCGACCCTGTTGATCATCAACACGACCAAAAGAAATACAGTACACTAAGAGCATGCAACACGCAGCAGCTGATCGCGTTGGCCAAGACATTCTCGCATTTCCTCCAACTTGACTCTGATCGCGTTCACAGAACCATTTGGACCCTATTGCCATTTTATTCTTATTCTTCTTGTGGCCGACGGCTCAGTTTTGCTACCGGGGCAAGCGGAATGCGAGTCACAGGCAGCTTCGAGTCATAATCATTGTGTCACGCTAAGAGTCCGTGGACGTCGTATCCTTAGGTTTAAGAGCAGTCATGATGGGAGTCAAGCCTAACTTACAGACGCATCCTCTACTGTATGTCCTCCAAGGTCGTACGGATACGATTATAAGTTGCACAGCGTCGCTCCACTAGTTACTATCAGCAACAAAGAGCACGGAACAGAGCTCCTTGCTTCTAATCTCGCAAAGACGAAATTTCAGAAATCTTGGTGCGCAGCAAAATCGCTGATATCCGAAACGCAGCTGGCGGATCACATTGCGCCGAACCAACCAAATCCTTGTAAAAAACAAGACAAGAGTATGTCGACGCACACACAATGTGTACTGTACAGTACTGTACACTTATAGTATGAGCGTCCTATCTTCCCCATGCTCGATTCTCTCCCGCGGATATTACGGCTCTTTGCTCTTCCCCAATCCCGAGGCTTGCAGTCACAATGTCAAACAGCATAGTTGTGAAATGTCAAAGCGGACGTCAGTCGCCAAACATGGGATTTGCATTCGATGCTAAACAAAAGATACCAAATGTGAGGGGCCGGATAAGCAACAAAATCAACTGCAACCTGCTCAGAACTCGATCAATGGCGATTCAGTAGCAGCTGTGTGCGCGGCAGCTGGACTCTTGCCCGCCGAACTCTGCCACATGCCTGCCGACGACGGCGCGTTAGTGTAGGGGCTGGCCATCGGCGAGGCGCCTTCTGCCGTGCCTCGCTCCTGGCCGAATCCGTTGTCGGGATGGGGTGCGACAGGGAAGAGCGGAAGGTAGCTTGTGTCGGCCTTGGCAGGCGGCTGCTGAGCGCTGTGAGAAGCAACACGGCTCGCAGCGGGTGAGTGTGGTTGTTGCTGCTGCTGCGGTTGCTGCTGCGGTTGCTGATAAGCTTGATACTGATGTTGCGCTTGCTGCTGCTGCGGCGCATCCTGGCCAGGATGAGCTGAATGTTCTGGTTGCGAGGGCGGTGCAACAGCTTGGATAGGTACTGCATTCCATCCATTGCGACTTGAAGCCGAAGTGTCGGCTGACAATGCGATCGAGTCGTCCCCTTGACTCTCTTCGACGATGATAACCTTCTCAACCGGAGCGGAGCCCGAGACGTTGGACGGAGCACCGCCCATAATGCCATCTGTGCGCACCGAGAGAGCGCCCCGCGAACCCGATGTCGCACCCGCTTCGGTGTACGTGCTTGTCGCATTGTAAGCTGCACCGTTTGTATGCGGATGCGATGGGTGAGTTGTCGGCGCACCCGAGTAGTCATAGGTCGCATACTGAGCTGGGGCCGTTGCAGCGGCAGAGGAGGATGCCTGGTTTGGATCACCGTAAGCGCCGTTCGAAAAGGCTCCGACTGGGCTCGGCGCGCCATACTGCTGATACTGCTGGTTGGGATGCTGCTGCTGCTGCTGCTGATAATGAGACTGAGGCGGCTGCAGTCCATATGGCTGCTGGGATTGCTGCTGATACTGCTGTGCGTCGTGTTGCGGCTCATGCTGCTTTTGCTGTTGCGCATGCCATTGCTGTGGGGCTTGTGGGTACAGAGACGAAGGGCCCGCCTGCATGTGCGCATAAGGAGCTTCATGCGATAACGCATGCTGCTCGTATCCATACCCATATGCGTGCGGAGTCTGGGCGGGATAGTTGGTCTGCGCGTAGCCGATGGAAGGATATGCTTGCGCTGGGCGGGTCATTTGGGCATCTAGCAAACGATCGTATAGACGCACCGCTTCGGTGAGCTTGTCGTGCATCGAGACCAAGACGTTGTGGCGTCGATGGCCTTCTTCGAGGTTTCTCGCCATTCGAGGTCGCGCAGCCGAGGCCTTTTCGTACAGAGCCTGCACAGGCTGGGGCACGGGTGCACCGAGCGTGCCGCTACGCTGGTTGTGCGCTTGCTGTGCTTGAATGGTTTGCGAGAATGTGAGGATATTGTCCACATCGCGAGGTGCCAGATCGAGGGAAGGTGGCAACGGCAAATTGGACTGCGCCGATTCGTAGCCGTTGACACCTGGACCCGCAGTGCCTGAGGCAGGGGCGGCATCTGCCGCATCGTTGAAACTGTCGGGTGCACTAGGAGCAGGGGGCGCCCAGTCTCGCAGACTGGCAGCGATGGCGGCGGCAAGGTCCGGGTCGTCATCAGCATCTGTACCTTCGAGCACACGGCCGTTGGGAGCTCTTTGTACGCTTGCGCGCGCAGCAGCCGAGGGCTGACTTGGGGTTCCAAAGGTCTCGGGTCGCGACGATTGGGAAGCAGCTTGACCGGAAGCCTCGAGGGAAAGCTTGATGGCTAGTGCAACGTCATCCTCTTCCTTCTGACGAGCACTGCGCTTGGATCTGGCGCCGAGGGTTGCGGAACGATGATGTGAAGAGGAAGCGCCGCGACCCGAGGGGGGAAGGTTGCTGGAAGACGACGGGGAGCTGGCGCTTTTGGATCGGGAGAGCTTGGCAGCATTCTTGGGTGGGGCTTTGCGAGCATAGCATCCGTCACAGACACGAACGTCTTGGCCGATTCCGAACCAAGGAAGCGCCATGTTGTGGCTCGAGCACTGATGGCAGAAGACGTTGCCACAATTACGGCAGTGATGTTTGCGGTTGAAAGTGGTGAAGGCGGTACGACATCGCATGCACACTTCGCCATCAACCCATTCGGGAGCCGTGAGGGTTTCGACCAAAGCAGCCGAGGCGGCAGCGTTGGGGTCGAGTGGGGGAAAGTCGAAGTTGGAGTCGTTTTGGAGCTGGTTGTAGATGTGGGTGATGTAGCTCATGTGTGCGGGCTTGGCTTGGGCGATCTGAGACCAATTCTGGATGAGACCAAGCGCTTTGGACTTGACGTCGTTGTTGCAGCCGGCTGGATTGCGAAGCACAGAGACGAGGTTGTCCATAAACTCGCGCGAGGCGACTTGTTGGAGGAAATGGTCGCCTCCATTTTTGATGCAAATGTCGGTGAGACCGAGGGCGAGAAGAACGACGTTGGGATTCTTGTGGCTGACGCGACGCTTGAGCACTTGCATGGCCTGCTTGGCGGGGACTTGCTTGGCTCGGACTTGATCACAAATTTCGAGGTTGAGCGCAATGTCTTCTGAGCCGACGGGAAGAAGCTCCGAGGTGGCCTTTTCGACCTGCTCTGTGAAGGCATCGGCGCCCCATGCTCCCCACAGTGCAGACATGATGGACAGCTCTTTAGGAATTTGGAGATCAAAGCGTATGAAGGATGGTTAGAAGAGCTGATGCGGGATCTAGGATCCGGTCTCGATCCACCTCGCGTTGTCGGAGACGTGTGCTGGTAGGGAAAGATCGGAGTGCGTTGAAGGGAATCAGCTGCGGATGTCGTACTTGTCGTAAAAGTGAAATGCGATGCAAAGATGGACAGAGGCAACAAAGGTAGCACAAAATGTAACGGCAAGGAGTTGCGTGCGAGGAAGTGGATGAGAATGGCGAGGGAGGAAGGTCGGGACTGAGATGGCGAAGGAAGGGCAAGATGGGATCAAGATGAAAAGAAAGGATGGGGAAAGGAGAGGGGTGTGTGTGTGTGTGTGTGTGTGTGTGTGTCTGTCTCTCTCTCTCTCGCTCTCGCTCTCTGTTTGTGTGTGGCGCCAAAGCTGTGCCTTGACGCACTCTGCTGCAGCTCAGCTTGTGCTCAGTTCAGGCACGGCCAATTTCAAGCTCAAGCCTGAGCCAGCATGTGCATCGTGCATCCACATAAATAATGTTAGAGCGAGTGACTAACAGTACGAGAATGGAGCCACGAGCAGGGCGAGCAGGGTCGATCACGTATTTGAGAAAACTACAAATCTTGAATCCACCACACAGCGTGATCATTTCAAAAACCGTGTTGGCCCAATACAGTACAGTACAGTACAAAAACAGCCGACCGAGCCTTGGCTTTCTCAGCTGAGCTGCCTTTTCTCTCGGCCCCAAAAGAAAGCGCAGCGCGATCTGGCTTCTACTGCGCGTTTTCGCTACTTTCCCAAGAACTCCTCTCTCGTCGCCATCACCACCACCATTCTCGCCACCATCCATCCTCATCCTCTTCATCATCCTCTTCATCATCCTCATCCTCATCCTCTTCATCACCTCTGTCTTCTTTCCTTTGTCTTCATTCGTGTCCACTCTATCTCCGTCGCCGCTTCCCCTCACATCATTGCAGTCGACAAGAACGTTTTCACCAACTCATTCCTTTCCTTGGTTTCGCCCTGCCTTTTTCTCGTCGCCCATTCACATCGCGCGCATTCAACCATCCCGATCAGCCGACGTATTACACGCCATCCCGAATCCTCAGCAACCACCTGCACGCACCAAAGCAATTTCTTCATTGCCTTGATTGCTTGTCTGTCGTATTCCACCGTCTCTGTTGCCAGCTAGTTTGTTTCCTTTCCCGTCGCCCCACATCCACATACATGCTCAGCATTTGATCTCGCCTCATTTCTTGCCGCGCATCTCGACCTCTCGTCTGCGTCTCGACACAGACCTGTCGAAAGGCATTCATCTCGTCCTCTTTTCCGCCTAACCACACCTGATCCCTCCCTATACCAAAAACACACAAAAGAAAACCAAAAACCCGATCCGCTTTCCATCCCGCATCAGCTCATATTGCGACCTCTCGTCTTTCAATTCAATCCATACCCATCTCGAGCCAGAGCATACTCTCTTTCGACTTAGCCTTGACCTCCATCATCATCCATACACTCGTTGATTCATCATGAGCGCCCAGGCAGGTCAATCTTTCGCTCATTCCACTGCGCCCATACGCCCCGTGCGTGAGGTGCAGTTCGGCATCTTGAGCCCCGAAGAGATTGTAGGTATCTTGCACGCTCTCATCCTTTCGTCCTCATCGTGTCCCCGTCGCGGCCCATCATGTCGGACATAGACATGCTTCGCGTCCAGATCACCCTGTCCCGATGTACACATGGCTGACCACTCTTGAATTTGCTCTGGCGTCCTACTTACCCCTTGCCTCCCTTCCTCCCGCCCGCCCCCCACAGCGAGCTATATCGGTTTGCAAAATCGAGGTGCCCGAGATCAAAGATGAGGCCGGCAAGCCAAGGATCGGTGGTCTTTCCGACCCACGCCTCGGTACGCTCGATAGGAACTACAAATGTCAAACTTGCGGCGAAGGCCATCAAGAATGTCCTGGACACTTTGGTCACATCGACTTGGCCAAACCCGTCTTCCACATCGGCTACCTCGGCAAGGTCAAAAAGATTCTCGAGTGCGTTTGCTTCCATTGTGGTAAGCTCAAGGCCGACGTCGTCACCGACCCCGTCTTTGATCAGATAGTCAAGGCGACACGCGGCAGCAGGAAGCGCCGCTTCCAGCGTGTCTGGGAATATTGCTCCAAGAAAATGGTTTGCGAGGCCGACGATCCAAAGGAGGAAGACGAGATGGGCTTCGAGGAGCAGCCAAAACCCGGTCACGGAGGTTGTGGTCGCGTCCAGCCCAACATTCGCCGCGAAGGCCTCAAGCTGTTCACCCAGTGGAAAAAGGGCAAGGGCGAGGACGAGGATGGCGAGGAGAATGCCATCGCCCAAGCAGAGAAGCGTCCCTTACCAGCATCCGAGGCACACACCATCCTCAAAAAGATGTCGAGCGACGACATTGCCGTCCTTGGTCTCTCGGAGGAGAATGCGCGCCCCGACTGGATGGTCTTGACCGTCCTCCCAGTTCCTCCCCCTCCCGTTCGACCTTCCGTCCAAGATGGAGGTGAGGATGACTTGACCTACAAGCTCGCCGACGTCATCCGCGCAAATGCTACCCTGAAAAAGATGGAGCAAGAAGGAACACCTGCCCATATCCTTGCCGATTTCGAGCAGCTGCTCCAATTCCATTGCGCCACATTCATGGACAACGACATTGCTGGTCAGCCGCAAGCCATGCAGTCGAGTGGTAGGCCCATCAAGTCGATCCGTGCCCGTTTGAAGGGTAAGGAGGGTCGTCTTCGTGGCAACTTGATGGGCAAGCGTGTCAACTTCTCGGCACGTACCGTCATTACCGGTGACCCGCTGCTCGAGCTCGATGAGGTCGGTGTGCCCAAGTCGATCGCCCGTAATCTCACATACCCGGAGCGAGTGACTCCTTACAACCGAGCGTGGCTCTCGGAGCTGGTCCGCAACGGCCCCAACGACTATCCTGGTGCCAAGTACGTCATCCGAGACACGGGCGAACGTATCGACTTGAAATACAACCGGCGCAGCGACATGGCACTGCAGCCCGGCTGGATCGTCGAGCGCCACCTCAAGGATGGCGACTACGTCCTTTTCAACCGTCAGCCTTCGTTGCACAAGATGTCAATGATGTCGCACCGCATCAAGCTCATGGACTATTCCACCTTTCGTCTCAACCTCAGTGTCACGCCTCCCTACAACGCCGATTTCGACGGTGACGAGATGAACTTGCACGTACCCCAAAGCGAAGAGACTCGTGCCGAGCTCTCCCAGATCGCTTGGGTCCCCCGTCAGATCGTCTCGCCCCAGGCCAACAAGCCTGTGATGGGCATTGTGCAGGACACACTGTGCGGTATCCGAAAGTTCTCGTTGCGAGACTGTCTCCTGGACTATCAACAGGTGCAGCAGGTTTTGCTGTGGGTGGCCGACTGGGATGGCGTTGTCCCCATGCCTTGCATTCTCAAGCCCAAGCCCTACTGGTCGGGCAAGCAGATTCTGTCCATGTGTATCCCCAAGGGCATCAACGTCTTCTTGGACAAGGACAAGGGCCTCAAGAATAACTTCCTCAAGGACGACGGTGTCTACATCGAGAACGGTGAGATCATGTACGGTGTTATCAACAAGAAGGTCGTCGGTGCTTCGGCCGGTGGTCTCATCCACATTATCTTCCGAGAGAAGGGTCCGGTGGTTTGCAAGCGCTTCTTCTCTGGAGTGCAGCGCGTCGTCAACTTCTGGCTCTTGCACAATGGTTTCTCGATCGGTATCGGAGACACGGTGGCAGACAAGGCTACCACGGACAGCATCAACCAGACCATCACCTCGGCCAAGGCGGCCGTCATGGACTACATCAAGTACGCCAGGCACGATTGGCTCAAGGTCGAAGCGGGTATGACGTTGCGAGAGTCGTTTGAGGCCAATGTCAACCGTGTACTCAACCAGGCTCGTGATGATGTCGGCAACCACGCCGAGACCAGCTTGCCTGATTTCAACAACGTCAAGCAGATGGTCGTTTCCGGATCCAAGGGTTCGTTCATCAACATCTCGCAGATGTCGGCTTGTGTCGGACAGCAGTCCGTCGAGGGTAAGCGTATTCCCTTCGGTTTCCGCCACCGCAGTCTTCCTCACTTCACCAAGGACGACTTCACCCCCGAGAGTCGTGGTTTCGTCGAGAACTCGTACCTGCGAGGTCTCACTGCCCAGGAGTTCTTCTTCCACGCCATGGCTGGTCGTGAGGGTCTTATCGACACGGCCGTCAAGACTGCCGAGACGGGTTACATCCAGCGACGTCTGGTCAAGGCGCTGGAAGATGTCATGGTCTGCTATGACGGCACGGTCCGAAACTCGACCAACAACGTCATCCAGTTTGCCTACGGAGAAGATGGTATCGATGGTGCCCAGGTCGAGACGCAGACGCTCTTGACGCTCAAGCTCAACGATGCCGATTTCCGTCACATGTTCCGCGTCGACTTGCACGATGGTGGCTTCAAGAAGGGGACACTCCGCCCTGGTCTTGGCGACTGGTCGCAGGAGTTGCAAGACTTGCTCGACGAGGAGTTTGCCCAGCTCGAGTTTGACCGACACCTGCTCCGCACCGAGATCTTCCAGTCGGACCAGGTGCAGGTTCGTCTTCCCATGAACGTCGCGCGTCTGGTGCTCAACGCCCAGCAGATCTTCCACATCGACCAGCGCAAGCCTAGCGATCTTTCGCCCGCCGAGGTCATCACCGGTCTCCGCACTGTTCTCGATCGCTTGATTGTCATTCGTGGCGACGACCCCATCTCCCGCGAGGCCCAGATGAACGCCACGCTGCTCTTCAAGATCCACTTGCGCTCATACCTGTGCTCCAAGATGGTCATCGAGCAGCACCACATCAACAAGGAAGCTTGGGAGTGGATCCTCGGTGAGATCGAGGGTCAGTTCGCACGATCGGTCGCCAACCCCGGTGAGATGTGCGGTACTCTGGCTGCCCAGAGTATTGGAGAGCCCGCCACGCAGATGACGCTCAACACCTTCCACTATGCCGGTGTGTCGAGTAAGAACGTCACGCTCGGTGTGCCACGTCTCAAGGAGATCATCAACTGCGCCGAGAATATCAAGACGCCCTCGGTGACCGTCTACCTCACAGAGCAATACAGCCAGTCGCAAGAGTCTGCCAAGGTCATCCAGACCGCGTTGGCTCACACTACGTTGCAAACGGTGACGTCGGCGGTCGAGGTTCACTACGACCCTGATCCGTCTGCCACTGTCATCGAGGAGGACAAGGACTTCGTGGAGGCCTTCTTTGCCATCCCCGATGAGGAGGTCGAAGCCAGTCTGGAGCGCCAGTCGCCCTGGCTCCTGCGTCTGGAGCTGGATCGTGCTCAGATGCTCGACAAGAACCTGACAATGGCGGACGTTGCTTCCAAGATCAGTGCCATGTTTGGACAAGACATCTTTGTGATGCACTCGGAAGACAACGCCGAAAACCTCATCCTGCGTATTCGTGTCGTCGACAACGATCCCGAGAAGGAGGCGCAAGGAGAAGAGGAGATCTTCCTCAAGAACCTCGCCTCGCAGATGCTTGCCGAAATCGACCTCAAGGGTATCAAGGGTATCAAGAAGGTCTACATTGTTCAGCAGGACAACAAGACGAGGCGCATCGACCCCGTCACGGGCGATTGGCGCACTGTGTCCGAGTGGGTGCTCGAAACCGATGGAAGCAACCTGGCCGAGGTGCTCGCCGTCGAGGGTGTTGACGCCATCCGAACCAGCTGCAACAACCCTGTCGAGATCTTCCGCGTCTTTGGTATCGAGGCGGCCCGAAACTCGTTACTCAGGGAGACACGTGCGGTTATCGAGTTCGACGGTTCGTACGTCAACTACCGCCACTTGGCGCTGTTGTGCGATATCATGACCAGCCAGGGTGCCTTGATGGCCATTACTCGTCACGGTATCAATCGCACCAATCAGGGTGCCTTGATGCGATGTACCTTCGAGGAGACCGTCGAGCTTCTGATCGAGGCAGCATCGATGGGAGACATTGATGACTGCAAGGGCGTGGCGCAGAACGTCTTGCTCGGCCAGATGGCGCCCATGGGTACAGGTGCTTTTGACCTCAACCTCGATCTTGAGATGCTCAAGGACACCATTGTTAACCACGCTCTGCCTTACGACACACTCCTTGCTTCTCGCTCGCTCGATGCTGCTGGTGGCAAGACGCCTGGTGCCATGACGCCCTACGACTCGAGCTCGCCTGCCTCGGACGATGCATTCCGTGTTCATGAACAGGCCATGTTCAGTCCTCTCGCGCAGACCGGTGGCGACGAGGGTGGGTACAACGATTATCTCCTTACTGGAACGAGCCCCATGCGCACGCCACTGGGTGCGCAGAGTCCAGCTGGATACGGTTTCTCGCCTGTCTCGCCCGGCTACGTTCCCACTTCGCCAGGCTATGCCACCTCGCCTGCTGGTGCTTTGGGTGCAATGAGCCCCTGGACCGGCAACGGCGCCACCTCGCCGGCGTACAGTCCCACTTCGCCGCGCATCTTTGGTGGAGCTACGAGCCCGTCGTACTCGCCCACGTCGCCCAGCTACAGCCCTGCCTCGCCCAACTACTCGCCTTCGAGTCCAGCGGGTGCAGGCTACTCGCCAACGAGCCCGCGCATGAGCCCAACGAGCCCCGCAGGTCGCTACGGTGCGGCGACAAGTCCACAGTACTCGCCTGCATCGCCCAAGTTCTCGCCGACCAGCCCGAACTACAGTCCCGCCAGTCCAGCGTACACACCTACCTCGCCCGTCTACTCTCCTACCTCTCCTGCGATGGCAGGTCGAGGCGGCGCCAAGGGCTTCAGCCCAAGTTCGCCTGCTTACTCGCCCACCTCGCCGCAGTATTCGCCTGCCTCGCCTGCCTTCTCGCCGACGTCGCCTCAATACTCTCCGGCATCGCCTCAGTATTCGCCGACGTCGCCGCAGTACTCGCCGACCAGTCCCGCAATGGGAGGCGCTTCGGGTTCTGGCGGTCCCGGTGCAGGAGGTGCCGCGTCGCCTCGTCGCAGTCGTATGTCGAACAAGCCGGCATGGCAGCGTTGAGCACACCCTCCGCGCCAGTCCTTTTAGGACTCCATCTCGTTTCTTTCTTCATGAGTCAGCAGTTCGCTTCGACTGGACTCGATCAAAATCACAGCACCTATCGCAGCATCACTTCAAAAAGGGTTTCTTCGCCCTCACTTCGCTATTAAAAGTTACATATGTCAAAACAACATGAAAGGATTTCCATCTCGTTTGCGAATATGCATTCGCTTGTCACACAGAATGATTTTACGGCATCTGCGAAGGATGATGTGCATGAGACGCTCGATGAGGGCGATGCGTGCTGGCCAGTCATATTCTGAAAAAAGGAAATATCCACCTCGAAGCCACCCCCCGCAGCGGGGTGGCTGCAAGGTGGCTTCAGTGGGTGGCTCCCAGGTGGATCTTGCAGATTTGTCTTTATTCCTTTTTCCAATTAAAACCGATAGCCTGCCAACGTCGACCGACATGGTTGATTGGCAGCATCTTCTCGAACCAACAGTGTAGACTGTGATGAGCAAGCTGAACCGATAGGTGTGCTTCACAGACCAAAGTATCTGCTTTTCCAGACTGATAGACTGTGCACGATTGATAGCCCCCGGTTGCAGGTGAGTCAGCAGAGGGTGTGTGCGTCGCCACCACTTCCTCTCCTTCCAGTGCCTTGCTCACCATCACTCTCTGGATGCTGTTGATCTTGAGAGGCAGCTCTCCCGGTCAAGATACTGTTGGCATCAATTGTTTGAGGTCATTGGTCAACTATGTCGGTCTAACTGTGACCTCTTGTTGGTTTGGGAGGCCTAGCCATTGTACTTGAGTGGAAAAAGGAATATGTTGTTGTCAGTCAATCCTCTTCAAAAGTAGACTGGGTGAGGCAGCAGTTTAAGGGGGAGGATTTTCAGACACGTGTCTGGGTCGGAGGTCAGGGTCCGACTCCTGCTGATGATGGTGTTTGTATTTTTTGTTAGAATGTTAGACCACCCAGGGTGGCTCCGGTGAGGAGCCAGCTGATCAGGGGTGGCTCCAAAGGTAACTCCAAACGCAGCCACCTGGGGTGGCTCTGGGAGGTGGCTCCGAGGTGGATTTTTCCTTTTCTTAACGATATGAGTGTCAGGATCGGACGGAAACCGAGGGGTCACATTCGAGAAATCTATTGAGGCTGCGAGTAAACGATCTGCGATTGCTGTGCATGCTGTGTAGAAGGCCTGATGGCCGAGGTGTAATTTCTAAGGACAAACTGCCAAAATCACGGCGAAACTAGATGAAGAGATCCGGAGCATGATCAATAAAGAACTCGATCGTCATAGCCTTGCCGCCCATATGGGCAAACTCCTGTGTCGGGTCCGCCGAACGCATCAAGGTTGGACCAAAGACAACACCGAGATTGCGAGCGTTCATCCTGTTATCGGCACTGCGTTCCTGAACGCGGTGCAGGTGGAGAACGAGATGCTGCAAGGTGCAAAAGTGCTGTCTCGGCAGGCGGTCGACAAGCTCCTTCACAAGCTCTTGCTTGGTCGCCATGTCCTCTGATTTGGATTCGACGACCCGGATGAGATCGTCGTAAAGCTCGAATGTGAGCAAGGGCGTAGGAAGCTCGCGGAAATAGTTCTTGAGGACACTGGTGATGGCAGAGACGTCGTTGAAACGATCCGTGTCTTCGAGGTCGAACGAGTTGCCGCGTTCAAAGAGTTGCGTGATGACTTTGAGCTGCGAAGTGCCGCCGGATTTGCGGTAGATGCCCTCGTAGTCCATGCCAAACGCCTCGACTGCCTGGATGCATTTCTCGACGATGAGGGGTACATCGCGTCCTTCGTGGGCGGCCTGCTCGGTGAGAGAGCGGCCGAACATGGATGGGCCCGTATTTTCTGCCTGACCCTCGTCGGGTCGTGTATACGGCTGGTTGCACGACACGGGGAGATTTTGGAGACAGCGAGAGTGACAGACCTGGGTGCAGAGTGCACAGCGCATCTCGGACTGTCCCCACATGTTCTTTTGACATGCAAAGCAGCGGGTTGGTCGGAGAACGTTGAACGGCTGGAAGAGATGTTCGCGCACCACAACGTCGTGCGAGGTGGCGCGGGTCATGGACGTTGCCGGTGCTCCAGCGCCCAAACCTGTGCCCTTGGGTGGTACAGGTGGCACGGCGCCATTTGATGGTGGGTACACGTTGGCTTTGGTCGTCTCGGACAGCTTGGGTTTCATCCATTTGAACTTTTTGACGACGGGAGCTGGCTCGAGTCTGCCAGGTTTGATCACCTGCTGAACGGCTGTGTCGACCGAGACGGTGTCGTAACCTGCGCTGCTCGGTGGCGCATCGTGTGAAGAGATGGATGCGTTGTGCGGCGTGTGCTTGTGAATGTGCTTGTGGCGCGAGCCAAAGTTGAAACCGCCAGAGCTCTTGGTTGTGGTCGATGAAAGGTCCTTTGGCAGCGCAGGGAGTGGTGGAAGATGATCCCTCGACTGTGCTGCCAGCTCAATCTTACGGTTGAGTTGGCCAAGCAAGGTGTTGAGCTCCTCGTTCTTTGCGTTGAGGCTCTGTGCTTCTTCGAGGAAGAGCTCTTTGGATTGTTTGAGTTCTTCGATTTCGATGAGCAGCGAATCGCGCTCGATGGTGAGTTCATCAATCTCTTTGCGGTAGCGGCTCTTGACTGCCTCGAGACGAGAGGTGAGGTTGTGCGTGATGGCTGCGTCAACGGTGCCCGTGGATGAGCGGGCGCCATGGGAGGACGAGAGTGCGGAAGGTGACGAGCCAGCTGCGCCGTCCTGCAGCGCAACCAGCTCGGCCACTTCGGCCACGGTCAAATCTCGCTCCACGGTGAGCTTGGCCAGATCGCGTTCCATGCCCTTGAGCGAGGCCTTGACGTCTTGCGAGCGGCGCTCAAGCTGCTCTTGCTGGCGTCGCTCGCTGTTGGCCGTGGCGAGTTTGAGTGCCTGCTCCGCAAGTTGCCTGCGCAGACGCGCCATCTCGAGCTCCGCTTCATGCCTAGCATTGACCTCATGCTCAAATTCCTCCTTGGCCATCGAGAAGCCGTGCGCTGCCTGCTGACTGGCACGTCGGATGCGGTCGTAGCGGGTTTGGAGCGACTCCATGCGTTGGCGTGTCTGCTCAAGGTCTTGCAAAATAGTCTCGACAAAGGAAATGTCCATGCTGACGAGGCCATCGCGGGCCTGCTGCATCGAGGCGCGCACTTTTGAGGAAACCTCCTTGAGCGAGCCCCCGGATGCAGTGACGTTCTTGCGATCGTCAGCCAGAAGCTCCTCTTCGCTGTCGACACTGTCTCCGACGTTGGAGCCGGTTTGCCGCCCTTTGCCTGGGGCGGCGTCTCCGTTGAGAACCGCATTTCGCATGACAGGACTTTTTCCTGAACCCGACTTTTCGGTGGCGGGAGGGTCCACCAGTGACGACGGTGCCGGCTCTGACGCAGAGGAGGCAGTCGAGGCGGCAGGAACCGAAGTGGGCAGAGCAGGTACCGGGGGTGGCTGTGAACGCAGCTCCTCATTCGAGTCAAAGTCGCCAAAGGACTCGACGAGGCTCAAAAAGTCTGGATCGTAAAATGAGTAGACCTTGGAAAGGCGCGAGGAAGAGGCGGACGCACTGAGAGGATTTCTGGAACCTGCTCCGGAACTTGCATTGGACTTGACGCTAGAAGTGCGAAGACTGACGCCGAGACCTTGACGGCTGTCGGAGGGGCGGAGAGCGCGACCAGAGTCTCCACGAGGTGAACCGTCTAGTGGGGTATTTTTTTTGAGCGGAGAAGAGGTGGGACTCGGAGAGATGGCATCGTCGGTGGTGGGGAGTCGCGTCTTTGCGCCCGCAGGCGAGCCGAGAGGGGAGGTTAGACCACTGCCAGTGTTCTTTTTCCGAGGAGAAAGGGGTGCAGTCCCCTCGTACTCTATGGGCAGCGACTGTTCGGCAGCTATGGAAGAGAGGGAGGTCTGCGAATTGTTGGCGACGTAGGCGAATCTTTCTTCGAGCTTGGCTGTGGCGCCAATAGCAGGACTGCGAGTCTCGCGTGATGGCGGCGGTGGAGCGTGCATAGGTCTTTTGCCGCCTGCACTTCCGGGACGAGCAGCAGCAGCAGCGGCGGCGGCGGCCGCAGAGCCTCCTTGATTGCTCCAAGGCGAGAGACTTGGACCGTTGGGCGCTGGAGAAGCGAGGAGGGATGCGGAAGGCGGCGGGGTCTCTTTGGAGGGAAGCGAGGGTGGCTGATCGATTGATGGTGAAGGAGTGGCTACGGAAGGGTTGGATGTCATGTTGGTGCGATAGGATGGCTCGTTGGATTGCGCTTGTTGGAGCTGCTTGTCACGACGGGCCTTTGCACGTTTTTGCTCTGCATGCTTGCGACTGCGTGCGACGCGCTCGTTGTGACACTTCATGCAGTAGATGCCTTGGCTGGTTTTTGCAAAGACGAGTTCTTCGATCTTGGAATGGCAGGAGCGACAGGTGAAGCAGGAAGCGTGATAGGATTCGTCACCGGTCATGATGGCTTCTTCCATGATGGGAAGGTTGCAAATGTTGCAAGAGTAGTTGCACTCGCCGCAGATGGGGTGGCCATCGGAGAGAAGGAGAATGTCGTCTCGTTCTGTGCTGACTCTGTTTTTGCACTTTGCGCAACGAAAGCACTCGATATGCCAAAGTTTGGTTGCGAACTGAATGACGCCTTCTTCGACGCTCTCTTCGTCGATGAGACGGCCACAACCACCGCAGTAGGCTTCTGGAAGCTCATCTTCGACATTGTGGACATGTGCATCGCCGGTGTGGGCAGAGGGAGTGTGGAGAGGGTCTGGGTCGCGAAGGGCCATTTGGTCTTGGAGAAGCGCAGGCATTTTGTGGTCGCGCGGTTGTAGCTGCTTGGATGGATGGAAGCGAGCGCAGGAAACGGGATGGCGAAATGAGTTGGGGTGAGCAACGAGTTTTGGCGTTCAAGATGCGAGCGCTGGTATACGATCAGAGTCGAGGCGATGCTGTTTTTTCGGGGGGACTGCAGGTAACTGCTGCGTTAAAAATGGCGTGGGTTGTGGTGCGAGGCGGTCAAGGTGGAGTGAATGGTGTGAAGCGTGTGGACTAGAGGATGGAGCTGGTAGATGCGATGACTGGGAGGATTGTGAGGAGAGTGATGATGTGCAGATGGTGTGGTGCGCCAAGTGTTGAGGTATAACGATGAGCTGGTGATGGAATGCAAGAGGACCAAGAATAAGGAAAGACCGAGACCAGCGGTGAAAGAGAAGCAACAAGGATGAAAGACAAGTTGCCAAGTATCGAAGGCCGAGAAGGGGTCAGAGCGAGCAGGTGAGAAGAGAGAGGGTTGTTAGGGATAAGGACATAGGTGTGTGTGTGTGTGTGTGTGTGTGAAGCACAGCGATCCAGCCAAATGCAGCCAGAGACAGTACAGTACAGTACAGTACAGTACTGTACAGTACAGTATGCTGCTTCTTTTGCCCATTTAGGGTTGCACGCTTTTATTTTATTTATTTATTATCTCAATGGATCACCGGGGATGATCCCATCGTTTTCCGCTGCATCTGCATACAGCAGAAGTATACAGTACAGTACATAGATTTCAAAAGGACAGAGGACAGAGGACAGAGGACAGAGGACAGAGGACAGAGGACAGAGGACACAAAGAGGTGGGACCGAGCTTCAAAAGAGTGGTTGCCGCTGTGCTGCAGTTGCGAGCCGTGTGCCACGCTTTCCCACGACACACCACAGGTACGCCCGCCCGCCCGCAAACTGCATATGTTGAGTGTAACTTACTGGACAGCACTGTAGCCCTAATCCAGGGTCCAACAAACAGAACCACACACTACTGTAGTCTGTCTACTGTATTCAAAAGCTGACCTGCCAACATGCCGGTGAATTTCGAGTTGGTGGTTGGCAATATTTGACCTGATGGCGTCCAACTGACCCGAGGCGTACATCATGGCGTCGGTGTCTTGATCACCACGCATCCAAACTAGCAAAGTCGTCGTGTACAACATCATCCGAGGCTTGATCTTCCTTTTTTGTTTTGTTTTTGTTTTTTTACGCCCAGCGAGTCGGCTTGGCTCGCGTCGATGCTACGTCGGCCAGACAATTTTTAAACAAGAGCGTTGAGAAGGTCTCGTGTGTGAGTGTGTGTTTCTTTTCGCAGCTCTCTCCAAGCGAGACAGGCACAGCTTTCTTTCTCTAGCTGGGCGTCAAATCGCAGATCACTAGAATCGCTCTCGCTCTCGCCCTCATCCGCTTTCGGCATGGCATGGCATGGCATGGCATGGCATGACTCTTGACCTCTTCTTGTTTTCCATCAGATGCGTCAATCCTGTCGGCTCTCTTTCCGCTTCTATGATCGTCATACAGTCATACAGCTCGTCGGCCCTTTCATACAGTCTCGGCCTTAGCTTCTCGTCCTGTCCGAGATACACAGATGCTCACTTGGAGCAACGTGAGCGATACATGATGGCGCGTTCGCATCGCCTTTGTCCCATGTTTTCTTCTCAGTGTTCGGTTGTGCCACATCCGATCTCGATGCTATCATACCATACCATACCATACCATACCGCACTTTTTCCCCTCCTCCGTCTCACCAACATGTGGAATCAAGATGCCAATAATCAAATTACCATCTAGTCAACCCGCTTCTGCATAGCCCTTCTGTTGCAGTCACCTTGGTTCCACACAACTCGAAGCGCATCGCACGATCCGCACGATGCTGCACATGTCGACAAGCCAAACAAATCATTACATGTACATATACAAGAACGCAAACTGCCACATGGGTGCTAACGTCAAGGTTTCCGAGGCAGCGTCGCAGCACGCAGCACGCGGCTCGACTGCAAAGACCAGCGGTGGTCGTAGACGACCATCTAGGATAGACAAGTAGCCCAAACGCTGAGCGAAATAGCTGCGAGTCGACGCAATGTCTAGCTGCAGCAACCACCGCCAGCGCCAGTCTTGGGCGCCGAGTTGACATTGACGTTGCCCGAGGCGGCCGCGGGCGAGGCTTGTGTCACGGCAGCCGTGTCGATGAGCCTCGTCTTGACCTCGCGTGCCAGATTGAAGAAGGCCTCCTCGACGTTCGAGTTTGACTTGGCTGATGTCTCAATGTAAGGAATGCCCAGCTCTTGAGCCAGCTCTTGAGCCTGCTCGTTCGTCACTGCTCGCTTCTCTTCCCAATCCGACTTGTTTCCGATGAGGATCTTGGAGACACCTTCGCTTGCGTGCTGCTCAATGTTGGCGTGCCACGTTCGTACGTTTTCAAACGACTTTTGGTCGGTCACGTCGAATACGAGCAAGATACCCATGGCGCCACGGTAGTAAGCGGTGGTGATGGTACGGAAGCGCTCCTGACCTGCGGTGTCCCAGATCTGCAGCTTGATGCGCTTGCCGTCGAGCTCAATCGTGCGAATCTTGAAGTCGATGCCGATGGTGGTGATGAAAGAGGGCGTCCAGGCGTCATCACAAAATCGAAGCAACAAGCATGACTTGCCGACCCCAGAGTCACCGATAAGCAAAAGCTTGATGAGAAAGTCGTAGTGAGGGTTGGGCATTCTGCGGTTGGTGAAAGCGAATCTGGCACCAGATGTGAGCAAAGGAGATGCGGTCCAAGTGGCAGAAGTAGGCGTAGCTGCAACGGGCGAGGATGCTGCTGCGTTTGGAGTTGTGCTAGACGGGAGCTGGGATGGTTCGACGAGCGACGATGTTCGTAGACGTTGTTGGCTGCGCTGAGGAAGCTCTGGTTTGGTGAGCGACGGCTGCGGATTGCTACAAGTGCGACCAAGTTGGTGAGCATTAGGTAGATTGGAATCGGTATGGGTGGATAGAGCGTTGGATGACATGGCGGCCGAGACAAAGTAGGATGAGTTATAAATGTAGGCCAGAGTGACGCCGGAAGGAGCAGCAGTGCGGCCAAGAGTGAAGAGTGCGAAAGAGGATGAAACGAGGAAAGCACGGGTCAGCCATGGTTTTTCATGTCAGGGAGATGGTGCGTGTGGCGCTTCAAGTATGACGAGGCGTCGCACTTGAGCTGCCGAGACAAGGAGCAACGGCGAGGCGTGGCTGTCCAATGATCGAGAGCTCTTACTTGGGGCTCAAAGCGAAAAGGGATGTGTGGGAGGATCGGATGCATAGTCGGCGTGGCGTTTCTTGTACCGTGAAGCGCCGAGACCAGAGACCAGAAACCAGATCCGGACAAGTGCGAGCTGTTTTTGGCTGAGAAGGACGACCCGATCAAGCAAGAGTATACTCACAGTTATCTGGAAGAAGGACAGGAGGTAGGTTGATAATCAACGAGGGAACGATGGATGGTGGCCGAACGTGTAGAGGATGCAAGCGACAAAATGTAGAGATGAGCAGTGGAGGTTGAGCTGCCTACGATTCAACACAGTGACACCTTGCCATCTGACGCACCCGCTCACGCTGTGCTGGGTTGCTACTCTAACTCGCGCTGAGACTTTGAGAGAGCGAGAGAGCGAGAGAGCGAGTTGTCCGTGTCGTGCGAGAAACTTTCACATCAACCTCCACTCACGCTTCCAAAAAGAAAAAAAAAAAAAAAAAAATTAAAAAAAATTCTCACAGCTCCTTTCTTCTTGGACCCTCTTGCAACTGCTCGTTCAACGTTGGTTCGGTGTGTCTACTGTACACCATTCGTCCTTGACACCACACCCGTGACTCTCTTGCTGGTCTAAGCTATTCTATCCGCCATGGAAAGGGTGCAGTATCAGCTCGAGCGTTCCGTTCCACAGCTCCAGCTGCTCGACGACAACAATGTCTTCTCCAAAGACCAGCTTCGTTCCATCACCACACAACGTCACACCTTCGAGGCCCGCCTTCTACGAAGAGATCCCGACAAGAACGATTACCTACGATACGCCCAGTTTGAGCGCAACCTCGCCGATCTCATCAATGTAAAGGCTAACCGCATCGGTCTGCCTCGCGCTTTCCACCGCGACATTGCAACTCACCACACCGCTCACATCATCGCCATCTACGAGCGTCTCGTGCTCAAGTTCAAATACGATGTCGATGCATGGCAGCAGTACATCGCATTTGCAAAAAGCAGAAAGATGCGACTAGTCACAGCTCGCGTCTACGCTCGAGCTCTCTCCCTTCACCCCAACAATGTTCCTCTTTGGCTTGCTGCCGCTGACCACGAACTTAACGACAATGCTTCCACCACAGCCGCCCGTTCACTTCTGCAGCGCGCTCTTCGCTTAAATCGACTTCCATGGAACAAGCAAACCACCACCGATTCTACCTCTTCCGGCAGCAGCAAGCGCTCCAGCAACGCAGATGCTTCCGCCTCCAACAAGCGTCTCCGACACGATGCTTCAGTAGCCACCACCGACGTCGGCACCAGCTCCGCTTCTGGACCTCCCCTTTTCATCTTATCATCTCGAGAAGCTGACCTACTTCGCCTTTGGGTCGAATACATTCGTATGGAGCTTGTCTTTATCGAGCGCCTTCGCAGGAGATGGCTTGTACTAGGCCTCGAATGGGACACTCAAGCCACCGACGATGACACCAACCTCAGCTCTTCCACCGAGTCTGTAGAAGCTCACCAAGCTGCCGTCGATATCGACTCAGCGTTCAGTGCAACCAACCCCGTCGACCCTGATGATGACAACGATGACCAGGAACGTATCTTGCTAAATCAGGTGCCAGACAAGGACGACGACGCCAAGCCCGAGGTCGCCCAAGCCATCAAGTCCAAGCCCAACACCTTTACGCCCAGAAACATGTCCACAATCCCACCAACACAGATCGCCATCCTTCGAGGCAATATCCCACTCTTCCTCATCGGCAGCGCTCTCGAATCCATGGCTCCACACCTCCACTTTGTCTTCCTCATTGCTCTCATCGAGCTGCTCCAGACTTTCCCATTTGCCGAGCCCATAAATCCGGATGCCCCAAAGACTGGACAGGCACTCCGACGTCGCCTCCTGGATGGCGTCTACCAGCATCTTTCGCATCGTCAACGATGGGGCTGGTCTCACTTTGCCCCTGCCGCACTCGCATCCTCCCTCCGATCCTTCACACCCGAGACTTCCTACTATGCCGACAAGTCCGATCGCACAGCAGCCCAAGTTGCCAACACAGAAGAGATGGACTCGCACAGACTCCTTTCCTCAGCCAGCCTCCTTCGCACCACTTTTTCCAACGAGACCGACGGCCTACTCGAACTTGCATCGCAGCTCAGAAGCACCACTGCCTCAAACTTGCAAAAGGCATCCGCAACCTCATCGTCCTCGCTTTCCGTTCTCCTGATCCTGCAGCTCTTGCAATCGCTATTGACTGTCCAGACTAATGCCAGCACAAGGGCTTCTCCCGCCTATCAAAAGTTGGCAGACTCGGGCGTGCTCCCCACTGCTGTCAGTGACGCCATCACCCAGCTGCGAGCTCTTTGTGTTCAAGCACCCATCGACGCTGCACAGCGAGCAGGCAAGAGCGCAAAGTCCGAGTTCTACACCACCACGGCGCTGCTCATCGAGATGCTCAGCGACGAATCACGCTCAGGCATCGACGAACCCAATCTCTTGCATTACCTCGAATCTGTGCAAGCGCAGCTGATCAAAGAAGCTCAAGCAGCTGGTCCCACGATCGAGACTGCTCAGATGCGTGCTGTTACATTGCGCAAGAAGATTGACGCTGCCATCGCAATCC
Organism: Ustilago trichophora; assembly: GCA_900323505.1. NCBI lineage: Eukaryota > Fungi > Basidiomycota > Ustilaginomycetes > Ustilaginales > Ustilaginaceae > Ustilago > Ustilago trichophora. The sequence goes on along the minus strand of OOIN01000021.1, from coordinate 7,759 downwards.
AAAATGATAAGGAGCGCAACAAGAAACTCACGAAGCTCAAGGACCAGCTCAAGGATGCCACTAGGAGTGGCAGCTTTCCCACAAGCGACGAACTCTGGAGACTCCGCATCCTGGTTTTGTCCCAATTGGCCAAGACATCGGACAAGAGCATCGAAATCAGCCGAGACTCGATCGCAGCAGAATGGCGTCGAGGGCTGCAAGCTTGTTCAGAGAGCGTGGATACCGAATCTTCAACACTCTCAGCTGAGAACAGCTTGTGGACGCGCTTCTTGGACTGGCTTGACTATGGTGTTGTAGGCGCACGGGAATCGAGTCGCAAGGAATCCAAGGCTGCCTTCCGCTACAGCTCGGAACAGTATCGATGGGCGGTGCAAGAGACGGGCTCCTTGCTCTCCCGTAGCAACAACAGGGTCGCCGATCTCGAAGCTGTGCAGCGATACCGCCAAGATGTGCACGACCTGTGCGTGCTTCGCTATGTTCGACTTAGCCGCTCGTTCGGCAAGCACGACGATTCAATCTCGTGGCTGCTCCAGTCTTCTTTTGCTTCGCACCAAGCCTGGCTTGACGTCATCTCGGAGCTGCGAGCCGAAGAGGAGCAAGATGACGACGGCAAGTCACCAAAGTCGCAGAAGGATGCTCAGCTGGTCGAAAAGATCTTCACCAAGTTGCTCCAGATCAAGTCAGGCGACGTCGAGGTCTGGATCAGCTACCTGCAATATCTGGCGGCCAGAGATATGACCAAGGCGCTCAAGGCTCTCGAGACTTGCAGGAGCATCATGGAGAAGAGCGAATACAAGCTGGTTGAGAAAAAGTGGCAACGCATCTGCGAGGAGCTGCAAGCTCAGTCGAGTGTCATCTTCAGCGATGAGGGGGACGACCAGGTCAGCGAGGCGGAAAACTAAGTTTGACGTGTTGCTTCTGTCAAGACATCCAGATTGTGTACTGTACATATTGCACGTTGTACTCCGTCACTTTTTGCATCAGTCTTTTTTTTTTCTCCATGTCACCGGAATGCCACAGTCTTTTGCCCTATGTCGTGGATGCTTGTCGCGGCCTTCTATGAGTTTCGGTCGGAATAAATAGATTACAAGATATGTACTGTATGCGTCTAACAAACTTTACGTGGCCGTCAAGTCAGCTTGACGACAATCAAAGACGGAAGGCTACATTGACAAGCTCCTCGACGTCGAATTTCTCTGGCTGCCGGTGGAAGTCGTGCAAGAGCTTGGCACAAGTCGACTGATCACTGCTCTCACTCTGGGATGGGGTGCCGGAGGAAGAGGAAGGAAGATAGAATCGCTGAAGGGTCAGAGCGAGCAGCTGTGCTTGCGCCTGATCAATGCGGCCACCCTTTCCAGTTTTTTCGTTGAGACCGGTCACCTCGCCCCTCATGAGCACCAGACCATTGCTCTGGCATAAATCGGTGTAGAAAGTGAGGATCAGGACGGGTTGGCTGAAATCTTGCTTGAGCTTGTATTCAGCCAACGGGGTGAACAGCGTGGTAGCGGAAGGTGGCAGGCCCTCGCCAGCAGTGTTGGGTACCACCGCCCATTCGAGGAATTGCATCTCGAAAGCCTGCTTGGAGCTACCTGGTGCATCTGATTCTTCATCAATGACTTGACGCGGGAGCGGGAGGACGAATTGAGGATATTTGCGAGCATTGGCCAGCATCTCGAGGTACTTTTCCGTGGGAATGACAGCCGACAGCTTGTTCTTGATCGTGTGATAGCCAGCCCAGAGCTCGGTGATGGTCTCCCTGTCTTGCGTCATGAGCTTTTCCACGTCTAGAATCTTGCTGAGCGGCTTGATGGGGCCTTGTTGTGCGCCTGTAGGAGTTGAATGGACCTGACCGGAAGCGAGTTTCTTGGCTGCTTCGGCTTTCGATCGTTGTTTCATGGCTTCAGCCAGCGCTCGATCGCGCTTTTCCACCTCAGATAAGGAGCCAGCCTTGGCCATCACTGTCTCGTTGGCTGCAGTGTTGGTGGTGGCTGACTGTGGAGACTTGACAGCGGCAGACTCGAGTGAACGCCGCTTGAACTCTTCTGGAGACAAGCCTTCCTGCATTGCCTTGACTTTAATCTTTGCTTCATACTCGCGAAGTTTACGGTCGCGCTTGTGCTGCACCGATGCACGATGATCTTGACCGATGGAGGATGTGGTTGCTTTTGCTTCGAATTCGCTGACGCCTCGAGACTGGTCGTCGGACTTAAGATGGGACCATGAAAAAGGAAGAGGAGGTGACACCTGCGCGAGGCGAGGTCTAGCGTGGTGAATCGCACAAATATGGGATCCAGAAGCAATGGAGGCGCACGTGCTGCGCAGGGTGTTCCCCAGTGACCTCATCTTGTCTTTGGTGATACTGTGATGGAGGCCAGTTAAGGAGAAGATCCCAGGTGACTGGTGCGTCTCTCTCTTCGGGCAAAGAGTAAACTTCAGATCGGATCTCGGGATCTTTGTCGGACAGTCTCTTTGAGCGGTGTCTTGGAAAGATGAAAAGGAAAGCGTCGCTTACAAGAGATGTCATGAGTGCTGGATCTCACAAAACCACCTTTCTTTCATCGGAGTTGCGAACACGATGTTAAGCTTGTCTGAGAAACTCGGAACTCGGACAACTTACTGCGCCACGCACGCACGCATTCACGCATTCATTCATTCATTCATTCATTCATTCATTCATTCACCTGCTCAGTCCCCTTTCTCGTCATGACGATCATCATCCACCGCACCACCATTGTCATCACAACCATGTCTAACAGCATCAAGGTGGTGAGACAACGTCCGTCATGTCTAATGTCAACAAACACGGCCACGATCACCCCGTCGATGATCATGACAACAATTTCTACCAGTGCCTCAAGCACTGGCATAGCTCTACGGATAAGGCAAAGCTCAACTTTGCACTCAGTCAGATCACGTATGTGCTTAGCACATGGTCAGAAAAGGCCCCGGATCATCCCCACAATCTCAGAGCCATCTCTAACCCGCCAGTCTATACTGGTCTTCGCAAATCTATCCAAAACAACCCCAAGCTCGACTTGCCCCTGGTATCCAAGATTGTCCATAAGACTGTCACTATCGATGAGGCCAAATGCCAAATCGATAAATTTGTCTCATCTCACGAAGATGGCTTCTCTGAATACCTCAAATCACTCGACAATCTCAAGCTGCTGATCATATTTACCGATGCTCTGTTCGATGCACCTGATTCTGAATCAAGCCACAACAAATCCGAGATCTTCAACAAGGACAAGGCAGATTCAGAAGTTTGGCAGTCGTTCGCTGCCACTTTCAGGGGTCCCGCCGTCAAACTCCTTGTGGCACACCTCAAGGGTCACGAACGTGGTAACAGGCGTCATCGAGACGCTGCTGCACTCCATCGCCGTCAAGAAGAAGGCCATCAAGCAGAAGAGACAGACGACGTTGAAATGCAAGACACTGACCATCTTCCAGCCTTAGCGTCCACCTCCTCCTCCTCCTCGCCTCTTGCACAACCTTTGGCAGCTTCCAATACGGCTCTGACTGCGCCCAGCTCCACCTTGAATCCAACCTCGTCCGAGGAAGAAGACATGTACTACGCCAAGGTACTCCCCATCATCCAATCTTCTGGTTTTGGCAAGACCAAGCTCTGCGTCACACTCAGCGCTTCCCATCCCGGCATGTTAGTTTGTATGCGCCCCAAGCCAAAAGTGGCAGTCTTGTTTCCGCCACAAGGCACCAAGGTTTTTGATTACTTCAACGAGTGCTATCAAAAATATTTTCTCACCGATGTCGACGGCGCACCCCTTGGGCTGGGTACTCTCGAGCAGAATCACGTCCACGTCTACATTGTCTCTTTTCTCGCTGCCTACTGCAACAAGCTACATAGCCTCTTGAGCCAGATCATGCTCATCTCGGGCTGCCCTCCCCTATCTTCATTTCTTGGACTTGCTGCTGCCGCTCACCCATCCAATTCATCGCCGTCCGCCACCACAGACACGCATCAGGTTGCTCAGTGCTGGAATTTGGTCATCCATGCCCTTGCCACAGCAATCCACGTCAAGCCCGGATTCCTAGCACAACTCGAGCTCCAACTGCGGCAGCCAATTTGTCCTCACAGTAAGGTTTGGGGCCAAGACTTTGCTAACCCCACTCCCTCCGCTATAGCCGCCTTGATTCAACGATTCCCTGATCAACACAAAAACTTTGTTGGAAAGCTTGCTGGCCCGACCACATGTGTGGACATGCTCAAGTGTTGGGACCGTCGCCCAACCCTTTTGTTAGCCCTTGTTCCGATTCCCGACAAGAGCTACAGCCGCCCGCTGGATCAGGAGCCATCCGCCGATCGGCCTGCACCGATCAGCAGCCTCCTACCGGCCAGGAGGGCTAGACGCGACAGGCTCGGCCAAACTACAGACCAATTTTCCGTCGCGTCCCTCCAGAGGCCAACAGCCCTTTTTAAGGGTTGCTCCTGCTCGGCGAGGGTTCCCTCCGGACCCTCGTCGCATGTATTACTTAGTTCACTCATTGTTAACTTGAGTATTGAAGTGCTGACTCCTCCATCCCCTCCGGCAAGTGTTTACGACCCCTCCGTACCCGACTACCCTCAGACCGTAGCTGCCAGGCGGTAACCAGACCCTACAGCCTTAACATATTGCCTCTGAACGGAGTGTTCACAGGAGTTAGTTGAGCTCAAAGATCTTAATAGGGTCTTCCTCAAGGTTGTAGTGACATCGAGGAGGTGCCAGTCTAATTCTCGAAGTTGAGTGTCCTCGAAGTGGGTGAGACCGGGCAACGCGAGACACATGCCTAAGTCTCATTTCAAGAATCACCATAGGTTCATTCTCGAATTCAATCTCATCTCGAGAAAGCTTCAGCGCTAGATATCCGAGCTCAGGCACACGACCCCTGACATTAGAGTGGATCGTTCAAGTGGTACCCCACGATGGATTCACCTCCCATAGAGACCACTCCGACTCTGGGGAGCACACCCGAGTCGCTCCAGGAGCAGATCACTACACTCCAGCAAATGGTCACCAGGCTAAGCGCTCGGGCTATCACCGACCGGGAGATACGAGCCCAGCATGCTATAGCCATGACCCAACAGCAGGAGGCTGACCACGAAGCCCTGAGACAGCTCACCGAGAGTGTCAGCCGTCTCGTTGACCGACTGGACCTCGCCCAACGGTCGGAGCCGGTCACTCCAACTCCAGCTCCTCGAGCCACGTCGACCCCGGCACCAAGAGACGACTGGCACAATACGTATGCTACACCCACGGGCGTACGAGTACATGGCGGAACCCGCCATCACCCAGTAGGCGCTACGGAGGAGCAGGAGGACGCCGAGGACTCCATTGGCGCCTGGACAAAGATCCTCAAGTACCCGTTCCCAAAGATGGATACCAAAGACATCAACTTGTTCTTCGTCGAGGCCGAGTTCTGGTTTAGGAACCACGGTATTCGTAATCACAGTTGTATGATTGCCTATACGAGTCAGTATCTTGAAGGCAGTGTGCGCGATTGGTGGAAGTCGAAGCTCCGAGTCGATTGCGAGCAGGAGGGCATCCTTTTCCACGACTGGAGCCACTTCACGACGCGGCTCAAGGAGCAGTATAGCCAAAAGGACACTTGAGTCGAGGCATTCAATGAGATCCAGAAACTCAGGATGCCAAACGACTACCCAGGCACCGCAACTAAGTATGTCAAACGGTTCAGAGACCTTAACAGTTGGGCCAATGTCGAAGACCCAATGCTCTCGTTCCATCTCTTCCGTAGTGGCCTCACTCGAAGCATCTTAGAGAAGTTCGAGCGTGACCCTCCCAAGGGATTATGGGGATGGTATCAAGAGGTCGAGGCAATCGACCAACAGAGAGGCGTCAACCAGCAAGCAGCTAGGTTCGAGGCAGCCGATAGGTCGATTCCCAGGAGGATGAACAACCAGTCGACAGTAGTCACCCCGCCTAGGAACCCGCAGGCAAGTACTCAAGCACCTGGAGTTCGAAAGCCCGAGGCTACGAGGCCTCCCCCTCCACACCTAGCTCAGAGACTGCCTCCAAGACAGTCGCAAGGACCATCGGCCATGGGCAGCGACACTTGCCATATATGTAAGCGCCCTGGCCATTGGGCTAACAACTGTCCAGAGAAGACCACCCATGCAGTCATACAACCTGCAGGCCCTCGAGTAGGCGTCCATGTAGTTGCTTCTGACCAAGAGGTCGACCACGAGGCGGAAGGGTTGGAGTATGATCCTCAGGAAGATGAGGGGATCGACCTCGATGCCGCCTTGCAAGAGGAGGTCGACCAAGGTCAAGAGCAGGGAAACGAGGATGGGACGAGGCATTGATGGCTTGCCTCGCCCTACACCCATCATCGCCATCATTGTGTATAAGTTCAGGTTGTCAGTTCTGTTTCTCTACTATCGCCAACGCTCCAGTACTTGAGCTAGCCGGCTTGGTCAATGGCCAGCAGGCTCGTATACTCGCCGACACAGGGGCAGGCTTGTCCATACTCTCAAGTTTGTTTGTTATCAAGCATCACATACCCACAAAACCCACAAAAAAGAGATCGATTCACGGCGTCACTGGTCATAAGCTGTATATAGACCAACTCGGCGATGTACAAGTATCGGTAGACGGACAGGAGCTTGGAGAACTAGAGGCGCACGTGGCACAGGCAGCAGACTACGACCTCATCATAGGATACAGTCAGTTGCAGCGGCTCAAGCCTAGCATTAACTGGGAGGAAGGTAGACTGACGTTCACGGCGGCGCGTCCAGAGGCCTCCACTTTGAAGAACGCGTCAATTGGATTTTCGAACTCAATCTCAGTTTGAGAAACCAATACCCCTCAGTCTCGAAGTGAAATTGCAGGAGGAGGCAGCGCCGTAATGACAGCAGCGTTCCACGGCAATGAGCTCGTGTCAGCCATTGAGCTGCTGCGAGCTGCAAGGGAGGACGGACCTATAGGGTTCATGCTGCTTGACATGGCACCCAAATCGCTTCCTGCGATCGGCTTTGTCCCAACAGGCCCCGACAAAGGGGTCAAGATGGAAGTCGAGGAGGAGGAGGAGGTTAAGCAGAAGGTACCTGACAAGTATCTAGACCTCCAAGAGGTGTTCAATGAAGTGGAAGCCGACCAGCTACCACCGCAAACAGAACACAATCTGAGGATCGAGCTTGAACCGGGCTCCAAGCCTCCTCAAGGACCACTGTACCTCAAAGGCCCAAAGGAAATGGAAGAACTTTGCCAGTATCTTGAAGAGAACCTCGCAAAGGGGTTCATCCGACCGTCGAAGAGTCCTGCACGGTCACCAGTGCTCTTCGTGCCGAAGAAGGATGGAGGGTTACGACTCTGTGTGGACTACAGAGGGCTCAACGAGGTCACTATCAAGAATTGCGCTCCACTACCGCTCATCAAAGAGCAGCTGTTCTTGCTGCAAAGCGCCAAGGTGTATACGAAGCTCGATCTCAAGGCAGCGTATAACCTAGTGCGCATTGCAGAAGGCGACAAATGGAAGACAGCGTTTGGCACCCAACTAGGCTTGTACAAGTACCTGGTGATGCCATTCGGATTGGCAAATGCGCCGTCACACTTCCAATCTCTCATCAATAGTATCTACCTTAGGGTTAGGGTTAGGGTTAGGGTTAGGGTTAGGGTTAGGGTTAGGGTTAGGGTTAGGGTTAGGGTTAGGGTTAGGGTTAGGGTTAGGGTTAGGGTTAGGGTTAGGGTTAGGGTTAGGGTTAGGGTTAGGGTTAGGGTTAGGGTTAGGGTTAGGGTTAGGGTTA